>CM040120.1:306586739-307186739 GCA_022559845.1 Amorphophallus konjac
ATCTGGGCCCTTCCTTAGCCCATTATCCATCTTACGTGCCGCCCCCTCAGTCGGCTTATCCTTTGGCTACATATTCAGGTATGGCTCCTCCAGCTCCTTCTCCTCCCTCCCGGGAACGGGAGATTCTTGATAAATGGGCTGCTATGCAACAACAAATTGATCTTCTCCACAAGCGGGTTGGCCCGTTGTAGCACGCCGGGAATTTAAATCTAGAATAATAGAATAACTATAAATATTCATCATGAAAAAAGTAAAATTTTGATAAAGGAAAAGTGATAATTAGTTAAAATAGTAAATGGGCTTCAATGTTAATAAATAAATAAAGAATAGAAATTAATATTCTCCTTTATCTATGAGCAGTACCTTTTAAGTATTTAGAAGGAATAGTATTCCCAAATATATATATATATATATATATATATATATATATATATATATTTGTTTATTTATACACATATATGCACATAAAGAGTGATAGGATCGAACCCGACTCTGATACCTGAGGCATCAATGGAAATTAACAAGAAAGATAAATAAATAAGTTATAACTTATTAAATTTTTGGCATGTATGGGCCTTAATAATATATATATGATATTCTTTATATTAAAACTCAAGTATACCCCTCAGCTAATGGGCCTTAACAGGGTGGGTGCTAAATGAGCCAAAATATATACACACGAATATAATATATATATAATGGGCTTTGGGAAAATAGGTATATAAGATAAAGGTTTAAAGGGCCTTAGTAATGAGCTTAAGTTATGTACGTAAGACACTAACAGGGTACACAGATAAATATATATATGCATGGGTTTTTATTAACAAACCTTCTTAAGTTTAAACCTCTCACGTTCGAAGCCTTTGCATGAAGTTTAGGGTTTCAATTAATAGTGGGTAGGCGGCTAAGGTTTTGGCAATTGCGATGTTAACCAGAACAAAACAGGGAAACATTGCTTCCGATGGAGTTCTAACCCCACTAAGACCCCTTTTCCTCTACAAATAACCCCTTCCATCGAACGTGCAAAGGCTTGTTGCTGCTGCTCGTTCGTCTCCTCCTTCGACCATCGTTCGACCACCTGCTGCCACACGAAGGGCGATCAAGCCTTTTTCCCCTCCTCCTCTGCTACGTGCTACCGTGGTGCCCGGTGGGGTGAAGCAAGGCTTCCTCCTTGCTCTTTCTTCTTCCCTGATTATGTGAAGGTCGATGCAGCTGTTGTTGTTGTTGCCGTTGTTCTATTCTTCATCTTCTGTAATTTCTCTATCTGTATAAACGTCAAAAGGTAGGCAATCTCCCAAGCACAAGTGTAAAACAACTAGCATGCTAGATGTATAGAACATGTAGGTATTATCGTGAAATTGTTTGCTACGTGATTCGTTGTCTATAGCTTGAGATTTTTTTACGTTTTTGCATGAAAAAGGAATTAGCGACCACATCCTGGTCGTTAATTCAATAAGAAACGCCCACGTGAAGGGCGCTAATTCAATATGACGCCCCTACTCATGGGCGCTAACTATTAAAACTCCTGAATTTATCCTAAATATAAAAACATGTTAATTGTAAATAACGACCCAGACAAGGGCGTTATTTACTGAATTGAAGACTTAAGTCAAGGGCGTTATATTCAAATAAGATGGCAGTGACAAAGTCGCTATTTAATGAAATTTTAAAACATTGCTCATCGATCAGTCGTCAATTTCATATATGTCAGTTATAAGTTTTTAGCATTAATAGTTGTTCATAAATATAAAAGTATCCTTTGACCATGAAAATTTATGGGCATACTATTGGGATAGAGACCGAGGTAGTGGAAGTGATTGCACCGTTTTTCGTGTCCCCTATTGCAAGATCTCTCGTCTCTCATCGAAAAATTATTTTGAACGTATGGTTAGGTAGAGTTTTTCGAGCCAGTCATTTCGGTATATTATAAGCCAGATTCCGACATCATTTAGTATAGAAACGAGAAGCTTGAAAATTTAATTTTTTTGAAATAACGACCCAAACAAGGTCGTTACTTCAAAATCTTACGCCCATACTCCTAGGCGTCAGATTAACTATTTATATATATAAATATATATATATATATATATATATATATATATCATGTAGGCATATCTTTGAAAATCCATTATTATTAGAATACATAACAGAAAATTATGAAAAAAATATATTTGGAATCCTTGTATTTTTATCCTAATTATCATATACTCTTTTTATTTAAATTATTTTTAATAAATCAATGTGCCTTTGAATGTATGTTTTTGAGTTTGTTCAAATAAATAGATATAAATATGAATTCTTGTTAAATAAATTTATTTAAAAATCATGAAAATTAACGTTCCCCAAGAGGATGCCAATTAATAAATGACAGCACCCACGGGCCTTAAAAATAATATAAGTTTATTTAATTATAGTCAATCATAGAATAGGATGGACATGAATTCTATGATTAACGTACACATGTTCTCACCGTTTTCTTCCGTTTTTGACCCATACCGCGGGTCTTTTGGCACTCTCATCTCACGTCCGTAGATGGAGTCTCTGTTTCATGATTGGTTCCCGCATACACCTCAACTCTTGGTGACATACGAGCCCTCCGTTGGACATTCCGTTCCTTCGAACTGGCAAGTTAGTCATTAGGACCTCCGTAAGTCTCCTCGTAGCCTTGGATTCCCTCAAGGCCGATTGAGCTGGTTGTACCTCATCACCTTGATTTCCAAAATGCCATGGTTTTATATGGTTTATTGATATATCATCCTTATTACAAGTTCTGTCCTTGAACTCTATGTTCCATGAAATCTATCTTAATGTTCCTACATGCTTGATCCTTGAAATTCTTGGCCATTAATATGGAATTAGTCTATACTAAATGTCAAGTGCTATGGGTCCCACTAAAATGACATTTTAAATGCTACGGGTCCTGATCTGACCCTTTTGGGCGAGGCAAAGTCCAAACGTTACCGGTATACGATGATCGGGTGCAGGCATTCACCAACTCGGTTATTGGCATTTAGGGGCAATCATACAGTCGTGAGAACTCCTAAGTGTGCGACCAAATACTAACTAGTGCTATTTCCATGAGGGGTGGTCATATCGTCATGATTTTCCCCTTAGTGCATTGGCCAATCCTATATAGTGCTAGATGTGCAAACGCTCTCGTGATAGTGATGATCGGGAGTAATTGCCATCATAGTACACCTTTCCACAACTTATTGTTCGTCATGAAAAGATCTTGATTTGCCTTATTGGAGGGGTTATCATATCGTCGTGATATTCCCTTAGTGTCGTGGCAAATACTATAGAATGCTTGTAGAAGTAATTGTTCTACTTCTATATCGATCATCATAAATGTTCTTGAATTATCTCATTGATAGTACTCGTTATCTTGTCATGAAGATCCTTCATAATACTGGATACCTTAAGGCTCTCGTGATAGTATCCGTCATAGAGCGATGAATGCTATATTTCCTCATGAATGCTAGCTTGAGAAAGTACTTGTTAAGATCTCATTAGACTCTCTTGATTATCATTGTCCTTACTCTTCATGAGTTTATCTTGCTTACGCGGTTGTTTATTATAGTTCTTGAATTTATCTCGTGTTATTACAGTTCTCGATTTCTATATCTTGCATGACTTGCATGAGCATGTTAAACTGTAATTGACTTAAAGCTAGCTTGGAAGCATGAGATATTAAGTCCTACTGAGCGTTCGCTCACCCTGCGTTTTCCAATATTTTTCAGGTAACGACCCTAGTGATGACGAGACCGAACATGATGGGCAAGGGCAAGAGTGAAGAGAACTCTGACATCTAGATGAACCGTCTAGCGTGGTTATCTTGTGTCTTATGATAAGTCGATTCAAGAGTCTCATTGTTATTTTTCTTTATTGAGTCTTTTCATTTATCATGGGCCCGAATATGTAAAGAACTTATATTTGAAATAAAATTTGTTATTTGTCCAAATTGTGTTTTGTGGAAATGACTATGCTCTGATTGACATGACTGTTTAACTGCCACGTTCCGAGCAAACGACACGTTCCGCTGCTATCGGTTCGGGGCGTGACAGAAGGTGGTATCAGAGCCTAGGCTTTCTAAATCCCTAGGTCATCAGGTTCAAGTCCTAGATTGAGTCATCCTTGTCAGTTATCCTATAGGAACCCTGTGAGATTTGGGTAGACCTTTGGGGTTAAATGATAAAATATGTTACATTCGCGTTAGGTACCTACCGAGATATGCATATCATTAATCCAAACCTTATTCTTGTAGTCTAGAATGGCCGCCGAGAGAGCTCAATGGAGAGAAATGCAACGTACGGTTCAAGGGTTGACACAAGCATTACAACAAGTGGCACAAGGTGGAAACCAACATGGAGCTGGGGATCTACATCGAAAATTTCAAAAGATGAATCCCCCGAAGTTTAATGGGTCTACCGACCCGGATGAAGCAGAGAACTGGGTACAAGAAATAGAAAGGACCTTTAAGGTGATACAATGCACCAATGAAGAAAAGGTATTATTGGGAACCTACCAGCAAGAAAAGGATGCCCAAGTATGGTGGGGATCCGTCGAAGCAATCTTACCTAACGAGTAAGTTACGTGGGACGAATTCTTAGAACACTTTAATGAAAAGTATTTCTCAGAAAGAATTCGTGAGAAGAAAGCTATGGAATTTGTGACTTTGAAGCAACGTAGTCTGTCAGTCACCAAGTATGAAGCGAGGTTTTCTAGATTGCCCCGATATGCACCACACTTGGTTTGCACGGAGAAAATGAGAGCAAAGAGATTTATGAATGGCTTGAAGGTGGAACTTATACCTCAACTAGCTCCACTAGAAATTCAAACATATACGGAGATGGTTAGAAAAGCTCAACTCTTGGAAGATGCTATGGATATGATGGAAAGAATCAAAGGAAAGGTTGTCACGAAGGACTTACCAAATGGACCCAAGAACAAGGAAAATCTGAACGACAAGAAGAGATTTAATGAAGGCAATAAATTCTATGAAAATAAGAAATCCCGGAATAAAGATCGACAAATTATTCTGACCAAGGGGAAATGCAAGCATTGCAAGAAGGGAAGGCACAATCCAGACGAGTGTTGGTATAAACATGCAAAATGCATCCGTTGTGGAAGCAAAGATCACAAAATTGCTCGATGTCCACTCTTAAAGGAAGAAGCACCGCAAGCAACGGAAGGTAACCCTATAAACCTATCTCATCTAAAACTTGCATGAATTAGATAATGACCTTAAGTACTTAGCATAATATGTGAATGATCTAGCCAGAATACAAGCTCTTACCCCACTAATTTTGGAAGAAACTCATGTGAATTTGGGGACCAAATTCTTTTAAGTGGGGGAGGGTGTAGCACCCCAGGAATTTAAATCTAGAATAATAGAATAACTATAAATATTCATCATGAAAAAAGTAAAATTTTGATAAAGGAAAAGTGATAATTAGTTAAAATAGTAAATGGGCTTCAATGTTAATAATAAATAAAGAATAGAAATTAATATTCTCCTTTATCTATGAGCAGTACCTTTTAAGTATTTAGAAGGAATAGTATTCTCAAATATATATATATATATTTATTTGTTTGTTTATTTATACACATATATGCACATAAAGAGTTATAGGATCGAACCCGACTCTGATACCTGAGGCATCAATGGAAATTAACAAGAAAGATAAATAAATAAGTTATAACTTATTAAATTTTTGGCATGTATGGTCCTTAATAATATATATATGATATTCTTTATATTAAAACCCAAGTATACCCCTCAGCTAATAGGCCTTAACAGGGTGGGTGCTAAATGAGCCAAAATATATACACACGAATATAATATATATATAATGGGCTTTGGGAAAATAGGTATATAAGATAAAGGTTTAAAGGGCCTTAGTAATGAGCTTAAGTTATGTACGTAAGACACTAACAGGGTACACAGATAAATATATATATGCATGGGTTTTTATTAACAAACCTTCTTAAGTTTAAACCTCTCACGTTCGAAGCCTTTGCATGAAGTTTAGGGTTTCAATTAATAGTGGGCAGGCGGCTAAGGTTTTGGCAATTGCGATGTTAACCAGAACAAAAACAGGGAAACATTGCTTCCGATGGAGTTTTAACCCAACTAAGACCCCTTTTCCTCTACAAATAACCCCCTCCATCAAACATGCAAAGGCTTGTTGCTGCTGCTCATTCGTCTCCTCCTTCGACCATCGTTCGACCACCTGCTGCCACACGAAGGGCGATCTGGCCTTTTTCCCCTCCTCCTCTGCTACGTGCTACCGTGGTGCCCGGTGGGGTGAAGCAAGGCTTCCTCCTTGCTCTTTCTTCTTCCCTGATTACGTGAAGGTCGCTGCAGCTGCTGTTGCTGTTGCCGTTGTTCTATTCTTCATCTTCTGCAGTTTCTCTATCTGTATAAACGTCAAAAGGTAGGCAATCTCCCAAGCACAAGTGTAAAACAACTAGCATGCTAGATGTATAAAACATGTAGGTATTATCGTGAAATTGTTTGCTACGTGATTCGTTGTCTATAGCTTGAGATTTTTTTACATTTTTGCATGAAAAAGGAATTAGCGACCACATCCTGGTCGTTAATTCAATAAGAAACGCCCACGTGAAGGGCGCTAATTCAATATGACGCCCCTACTCATGGGCGCTAACTATTAAAACTCCCGAATTTATCCTAAATCTAAAAACCTGTTAATTGTAAATAATGACCTAGACAAGAGCGTTATTTACTGAATTGAAGACTGAAGTCAAGGGCGTTATATTCAAATAAGATGGCAGTGACAAAGTCGCTATTTAATGAAATTTTAAAACATTGCTCATCGACCAGTCGTCAATTTCATATATGTCAGTTATAAGTTCTTAGCATTAATAGTTGTTCATAAATATAAAAGTATCATTTGACCATGAAAATTTATGGGCATACTATTGGGATAGAGACCGAGGTAGTGGAAGTGATTGCACCATTTTTCGTGTCCCCTATTGCAAGATCTCCCGTCTCTCATCGAAAAATTATTTTGAACGCATGGTTAGGTAGAGTTTTTCGAGCCGGTCATTTCGATATATTATAAGCCAGATTCCGACATCATTTAGTATAGAAACGAGAAGCTTGAAAAATCGATTTTTTTGAAATAACGACCCAAACAAGGTCGTTACTTCAAAATCTGACGCCTATACTCCTAGGCGTCAGATTAACTATTTATATATATAAATAGATATATATATATCATGTAGGCATATCTTTGAAAATCCATTATTATTAGAATACATAACAGAAAATTATGAAAAAAATATATTTGGAATCCTTGTATTTTTCTCCTAATTATCATATGCTCTTTTTATTTAAATTATTTTTAATAAATCAATGTGCCTTTTAATGTATGTTTTTGAGTTTGTTCAAATAAATAGATATAAATATGAATTCTTGTTAAATAAATTTATTTAAAAATCATGAAAATTAACATTCCCCAAGAGGATGCCAATTAATAAATGACAGCACCCACGGGCCTTAAAAATAATATAAGTTTATTTAATTATAGTCAATTATAGAATAGGATGGACATGAATTCTATGATTAACGTACACATGTCCTCACCGTTTTCTTCCATTTTTGACCCATACCGCGGGTCTTTTGGCACTCTCATCTCACGTCCGTAGATGGAGTCTCTGTTTCATGATTGGTTCCCGCATACACCTCAACTCTTGGTGACATACGAGCCCTCCGTTGGACATTCCGTTCCTTCGAACTGGCAAGTTAGTCATTGGGACCTCCGTAAGTCTCCTCGTAGCCTTGGATTCCCTCAAGGTCGATTGAGCTGGTTGTACCTAATCACCTTGATTTCTGAAATGCCATGGTTTTATATGGTTTATTGATATATCATCCTTATTACAAGTTCTATCATTGAACTCTATGTTCCATGAAATCTATCTTAATGTTCCTACATGCTTGATCCTTGAAATTCTTGGCCATTAATATGGAATTAGTCTAGACTAAATGTCAGGGGCTATGGGTCCCACTAAAATGATATTTTAAATGCTACGGGTCCTGATCTGACCCTTTTGGGCGAGGCAAAGTCCAAACGTTACCGGTATACGATGATCAGGTGCAGGCATTCAACAACTCGGTTATTGGCATTTAGGGGCAATCATACAGTCGTGACAACTCCTAAGTGTGCGACCAAATACTAACTAGTGCTATTTCCATGAGGGGTGGTCATATCGTCGTGATTTTCCCCTTAGTGCATTAGCCAATCCTATATAGTGCTAGATGTGCAAATGCTCTCGTGATAGTGATGATCGGGAGTAATTGCCATCATAGTACACCTTTCCACAACTTATTGTTCGTCATGAAAAGATCTTGATTTGCCTTATTGGAGGGGTTATCATATCGTCGTGATATTCCCTTAGTGTCGTGGCAAATGCTATAGAATGCTTGTAGAAGTAATTGTTCTACTTCTATTTCGATCATCATAAATGTTCTTGAATTATCTCATTGATAGTACTCGTTATCTTGTCATGAAGATCCTTCATAATACTGGATACCTTAAGGCTCTCGTGATAGTATCCGTCATAGAGCGATGAATGCTATATTTCCTCATGAATGCTAGCTTGAGAAAGTACTTGTTAAGATCTCATTATACTCTCTTGATTATCATTGTCCTTACTCTTCATGAGTTTATCTTGCTTACTCGTTTGTTTATTATAGTTCTTGAATTTATCTCGTGTTATTATAGTTCTCGATTTCTATATCTTGCATGACTTGCATGAGCATGTTAAACTGTAATTGACTTAAAGCTAGCTTGGAAGCATGAGATATTAAGTCCTACTGAGCGTTCGTTCACCCAGCGTTTTCCAATATTTTTCAGGTAACCACCCTAGTGATGACGAGACCAAACATGATGGGCAAGGGCAAGAGTGAAGAGAACTCTGACATCTAGATGAACCGTCTAGCGTGGTTATCTTGTGTCTTATGATAAGTCGATTCAAGAGTCTCATTGTAATTTTTCTTTATTGAGTCTTTTCATTTATCATGGGCCCGAATATGTAAAGAACTTATATTTGAAATGAAATTTGTTATTTGTCCAAATTGTGTTTTGTGGAAATGACTATGCTCTGATTGACATGACTGTTTAACTGCCACGTTCCGAGCAAACGACACGTTCCGCTGCTATCGGTTCGGGGCGTGACAGAAGGTGGTATCAGAGCCTAGGCTTTCTAAATCCCTAGGTCATCAGGTTCAAGTCCTAGATTGAGTCATCCTTGTCAGCTATCCTATAGGAACCCTGTGAGATTTGGGTAGAGCTTTGGGGTTAAATGATAAAATATGTTACATTCGCGTTAGGTACCTACCGAGATATGCATATCATTAATCCAAACCTTATTCTTGTAGTCTAGAATGGCCGCCGAGAGAGCTCAATGGAGAGAAATGCAACGTACGGTTCAAGGGTTGACACAAGCATTACAACAAGTGGCACAAGGTGGAAACCAACATGGAGCTGGGGATCTACATCAAAAATTTCAAAAGATGAATCCCCCTAAGTTTAATGGGCCTACCGACCCGGATGAAGCAGAGAACTGGGTACAAGAAATAGAAAGGACCTTTAAGGAGATGCAATGCACCAATGAAGAAAAGGTATTACTGGGAACCTACCAGCTAGAAAAGGATGCCCAAGTATGGTGGGGATCCGTGGAAGCAATCTTACCTAATGAGCGTGGGACAATTCTTAGAACACTTTAATGAAAAGTATTTCTCGGAAAGAATTCGCGAGAAGAAAGCTATGGAATTTGCGACTTTGAAGCAACGTAGTCTGTCAGTCGCCGAGTATGAAGCGAGATTTTCTAGATTGGCCCGATATGCACCACACTTGGTTTGCACGGAGAAAATGAGAGCAAAGAGATTTATGAATGGCTTGAAGGTGGAACTTATACCTCAACTAGCTCCACTAGAAATTCAAACATATACGGAGATGGTTAGAAAAGCTCAACTCTTGGAAGATGCTATGGATATGATGGAAAGAATCAAAGGAAAGGTTGTCACGAAGGACTTACCAAATGGACCCAAGAACAAGGAAAACCTGAACGACAAGAAGAGATTTAATGAAGGCAATAAATTCTATGAAAATAAGAAATCCCGGAATAAAGATCGACAAATTATTCCGACCAAGGGGAAATGCAAGCATTGCAAGAAGGGAAGGCACAATCCAGACGAGTATTGGTATAAATTTGGAAAATGCATCCGTTGTGGAAGCAAAGATCACAAAATTGCTCGATGTCCACTCTTAAAGGAAGAAGCACCGCAAGCAACGGAAGGTAACCCTATAAACCTATCTCATCTAAAACTTGCATGAATCAGATAATGACCTTAAGTACTTAGCATGATATGTGAATGATCTAGCCAGAATACATGCTCTTACCCCACTAATTTTGGAAGAAACTCATGTGAATTTGGGGACCAAATTCTTTTAAGTGGGGGAGGGTGTAGCACCCCGGGAATTTAAATCTAGAATAATAGAATAACTATAAATATTCATCATGAAAAAAGTAAAATTTTGATAAAGGAAAAGTGATAATTAGTTAAAATAGTAAATGGGCTTCAATGTTAATAAATAAATAAAGAATAGAAATTAATATTCTCCATTATCTATGAGCAGTACCTTTTAAGTATTTAGAAGGAATAGTATTCCCAAATATATATATATATATATATATATATATATATATATATATATTTGTTTATTTATTCACATATATGCACATAAAGAGTTATAGTATCGAACCCGACTCTGATACCTGAGGCATCAATGGAAATTAACAAGAAAGATAAATAAATAAGTTATAACTTATTAAATTTTTGGCATGTATGCGCCTTAATAATATATATATGATATTCTTTATATTAAAACCCAAGTATACCCCTCAGCTAATGGGCCTTAACAGGGTGGGTGCTAAATGAGCCAAAATATATACACATGAATATAATATATATATAATGGGCTTTGGGAAAATAGGTATATATGATAAAGGTTTAAAGGGCCTTAGTAATGAGCTTAAGTTATGTACGTAAGACACTAACAGGGTACACAGATAAATATATATATGCATGGGTTTTTATTAACAAACCTTCTTAAATTTAAACCTCTCACGTTCGAAGCCTTTGCATGAACTTTAGGGTTTCAATTAATAGTGGGCAGGCGGCTAAGGTTTTGGCAATTGCGATGTTAACCAGAACAAAACAGGGAAACATTGCTTCCGATGGAGTTCTAACCCCACTAAGACCCCTTTTCCTCTACAAATAACCCCCTCCATCGAACGTGCAAAGGCTTGTTGCTGCTGCTTGTTCGTCTCCTCCTTCGACCATCGTTCGACCACCTGCTGCCACACGAAGGGCGATCAGGCCTTTTTCCCCTCCTCCTCTGGTACGTGCTACCGTGGTGCCCGGTGGGGTGAAGCAAGGCTTCCTCCTTGCTCTTTCTTCTTCCCTGATTACGTGAAGGTCGCTGCAGCTGCTGTTGCTGTTGCCGTTGTTCTATTCTTCATTTTCTGCAATTTCTCTATCTGTATAAACGTCAAAAGGTAGGCAATCTCCCAAGCACAAGTGTAAAACAACTAGCATGCTAGATGTATAGAACATGTAGGTATTATCATGAAATTGTTTGCTACGTGATTCGTTGTCTATAGCTTGAGATTTTTTTACGTTTTTGCATGAAAAAGGAATTAGCGACCACATCCTGGTCGTTAATTCAATAAGAAACGCCCACGTGAAGGGCGCTAATTCAATATGACGCCCCTACTCATGGGCGCTAACTATTAAAACTCCCGAATTTATCCTAAATCTAAAAACCTGTTAATTGTAAATAATGACCCAGACAAGGGTGTTATTTACTGAATTGAAGACTTAAGTCAAGGGCGTTATATTCAAATAAGATGGCAGTGACAAAGTCGCTATTTAATGAAATTTTAAAACATTGCTCATCGACCAGTCGTCAATTTCATATATGTCAGTTATAAGTTTTTAGCATTAATAGTTGTTCTTAAATATAAAAGTATCATTTGACCATGAAAGTTTATGGGCATACTATTGGGATAGAGACCGAGGTAGTGGAAGTGATTGCACCATTTTTCGTGTCCCCTATTGCAAGATCTCCCGTCTCTCATCGAAAAATTATTTTGAACGTATGGTTAGGTAGAGTTTTTCGAGCCGGTCATTTCGATATTATAAGCCAGATTCCGACATCATTTAGTATAGAAACGAGAAGCTTGAAAAATCAATTTTTTTGAAATAACGACCCAAACAAGGTCGTTACTTCAAAATCTGATGCCCATACTCCTAGGCGTCAGATTAACTTTATATATATATAAATAGATATATATATATATATATCATGTAGGCATAACTTTGAAAAGCTATTATTATTAGAATACATAACAGAAAATTATGAAAAAAATATATTTGGAATCCTTGTATTTTTCTCCTAATTATCAGATACACTTTTTATTTAAATTATTTTTAATAAATCAATGTGCCTTTTAATGTATGTTTTTGAGTTTGTTCAAATAAATATATATAAATATGAATTCTTGTTAAATAAAGTTATTTAAAAATCATGAAAATTAACGTTCCCCAAGAGGATGCCAATTAATAAATGACAGCACCCACGGGCCTTAAAAATAATATAAGTTTATTTAATTATAGTCAATTATAGAATAGGATGGACATGAATTCTATGATTAACGTACACATGTTCTCACCGTTTTCTTCCGTTTTTGACCCATACCGTAGGTCTTTTAGCACTCTCATCTCACGTCCGTAGATGGAGTCTCTGTTTCATGATTGCTTCCCGCATACACCTCAACTCTTGGTGACATACGAGCCCTCCGTTGGACATTCCGTTCCTTCGAACTGGCAAGTTAGTCATTGGGACCTCCGTAAGTCTCCTCGTAGCCTTGGATTCCCTCAAGGCCGATTGAGCTAGTTGTACCTAATCACCTTGATTTCTGAAATGCCATGGTTTTATATGGTTTATTGATATATCATCCTTATTACAAGTTCTGTCCTTGAACTCTATGTTCCATGAAATCTATCTTAATGTTCCTACATGCTTGATCCTTGAAATTCTTGGCCATTAATATGGAATTAGTCTAGACTAAATGTCAGGGGCTATGGGTCCCACTAAAATGACATTTTAAATGCTACGGGTCCTGATCTGACCCTTTTGGGCGAGGGAAAGTCCAAATGTTACCGGTATATGATGATAGGGTGCAGGCATTCACCAACTCGGTTATTGGCATTTAGGGGCAATCATACAGTCGTGAGAACTCCTATGTGTGCGACCAAATACTAACTAGTGCTATTTCCATGAGGGGTGGTCATATCATCGTGATTTTCCCCTTAGTACATTGGCCAATCCTATATAGTGCTAGATGTGCAAACGCTCTCGTGATAGTGATGATCGGGAGTAATTGCCATCATAGTACACCTTTCCACAACTTATTGTTCGTCATGAAAAGATCTTGATTTGCCTTATTGGAGGGGTTATCATATCATCATGATATTCCCTTAGTGTCGTGGCAAATGCTATAGAATGCTTGTAGAAGTAATTGTTCTACTTCTATATCGATCATCATAAATGTTCTTGAATTATCTCATTGATAGTACTCGTTATCTTGTCATGAAGATCCTTCATAATACTGGATACCTTAAGGCTCTCGTGATAGTATCCGTCATAGAGCGATGAATGCTATATTTCCTCATGAATGCTAGCTTGAGAAAGTACTTGTTAAGATCTCATTATACTCTCTTGATTATCATTGTCCTTACTCTTCATGAGTTTATCTTGCTTACGCGGTTGTTTATTATAGTTCTTGAATTTATCTCGTGTTATTACAGTTCTCGATTTCTATATCTTGCATGACTTGCATGAGCATGTTAAACTGTAATTGACTTAAAGCTAGCTTGGAAGCATGAGATATTAAGTCCTACTGAGCGTTCGCTCACCCTGCGTTTTCCAATATTTTTCAGGTAACGACCCTAGTGATGACGAGACCGAACATGATGGGCAAGGGCAAGAGTGAAGAGAACTCTGACATCTAGATGAACCGTCTAGCGTGGTTATCTTGTGTCTTATGATAAGTCGATTCAAGAGTCTGATTGTAATTTTTCTTTATTGAGTCTTTTCATTTATCATGGGCCCGAATATGTAAAGAACTTATATTTGAAATGAAATTTATTATTTGTCCAAATTGTGTTTTGTGGAAATGACTATGCTCTGATTGACATGACTGTTTAACTGCCACGTTCCGAGCAAACGACACGTTCCGCTGCTATCGGTTCGGGGCGTGACAAAAGGTGGTATCAGAGCCTAGGCTTTCTAAATCCCTAGGTCATCAGGTTCAAGTCCTAGATTGAGTCATCCTTGTCAGTTATCCTATAGGAACCCTGTGAGATTTGGGTAGAGCTTTGGGGTTAAATGATAAAATATGTTACATTCGCGTTAGGTACCTACCGAGATATGCATATCATTAATCCAAACCTTATTCTTGTAGTCTAGAATGGCCGCCGAGAGAGCTCAATGGAGAGAAATGCAACGTATGGTTCAAGGGTTGACACAAGCATTACAACAAGTGGCACAAGGTGGAAACCAACATGGAGCTGGGGATCTATATCGAAAATTTCAAAAGATGAATCCCCCGAAGTTTAATGGGTCTACGACTCGGATGAAGCAGAGACCTGGGTACAAGAAATAGAAAGGACCTTTAAGGTGATGCAATGCACCAATGAAGAAAAGGTATTACTGGGAACCTACCAGCTAGAAAAGGATGCCCAAGTATGGTGGGGATCCGTGGAAGCAATCTTACCTAACGAGCAAGTTACGTGAGACGAATTCTTAGAACACTTTAATGAAAAGTATTTCTCGGAAAGAATTCGCGAGAAGAAAGCTATGGAATTTACGACTTTGAAGCAACGTAGTCTGTCAGTCGCCGAGTATGAAGCGAGGTTTTCTAGATTGGCCCGATATGAACCACACTTGGTTTGCACGGAGAAAATGAGAGCAAAGAGATTTATGAATGGCTTGAAGGTGGAACTTATACCTCAACTAGCTCCACTAGAAATTCAAACATATACGGAGATGGTTAGAAAAACTCAACTCTTGGAAGATGCTATGGATATGATGGAAAGAATCAAAGGAAAGGTTGTCACGAAGGACTTACCAAATGGACCCAAGAACAAGGAAAACCTGAACGACAAGAAGAGATTTAATGAAGGCAATAAATTCTATGAAAATAAGAAATCCCGGAATAAAGATCGACAAATTATTCCGACCAAGGGGAAATGCAAGCATTGCAAGAAGGGAAGGCACAATCCAGACGAGTGTTGGTATAAACTTGGAAAATGCATCCGTTGTGGAAGCAAAGATCACAAAATTGCTCGATGTCCACTCTTAAAGGAAGAAGCACCGCAAGCAACGGAAGGTAACCCTATAAACCTATCTCATCTAAAACTTGCATGAATCAGATAATGACCTTAAGTACTTAGCATGATATGTGAATGATCTAGCCAGAATACATGCTCTTACCCCACTAATTTTGGAAGAAACTCATGTGAATTTGGGGACCAAATTCTTTTAAGTGGGGGAGGGTGTAGCACCCCGGGAATTTAAATCTAGAATAATAGAACAACTATAAATATTCATCATGAAAAAAGTAAAAATTTTAAAAAGGAAAAGTGATAATTAGTTAAAATAGTAAATGGGCTTCAATGTTAATAAATAAATAAAGAATAGAAATTAATATTCTCCTTTATCTATGAGCAGTACCTTTTAAGTATTTAGAAGGAATAGTATTCCCAAATATATATATATATATATTTATTTGTTTATTTATACACATATATGCACATAAAGAGTTATAGGATCGAACCCGACTCTGATACCTGAGGCATCAATGGAAATTAACATGAAAGATAAATAAATAAGTTATAACTTATTAAATTTTTGGCATGTATGGGCCTTAATAATATATATATGATATTCTTTATATTAAAACCTAAGTATACTCCTCAGCTAATGGGCCTTAACAGGGTGGGTGCTAAATGAGCCAAAATATATACACACGAATATAATATATATACAATGGGCTTTGGGAAAATAGGTATATAAGATAAAGGTTTAAAGGGCCTTAGTAATGAGCTTAAGTTATGTACGTAAGACACTAACAGGGTACACAGATAAATATATATATGCATGGGTTTTTATTAACAAACCTTCTTAAGTTTAAACCTCTCACGTTCGAAGCCTTTGCATGAAGTTTAGGGTTTCAATTAATAGTGGGCAGGCGGCTAAGGTTTTGGCAATTGCGATGTTAACCAGAATAAAACAGGGAAACATTGCTTCCGATGGAGTTCTAACCCCACTAAGACCCCTTTTCCTCTACAAATAACCCCCTCCATCGAACGTGCAAAGGCTTGTTGCTGCTGCTCGTTCGTCTCCTCCTTCGACCATCGTTCGACCACCTGCTGCCACACGAAGGGCGATCAGGCCTTTTTCCCCTCCTCCTCTGCTACGTGCTACCGTGGTGCCCGGTGGAGTGAAGCAAGGCTTCCTCCTTGCTCTTTCTTCTTCCCTGATTACGTGAAGGTCGCTGCAGCTACTGTTGTTGTTGCCGTTGTTCTATTTTTCATCTTCTGTAATTTCTCTATCTGTATAAACGTCAAAAGGTAGGCAATCTCCCAAGCACAAGTGTAAAACAACTAGCATGCTAGATGTGTAGAACATGTAGGTATTATCGTGAAATTGTTTGCTACGTGATTCGTTGTCTATAGCTTGAGATTTTTTTACGTTTTTGCAAGAAAAAGGAATTAGCGACCACATCCTGGTCGTTAATTCAATAAGAAACGCCCACGTGAAGGGCGCTAATTCAATATGACGCCCCTACTCATGGGCGCTAACTATTAAAACTCCTGAATTTATCCTAAATATAAAAACATGTTAATTGTAAATAACGACCCAGACAAGGGCGTTATTTACTGAATTGAAGACTTAAGTCAAGGGCGTTATATTCAAATAAGATGGCAGTGACAAAGTCGTTATTTAATGAAATTTTAAAACATTGCTCATCGACCAGTCGTCAATTTCATATATGTCAGTTATAAGTTTTTAGCATTAATAGTTGTTCATAAATATAAAAGTATCCTTTGACCATGAAAATTTATGGGCATATTATTGGGATAGAGACCGAGGTAGTGGAAGTGATTGCACCGTTTTTCGTGTCCCCTATTGCAAGATCTCCCGTCTCTCATCGAAAAATTATTTTGAACGTATGGTTAGGTAGAGTTTTTCGAGCCGGTCATTTCTGTATATTATAAGCCAGATTTCCACATCATTTAGTATAGAAACGAGAAGCTTGAAAAATCGATTTTTTTGAAATAACGACCCAAACAAGGTACCTACTTCAGAATGTGACGCCCATACTCCTAGGCGTCAGATTAACTATTTATATATATATATATATATATATATATATATATCATGTAGGCATATCTTTGAAAATCCATTATTAATAGAATACATAACAAAAAATTATGAAAAAAATATATTTGGAATCCTTGTATTTTTCTCCTAATTATCATATACTCTTTTTATTTAAATTATTTTTAATAAATCAATGTGCCTTTTAATGTATGTTTTTGAGTTTGTTCAAATAAATAGATATAAATATGAATTCTTGTTAAATAAATTTATTTAAAAATCATGAAAATTAACGTTCCCCAAGAGGATGCCAATTAATAAATGACAGCACCCACGGGCCTTAAAAATAATATAAGTTTATTTAATTATAGTCAATTATAGAATAGGATGGACATGAATTCTATGATTAACGTACACATGTTCTCACCGTTTTCTTCCGTTTTTGACCCATACCGCGGGTCTTTTGGCACTCTCATCTCACGTCCGTAGATGGAGTCTCTATTTCATGATTGGTTCCCGCATACACCTCAACTCTTGGTGACATACGAGCCCTCCGTTGGACATTCCGTTCCTTCGAACTGGCAAGTTAGTCATTGGGACCTCCGTAAGTCTCCTCGTAGCCTTGGATTCCCTCAAGACCGATTGAGCTGATTGTACCTAATCACCTTGATTTCCGAAATGCCATGGTTTTATATGGTTTATTGATATATCATCCTTATTACAAGTTCTGTCCTTGAACTCTATGTTCCATGAAATCTATCTTAATGTTCCTACATGCTTGATCCTTGAAATTCTTGGCCATTAATATGGAATTAGTCTAGACTAAATGTCAGGGGCTATGGGTCCCACTAAAATGACATTTTAAATGCTATGGGTCCTGATCTGACCCTTTTGGGCGAGGCAAAGTCCAAACGTTACCGGTATACGATGATAGGGTGCAGGCATTCACCAACTCGGTTATTGGCATTTAGGGGCAATCATACAGTCGTGAGAACTCCTAAGTGTGCGACCAAATACTAACTAGTGCTATTTCCATGAGGGGTGGTCATATCGTCGTGATTTTTCCCTTAGTGCATTGGCCAATCCTATATAGTGCTAGATGTGCAAACGCTCTCGTGATAGTGATGATCGGGAGTAATTGCCATCATAGTACAGTTTTCCACAACTTATTGTTCGTCATGAAAAGATCTTGATTTGCCTTATTGGAGGGGTTATCATATCGTCGTGATATTCCCTTAGTGTCGTGGCAAATGCTATAGAATGCTTGTAGAAGTAATTGTTCTACTTCTATATCGATCATCATAAATGTTCTTGAATTATCTCATTGATAGTACTCGTTATCTTGTCATGAAGATCCTTCATAATACTGGATACCTTAAGGCTCTCGTGATAGTATCCGTCATAGAGCGATGAATGCTATATTTCCTCATGAATGCTAGCTTGAGAAAGTACTTGTTAAGATCTCATTATACTCTCTTGATTATTATTGTCCTTACTCTTCATGAGTTTATCTTGCTTACTCGTTTGTTTATTATAGTTCTTGAATTTATCTCATGTTATTACAGTTCTCGATTTCTATATCTTGCATGACTTGCATGAGCTTGTTAAACTGTAATTGACTTAAAGCTAGCTTGGAAGCATGAGATATTAAGTCCTACTGAGCGTTCGCTCACCCTGGGTTTTCTAATATTTTTCAGGTAACGACCCTAGTGATGACGAGACCGAACATGATGGGCAAGGGCAAGAGTGAAGAGAACTCTGACATCTAGATGAACCGTCTAGCGTGGTTATCTTGTGTCTTATGATAAGTCGATTCAAGAGTCTGATTGTAATTTTTCTTTATTGAGTCTTTTCATTTATCATGGGCCCGAATATGTAAAGAACTTATATTTGAAATGAAATTTGTTATTTGTCCAAATTGTGTTTTGTGGAAATGACTATGCTCTGATTGACATGACTGTTTAACTGCCACGTTCCGAGCAAACGACACGTTCCGCTGCTATCGGTTCGGGGCGTGACACTCGTAATCTCTGGCTGATGTCCCTATCCCTAACTTCAGGGACATTCATTTTCCTTCTCAGTCTGAGCTCCCCGTGTACCACAAATATGACGGGAATGGCAACCCGTTTATCAATGTTCGGGAGTTCTTATACGAGTCGGCGCAGTTCTAGCAGGACGATCGTCTGATGGCTTATTTATTTCGACGATCATTGGAAGGGGTCGCCCTGGAGTGGTTCTATACCTTGTCCATGGAGGAGGCCGAGAATTTCAAAACTATCAAAGAGAGGTTTATTCAGAGATTTCAGGATCGGGTCAGGCCCGAATATTCCTTCACTGATCTGGTAGCTGAGAAGATGAAGCCAGAGGAAGACTTTGCGACCTACGCAGACCGATGGAGGCAGATGGCCTCACGTGTGCCCGGGCAAATCTCGGAAGAAGAGAAAGTAAAATTGTTAATCTCCAATGCTATGCCAACATTCAGGAATATCTTGGCAATGAATGACATTGCGAACATGCACTAGTTGTATAGCAGAGCTCATTTCACACAAACCCAGTTCAAAGACTCCCCCATTCATTCTCTATTTGAGGCCCAGAAACCCAAAGCCGCCATAAAATCCCAGGGCCCCGTCATTGAGGGAGTACAGATTAATGAGCAGGTTCAGTCTATTCAGTTCCCCTACCAAGCCGCTCCACCTCTCTTCCCTCAGCCTCCGCGCAACCCCCAGTTCGCCACTCCACAAGTCCCCCAGCCCGCCTTCCAGGTCCCACAATACCCGTAACAAGCACCACCACCACCCCAACAGCCTCAGCGGCCACCTCAATACAACAATGTTCCTCCACCCGCCGCTTATGGATCTGCTCGACCGAGTCCAAAGAGGGCCCACTACCCTCCTCTTCCTGAAACCTTGCCCGATATCTTCTCTGCTTTGATGTATACTGGTGATCTTCAGTTGCCTCCTTAGCGCCCAAATTGGAATCCGGCCATCGATCAATCTCGATACTGCATATTCCATCGGCAACCCGGGCACACTATAGAGCGGTGCTACCAGTTCAGAGACCTGGTGTATGATCTACATGAGGGCCAGAGGATTGATTGGGCCCAGATGCACCAGCTGATTGAAGACATTAAGCAGAGGCAGAGACAAGCCAGGCCGCAGCAGGCGGCACCTCAGCAGCAGCAGCAGCAACCCCAGCAGCAACAGCAACCCCAGCAACAGCAACAAGACCTTGGGATCCATCAGAATCCCATGCCAATGCATCAACCCGCTCCTCAGCAACAACAACAGCCGCCAGCACTAGCACCAGCACAAGTGAACATTGTCCAACACCCAGCCCCCAACGCTGGGTGGACTTTTGATGATGAAACCCCCGCACACCTTTTGGCCTTCCACCACAACCATTCCCCCGCACCTGCTATCCCCTCCATCCTCAGGCCCACCATTCTGACCACTACCCCACTCGTTATTCCCTCCGCATCACCCATCAGGCCCGTCACATTCCCCTCCACGCCACCGGTCCTTGCACCACCACCCCCCATACCCTCCGTCGTTACCCCTCCGTTTAAACCCTCGCCTATCTCCCCTCAACCAGGGCCTATTAGACCCACTTCCGCCATCCTCACCCCCATCTCTACACCTTTCACCTACCCCACCGGGCCAAGCGGGGGTCCATCTCAGGCCGTGTCCGCACCAAACTGCGCCCTTCGGAGCGGGCGTCCTTTCCAAAGAATGTTTCCTCCCTCCGGTGCGTCTGCACCCAACCTGCAAGTTCCCTCCCCCACAGTTGAGACAGAAGAGGTAGACCCCGTGCCAGGCATGAAATATGATTTATTGCAGCATTTGGACTAGATGCCGGCTAAGATCTCAGTCTTGGAATTGATCACAAGGTCGCCACTACACCAGGACGCCTTGAAGACTTTCCTGTAGAAGGTCATGGTGAGTGAGGACGTGGCAGTGGATAGTTTGCCGTCGGTTTTGGCAACAATCACCAAGGGGCCTTCCATTTCATTTTTTGAATCAGAACTAGCACCCCCGGAGGCACGGCAGATGCCATTATGCATTACCATTTCTCTGAATAAAATGGCCGTAAAATCTGCACTTGTGGACACAGGGGCGTCAATAAATGTGTGTCCATTAAGTACCCTCCGCGCCTGCAACATCTCAGAAGACATGCTCAAGCCAACACCGACCACAATAGCAGCCTATGATAATTCCAGACGTGCTTGTCATGGGGTCGTGACTGTACAGGCCGAGATAGGGCCCTTAGTTATGGACGTGGAATTTTATGTACTAGACATAGACCCGATGTTCAAAGCTATTCTGGGTCGTCCATGGCTGAACAGTTTAAATGCCGTCCCCTCAACTGCCCACCAATGTTTGAAGTTCCCCTTTCAAGGGCGGGTGGTGAAGGTAAAGAGCATCTCTACAGTCCAGAATGTTGATGCGATAGCAGCCAAGATTCTGCCTACATTGTGGCCAAGTAATAGGCCAGTTCTGTCAATAATGGACTTGAATTACCCTTGGGCATATGCGTCACGCAAGCCCACCACGGCACCAGCCAATGTGAAAGTCAAATCCAAAATGAGAGATTCCAAAGGGTGGCACATGATTCTAAAATTAGGCTACCAGCCGGGCCTGGGTCTCGGCGCACAGTTACAGGCACTACCAGAAAAAGCGGGATTTCAGACGGAATTTTCAGACGGAAATTTCCGTCTGAAATTTGTGACGGATTTTTTTCCGTCACCAATTCTGTCTGAAATATGCAATTACACACCGAATTTTAGACGAAATTTGTGACGGAAAATATTCCGTCACAAATTTCAGACGGAATTTGGGACGGAAAATTTAATATGTCAGAAATTTATGACCAAGAATTTGTGACGGCCACATTTGTGACGGATCCGTCTGAAAATCCGTCACAAATGTGACTTCCCACGGATTTTCAGACGGAAATTAATCCGTCACAAAATTTTTGCGCCCCCAATCCGTCGCAAATGTGCCTTTGCGACGGATTGGGGGCGGAAAAATTTTGTGACGGATTAATTTCCGTCTGAAAATCCGTGAGAAGACACATTTGTGACGGATTTTCAGATGGATCCGTCACAAATGTGGCCATCACAAAATCTTGGTCATAAATTTCTGACCGATTAAATTTTCCGTCCCAAATTCCATCTGAAATTTGTGACGGAATATTTTCCATCACAAATTCCGTCTGAAATTCGGTGTGTAATTGCATATTTCAGACGGAATTTGTGACGGAAAAAAATCCGTCACAAATTTCAGACGGAAATTTCCGTCTGAAATTTCCGTCTGAAATCCCACTTTTTCTGGTAGTGAGGGCCGGACCAACCCCGTTCCCAAAGGAAGGAAGATGGGCCACCGAGGCCTCGGCTACCGTGAATCCTCAATGTCAGTACTTGGAGACTCCAGGCCATTAACATGCGACTACCGACAACATTTTGTAAAAGGCCCGTTACAACCTGGTACCTTGAAGAAATCGCCGTCCAGTCTTGAAGAAAAGGCAGATGAGGCCTGTGTTGTTCCTGATCCACCACCACCGCTGCAAGGGCTGGTTGGTGATCTAGAAGATTTGTCTGGTTGTTTTGTGAAGTTGTTTCAAGAGAGAGAAAGCAAGCCGAAGAAGAAGGAGACGCAGCTGGTAAAGCGTCCTCCGATGCCATTGGTCCGCCAGGGGCCGCGGGAAATGGGGAGCTCTGTCATTACCTATTCTATGTCCCCTTCCCGTCTCGCCTCTTGGTTTCAACAATTGGGGTCTATTCCTCGTTCCCCTCCAATCCTGGTCGACCCATGCTTCACGGAGAGACCCGAAAATTTATTCGTTCCCTGTGCTTGCGGGCACTGCCCGCCTATTGATCTGTCAACACTATTTACTCCTCCCCTCCCGGAGCTCAGCTCCATGAAATGTCATTTTCCTCTTCCGATCCTTTCTTTGACTGCATATTTCCTGAATTGTTCCCCATGCAGCTGCCTCCTCCCTCCGTCTTCTTCCTCCTCCTGCTGCATGATCACCTCCAGCCTCCAAAAAAAAAATGCCAATTTTAAAACGGAGGTCTCGGTGGAAGATTATGATGTGCTCTGCTCAGATTCCCAGGGGCACGAGACCCATGTTTCTCTTCCAGTAGATTTCCTCTCTCCTAGGGTAGATGTACAGTGTGTAGAGTCTCCTAGGTTAGTAGAGTCAGTCGGAGTAGAATCTAGTTCAAGTCTAGTCAGTCCATCCACGTCTGCGACGCACCCCGTGATGCGTCACCCCAAAACCATTCCCGATAGGTTTCTGCAGGATCTGGCTGAAAGATGCCACGCCCTTCTGAGGTGCCCTGAATTTGTAGAGACCGCGATTGTCTTAGAAGATGATGAGGAATTAGGAGGGGTATGGAGCAATGATGGATTAGGGGTGTATGAAGTTGTGAATGAGAAGGATCCAACCGATGATGAGGAAGGTGAGGTGGATGATATTGTCGACTTGTACGCACAAGGCTTGAAGAAATTTGATGAACCTTCCTCGGCAGTGGGTTCATCCCACTAAGGAAATCAATCTCAGAACCGAAGAGGATCCCATGCCCATACTTGTCTCCTCCAACCTCCCTCCTCTGGTCGAAGAGGAGCTTATCAAGGTCTTGAGGGAGTACAACGATTCTTTTGCCTGGTCCTATGAGGACATGCAGGGTCTTGACCCCACGCTGGTTGAACATCGGTTGATTCTGAAACCAGGGGCAACACCCGTTAAGCAGAAAGCAAGAAGATTCCACCCGCAGATGGCCTTGAGAATTAAGGAAGAGGTTGATAAATTGCATAAGGCCAAGTTCATTAGGGTTGTACTGTATTCGCAATGGGTGGCGAACATAGTCCCGGTGATGAAGAAAGATGGTAAAATTCGGATCTGTATTGACTTCAGGGACTTGAATAAGGCATGTCCGAAGGACGATTTTCCACTTCCTCATCGACGTCTTAGTTGACAACACAGCTGGGTATGAAGCCCTCTCTTTCATGGACGGTTATTCTGGATATAACCAAATCCGTCTAGCTCCGGAGGATCAAGAGAAGACCTCATTTACCACACCTTGGGGCACGTATTGCTATGTCGTTATGCCGTTTGGATTGAAAACTGCAGGTGCCACCTGTCAAAGAGCGATGATGGCTATCTTCCACGATATGATGCACGTCTACTTGGAAGCTTATGTGGATGATATCTTGGTCAAATCGAGGTCTCAAGAAGAACACCCCGTCATTCTAGCCAAGGTATTGCAAAGGGCTAGGGAGTATAAGTTAAAAATGAATCCAAAGAAATGTGTATTCGGAGTTGCATCAGGGAAATTGCTCGGGTTCATAGTTAGTAAACGGGGGATTCAGATCGACCCGAATAAAGCAAAGGCCGTCATGGAAATGCCACCGCCAAAGAACATCACTGAACTTTGAGGATTGATTGGGCGTTTACAATTTATTAGGAGATTCATATCTCAGCACTCGCAAAGATGCCGCCCATTTTATGAATTGCTAAAGGCTGGCGTGAAATTTGAATGGAATGAACAATGCCCGAAGGCCTATGAGGAGCTTAAGGTTTACCTTTCTAATCCCCCGGTTCTACAACCACCCGTCCCTGGGAAACCCCTGATCTTGTACATTTCTGTGATTGAGGACTCCCTAGGAGCTGTCTTGGCACAGGTAGATGATTAAGGAAGGGAAAGGGCGGCATACTACCTCTCGAGGTTATTCAATCCTGCTGAATCTAAGTATACTGCCATGGAAAAGATCTGTGCAGCGCTAGTGTGGGTAGCTCAGAAGCTTAAACACTATTTCCTTGCCCACGAGGTTAGGCTCATCTCTAGAATGGACCCCATTCGTTATCTCTTAGAAAAGCCTGTCCTTTCTAGCCGACTAGCTCGCTGGCAGAGCTTTCTTTCCCAGTTCGACATCACCTTCATCGTTCAGAAAGTAATCAAGGGATATGCTATTGCTGAGCACCTCGCTCATTCTCCTATCCCTCGTACTGATTCAATCCAGGACGAGTTCCCTGATGAACACTTGGCGGTAATCGCTCATCTTCCTTTTTGGTCTCTCCATTTCGACGGTGCTCTCAATTCCCAGGGCAGCGGAATCGGCGCCGTTCTCCTCACTCCGAAAGGAGTAACCATCCCTGTTGCTTATCAGCTCTCATTTCCTGCCACTAATAATATAGCCGAGTATGAGGCTCTCCTTGCCGGTCTGAAGCACGCCTACCTCATGGGCCCGCGATACCTTAACATCATAGGAGACTCTCAATTGGTGCTGCGCCAAGTTCTGTCAACTTACCGCACCCGTGACCCTAGGCTTAAACCCTATCAAGATCTGGTCACGCTTCTGGCTAGGCAATTTCAGAAACTTATCTATATTCATACTCCTCGTTCTCAGAACATCTTGGCTGACACACTTGCATCACTCGCTTCTTCCCTATCGTTCCCCCTCAGTCGCGCCACTGAGACCATTGTGGTCCAGCGGCTAGATGTTCCTTCTCTTCAGGATCCCTGGTTCGACAACCTTAGGAAGTCTATAGAAAGGAAGACAGAAAGGGAGGAGGTGAAAGAAGTATCATTAACTGAGCTTGACGAAATCATCGAAGAAGAAGAGTTGTCGTGGTTCTATGAAATTGAGCAGTATTGCAGGGATGGTACATTTCCGGAGGCTGTGAATGCTGAACAGAGAAAGGCCATTAGAAGAGTCGCTACAAAATACACGATCATCGCTGGTGAATTATACAGGCGGGCTCTGAACGGAGTTCTAATGAGGTGCCTAGATGACGAAGAAGCTTGGAAGGTGGTAGAAGCAGCTCACTTCAGCGAATGTGGAGGGCATGTAAATGGGTAGGCGTTGGCGAAGAAGATTCTTAGGCAGGGCTATTACTAGCCGACCCTAGAAGAAGATTGCTCCACCTATGTCCGTAGGTGTCTTCAGTGTCAACTTCATGCCGACAAAATCCATGCTCCGGCTTCTTATCTTCATCCTCTTTCTGCTCCTTGGCCGTTCTCCATGTGGGCCTTTGATATCATCGGACCCCTCGGTGACCCGAATTCCGCAGTCAAGTAGAAATCCTTCATTTTGATGGCTACTGAGTACTTCAGCAAGTGGGCGGAAGCTGAAGCTTATGCAGAGATCAAAGCCACCACAATATGCCACTTTATTTTGAAGAACATTATATCGCGGTTTGGAGTGCCAAGGTACATCGTCACCGACAACGGGCCTCAATTTGTATCGCAAGAACTCCGGGACCTCTGTAAGAAATTCAATATAGCTTTGCATCACTCATCACCATACTACCCTCAAGGAAATGGCTAGGCTGAGGCCACGAATAAAACCCTTCTTAAAATTATCAAGAAAACATGCGAGTCACATAAATTTGCTGATTGGGCCGACAAACTGGTAGAAGCTCTATGGGCTTATCGCACCTCCGTCCGCACCCCTAAGGGGCAAACTCCTTTTGCTCTCACCTATGGGATGGAGGCGGTACTCCCGTATGAGATCTTGATCCCTTCCCTAAGAGTGCAGCTGGACAAAGAACTTAATCTCGACGAGCGTCGAGAGGCGTTGCTAGTCCAACTGGAACTCTTAGATGAGAAGAGGCTTAACGCGGCCAATCATGTTTCGGTATATCAAAAGCGTGTCTCGCGGTATTTTCAAAAGAAGGTCATTGAAAGAAAATTTCAAGTGGGTAATATGGTTTTGAAACGCAAATTCATCAGATCAGCAGGTCCTAGGTCTAAGCTGCAACCCAACTGGGAAGTGCCATTTGTAGTCAAGGAAGCTTATCCGGGTAATGCGTATCATCTAAACAACGTGGAGGGTGAGGAGTTGCCAAACCCGTGGAATGGGCTATATTTAAAACACCTTTATCCATAAAACCAAACCAGCACCGACTCGGTGGCGGGTGTGCCTTCGCTTGATCACGAAAGGAAATCCCCGGTTCAACATTTCACACACTACACAACCCCTTGTGGGTCGGTTGCTTTCCTTTGCATAAACACCGTTTCTACCTTGGCCATGCTTGAGGAGAGGTGAAAGTCCTTGTTTTTCCTTTTCTCTCGGTTGAAAATAGGGGCAAAAGGTGAATAAGGGTGCGAGAACTGATTTAGACCCTCTAATAAAAGAGGTCTCAAATAGGGGCAGTCTGTTATGACCTTGTTCCGCGAAAGAACGAGAAAGAAGAGAAAGAAAGGAATGAATCAAAAGGGGCAGAAATTGAGGCTAAAAGCTCACCCAAAGCTCGCAGCTCTCAAAAATTTTCTGAAAGTCCCCAAATAATAAAACCAGGCATGGCAAGAGTGGCAGTACAGTTTCCACGCGGGACGTTATGAGCCCGGTCGTATGCGTTCCTAGAGCGAAAGTAGGTTCGATGACGGTCACAGAGCCCCGGCGCAACAGACCAGATTCTTTGAAAAGGGGGGAGTGTCATGAGAAGAACTCAAGCCCTAAAAACCTTTATACCTACCGCCAGCTTTCCTGTTAAATCTGTTTTATTTTCCAAGGATCGGATCCTACCCCGGGTATGGCCTCGATAGAAGCACCGTTAAAGCAAGATTAGCACCGGCCACGAGCGGTCCTTCATAGTGCACGTTGAGCTGGGGAGGCCCCTGATGAGATAGGGAAGTTCCCCGTCGTCAAGTCTAAGCTGGTTTCCAAAATTTAAAACTCAAAAAAATTAGATATTCAAAAACTCAAAAAAATCCAAAATTTAAAAACTCAAAAAATCAGATATTCAAAAACTCAAAAAAATCAGATATTTAAAAACTCAAAAAATCAGATCCAAAATTCAAAAACTCAAAAAAATCACATATTCAAAAAACTCAAAAAAATCAGATATTCAAAAACTCACAAAAATCAGATATTTTCAAAACTCAAAAAAAAAGGTTTTCTTCATTCTTGCATTCATAGCATCCATTGCATTTGTTTCAACATTTGTTATTTGCCTATTTAATAAGGCTTATCCCCTTGACCAAAAATCAAGAACTGGTAATTCCCTAACTTGCTGTAGGCAAGGGGCTAAGCCTAAAATAGATTTAATCTATTTTCTGTATCTGTGTGTGTGCAGGGGCAGGTTGAAAGTGCAGTTGGCTCGTGACCGTGTGAATGTTCGAGTCCTATCTCAATCTATGCAATCATATCATAATCAAACCACAAAGCCCAAATTCAATCAAATTCATCAACTTTATTCATCTCATATATCAACCTTTCTAAGCACAAGTCCTATTCAACATCATTATCATCATGAAAAGATAAAACAATCACTCAGTCTGCCGCTGGGCATCCCCGCGGGGACGTATATCTCTCAGCTCCCTAAGGTAAGCCCGTCGTGTCTCTGGAGCCTCTTCGACCTCCGCCGGTAGGGTGTGCACCCTGCTCACCTCCCACATAATCAGCGCGCTCCTGACCGCCTGCTCGTCCTCCTCTGTCCCAATCCTCCTCGCCTGTAGCACGGGAAGGTGGGGTAGCGTCGGTGGCACGGTCCGGGGTAGTCCAACCTGTAGGTAGCACCGGTGTGGGCTGTACGTCGCCAAGACAGTGTCACTCACGAGCCTCAAGTTCAAGCCTGCCCTCCTAGGTAGCCTGATGGTGGTGTCGTGAAGGAAATCCGGACGCATCACAAATCTATCCAGGGGCAGCCTGTTGATGTACGGGCGCCACTCGTCCCTGGTCTTCATCTCGGCCGTCCTACACTCAACCCGTGGAGAGAACCTGAAGGTGCCTCCTATGAAGTAAAGGGGGTGGCTCCCGAAGATCCTGCTAACAGAAGTAGTATCCTCCCTCTGAATGAACTTCATCCTGACTCCCATCCAACACTCCAATAGAATCATAGAGCCAAAAAGAGGACCTCCTATGGCCGCGGAGCTAAGACCCTCATACAAGTAGGCTAAGATAGCCTGGGAGATGGAAAGTCCCTGCCACAGGCCACTAATGGTGCTAAGCAAGGGGATCTCTAAGACATGGTCAGCCGAAGGGAAAAAGATGGCCCCGCACATGCAGATGGATGCAGCTTTGGCTATGGCCTCGGTCCACCCACACTTATTCTTGCAATTCTCCACTACCCACTGACTAAGAGGAAGGTGGTGAATATGACGAGGGCCTACAAAGGTATGAACGTCTCTGCTATCTGGTATGAACCCTCCTAGGATGAGTTTTGGGTCTATAGGGGCAACGGTATGGCATATCAAGTCTTCCTCCCCTACCTTGGACCTAGGGAACCCGAAGTAGGTCTCTACCTCCTCTAATAGGATAGTGGCCTCAAAGGATGGGAAGAAGAAGGTATGGGTCTGAGGATGCCATGTTTCTATCAAAGCTGAGATGCTGTGCCAATCTAAGGAAAGCTTCGGGTAGTTCTGGCCTAAAACTAGAAGGGAATGTAGGTGCCAAGATTTGAGAAGGTAAGTCACCCCTAGGGGCAATGCACGGATCATGGGAGCCACCCATTTCAAACCAGAATAGCGCCTCGGGCCCGGAAGAGCTGAGAAGAAGAAAAGAGAGAGCGTAAGAGAGAATGTATAAGTAAAGTTGAGGGAAAGAAATTGAATGAACTCATGATGAACTCACTTCTCTCATCAGAGTTGCGCTGAGATGTCGAGGAATTAAACTTAGCCGTTGGAGCACTTCCCGCTCCTTCTTTGCCGCTCTTGGCCCTTCAAAAGACCCTCCCTCCATAGAACTTCCCTCTAGAGCCCTCTTCATGATGATTTGGTGGTGAGAATCAAAGGTTTCAAGGCTTGGAAGAAAGAAGATGTGTGAGCTGCGAATTTAGATTCCCCTCCCACTTATAGGGCTTGTTAGGAAGTCTAGGCCTCTTGAGATTGGGGTTGGATAAGTCTAGGACGGGTTAAGATGAGGTTTAGATAGGTTCAAATCACTTTACCCTCGGGTTGAGGACTCTCCAGAGAGTCCCCTTTTAGCTTGCAGGGTATCCACTTGGACGGTCTTACGATAGACCGCCCATTTTGTTGTGCGGTCTGTACCTGACCGTTCAACTTATTCCAGAGAACCCGGGTCCAACTACTTGTGCGGCCTAATATAGACCATTCTTCCTTTCACGCGTTTTATATTAAACCGTTCACCACGCAGCACGGTTAGAATCCAACCGTTAAAATCTCTTGGAGCGGTTTATTATGAACCGTTTGTGGCTTTGCGCGGCTCTCTGAGAACCGCCTGTCTGATCCGCCCCCTTTTGTCAACCTACCCAACTAACAATCATATCCTCTCTCTTACTTCACTCATTTGGCGCCTCTCACTTCACTCATTTGGCGTCTCTCACTTCACTCATTTGGCATCTCTCATTTGGCGTCTCTCACTCCACTCATTTGGCATCCCTCACTTCACTCATTTAGCGTCTCTCACTTCACTCATTTGGGGTCTCTCACTTCACTCATTTGGCGTCCCTCATCTCACTCAGACGGTGTCCCTCCGTCTCACTCACACTCGTAGTCGTGTCTCGCCCGTAGTCGTCATCCCTCACTCACGCACTCGTGTCACATTCATCCATTCATTCATTCATACATGCATTCATTCATACATTCATCCACAAAACAAAAATCAAAACAAGAAAAAAACATGCATATCACTATCATATCATATCACATCATGTACAAAAGATGTGCCCGGTACAAGTCAAGCTTCTCCCACTCCCTAGCCCCCGTCACTGTCTCCGCCACCCTCTTGCCTCTTCGGGGGAGGCATCGCTGATGTCGCCTTATCACGCGGACGTCGTCGGCGTTGCTCGTCCTCCTCGTTCCTCCGCTGACCAGAGGAACCCGTAAAGTAGCTCCTAACGGAACCATGCGTACCGTGGCTGACACTCGGGGTCCCACTACGTGAGTGCCGGCTAATGTCCTTATACGCTCGCAGCTCCCCGCGTAACTCAGCCGCCTCAGTCCGGCACCGCTCTGCCTCGGCCCGGTGGCGATCCGCCTCGGCCGCACTTGCCCGGAGTCGCTTTAGCTCGGCCCGAAGAAGTGCTGTCTCCAACGTGTCCGCCGGTCGGCTCCGCGCAGCCTCCTCGCGCACCCGGGCCACCTCCTCCCTAGCCACTACCCGGCTTTGCTCCAGCTCGGCCTGGAGGCGGGTCAGCTCAGACATCTGCATCCACATGGCATTGTTAGTCAGTTGCATAAGCATTTCATTTATAAGCATAATAAGCAGGAGGAAGTTAGAGTTGCGTACCCTCTCGGTGAGTGCTATCTCGGCCGCCTTGGCCCGCGTCACCATCCTGGCAAAGTCTGCGTCTCTCTCGGCCCGGTCGGCTGGAGTCCGGGTCGTGGAGGAGGAAGGAGCGTCCGGTCCCGCCCTCTGAACTCCCTCGGCACGCTGCATCCAAATACTCCAGGTCAGTCACATGAATAAGTATTATCATATAGAATTGCTAATTTAAAGAGTGTAAGGTTTAGAAGACTCACCAGTAAGGCCAGGGCCTGTCGGGCCTCATCTCTCTCCCTGATGGTGGAGTGCAGAAGTCCCTGCAACTCCGCCAGTCATCCCGCAGGGTCGATCTGCATTTAGAAGTCCATGTGTCAGTACATCATCATATAGGACTCATAAGCATAATAGAAAGGGTTTAAGTTTAGAAGTCGTACCGGTCGGTGGGCACCCCGGAAAACCTGGTCCCGGTAGTGCCGTGCGTACGCGGTGTAGTACATGCTATCACTCTCAGCTCGGGCGGTCACTACTCGCCCTCGTGCAGCCCAGTCGGCGGTCTGAGCGGCGTTCCTCGCTGTCCAGTCAAACGCCTCGCGGAGTCCTCGTGTCGTCCTCGTCACTCGCTCCCCCGCCTTCTCAGGCACTGGGAACTCCACCGCGGGCTGATGGACCCCGATGGCCCTCATCACCAACCTGAAGTGCAGTGGCTCCACCACATTCATGCAGTGAAGCCACACGTCTCACCCGGAAAAGGCAAGAGCCTCAACCACCCACGGCTGGCCCTCCTGGCCCTCCCCCGCGTAAGGTGTCCACCGTACCTGCACCGTAAGAACTTGCATCAGCATCATCATCATCATATAAGAATTGCATTTAATTAAAAAGTCCAGGTTTAGAAGCGTACTGAGGCATACGGTAGAGAGTCTAGGTCGTCCTGCAACTCCCGGCCCTGTCGTCTCAGGGCTGCCATCTCCCGAGGTGCTGTCCACCGCCGTGCAATCGGCAGGAGCCCAGGACGAGTCTCCTCGCCTCTCCCCAGCCCACGCAGGTATACGTAGGCCCACACCTGCATTATAGCATTGTGTCAACATTTAGGAAACATATAGGGTCGCATAATTAAGTCTAGGGTAAGAGTCGTACCTGGAGTAAGGGGGAGAAGCCCCCGAGCATCGTCCGATGGGCCGTCGAATTCAGGGTGTCGAAGAGGAAGGCGAGGACCGTCGCTCCCCAAGCGTAGTCACCAACATGCTCAAGCTCCTGGAAGAAGAGGAGGAACCGGCAACTCATCGCGTCCGCTCGCATGGAGAAGAGGAGTCGCCCGAACATCAGCATCAAGAACCGCCTCAGCACTCGATCTGCCTCCGCTCCCGGTCCTGCTACAACTCTCGGCCGCGCTAGCCCTATCAACCGCTCCAGATGCTCCTCCGGCTGCTCGTCGACTGCAACTCCCGCTCGTCGTAATCCCAGGCTGTCCTGGAGACTAGCTCGGGGTAGGAGGGTCGACTGCCTCTCGGGGCGCCGTATCTATAAGCCCAGCAACTCCCGAGCCATCACTCGGTAGTCGGGAAAGGTAGTCCCGCTAACCGGTGACCCGTGCACGCGAAGGCCAGTGAGCCTGGCCACGTCCTCTAGCGTGGGGACCATATGCCCCCACGAGAAAAGGAACGTCCGACTCACTGGGTCCCAGCGGTCGTGCAGGGCGTAGAGCAGAGCTGCGTCGAAGCGACACACCTTAATGCTCAAGAATGGGGCGAACCCCATGGCAGCCAACCGCTCCCTCTGAAAGTTCGGCAGTGCTAAGTACACTGCGCGGACCTGCAGCCATGAGGTGCAGGTCCTGCACTTCCCCTGCATTTATTTCATCCGTTTTAGATACATTTTAGTAAGGTAGTTTTACATTTTGTCTCATTTGAATAAAATCATCAGGGTTTAACTCTCTGTTTGAAGGGCGGTTCTCCACGGGCTGCTCATCGATGGAACGGTCCCATGTCCACCGTTCTTATTCTTCAGGTTCTGTGTTTGACCGGTCTGCCTTTGACCGTCTTTAACGTGAACGGGCCATCACGAGTTGTCCGTCTTTTCATCTTCCTAGGGTAGAACGGCCACTCCTCGGCCGCGTGAATCATGGACGGTCCTATGGGAACCATTTTGTTTTGCATTGTTTGGATGGTGAACGGACCAATGTGGCCCGTTTCTTGTGTGTGCGGTGACCCCCTCACCGTCCTTTATTGGTGTGGTTCGTTTGCTGTGTGATGTTGAACGGTCCTTCCAAGGCCGTATGGGTTTGAGCGGTCCTATGTGGGCCGCATGTCTTGGTATTTACGGTTTCTGCTGAACCGCCCCACCGTCATCTTCCCCGACGACGGTGGACGTTCCCCGGCCAGCAAAGAGGCTGCCATAGCCCCCAAACCAGCCCCCGAAGTCCTCTAAAACCCCCCTAAACTAACATGCATGGCTTAAAAATGGAATAAAAATGGAAATGGGGAGGGTTTTAGGGCTCCTACCTCGGGGTCCCGTGGTTTTTTGGCCGGTCTCTCCGCCGGTGTTTCTTCCCCTACGACGGTGAGTTCTTCCTCGGCCGCCTCTGTTCCCGGTTCCTCCTCGGCGGGGGACGGTGGCGGGGGCGCGTCCTCCTCGGCCATGGACGATGACCGCACCGCCACGGGCGGTGGTTCTTCGGTGCTCGCCGCCGTGGCGGTCGTCAACGGCGGTGGTACGGAGGTCCCCTCTTCAGCCATCCCTGGACGCCTCGCTTGGTGCTTTTGGCGCATTGAGAGGGCGAGAGGGAGGATGAGAGGTGGAGAGAGGTTGAGAGAGGGTGAGAATGAGGGTTTGCCTTCGTTCTCCCTCCCACCGTCGGTTACGGTGGAGGGAGACGAAGGGTTTTTGGCTTTTCGAGGTTGCAGAGGTTGTACGGTCTAGCGATAGACCATCCTTTTTTTTATGCGGTTGGTCTCTAGCCGTTTATCCTTAACGGTAAGTTTCTTAAGCCGGTTCAAATTCCGTGGTATATACGGTTGTAACATGACCGTTCTTAGTTGGAAGGTTGATAATCAACCGTTCATTCTTGAATATTGGTTGCACTTCAGTTAATGAATTTTGGTATATTTGCAAGTCTTGGTAACAATTTCATGTGTAGCATCCAAACTTTCACTTCCCGTTTCACCTGCACGGGTAAGTCAGGTATGGCTTTCTATCCCTATCTCCTTTATTGCATTACTATATGGTATTATATTAGATTATCTCGAGAACCAGTTGGTTATCTACGAGTTTCAGGATATGATGTTCCCCTTCACCAAAAACGATGATGATCCATGATATGACACGACCTAAGGGTGCAATGGTATCAACCAAATGAACCTCGGACCTAGCCTTGCAAGCCCACTTACAAATTGGCGGACTCGATGTTGGCGGACTGATATCGCAGCACAACCCTTTCCCCGTGGTGACTAAGTGTTGGTAGGGTGGATTCGAGAGCCTAAACCACGCTGGTTAGGGTGATGACTTAGCCAATGAGTTCCCCTCCCTTGGATTGGAGCACCCACATCAGTGGGGCGGACGCCGTGCCTTAAGGGTACGGGGATCTCTCCTCACTCAATCCGCGGTGGCCACTCGTGATCGGGAATCACGGGACCGGGCACTCTCTTCCTTGCCGGTTGAACTTAGAAATGATACTAATAAAACACAAATATCCAGGGAGGGTTCAGCATATACCTGACCGGTGTGAGGACACCAGCCCCGAGTCGGAGACGTGGGCGAGCGGGGAAGCGTGTGTTCCCCACACGCCGCGCCGGGGAAGCTTGACCTACTCAAATTGCTACAACACTAAACCCCATGCAAGGGGGGGGGATCATGGGGAAGGGAAAATGATGATTACATCCAAACACTACCTCATAGGGAGGGGCCTTCAGTCGTCCAAGCGGGGAGGGAAATTCGAGCTAGAAGTGATGAAAGGAAGCCGATGTCGAATCTGTCCACGTTCTAGAATCAGGGACCAGCAATCGAAGATGGTACCTCTGTGACCTCTCCTGAATTTTGCTGAAGGCGGGACCAGTGGAGAATTCTTCGTAACTGGATCGGGAAGTCATCTGAATTTTTTCGATTTCTTCTGGTACAACTGCTGGTCTGGGTGGAGGCTCGAAGAGGGTGGCAGTTCTTCGGATCTGACTACTTCAGGTTCCCAACAGCAGGAAGAAGGGGATGCCATGATCGCTCCCGAGCTCAGAATCAGGTGCCTCTGGAGTCGTTGGAACTTTGAGCGAGTCCTCTTTGAAGAAAGACTGACGGGGAAGCCAAATGTTGTCGGAGAACACCAGTAGGCTCTGAACACTGATGAGGGGTCGGTGCAGACTGTGGGGAAGCAGAACCGCGCACCCATGGGATAAAATTGAGAACTCCTGGATCCGGACGCCAAATTGAGCTCTACCTAATGGGGATGAAAGAAGACTCGGAGTAGAAGACTTTTGATGAAGAACACTTTCTAAGATTCCCAGTAGGATGGCCGCAGTCGTGCTTCTCATCAGGTTCAGGTGCTCTGCCAGGGTAGCTTCGCGCAGTCGAGGGAGAACAGCTCTCTCGGGCAGCACAGTGCTCAGATGATGACGAAACTACCACCGTTGCAAAGAAGACTGGCAGACGCTTCCATGCTTATCTCTTGGGCCTTCAGATTCATCCGGAGGAAGCCGTGGTCACCTCTGCAAACTGTTACTCTTCTGCAGATCTTCAGTTGAGAGCTGTAGGTTGAAGATGACGGGGGGGAATGGGGTATATGGGAGGGAAAATGGGGGTGGATGAGTGTGGGGAAAGCCCGGGCTGTGAGGGGGTCTAGGAGGGGGTGTTCCAAGGTGGGGGAAGGGAAGAATGGGATATGGAAGGGGGTCTAACAGGTGGTGGGAGGAGGAGCTACGAATTTGGGAAGGTGGGTGAGAGGGAAAGGGTATTTGAAAATGGGTTTAAGGGTGGGATTAAATTTTGGTCTTGGATGGGAGGGGTTGTGTTGGGGAAGGGAAGGGGTGCTTGGGGTAGTGGAAAGGGTGCTTGGGGAAGTGGGTGGGGTAGTTGGGGGTTGGGAGGTGGAGTTAGGATTGGTGGAAGCTCTCTTGGGACTAGGGGGTGGAGTAATGGGATGTATGGGGAAGGGGAGTGGCCTTTAATGGGGGTAGGTGGGAGAGTGGTGGTTGGGAAGGGAGGAGAGAGAAAAAATTTGAAATTGGGTGTGGAGGAGAGAGAAAGGGGAGTGAAAGAGAGAGATTAAGAGAGGGATGGGTGGGGAATCTCTCCCCTAGGGTCTCTCACCCAAATAATAGAATCTCTCCACTAGATAAGAAGTTTGAACTCTCAAAATGACAAGTTTTTCATTCATTGATTCATTAACTCAAAATGGGGGCAATGGGGTCCTATATATAGGCAACCCACATTTTACAAAAACCCTTGACTCTTGCCACAATGACAAAGAACCAAAAAGAGGAGGGGCGCCCATGGGCCTAGCCCAAAGAATTGGGCCCAATGACTTAATCAAACTAACTTAATGACACAGAAACTTGAGGAAATAACAAAAGACCTAGGGACATGACTCAAATAAAAATAAGATTACATAATTATGACTCAAAGAAAATATGAAAATTACATGAATTGAATCAGGAAAATGTGACTGACATAATGGAACCATGCTGGTGAACAACCGGGAAATATGAAGGGTGAGAGATGCCCCAATCAATCCAGGTTCACGTACTTAATCTTCGGACATGCCGTTAGGTTGGGATGTCACGGGGAGGATGGTTCTATCCTGCACGCTGTGGTCGCGGATGGTATCTTGACTCTGATTTTCCCAACTTAGCAATATTATTCTCGAGTATTTTATATTTTAATCTTTCTTTGCATTCGTTTTCATAATTTCTTTTATTTTAGCCTAGCTTGCATCATATGCATCTTTTGAGCATCCATGACCCATTGAACTTGTCTGAATAATGCCCCGCCTGTGATGGTTAATTATGCGTTCAGTGATTGAGTAAGAGAGTTAATTCCACTCCGAATTGGAAGGTTTTCTTTGGTCGATTCGCCTAGTTCGGTTGATTGAAAGGTCCATGTCTGGAGCTTTAGCCTGTTTTCTTTTGTGGCCCCCTCATTGGACCGCGGGATTGTGTCCCCCATGAGGTTGGTCTTGTCGATTCGTTTTATTTAGTTTAGTTCCTCCAGATCGGCGTCACTTTTGGTTTAATCGTTCCTTACGTTTGATTCAGAGTTTTCCGGAAGGTTCTCATCGCTTGTTGGTAGAACCAGGTGTTGTTTTACCTTAATGCCCGCTTTTTCGGTCCACTCCGCTGCATTTCCGCTCCACCTCCATTTTCCATGTCACCTCCGCTCGCTCCCCTGCAAAGAGGACGTTAAGGAGGGGCATCTGTTGACACCCATTTTATGCCGATAAGTTGAGTCGTTTCTCTTACTCCCTTTTGTTGATGCCTCGAGTTGCCCGTCGCTCGTTGGGGCTATTTCAGGCTTGTTTTGGGCCAATTTATGGGTCGCCTCCCTCCTTGGTTAAGTCCAGGTCAATTCAGGGGTTATTGGGCCGTGGTTTTGGGCTTTTTCATTAAGTTTCAACATCCACATTCATGCACGATTCATTGCTGGGCGCACTACTAATGTGCGGTTTAATAAGGACCGACCATATATTTTGGGGTATTTTGGGTGATTTTCTGAATTACCACCGACAGGTATTCATACAGTCCTGATATGGCCGTTCAAACCCAATGAACGGACGGCATCTGACCACTCATCTCTCAGAGTCCTGCGCTTGGAGGTTTGTTCAGATAATTATCCAATTATCCAATTATCACCGACAGGTCTGGAACGGGTGATCAATGGCCGCTCTACTGTGGAACGGTCTCTTAGGAACCGTTCATCTGTGAGGGTCTAACGGCGGACGTTTCGGTCAGTTCGAGCAATAATTGGGTTGATTTTCTGATTATCTGAATTTCCACCGATGGGCTTGGACGGTCAAAAGTGAACCGCTCATTTGTTGAGCGGTCTATCGTAAGACCGTTCATCCCATCGGTTGCTCAATTTCAACAGATTTTAATCCTTTTATCCATGGTTTTATCCCCAACTTCTTTTGTCAATATCTCCGTGGATAATTAACCATTTTAGTTGCCGTTTCGACTGGATGAGAGATAATGATATTATCTACAATTTATCTTTAATAATCTCGTCCCGAAAATGGCTCTAAACCCTGATTTCGGGGCTGGTTTTCTAGGCTCTATAAATAGACCCTAATGGCCGGACTTGAAAAGGGGGGAGATTTTGGTCGACGGCGAAGCCCTGCCACATTCTTGAGCGACCTAGCACCAAAGAGAGAGGCTTTCTACGTCCATACAAGCCCCCGGTTCAGGGAGTAGTTTGATTTTTGAGTCCTTTCGTCTTATAGCTTTCATCACCTTCTTTTCATTGCATGCATCACTTTCCCCTTATGTCCCCCTACTTTTTCATTACCATGCACACATCCACCCACGTTTTTGTCACCCTAGGGGTTTAAAACCCCCCAGGTATCCTCCTTTCCATTCGTTAATGTTCAACTCTTGCTTTTTTGACATTTACTACACTGTCCAGTTCTAATCTAGGTCTTCTTTGTGTGTTTCTTACGTTGTTTTCCAGGTCAGCAATCATCAGCACGAGGCCCATCCCCTCTGGCCGACCGGAGAGGGTGGAGGTTGGACCCCTTGCAACTTACTGCGTGGTAGACTTGTGCGGTTTAATTGAAGCCGTTCAACCATACGTGTGGTTCGGATAGGGCCGTTCATCCTGGTAGTGCGGTCAACAGGAAGCCGTTCGTCATCCAGCAGTAGTTCCTTCTGCACCTTCTGTAGCGTACTCAGGCGGTCTATCGTAAGACCGTGCAACGTGTAGGCGATTCTTCAGGAACCGTTCATCTCCCCAGTGCTGCAACTTAGGCGAGTACCCCCTCCCTTTCCAAGGTACGGCGTGTTCATCACGTACGGCACCCTGGTGGCGATCACGGTCATTTGTTTTCTGTTCTCCTCTGATCATTTTTCATTTGTTCATTGCATATTGGTCTATTCACAAGGCATTGATCTTTAGTAGAGGAGAAAAATATATCTACACCTGTGCGAGCCAAAGCTTGCACCTACCTGCCTTAGCAATCGTCCAGATAACCATGTGCACCGACCCTATGTGCTTTCATCGCACTAGCATGCCCTAAGACAATGCACATATTTAGCAATGAAATGTGCACAAACTTTGTGTGCATGGTGCGAGAATTGCACTGACGTGTCTAATGCATGAACAGACAATGTAGCGACTTAGTCGCGTGCAGCAACTAGGGTTGCACTGACTTGATGCTTGCATGCACAGACTCTACTAAGTTGAAAAAGCAGCATATGCACGGACGCAATGCATGATGAACTAAGTATGCATGGACTTTCTGCGTAGAACTAGAGAATGCAGTATCTGAAAAATGAATAAGTGGAATGTATTAATATAGACTATCAAGATTGACTTATAGTGTAAGACATCATCAAAACTGCAGGAGTGTAACAATCTCCCCCTTTTTGATGATGGCAACACTATGAGTCAATTTATGTCAATACAATAAAAATAGAGTGATTAAGCAGTAAACACACTAAACCCTGCCAATGGGTAAAACACTCACCCTCACCCTCACCCTCATTTGACTCTTCCTCCTGTTTCTCCCCCTCAAATGCAAAACCTGTCTCTCCCTATCATGACTCTCCTCCTCTTGACTCTCTCCCCCTTAAACTTGACTCACCCTCTCCCCCTTTGACATCATCAAAAGGAGATGAAAGAGATATGTAGCTGTTGGAGAATGCAGTATGTTCACAGTGAGAATAACCCATGATCATATCTTAAAAGATTAAGTGGGGCACTAAAAAAAGTGTAGATTCTTAAAATCAAGTAATCATGAAAGACCTAGAAGGGAAAGTGAAGTTTATCTGCGTACAACAGATATGATGAGGAAGCAAGAGTGTACAGATATGCCAAGGAGATCTGATCAAAACTATGGTAATTAGACCGTAAGAGACTGGTCCTCAGAAAAAGGTTCTTGAAGTATTGAGGACAAACCATCCATAAGCTCGTACACATTGAGGGATTTTACTAAACCATATTTTGCTTTAAGGAGCAGTATATAGAGCACTGAGTAAATTGGTACATCACATTTTTGACATTAAGGAGACACCTTGATCAGAGGCCGGACTCCCCAGTTACTCAATGTGAAAATCGCATTACTTCTCCTTTTAGAGAATAGAGTTAGTAACTGTGGCTTTTTAAGTGAGGAGACACCTTGATCAGAGGCCAGGCTCCCCAGTTACTCACCACTTTATTACCATTGCTCTGTCAAGATCAAAATATTTTGCACTTCTTAACAGAGATAATCTGACACCTCATGACTGAGGAAGTTTTTCATTTCCCTATGATGAAACACTCAATTTCTCAGTGATCAGACCATTGCTCTGAGCATATAAATGTTCGTTTTGTTTTTATCCCTTTGTATTTTGGATATGAAATGTTTGAGAACAATACCTAGCAGAAGCACTGATTCTTAAAGAACATGTTCCTTGAGATCTAGGTTTTAAGTTCTTATTAGATTTCATGACATATTAGTTTAACTTGTTCTCTAATCATGAAATGTGTAAGGAGATATACTTCAAATACCTTATCTAAGTCTTTGCTAAATTACTAGATAAAAGATTATCGCTGTGCTTTAGTGGTTCAAACTTAAGGATTTAAGACTAGTATGGGATTCTACTTGCTGTGAATGAACTGTATTAAGTCTTTCATAAGAAACAATAGTAACATACATCTCCCAAGTGCTTCTGAATCAGTCAACTTTCACACACTAAATAGTTGCCCCTCACAAAATGCAACGATTTATAAGAGTAAACACTCCTTCTCAGAGACAACTTCCCCTCACTCAATGATCTGTTATTCATAAATGACTCATGCAGCGTATGCAAATGCACAGACCCCTCAGTTTAACAGCTAGTGAATGGACATAGATAGGACTCCCCCTCACATTATGACATGATAAGCAGACATACTCATATGGAGTAATTATTGACATAGAGGAAGGACATGTTATTCATTGAAGCAAGGCATTTTATTCATGACAAACAGATAGTGTGAATGCTGGAAACAAACACATGAGCCCTTTTTATCCATGCAGCTAAGATTTAAAGATATTTAACTCTCTCCTGAAAGATGTAAATTTCTCATTATCCAGTGGCTTAGTGAAGATATCAGCTACTTGGTTTGCAGTGCCTACATGGATTAGTTCAAAATTTCCTTTGGAAACCTCATCCCTAATAAAATGATGTCTTATTTCTATGTGTTTAGTTCGAGAATGCAAAACATGATTCTTGGCTAGATTGATGGCACTAGTATTGTCACAATATATAGGTGTGCACCCCAGGTCTACTTGGTAGTCCTGAAGTTGGTGTTTGATCCAAATGACTTGTGTACCACAACTCCCTGCAGCTATGTACTCAGCCTCAGCAGTAGAGAGGGCCACTAAGTGTTGCTTCTTGGAACCCCAAGAGACTAAACACCCACCTAGAAATTCACAATGACCACTAGTGCTTTTTCTATCTAACTTACACCCAGCATAGTCAGCATCCGTATATGCAACAAGATCTAAAGTGTGTGAAGCAGGAAACCATAAGCCTAGGGTGTGTGTAGAAGATATAAGTATCTGAAAATTCTTTTTATAGCTGCTAAGTGTAATTCAGTGGGTCTAGATTGATACCTAGCACACATTCCTACACTGAACTATATATCAGGTCTCGAGGCTGTTAAATAAGGATCCAATCATACCTCAGTATAGTTTTTCATCAACTTCTTTACCTGATTCATCTGTATCCAATGAGGTGTTGGTACCCATTGGTGTTGTGATGTGTTTCAGATTGCTCATGCCAAACCTCTTGAGAATGTCCAATGTGTACTTGGTCTAGTTGATGAAACATCCATCCTTTAACTGTTGTACTTGCAAGCCAAGGAAATACTTTAATTCACCTACCAAACTCATTTCAAACTCAGCAGACATCAATTGAGAGAATTCATTGCATAGTTCAGTACTTGTTGAACCGAAGACAATGTCATCTACATATACCTAAACTATGATTAGGTCCGTATTCGAACTCTTGGTAAATAAGATTTGATCCACCTTACCTCTGTGGTAGCCCTTGCTGATCAGAAATAATGTCAGTCTCTCATACCAGGCTCGGGGTGCCAGCTTTAGACCGTACATGGCTTTATTCAACCTGAAAACTTGGTTAGGCTGAGGATAAAATTGAAATCCGGGAGGTTGTTCAACAAACACTTCTTCTTTGATAATTCCATTTAAAAATGCACTTTCCCATCCATTTGTTGAAGTTTCATATTTTTAGAACAAGCGAAAGCCAGTAGAATCGTAATTGCTTCCATCCTAGCAACAGGTGCATAGGATTCATCAAAGTCAATACCAAATTCCTGACAGTAGCCCTTGGCTACTAGTCTGGCTTTATTTCTAGAGATAATCCCATCTTCATTCATTTTATTCTTAAACACCCACTTAGTTCCTATGACATTAGTATTTTCTGGTCTTGGAACTAGCTCCCACACATTGTTTCGTTCAAACTGTCCTAGTTCCTCATTCATTGCATTAACCAAACCTTCATCTTTTAAAGCTTCTTCAACATTTTTGGGTTCTATTTGTGAGACCAAGGCAACTAGGTCTTGATTTTGAACATTTCTAAAATGAGATCTTGTCCTAGGGGGATCATTCAAATCTCCTATGATGTTTTGGACAGGATGGTCTTTTAGAAATCTAACATTTATTGAAGACTCACCTGTTTCACCTGGCCTTACTGATTGGGATCGTCTGGTGTTTCATTTGGCAGAAACTCCTTTTCTTCTTTATCTTCTAGGAATTCTCCATCATGTTTTGACTCCCTGTCATCATTTTCAATATTAGTAGCACCTTTTGTTTCATCAAAAATGACATGTGGAGACACTTCAATTTTTTGTTCGGAAATGTTAGAAACCCTATATGCTCTAGAAACTTCAGAGTATCCTAAAAATATTCTAGGACAGCTTTTAGCATAAAATTTATCAAGGTCCTTCTTGTCATTATTATGGATAAAACATTTAGCACCAAAAATCCTGAAATGAGCCAAGTTTGGTTTCTTACCTTTCAATAGCTCATAAGGAGTTTTCTTGTGAATTGGTCTTACCATGGCCCTATTGATTGTATAAGTTGCTGTATTGGCCGCCTCTGCCCAAAACTTCCTTGGTAGCTGACTCTCGCTCAGCATAGTTCGGGCCATTTCCACAATGGTTCGATTTCTTCTCTCCACAATTCCATTCTTCTCCGGTGTCTTGGGAGAATAAAACTTGTGTGTTAGTCCCTTTGTTTCACAAAGATCAGAAAACATGGAGTTTTCAAATTCACCTCCATGGTCAGATTGAATTGAACAAATTTTGTGTTTTCTTTCTTGTTTGACCTTATTGAAGAACTATTTGAACTTTTGAAAAGCATCATTCTTGTTAGCTAAGAAAAAAATCCATGAAAATCTAGAATGATCACCAATAATCACATAACCAAACATACTACCATTAAGACTCTAAGTTCTAGTAGGACCGAAGAGATCCATATGAAGGAGTTCCAATGGTCTAGAAGACAGTGGCTCAAATCTTAGTTTAAAAGACTTTCGAGTCTGTTTGCCTAGAGCACAAGCATCACAAATTTTTAAATTTGAGTTGAATTTTATTTTGGGTAAACCTTTAACCAGATCAAATTTCACCAATTTATTTAAGGTAGTATAGCTAGCATGACCTAAACGCCTATGCCAACTAAAAGCATTATTTTCAAAATCAGCAGATAAGCACAGGTTTAACTTAGATTTATCATCTAAGTCCACAATGTAGACGTTATTGGCCCTGTTAGCTATAAACTTCACATTGTCAGAACTTATTTCCAGAATTTTACATGAGTCATTATCAAACACAACTCTGTGACCCTTGTCACATAGCTGACTAATACTGATCTGGTTGTGTTGAAGACCTTCCACTAGAAGAACTTTCTCAATAGAGGTTGTGGGGGACTTACCAACTGTTCCAATGCCAACAATTTTACCTCTGTTCTTTCCTCCGAACCTGACCATACACCCTACCTTCATCTCCAGCTTGCTGAATTTGGATCGGTCACCTGTCATGTGCCTGGAGCAGCCGCTGTCTAAATACCACTTGTTGTTCTTAGCTGCTAGACAAACCTGTAAAGTAACAAATCAAGTAGAGTGTTTTGGAACCCAAGAAAGATTGGGTCCAAAGACATTGTTCAACTCTTTAAGCAAACATTTTGGAATCCAAAGTTGCTCCACGACTTTCTTCTTTCCCATGTTGTTGCCATTTTTGTTGAAGTTCCGATTAACATTGTGTCCATTTGGTCTAATGGTGTGGAAATTGTTCTTGCTGTCAGACCTTTTATTCTCCGGATATCTCCTGTATCCATCATGTCTAGGAGAGGTATACTTATTAATGAATCCCTGAGGATGAGCATAATTTCCCCAGTTTCTTCTGTGCTGACCTATGTTCTTATTAGAATATTAATTTCTATTGTGGGTCATTTGACTGGTTCCGTTAACACTCTTGTTCTGGTTAATTGACATTGGAGCTTGTCTAGTTAAATTCTTAACAGTTTTAGAGTGTTGTTGGACATGTTTTGTTGACTTATTCCCAGTTTGCTGGACACTATGAACATGACTAGAGCTTGATGGTGTGTCCATTTTTTCGTTTCCCTTTTATGGATAGAACGTTATAGTTTTGAATTCAAATGGTCTTTTCTGTGCCAGATTGTAGCCCAAACCCTCTTTGTTGAAATTAACCCTAGCACCCAACATAGTATCTAAGTTCGACTTTCCTTGAACAAATTTTTCTAGGGTTTGTTGTTTATCTTCCAGCTCTTTCTGCAGAGCTTCACAGTTTTTCAGGAGTTTAGAATTCACTTTCGTCACAGCTTCATTTTTCTCAATGATTAAGTTGTTTTCACTTTGACTGTAACACTCTCAAATATAGCAAAGTTGTACTCTATATCACCGAGGCGCCTTTTGAAGTATCGGCTCAGTTCTTGAAAAGAACTCCGAAGTTAAGCGTGCTTAATGGGGAGTAGTACTGGGATGGGTGACCTGCCCAGGAAGTCCTCCATTCTGGAGCCGATCACTGTTAGAAAGGGATAAAACCGTGAGGTCGGTAGGCCAAAGCGGACAATACCTCGATGGTATAGAGTACGGGGCATGATAGAATGGTATCAGAGCTATACCCTAGGCAGAAGTGTGAGAACTAAGTGCCATGCAGGGTAAAGTGCTACGCTGTGGGAGCCACCTCTTGATTCCGTAATGGAGCAAAGTGCTACATAGTGGGAGCCACCTCTTGAGCCTGTAGGGGCCACCTCTAGAGTCCTACCTGCCTGGGGGCTTGATTGCGTGATTGCGTGCAATATGTGCCCAGCGATGAGGACGTCGCCTATATAAGAGGGGTAGATTGTAACACCCTCAAATATAGCAAAGTTGTACTCTATATCACTGAGGCGCCTTTTGATGTATCGGCTCAGTTCTTGAAAAGAACTCCGAAGTTAAGCGTGCTTAATGGGGAGTAGTACTGGGATGGGTGACCTGCCCGGGAAGTCCTCCATTCTGGAGCCGATCACTGTTAGAAAGGGACAAAACCGTGAGGTCGGTAGGTCAAAGCGGACAATACCTCGATGGTATAGAGTACGGGGCATGACATTGACTCTCTTGAAGCTTTAACTTAAGTTCATCAAGCTGTTTATGAACTTTATGATTTTCAGACTTGAGGTCATCATTTTCTCTCCTGAGAGAGTTCATCTCTTCTAGTTCTTCCTTGACCTTTTGATTTTCTTTGTTAGTTTCGATATGTTCTTCAGTTATAGCATTTAGTTTTCTCTTTACCATCCTATGCTCTTTACTCACAGCATTAAACTTAGCTAGCAATTCAGCATAAGAATCTTCCCAATCATCAATTGTAAAGTTCTCAAAAATGTTTGTTACCTCTTCGTCTCTTTTGGCCATGAGGCATATTCCTTCTTCGTCTTCCTCTGAAGAGCTGGCCTCTGGGTCTTCCTCCTCGTCACTCCACGTGCAGACCATAGCTTGAGGTTTCTTTTTTTGCACCTTGGAGGCCTTCTTCTGGAGCTCAGGACATTCACCTTTTATGTGTCCTGTCTTCCTGTAGTGATAACATGTAATCTTCTTAGTGCTCCTGGTTTTATCATTATTGGAATCAAACTTCTTACCAGAAGAGTACGACCCTTTTCTTATGAATGTTTTTCCCTTCGTTCTCAGAAATTTTCAAAACTTACGAGTGAGCATAGCCTGCTCCTCTTGATCAAGGTCTGACAGACCGTCAGACTCTCCACTGCTACTACCACTACTGCTGCTAGCTTTACTGGTGGAGACCATGAGGGCAATGTTCTTGCCCTTCTTCTCACTTCCTTCACCATTCCTTTTGAAGTTCATTTCGTAGGTCATTAGGGATCCTATCAGTTCAGTGACTGTCATTTTCGACAGGTCCCTAGACTCTTCTATCACTATGGCCTTAGTGTGCCAAGCAGGCGATAGAGACCTAAGAATTTTCCTGACAATGTCCCCTTCTGAAATCTGTTTCCCAAGCCCATTAAGACTATTTGTAATCAAAGACAACCTAGCAAACATTTCTGTGATAGTCTCCTCAGATTTTATTTTAAATAATTCATATTCGGAGGTCAGCATGTTTACCTTTGTGGCCTTCACTTGGGATGTACCTTCGTAGATCAGCTCTAGTTCATCCCACATCTTCTTGGCAGTTTTGCAGGCTGAGATCCTGGCGTATTCATCAGGGTGAACCGCACACTATATAATGTTCAGGGCCGACCAGTTGATGGTTGAAAGTTTGACGTGATCATCCGTCCACGCGTCTTCATTCGGTGGAAGCTCATAAGGCCCTTGTTGACACCCGTTTTTTGCCGATAAGTTGAGTCATTTCTCTTACCATCATTTGTAGATGCCTCAAGTTATCCATTGCTTAGTGGGCTATTTTCAGGCAACTTATTGGGCCTATTTTATGGATACCTCCCTCCCTAACTCAGTCTGCTTCAATTCAGGGCTTAATGGGCCTTGGTTTTGCTTGATTTTATCACGTTTTATTAATTTTCAAAGCATCCAGCCATTGCGCAGCTTGTCACGTGACCATTCCATCAATGAGCGGTTGACAATGGACCGTTTGTCTTTTTTTGGATATTAAAGTGATTTTTCTGAATTTCCACCGACAAAGCGTTTGCACGGTTTATAGGTAGCCGTCCAGACCCATTGAACAGTAGTCCTATGACCGTCTAGTTCTCAGAGTCCCAGATTCGTTGGTTGTTCAGATAATTATATAATTATCTGGTTTTATCTGATTTATCACCGACAGGCGTTGGGCGGTTGATTTTTGACCATTCAGTGAGCTAAGTGGTAAATTGGGAACCGCCCAATGCATGAGAGTCCAACGGCGAAAACTTTGGTCAGTTCGATGGATATTTGGATAATATTTCTCATTTATTTAATTTACACCGACAGGTTGGACGGTCTGGAGACAGACCGCGCAATGGACTGGGCGGTCTATCGCATGACCGCGCAATGGTCCAATTGCTGAAAAACTAAGGGGTTTTTCTCTCTCTATCTGTGGTTTTATCCTTAACTTGTTCCAACCATTTCCCTGGGGTTTCTCAACCAAATGAGGTGCCGTTTCGACTGGTTGGAAGATAATTGCATTATCTACGGATTTTCTTTTGATATCTTGAGCTGATATTCATTGGAAACCTTAATTTCACGGTTGGTTTCTTAGGCTCTATAAATAGACCCTAAGGGCAAGCTTTGAAAAGGGGGGGGGGAGATTTTCGGGTCGACGGCGAAGCTCTACCGGATTGTTGAGCGACCCAAGATAGGAAGTGAGGCCTTCTACGTCCGCATAGGCCTCCGGTTCAGGGAGTACACCGTTTGTTTGAGTCATTAGTTCACTAGTCCCCCCGTTTTTTCTCTCATTGCATGCATCATTCTCTTTTCTTCCATCTGCTTTTCTTCATTTTCTCATCACATTACATACATCCTCCCACGTTTTTGGTGCCCCTAGGGGTTTAAAAACCTCCAGGTATCCCCCATTCTATTTAGTTATGTTCATTTTTTTCCATTCTGGCACTTACTACACATTTTAGTTCTGATATTGGGTTCCTTTGTGTGTCTTCCACGTTGTTTTATAGGTCAGCAACGTCCTAACACGAGGCCCACTCCTCCTGGCCGGCCGGGAAGGGTGGAGGTCGAGATCCCATGTTTTGGAAGTTGGTGGTACGGAGCGGTCTTCATCTGTCCGTTCGAGGGATAGGGCGGCTGTCCATCGACCGTCTAGCTCTGTCCAGCGGCGGATACCGAACCGTTCTATCATCCGGCTATTCTTCATCCTGCGTTCGTCCCAGCGCTGCCGGGCGGTCTATCGAGCGACCGCGCATCATCAGGGCGGTTCATCAGGAGCCGCGCATTGCTGTAGTGCTATTCTAGGTGAGTGTCTCCCCTCTCTTTCCAAGGTACAGTGTACTTGCTTACATTCGGGACCTTGGTGGCGATCACACATGTTCCACATCCTTCCCCCCGTTATTTACACATCGTTTAATTCTTTACATTAGCATAGTAAAGAAGGGGTCGGAAGGGTAATCAAAAGGGGAAGAGAAGAAAAAAAACATATCAACACCCCCTTTTTTGGCGATCACGGTGGGACCTCTAGTGCCCATCACTTTGCTCATGCCTTGCTGCGATTTTGGTGTGTATATCCATGTTTCGATAGCATTTCATGCTCATATTGTTCACTTTGTTTGCATCCATATTGTTATGTTCACGTATGTTCATTATATCTCGATTTGTTAGATTTAGGCTAGAAATTGCATGCACTCTAGTGCACATAGGGTCATGCATTGCATATATTAGTTGCATTTCCTACCTTGGTAAGTGATCATCTCGTCTCCATATTCCTTGGAGTCGACTAGGTGATCTTATCCAGGACCTCCATAAGTCCCCGTGAGCCGTGGATTCCCACACGGACACCGGGCCGGTTGTACCTTTCCACCCCTTAGGCTTACATTTGCATAAGTGTGAGGGAGTTAATCTTAGTCAACCTAAAGTTTGGACCTTATTCCCGTAGGATTCTATCTTGAAGAAATTATTATTAATTCAAATCATTAAAAGGTCTATTAAAACCCTTAAAATATTTCCCATCATATCAACTTGTGTGACTTGGGTGAAAACTCTCACATCGTTTGTATTGTTTGGGCTTGTCCAAGCCCATTAGTGGTTTTTGTGTTACATTCGTTCATCATCCACATATTTTGTTATTGTTAGGCCCACTTAAGCCAGTCCATTTGTGTGTCTATTGTCTAGTCCATTGTCCCATGGTCCATTATCCATTGGTCTTTGCATTAGTGGGTCAGTCCCCTCTTGTCCTCAAGCCCATTAAGCCATTACTTCCCCACTTGTATTCTCTTTGATATATCTGTATAAAGTCTCCATTTACCCTCATGTAGCACCATTTTTCTCTTGTATATTACCCTTCTTCTTCCCCATCTTCCTATTCCCGCGTGTATTCCTCTTCCCACGCGGGCCCATCTCCTCGTGGCCCTTCCGACCCTCAAGCAAATCTCATGGCCCACTCATCACCTATTGTTGGCCAAATGTTCCCGGTCCAGGCCCAGAAAGTCATTGCTAATCATCTTAATGGGCCTCATTCTCATAATGGGCCTCATTCATCTAATGTGCCTCACTCTTTTAATGGGCCGCCGTCTTTGAGTGGCCCATCTCCCCTCAATGGGTCCCATTCTCTTAGTGGGCCTTATTCCTTCAATGGGCCTCGCTCTCTTAATGGGCCCCCTTCCTTTAGCGGGGTTTCTTATTCCCTTAATGGGCCTACTTCTCTTAATAGGCCCGCTCCTTCTACCCATGTTGCTGCTGGCCCAATCAGTCCTTATTCTCACATTCATGATCCTTCCAGGCCCACATATCCTTCCACTCCTGGGATGGGCTTCCCTTCTTCACAGTCTGGATCTCTTTATCCGGCCCAATATCATAACCCTGGTCCAAATCCACAATCTCTTGCTCAGGCTGGCTTGCATCCTTCCCGATCTCTCCCCGTTGAGGAGATGATTGCTCAAGCCCAACGCCAGCTTGATGAACATCAGCACCGAATTGATCCCCAATCTTCTTTGAGTGTCCCGTTTGCATTCCAAGGTCTTCAGCTTCCATCGCATTCACAAATTCCTGCTTATCGTCGCTATGGTGGAGTTGGTAACCCCTATGTGCACTTGAAGGAGTTCATTTATGAGTCGGCCCAATTCTGACATGACCAACGTTTGATGGCCTATTTATTCGATCTGTCGTTGGAAGGCCCGGGTCGGGATTGGTTCTTTTCTCTTCCGCAAAAGCAAGTTGTGGATTTTCAAGTCGTCCAAGAGAGATTTTATCAATACTATCAAGACCAGGTTGGTCCCAAGTATTCTATGGTTGATTAGGCCCATGAGAATATGAATCCCGACGAGGAATTCTCTACCTTCGCTGACCGTTGGCGTCGCCTGGCTGCGCAAGTCCCGGGGTATATTCCAGAGGGAGAACAAATCAAAATGATCATTTCTAATGCAACGCCCGAGTATCGCTTTATCTTAGCCTTGAATGATATCACTTCCTGGCAACAGCTTTATAGCCGAGCCCGCTTCATCCGCCAACAACTCCTAGCTTCCCTTGACCCTGAGTCTCCTTCACCTTCTACACACACATACGCCTCCTATCCATCATCTCCCACATATACATCCGCATATCCCTCCACATATCTTTCCACGAGTCAGCCTTCCGCTCCCACATACCCATATGCCACCACATATCAACCCTCCACAAGTCAGCCTTCCGCCTCTTCATACCCGCACGAACCTCCACCTCCAGTCAAGGGAACTCCACACCTCGAGCAGGTGGATGCCATCTATATACCCCCTCACCTCACTCTACATATGCCATCACCAAATCCCTCCGCCACTAACCACGCATCATTACCTATGCAACCCCCACTTACTTCTCCACCACCTCATACCCCTCGGCATCCACCTTGCCCGAAGAAGGCTCCTCATCGCCCTCTGTTGTCGGAGTATTTTTCAGATATTTTCTGGGCTTTGATGGCCACTCATGCATCGCCGCCCCCTCCAGTTGTTCCCTGTCGACCAGCGGTCGGGGATATGCTTCAATTTTGTGATTACCATCGCCAGCAGGGGCATTTTGTTGAGGACTGCCCCGAATTCCGAGAGTATGTTTATGGCCTGGAAGATAATAAGAGGATCGATTGGGCCGCCATGCATGAAGCTATTCTAAATCTCCGCAGTAAGCAGCAGCAACAGTCACCGCCCAAGCAGCCGTCTCTACTACAGGACCAGGGGCACCCCTGCGATCCCTTATCTAGCGATGCACCTGCTCTGTTACCTGTTCCGTTATCTATACCACCTTCTCCATCTCCTACCCCATCTCCACAAACTTCGCCTACCCTATTCCTTGCTCAAGCTAGTGCCTCTACTTCCGCCACTTCCACCGCCACTACTCCTACCCCCAATGTCGCTCGGCGTGTCGTGTCAATACGTCGACGTTTGGTCCCATAGCCTTTCATTTCCCCTTTATCTCCTTCCTCACCCTCTCCATCTCCACCTCCATTACCTTCATTGCCCGCATCACCATCTCCACTACCCCTACCACCATCACCACCACCTTCATCGCCTCCTCCCCCGAAGACTCCGATTCCATCACTTCCACCATTTCCACCGCCTTTGCCATCCCCTTCGCCATTGTTGCATGAGCCTGAGCAAGCTATCCCTACTTTCCACCTTCACCTTTACCCCCTCCTACGCCTCCACCTTTGCCCTTACCTCCACTTGAGCCTGTCATTGCCGCTATCCCTCCACCACTCGCATTGCCCTTACCCCCACTTACGCCTTCTAAACCTTCACCTCCGCCTTCCAAACCTATTACTTCAATTTCTTCCCCATCCATTTCCACCCCATGGAGCGGGTGTGCGCTACCTTTGGTGCCCCTCGGGTCTGGTCCCCAGGGAAATGACAAGCCAAGTCAGGACAGTTCAGTGCCGATTCTGCACTATAAGATTCAAGATTTCATTTGCCGCATGCTAGTCCGAGTCCTGGTCCCCGATCATCTTTGGGATAATGAGCCCGCATTTTCTATGGAGACGGTTGCTAAGAAGAGCTCCCTTGCACTAGTGCCAGTTTCTTCACAAGCGAGGCTGGTGGCAATCTCATTGCTTGTCGGAGGTTCGATTATTAATGTTGTTATTACCTTTCGCTCGATTGCCATTCAGATTACTGGTCAGGAAGGGTTCTCTTCTCAGATTTTGCTAACTCATACGGCTGCCATGAGCTTGATGGATTCCCTATTCAATGGGCAATTGGCCATATCTTATACATTTTCCAAGAACATGCTGCACTTGTTATGCAATCTCCTTTGGTTTATTGGTAAGTCGGCCACGTCAACGCCGCGCAATACTCTCCCTCAGTTTTGTCCTGCTCTTATTGTAAGGGAGTTACGCTTCATTCCCGATTGCCGAGTGGAGTTGCCAAATCTCATGCTGATAGTGCCAAGTGACAAAACTCCATGGTTTTTTGATATTCATTCATTTGAGGAGTTATCTGTTCAAGAATGTCCGCCTATTGTTAGCATCGGGTGTCTAGGGGCAACCGCCCCAATGAGACTTCATGCTCATGACCGGGCCAGGCCATCTGCCAGATGGGCTCGTTATTTAAGAAGACATTATAGATCAAGAAGGTCAAAGGTCCAAGTCCGCACCAGGCGGGTTCGGGTTCAAAAAGTTTCTGCTAAGAAGAGGCGACATCGCAAGTACAAAAGTCGCGTGTTGTGCACTCGAGGGGCCACTTCTCCGTCTTCCCCTCCTCTCCAATCATCCTTTCTTCTACTCAGCTCCCACCCCTGGGTGGTGTACCTCCCTTCCTTTAATCTAATTTCTATGATCTTCTCCTCTCTTTTCGGGTCCGTAAACTCCCATTCTTCTTTCTCCACTCATCCGGAGTAGATCCTCCGTTCTCTCATGATTTTAGGCCTCGGCCTATGTCATCCTTTAATTCCACTTTCGGGACTTCTTTTGATCCTTCTCTTCTGGTATCCCCGGGCTCTACTTCTGATCCTTTCCCGACCATGTCGGTTGATTACCCTTTTCTTTCCCCGACCGTGTCGGGTGACCATCATTCTTCTTCCCCAACCCTATCGGGTGTCTATCATTTTCTTTCCACGTCGATGGCAGGTGATTCTCATTATCCTTCCCCGACCCTGTCGGGCGATTCTAATTCCTTTTCTCCGACAACGTCGGATGATCACTCCTCTTCCCCCTTATCTTTGCCACAATCTTCTTATGGTTCGTCTATTCTTTTTGTCTCACCCTTTCGGGGTCATTACCCTTTTTCATGCTGTTTTCGAGTCTTTAGTTTGCCTTGATCTCAGTTAAGCTATGTTCATTCTGTATTCGGTTCCTTATTATCAGGGCCTCTGTGCCTTAACGAGTAAGTTCTAGCCCTCGTCTCTCTTCCTTTTATTCTTCTTCGTCCAGTTTGGTGTCTGCCGCTCCTCCATCTAGAGGAATCTTCAAGTCCTTGTTATCCTCTTCCTTTTACCCTGACAAGCGAGGAATACAAAGCATGTGCAGATCAAAGCTCGATGATCAAGATCGCTTCACGACGCCGCTTTTGCGTTCCATGGATTCGCAAGGTATCTTTATTTTGTGCAAGAACATGCTATTATTGCTATCATTTCTATTTCTCCTGTGCATGGTTATAATGTGGTTTCCTCAACACGTTTTGAGCGGCTTTAGTTCATTAAGTTTGGTTAGTTCAAGTCGAGTTGCTTCTGCAGCATCCTTAGGCTGGTGATAACTCTGTGTTAGGAGTCTAGTTTATTTCCTCGATTGTTGAGGGTGACCTTTGAGTATGGATTTTTCACACACTACATGGCGAGCCATAGCCTATCTCTCTAAGGCACACCGTCGTTGCTTTGGACATACTTTGGGTATGCACGAAGGTCTTTTCTCTTCTCTGCTCGGCCAAGTGCAGGGGCAAGAGATTGATGGATAAGATGACTAACCTAGGCGCTCCCTAATACGAGAGAAGTCTCAAATAGGCACAGTCTTGACCCTCAAAAGTGAGCGTTCATGCTATATCTGGCCAATAAGGACTACCAAAATGAGAAAATGAATCAATGCAAAATTATGAATCAAAGGCATGGCAAGAGTGGCAGTACAGTTCCCCGCGGGACGTCATGAGCCCTGTCGCATGCGTGCCTGATAAATATGGGTCTAAAAATCAAAGACACAAAGCCCCGGCTCAACAGGTTATCTCTTTGAGGGGTAGTGCCTTGGAAGGAATTCGAGCCTTGATATCTCCCATCATGCACGAAGCTTGTCTCCATTTTTTTTCTTCTGCTTCTCTCTCTTAGACTGGGTTATATCCTGGTATGGCCTTAGTAGGGGCACCATTCTTTAGAAGCGGTTGGTTGTGGTAAGCCACCCTCACATGCACGCCCTGCTTAAGGGAAGCCTTTAATGAAAGAGGTAGGAACGACGATGTCTGGTCAGTAGTTTGAGCCCGTCTTTAGGTGCTGCGGATTGTTATGTCAAAATCAAAAAAGAAATATTATCAAAAGTCTAGAAAAAATCAAATACTTCAAAAAATCTAAAAAAATCAAATATTGTCAAAAATCTAAAAAAATTAAATACTTCAAAATTTCAAAAAAAATCAAATATTTCAAAAACCTAAAAAATAAAATACTTCAAAAAATCCAGAAAAATGAAATACTATTGAAAATCTAAAAAAATCAAAAAAAAATTACAAAAAAATTTAAAAAATGTGTCTTTTATCTTCTTTTTTTATGCATTTGCATTTGTTTTAAGGAAAGATACATAATTCATTTGTTAAGTGTGCATGTTGCAAGTACTCAAGCATTCCTTGCTACATCTTTGTGCTCTGCCTCCTATCCACATCTTTGATCTGTTCTTTCCTTCTTCGATCCACTCTCTTGATCTATTCCGAAGCTCATGTCCTTCTCAGCTTTTGTTTACAATGATCATATCTTTATGAGAGGGTTGTGCCTCACGATTATGAACCTAGCGGTTCTGCTTTATTCTGATCTTGGATTTTGATTAAAGGGCGTATTTATTTATGTCCCACCGTGTTATCCCACACATGATATTTTGTCCCTCACCCAGTGTTGTTACTTGTCTTGAACATGTTGTTAGTCACCCCTTTGTGTCCCATGTTCTTGTCCCAACCGTGTGGTCATCCGTCATGTTCTTGTCCCAACCGTGTGTTGTCTCACCGCGTTGTGTTCATGCATGTATATTGTCTGTTCATGCCATTGCATATGTGCTCGTTTGCCTTTGTTATGTTATGTTGCATTGTCTTCCATTTCATTTGATCGTTATGTTATGTTGTGTTGTTTGTCGTTCAGTTAATCGTTATGTTATCTATGCTATGTTTATACTTGCTTGTTTGTCATGTTTGTCTTATACATGAAAATCCATAAAAATCAAAAAATGAAAATCAAAAAATGCCATTTCGCTTGCGCAGGTAAGTCAGGTATGACACTCTATCCCTACTCATTGTTGCATTACTATATGGTATCTATATTGTTATATTATCTCGAGAACCGGCTGGTCATTCATGTGTTCCAGGATCTGACGTTCCCCTCTAATAAAAATGATGATGATCTAGGTGCACATGTTTAATCATCGGATAGGCCGTTAAGTTAGGAAAATTAGGGAACGATAGTTCTATCACGTACGTCGTGGTTGCGGATAGTGTCTTGACCCTGATTGTTCCGGTCTAGCAATACTATTCTTGAGTACTTTCTATTTTAGCTTTCTTTGCATTCGTTTTAATGATTTCTTTATTTTAGCCCAGCATACATCATGTCATTTTGAGCACTCACGTCTCGTGATCCGTTCAAGGGTATTCCTCAGTAATGGTTAATTACACTACAGTCCTCTTGGATAAGAGATCCCCATTCCACTCTAAGTTGGAAGGTTCTCTCTAGTTTGTTCACTTGGTTTGGTTGATTAAGAGGTCCCCATCTGGAGTTTTAGTCAATTTCTTTATTTCTGCTTATTCCGATCTCCTCATTGGTCCGAGGGATTATGTCCCCCATGAGGTTGATCGTGTGTTTCCGTTTAGTTCATTAGTTCCTCCAGACTGGTGTCGCTTTTGGTCTAATCGTTCTTTGTGAATGGTTCAGGGTTTTCTGGAAGATTCCCATCACTCATTGGCAAAACGGGTGTCATTTTACCTTAACGCCCACTTTTCGGTTCACTCCACTTCATCTCCATGTTCCATTTCACTTTTGCTTCACCTCCGCTCGCTCCCCTGCAAAGAGGATGTTAAGGAGGGGCATCTGTTGACACCCGTTTTTTACCGATAAGTTGAGTCATTTCTCTTACCATCATTTGTTGATGCCTCAAGTTATCCATTGCTTAGTGGGCTATTTTCAGGCAGCTTATTGGGCCTATTTTATGGATACCTCCCTCCCTAACTCGGTCTGCTTCAATTCATGGCTTAATGGGCCTTGGTTTTGCTTGATTTTATCACGTTTTATTAATTTTCAAAGCATCTAGCCATTGCGCGGCCTGTCGCGTGACCGTTGCATCAATGAGCGGTTGTCAATGGACCGTTTATCTTTTTTTGGATATTAAAGTGATTTTTCTGAATTTCCACCGATAAAGCTTTTGCACGGTTTATAGGTAGCCGTCCAGACCCATTGAACGGTAGTCCTATGACCGTCTAGTTCTTAGAGTCCCAGATTCGTTGGTTGTTCAGATAATTATTTAATTATCTAGTTTTATCTGATTTATCACCGACAGGCGTTGTACGGTTGATTTTTGACCGTTCATTGAGTTGAGTGGTCCATTGGGAACCGCCCAATGCATGAGTGTCCAACGGCGAAAACTTCAGTTAGTTCGATGGATATTTGGATAATATTTCTCATTTATTTAATTTCCACCGACATGTTGGACGGTCTGGAGACAGACCGCGCAATGGACTGGGCGGTCTATCGCATGCCCGCGCAATGGTCTGATTGCTGAAAAACTAAGGGTTTTTTGTCTCTCTATCTGTGGTTTTATCCTTAACTTGTTCCAACCATTTCTCCGGGGTTTCTCACCCAAATGAGGTGCCGTTTTGACTGGTTGGAAGATAATTGCATTATCTATGGATTTTCCTTTGATATCTCGAGCTGATATTCATTGGAAACCCTAATTTCGGGGCTGGCTTCATAGGCTCTATAAATAGACCCTAAGGGCAAGCTTTGAAAAGGGGGGAAATTTTCGGGTCGACGGCGAAGCTCTGCCAGATTGTTGAGCGACCCAAGACAGGGAGGGAGGCCTTCTACGTCTGCATAGGCCTCCGGTTCAGAGAGTACACCGTTTGTTTGAGTCATTAGTTCACTAGTCGCCCCGTTTGCTCTCTCATTGCATGCATCGTTCTCTTTTCTTCCATCTACTTTTCTTCATTTTATCATTACATTACATACATCCTCCCACGTTTTTGGTGCCCCTAGGGGTTTAAAAACCTTCAGGCATCCCCCATTCCGTTTAGTTATGTTCATTTATTTCTGTTCTGGCACTTACTACACATTTTAGTTCTGATATTGGGTTCCTTTGTGTGTCTTCCACGTTGTTTTGCAGGTCAGCAGCGTCCTTACACGAGGCCCACTCCTCCTGGCCGATCGGGAAGGGTGGAGGTCGAGATCCTACGTTTTGGAAGTTGGTTGTACGGAGCGGTCTTCTTTCCGTTCGAGGGATTGGGCGGTTGTCCATCGATCGTCCAGCTCTATCCAGTGGTGGATACCGAACCATTCTGTCATCCGGCTGTTCTTCATCCCGCGTTCGTCCCAGCGCTGCCGGGCAATCTGTCGAGCGACCGCGCATCATCAGGGCGGTTCATCAGTAGCCGCGCATTGCTGCAGTGCTGTTCTAGATGAGTGTCTCCCCTCTCTTTCCAAGGTACGGTGTACTTACTTAAATTCGGCACCTTGGTGGTGATCACACACGTTCCACATCCTTCCCCCCGTTATTTTTGCATCGTTTAATTATTTACATTTACATAGTAAAGAAGGGGTCGGAAGGGTAATCAAAAGGGGAAGAGAAGAAAAAAAACATATCAACAGCCCTACGGTGATCACTCTCCAGAGCTTGTGGCTCTGGGCTCTCATAAACACCTCCATCCTATTTTTTCAGTAGAAATAGTTAGTACCATCAAAGAAGGGAGGGCGGCTTATAGACTGTCCCTCAGCCATGAAGCTTCGAGGACCATTAGATTCAGTATTACCTGGCCGTTGGACCACATAATGGGTAACCCGCTCTGATACCAATTGATAGCACGCGGAACGTGAGATAGAAGGGGGGATGAATAGATCACGTAGAAATTTAAAGCAATTTGAAACACAGGAGATGAAAACACCAGTCGCAGCAAGTGAGTCTTCCTGAACAGCCCACGAAGAGACAATCCAATAAAAACTTAACGAGAAGAGGTTGATTTGTAACCGTGAACGAACAGCTTAAGAGCTCAAGATGCAAAGAGAGATCTGCCAAACACACTCCACAAGAGATCAGACAGACAAAGCACACAGAGGAGACGGAGAGTTTTTATGGTGGTTCGATTGCGATCTGCAATCTATGTCCATCCCTTACTCCACAGCAGTAAGGCTTCCTTGCACTAAGCAATGATAGACCACTGCAGACTCAGTATGCTGACATCTGCTACCTTACAACTTGCCACAAGGGAACAAATCCCTCTACACTGATCCTGCAACCCACAGGATCTGAACCTGACCTTGCTCCAGCAAGATCAGAACCGGAGGACCAACCTCCCTTTCTCTAAACCAGAGGGTACACACGAGTGAGTTCCCTACACTCGCAACTGGAGAACCAATCTCCCTTCCTCTAAAAACACTTAGACGGTAACAGAGCAGTATAAGAAATTGGTGAAGCAACATGAAAACAAAGAAAATGAAAGAAAAAAATAGTCACTCAAAATAGTGAGAATGTAGCTTCCTGAGAAGCAGTCTTTCAAGCTCAAAACATAGAAAAGATCACTCAGACTCTCTCAATTCTAGTCATGCTCTTCTCTCAAATAGGGAGGTTCTTGCTCAAGCAGTGGCTGCAGATGCTCTCGTTTTTCCAATCTTCAACAGCTTTCTCTTGCAGCCTTTGACCTCTTTCATAGCTAGAAGGTGGCGGGTGGTTAACACGATTCCCGCCCATTCCTTTTGGCAAAGCCGATCCCTTTTTGTTTCCACGTGGCATGATCATCCTTTCTTTTTGTTGCCTCAGATCACGAGCCCTTAAACCTGGTACATTGACTTCCACGTGGAGTACCCTCACTGGTTTTGGGTTCGGCGAACACCTACTCGACCAGGTGATAGACCTGCCAAGCAAGAGAAGACATTAATGGAAGCTACACTGATCGCGAGCATGCATAGACCTTGATTGAGTACAAGCCAAGACATGCACAGGCCTTATATGCGTGCATGAACAAAGGTTGCACCGACCTTATGCAACCCAACACAAAGATTGCACGGGTATTATGGCACAAGACAAAGCAAAGCACGGACACTAACATGCCTTCTATAAGAAAGACTGCACAGACTGTGATGTGCATAATAGAAGATATGCAAGACAAAAGGATGTGCACTGACCTGATTTAGCACAAAAGCCTTCACCGACTTAGTATGGTTAAGATAATGTAAGACTTGCACAGACTTAGAATGCTTCGTATCACAAACATGCACGGACATTATTGCTCAAGGCAAAGACATTGCACCGACTTCGATCATGCCTAAGACACGAAAATGCACCGACCTTGTATGTGTGTGTAGGCAACAAACACACTGACTTGGTGCGAGAATTATACCGACCTGTGCGAGCCAAAGCTTGCACCGACCTTGTATGTGTGTGTAGGCAACAAACACACTGACTTGGTGCGAGAATTACATCGACATGTGTGAGCCAAAGCTTGCACCGACCTGCCTTAGCAATCGTCTAGATAACCATGTGCACCGACCCTATGTGCTTTCATCGCACTTGCATGCACTGAGATAATGCACATATTTAGCAATGAAATGTGCACAGACTTTGTGTGCATGGTGCAAGAATTGCACCGACTTGTCTAATGCATGAACAGATAATGCAGCGACTTAGTCACATGCAGCAACTAGGGTTGCACCAACTTGATGCTTGCATGCACAGACTCTACTAAGTTGAAAAAGCATCATATGCACGGATGCAATGCATAATGAACTAAGTATGCATGGACTTTCTGCGTAGAACTAGAGAATGCAGTATCTGAAAAATGAATAAGTGGAATGTATTAATATAGACTATCAAGATTGACTTATAGTGTAAGACATCATCAAAACTGTAGGAGTGCAACATGACTGACGCCGACGGGCGTTACCCTGTCTAGTCACTCGTTACTATAGTTCATGTTTTGGTTCTGAGCGTGTGTTAGTCTCTGTCGTGCTTCAGGCGGCATAGTAGACGAGACACTTGTAGGCGCAGCATAAGACGTCAGTGGACGCAGCTGGCTATTCTTCTAGTGAAGAGGTGCTTCCGTCACGTGACATGTGACTCTCGTGTTTTTCGCTTGTTGTGACCTTTCCGAGTTAGCCTTCTCGTGGTCTTGCCCGAGGTCAGTGTTGTGTCGTGCGCACGACGTTCTAGTCGTGTGTGTGTGTGGTTGTGTTTAAGTGAGCGTGCACGGCAATCGAGTCATGTAGGCCTTAATGTTTTATGTCTGTCCAGGTCTTTTCTAGGCTTTTTGCTTGTCTTCGTAGGCCTTCACCTAGGGTCTTGTGCTGTGTCAGCAGATCGGTAACTCCTGACTTTGTGAGATCAGGGTTTGCCTTTCTGTTGCTGTTCGGAGTAGCTTAGGGAGCCGAGGTTAGTTCGGCAGCCATGTTTTACTCAGTACGGCTCTTCCCTTTTCTTGTAGCTGTAGCTGCTCCTTCAGTTCAGGTTCTCTTTTACAACTTTATAGTTTAGTTTTCCTGCTTTACTACTCCTGCTGTTTACCTACTATTTTAGCATGTTACTGCGTTATTTTTCAATGGGGATCCGCGTGACCGCTATTGGGCCAGTGACACGAGGCTCACCCCTAATTTTTAGGTGGGTTACGTCTTCTGCTTCCGTGGTTCCTGGTGTGACGCGTTCGTAGTTGCGAGCTGTACCTGCATCGGGCTTCCCCCGACCTCAGTGTACGTTTTTCTTTCTGTTGGACTGTACTTGTCTTTCCTTTGGACTGGAATCTGGTATAATTGTTAAACTTGAAACTGTTAATTAAAAAGTAATTTTATTTCCGCTACTTTAGCAAACTGATCTAATGAAATTTAATTGTTTACTATTATATCTCTGTGGCTTCAATGTACTATACGACATTCCTTTTTCCCTTCGGAGCTTTACAGCTCTTGGGAGGCTTCACGGGTTCCAAGCGGTATCGGGTCTACTCGGTAGTCCTATCGGGTATATCCGATATCCGGAGTCCGGGTCGTCACAAAAGTAGTGCTGAAGTTGAGTTTTGTCCCCAGAGAATGTTGTAGACTTTTCTAGAAATGAGAGGTAATGTTGTGACCGCAAAATGGGTACTAGCTCAATCGGGTATGATGCGGACCCATGAACCCAACGGGCCAGAAATCTGCATAGATTAATTAAGAATCCTTAGAAAACCCGTAACTTAACATAGAAAGATCAAAAAAGGATGAAACCAGGCTCATTAGAAAGCTTAGGCCCTTAAACCAAACTTCTCTGTTGGGGAGGAAGCCCAATTCGCACCAAAACTTGGGCCCAAACCATTTGGCTGATAGCTGTCATGAAGGGGTGTGATTGTTCGGGAAATTTAAAGGTAATTAATGGAAAATTCATAACTTCACCTGTGGTTGATGAAATGACCTGAAACCAAGACCAAATTTTTTAGTAGGGTGTTAGCCACAACTTCTATGATGGGGTGAAGGCTCAATGCGGACTGGATTATAGAGTTGTGCCCGGATTACCTCGGGCTACCAAAAGGTCACAATTTGAATAAGGGAGAATAAATGATAAACTTTCAAAAATCATAACTCGGGCTAGGGATGCCAAAATTTAATGAAACCATGACCCAAAGTTAGATATTAAAGCCCTTTTAATTTCATCTGAAGACATCTAAATCCAAATCCCAACATGAGATCACACCCACTCGCATTTATGACCATGTAGACGAAGGGTCGCGACTGAAATAGAGGAGGGATAATGTTAATATTGCAAAAATCATAACTCACCCTAGTGTTTATGACATTCGATGAAACCAAAACTGAACGTTAGATATGGAAGTCCTCTTCATTTCATATGAAGACATCCCAACCTAAATCTTAACAAAAAAGTTCGCCCATTCACATATATGACTGGGTAGATGAAGGGTCACCTCGGTTCAAACCGAGGGGGTGCTTAACATTCAACCCCTCCTTAAAACCAGCGGCCTTGGGGCTGGGCTGAGCCTTGCTAGACGTGGGAAAGGCCTTGGGAGGCTTGAAGCCTATATAAAGAAGTGGGTTCCAAGGGTGGTCAGCCTTTAGCAACACCTATCCTCAACATCCAAAATCTACGGTTTCACTTGAAAGAGAGGAGAGGTGAGGGACCTTGGCCCTGCGAAGGGGGGGTGAACCTGCAAGTCTTAGGATAGCGGGCAGGAGTCTCGGGTGGCTCTGGGGTGTGGATCTCATCCCTGGATCAAAGGATAAAGTTGAGGTGGATCTGGGGTGTGGATATTATCCCCGGATTGTCGGTTTATCATTTCAAAGGTAGGCACCTATCCTCAAATCTTAAGGGTCAATGATGCATTAAAATGATTTTAAAGTAGTTTCTATATGGCAAAGAGGGATTAAGGGCATGTGGGATTGACTACCATGTCTATTTACTAGTTTTTCCATCAAGTTATGTGTTTTTGAGAGGTTTCTCAGAATTTTAACTAAAAATACTGGGTGGTGTCGACATTGCCCACGAATGTGTCAACACATTCCCATGAATGTGCTGACACATCCCATGAATGTGCTGACACTTCCCCTGGACGTGCTGACACTTCCCTTGAATGTGTCGACACTTACCCTGGACGTGTCGACACTTCCTCTTTAGAAATTGTCGAATGTGCTGACACTTCCCCTGAATGTGTCGACACTTCCTCTTTAGAAACTGTCGGATGTGCTGACACTGCCCATGGACGTGCTGACACTTCCCACGGATGTGTCGACACTTCCCATGGATGTGTCGACACCCTGAGAACCATGTCCCCAATTTCCAGAAACGTGGGAAAAGAGAGTTTTGAGTGGTCAAATTAATTTAGAAAAATCTAAAAAATTAGAAAATGGTAGAAGGGTAAGTTGGTAACCCACAGTAAAAATTTCATGCTCACATAAATTCTACACTTGTAGTTATGGTTCATTTTCTACCCGTGTGTAGGGTTGATAGGTCGACACTTCCTTTGGATAGGTCGACACCCTGAGAACACTGGACCAATTTCCAGAAACGTGGATAAGAGAGTTTTGAAAGGTCATATTAATTCAAAAAAATCTGAAAAATTAAAAAATCGTAGAAGGCTAAGTTAGTAATCCACTGTAAAAATTTCATGCTCATAGAAAATCTGCACTAGTGTTTATGATTTGTTTTCTACGCATGAATAACCTAGAAATAAATCTGTGCTCTTCAGATAGTAACCTGAACATCACTATAAAGTATGTTTAGCCCCTTAAACCCATGGAAAACATGTTTGTTATGATAAGTATCATGCTAGTAAAGATAAGTAAGAAAGTATATGCCATGAGGGAAAACAACAGCATTCCGTGAGGTAGGACTTCGGTCCCTTCTACGGGACGGTGATACGTAACGCCGTGGAAGTAAAAGATCCCAGGGGACGGCGGTGCGTAACGCCCTGGTCAAAACCTATCGATTCGGCTGGTTCATTCTGTGAGACGGTGATACGTAACGCTACAAAACCTGGGGGACGGTGATATGTAATGCCCGGTGCAGCAAGAGTCTAGGTGGGAGTTCGCTCCCGGGTCTGCGCAGTACTCTTTCGTTCGTTTGTGTGTGTGTGGGCCTCTTGTCTTTGCGGCAGCTGTCCGGTTCCCTGCATGGCAAAAATGTGAACACTCATGGAAATGTGATAATGTTTAATTGCTTAATTACTGGGTTCTTGCTGCATGCTTTGGTACCTTATACTTTAGTCAAAGAATCTGTATTTTTCCTTACATGAGTTATCTTAAGAGTTGATGATGCAATGGACTATGCTAGTGTTAACATCTGAACTCTGCATATAATGGATTATATAGATGCAAAGTTAACCTCGGTTTGACTAGGTTGCCTACTGAGCGTCACACTCACCCCTTGTGACACACGTTTTCAGGGGACATAGAGAAAGAGGTTGAGGAGGAGGCAACAGCTGAAGAGGAGAGTTAGCCACCGTTCGTCTGGGTATGCTATGGTCGAATGTTTCTATTTTGTGTAGGGTCGTGGAGTGGTAAGCCCATGCAGGCTCATGTGTAATCTGGAACTATGAACTTGTACTCCTTTGGAGATTATGAATGGTTGAGATGTTTACCTACATTTCTGTAACCTATGGTTTCTCTCTCTCTCATGTGAATGCATGCACATTTATTTGCATTGGTGCTTTCGCGATACATACGAAGTAATTGCTTCGGGGTCCGACAGAAAAAAAAATACCCCCAAAATTTAGGAACCAGATCTCGGGGCGTTACAGGTAAAGTGTGGGTCTCGGTCGGATACAATTGTCACCGGGGCTCCATGCAATCTAACCATCTCCTTAAAATACAGGGCATCAAGTACATCGACTGACCATCGGCTTTTGATGGGTAAGAAATGGGCCGATTTAGTTAGGCGGTCAATGATTACCCAAATTCCATCATGTCGGCTCCTAGACTTGTGCAAGCCCATGATAAAATCCATGCCGATATCTTCCCATTTCAACTTGGGAATATTTAGCGGATGTAATTTTCCAGTGGGTTTCTGATGTTTCACTTTCACTTGTTGGCATGTCAGGCAACGAGACACGAAGTCCACTACCTCCCTTTTCATATTAGGCCACCAGAAAGTTTATTATAAGTCTTGGTAGATCTTAGTGGCTCTAAGGTGGATCGTGTACCTCGATCGATGAGCTTCTTCAAGAATCTTCTTCTTCAATCTAGGACAATCGGGCACACATGTCCATTCATGAAATAGTAATCTACCATCAGGTGCCAACTTGAAATCAAGTCTCTCATCCAGCTTACTTTTTATCTCCACTAGTGCGGGATCTTCTTCTTGAAGCTTCTTAATTTCAGGTAGCAAATCTGGATGTAGACTCATATGAGATAGAATAATACACCAATTCTTCTCATCTGTATTGATATTAAGTTCAGAGAATTTCTCTAGCAACTTCCATTCTTGTATCATACAGTTGGCCAATATTGTTCTCGGCTTTCGACTAAGGGCATCAACTACGGAATTACCCTTACCAGGATGGTATTGTATAGTAAAGTTGAAATCCTTGAGATATTCGAGCCAACACCTTTGCTGCGTGTTTAGCTCCTTTTGGGAAAATAAGTACTTGAGGCTTTTGTGATCGGAGTATACAGTGAATTGTTCTCCATAGAGATAGTGTCTCCAGATCTTCAAGGTAAATACTACCGCGGCCAGTTCTGAGTCATGCACCGGGTAGTCCTCTTCATGTTTCTTCAGTTGCCAGGAAGAGTATGCAATGACTCTTCCATTTTGCATCAATACACATCTGAGTCCAATACCAGAAGCATCGGTATATACCTCGTATTTTTCTCCTTCAATTGGTAATGATAAGACTGGAGCAGTGGTCAAGAGATCCTTCAAAGTTTGGAAACTCTTCTGACAGTCTTCATTACACTCATACGGCACTTCCTTACGGGTTAACCTGGTAAGAGGAACATTAATTCTTGAGAAGTCCTTGATGAAACGTCAGTAGTAACCAGCTAGACCCAAGAAGCTTCGAATCTCCGTGGCATTTGTTGGTCGTTCCCAATTCTTCACGGCTTCGACCTTTGAAGGGTCGACAAAAATTCCGTCCTTCAAGACTACATGGCCCAAGAAGGATACTTCCTCAAGCCAGAACTTGCACTTGCTGAGTTTGGCATATAATTTATTTTCTCTCAATATTTGCAATGCCTTCTCAAGATGTACTTCATGATCTGCTTCTGTCTTTGAATAGATCAGAATATCATCAATAAAGACCACAACAAATTGGTCTAAGTAGGGCCTGAATATGCTGTTCATTAACTGCATAAAAGTTGCGGGGGCATTTGTTAGTCCGAAAGGCATAACAATAAACTAGTAATGCCCATACCTGCTTCGGAACACAGTTTTATGAATGTCTTCTTCTTTGATCTCTAGTTGGTAGTAACCAAAACGAAGATCAATCTTGAAGAAATATGTAGCTCTAGATAATTGATCGAACAGCTCATCAATTCTCGGCAGCGGGTACTTGTTCTTGATTGTAAGGTGATTTAGCTGCCGATAATCAATACATAGTCTCATCGATCCGTCCTTCTTTTTGACGAATAGCACGGGTGCTCCCCATGGGGAAGTACTTGGCCTGATGAAACCCTTTTTCAACAATTCCATTATTTGCTCCTTTAGCTTCTTCAACTCAGCGGGATACATTCTGTATGGTGCCTTGGAAACATGTCCAGCACCAGGGACAAGGTCGATGGTGAACGACACATCCCACTCCGGGGGTAAGCTGCGTAATTCTTATGGAAAAATGTCAGAAAAATCCCGAACTACATGGATGTCTTCAAGCTTAGACTCCACGATGTCCGTGGCGGTTACAAATGCAATGAAAGCCATATAGCCTTTGAATATAAGTTTACTAGCTCGGAGAGCTGATATAAGAGGTGATCTAGCTTGAGGTCTAATGTACACCAGTTCCGGGTAATCCACAAAAGTTACCTTGCCATCCCGGCAATCTATAGTTGCTTAGTATGTGGATAACCAGTCAGCACCTAGGATGACATCATACCCCTCCATATCAAGGCATATCAGGTTGACGGGTAAATTATTTCGTTTAACCATAACCTCACAGTTTGGGTAGTGATGCATGATATCGGACTTGTTTCCGAGAGGTGTAGATATGACTAAATCTAACCATTCAGGCTCTTTAGAATATCCAGCAGCAAATTTCTTTCAAATAAATGAGTGCATTGCTTCAGTATCAAATGAAACTTTAGCAGTCTTTGAGCAAACGATTAATGTACCTTCCACGATTCCTCCTCCAGTTGGTTCTTTCTCTTGGAGAGCTTACAGGCGGCCTTGTTTCCTTGCCGGACGCTTCTCGTCCTTGGTGGCTTGCTCCTTCATCAATGGGCAGTCTGGGATTCGATGCTCTCGGCCCCCACATCGAAGACACGCTCCTAACTTTCTCCAGCATTCCTCGGTCTTATGACCAGCTTTATCATAATACTTGCAAATCTTCGTAAAGGGTGTGGCGGTGGAGAATGGCCTGTCATTCTTCTGGAATTTCTTTTCCTTGGAGGGCTCCCCTCCCTTGAAGAACCGCTTCATATTGAATGATTGTTTGAATTTTCCTGGGCTTGTTACAGGCACCTTCTTGTCCCTTCCTCGTATTCTTTCAGATAATTCGGTGGCGTCTTCTAGCAATTGAGCATGCCGAACCATCTCTGATTAGACTTGGATGTCCATCGGTGCAAGTTGCGTAATATAGTGAGGCCGAAGCCCGTTGAGGAACCTTCTAGCCTTCATCTTTTCTGTACACACCAAGTGGGGTGCATATTTTGACAGTCTGGAAAACTGGGCTTCATACTCGGCCACTTTCAAAGTCTATTGCTTTAGTGTGGCAAACTCTACGGCCTTCTTCTCCTGGATATGGTCGGAGAAGTACTTGTTGTTGAAATGTTCAACAAAGTCATCCCATGTGAAATGGTCACCAGGCAACGTTGCTTCTATGGACTCCCACCATCCTCGAGCGTCCCGCTCTAGTTAGAATATAGCCAGTAGAACCCTCTCCTCATCCGTGCATTGCATTACATGGAAAATTCTGTCAATCTCCTTCAACCAATCATCAGCATGTTCGGGGTCGGACGAGCCCGCGAATCTTGGTGGGTTCATGTTACGGAAACTCCTGTGGAGATTGCCGGCTCCACGGTTAGCACCGCCTTGCGCCACTTGCTATAGCGCCTGTGTAAGGCCTTGCACGGTGCGCTGCATCTCACGCCATTGTGCTCTTTCAGCGGCCATGATCCGATAAAAGGGTTGAAGAATATTAAAGATCGGGTTTATTTATAAGGTCAAAAGTCATTATAGAACTTAACCCATGGCTCTATCCATCTCACCAGGTAAGGTACAAACTATCCTTGGACTCGGGTTTTACCTATCCTTGGACTCGGGTTTTACCTAGGAAACTAAAATCCTAGGCTCTGATACCACGAAAACTGTCACGTCCCGAGCGCGGAAGATACTCGGATGTGTGACGCGTCTATATAGATCGTGTCATTAGAGTGATAAAATTTGACATACATAAATACGGAGTGCGCAAAAGACTAATAATATCTAATGATCCCAATAGTCCAAAGTGACAACTAAACGATTAATCAAAAGATGATAAAGCTAGTCCATGACAATTCCAAATTAAAATCTAAATACTAGGCTACATGCCTTAACAAGGATTCAATCAACTAGACCAAACATAACTAGAAAATACAAAAGGAGACTCAAGAAGTTCAAAAGACACGACTAGCTGACGGTAGACGATCGGTGACTCTAGAACTCTTCACTCGGTCTCATTCCGATTCGGGTGGATGTCGCTATCCGAATTACATGAAAATGTTAGGAAGCAACTAGATGAGCGAATCGCTCAGTAGGAATTGCATCTAAAGTTCGAGCAATCTTTAAGTGATGTACGAGTTATATGTAATGCATGTATAACAATGTATGATGTACAAGTACGAAAATCAGGTATACGGGTATATTTATGCATGATGAATTAGTAAGGAGTCAAGAACTATATAGAGAGACTATCGCATGATTTCAAGTATTTGACAAGCAGGATATCAAGAACTTTATTACAGTAGATGTCACTTTTCGGGCAAGCAAGAACTCATGTACAAGTAAGAACTCATGTACAAGTAAAATCTCATGTACGAGCAAGTAAAATTCATGTTCAAGCAAGTAATATCAAGTACGTGTCAATAGAATTGGCTATTTCAATCAAGAAATTATTTTGCCCCCATTTTTTTTGGGCCACGCAAGTCAAGTATCGCCTGTTCCGGGCCACACAAGTCAAGTTACGCAAGTAGAGAGAGAGTACGTGTGGAGTGTCTCAAGTAAAGCAAGTCAAGCAAGTACTTCGGTGCAATGTCAAACACTGTGGTCAATAAACTCCCATGGGCACAAGTACCTTCGGGTGCTCCTCCCAGGACCAGACCGGGCCCTATATGCACATCATTTCATGTATTTTTGACATCCACTCTCATTTATAGCCAATATAGAACTTCAAGGGTTGCCATTGTAGGATATACACAAGGTATATTTTCATGGAATGGAGTTCAAGGACTCATAATATGCAAGAAAATGAATTTGGGTTGTGTCGGTACAAACACGAGACAAATCAGGAATCAGGAATTAGAACGAAGTAGCTGACAGACTGAATTGGCGCCTGGGTTTACCCCTGCTTTCAGGCAATTGGCGATTGGGGTTACCCAGTCTTTCATGCAATTGGCATCTGAGGGTCAGGGTATGTTTCAGTCAATTGGCGCCTGGGGGTTAGCCCCTCTTTCAAGCAATTGGCGTCTGGGGGTTGGCTATTCTTTCAAATTTTTCATTTTCAAAAAATATATATACATAAGGTATATGGAGCCCCCTCAGAGTGACTTCATTTAATTGAAGTCACCTAGGGGTGTCACTATTCAATGAATTGAAGTCTTCCCGGGGTGTCGCTATTCAATGAATTGAAGTCATGGCTTGGGGCGCCAATTGAATTGAGGTGATTTACATCGGGTAGGTACATTCTGTGACTCAAAACACTATTCATACTGTAAAAGTTTCTCAAAAGTAGGAAGTAAGGATATGAACAGGTAGAGAAAATTCTCGGGAGTTCAGAATCATGCTCATGCAAAATTGTTGGGTTTTAGTTCTAGAGATATAAAATTTCTAATGCGATGTTTATTTTTAAAAAAAATGGAATTGACGCCCCCTCAAGGTGACTTCATTTAATTGAAGACACATGGGGGTGTCGCTAATTGATGTAAGGGCTTTTGGTGAATGGCGTCCCGCTGTAGTGTCTTCAATTAATTAAAGTCACTGCGGAGAGTCACCAATTGAGCCTGAGTCATGCTTCGCATCAGAGAGGTACGTTCTGAGATACAAGTTACTATTCAGATTTTCAGAGTTTCTCCGAATCAAGAATGAAGGACACGGACAGGAAGAGAAAAATATCAAGATCACGGAAATGTATTCATGCGAGAATTTTATGGATTAGTTCAATAGATATAAATTTCTGAACATGGTGGCTTATTGTTCATGATTTATAACACGTTCACAGAATCAGGAAGTAAAGACATAGATAGACATGGAAAATTTGTAGGATTGTACGATCATGCTCGTGTAACAATTTCTGAATTTAATTTCATAGATATCAATTTTTAAACATTAATTAATTTACAAGAAATTGGGACAGATTTTGAGTATAAACAGGGTGTACACGGGGTACTTGGCGGAGAATCTACTCACGCAAAATTTAGTGTTTCAGATAGGCGTAGCCTAACCTTCCCACTAAGCCTTTTGATATACCCCTAACTTAAATGACTAGATTTAACTAGCATGCATGTTAACCCATATTAACTACTGGTTAAGCCAGATCCTGAGAACACCTACATTTTGGACGAGTCTACGTGGTACAGATGAAAGAATAAGAAATCTAAGGAAGAAGCCACACGTCCTCCGCCGCCGTAAAGCTCCAGTAGCAAGACGTAGAGTGTAGAAAGATGCTCCTTCACGTCTTCCGAGGTTAAGAAGGGAGATATTCCCTTCTGCAAGCAGCACTGATAATGGCAGTAGCCTCTGCCTATGCTACGGAGGGAAATAGTTATAGGAAAAATCTAGTTGCCAACGCAAAGCATTGGTTTATTGCCTTGCGGGTCCGGTTGGGGAACAAGATCCTAGATCATTGTTGTCCATGGTAGAGGATGGTGCTTTGCCCACTAAATGAGTTTGTTCGTGCCTCAACCTTCTAGTGGCACTTTGGAAATGACGCCTTAGTAAAGGGTCGCTCATTAATTCGGTGATCCTATTCATGTAAATGACGCCTCTGCATGAGGGCGTCCATTCTTCATGGCTTTAGACAAAACTGCAACCTTCACGTGTTGTCCTTCATGGTGTATATATATATATATACTATAGTGGGATGGTGGCCCCAAGGGAAATGACGCCTTCTGTGGAGACTTCATTTTGGTGAATGGCGCCCTTGTAAAGGGGCGCCCATTCCCTTTGTGTTGGAAAAGGAAACCCCACTTACGTACTACCCATGTGTTGGCATAAAGTGATGTTGGGTTGTACATTTATATAGCAGTCCTCATAAGGTTGGGTTCTTTATATAAGGCCTTCATGTAGGATTCTTTAAGAAGAAATTTAATTCCTATATTGCTTTATTGGGGGTGCTACATGCTGACTCATATCAAACTATTCTCCCCCTTTGACTTCATCAAAAAGGAAATTATAGTTTGAGAAAATTTGTAGAAATAAATGTGAAGCATGCATGGATATGATAAACTATTCTCTCCCTTTCCAAATGAATTGTAAACTCCCACACATGCAAATCATGTAACTATACTCCCGCTGAAAATGTGAGGTGATCAAGCAAGAGATAATATTAAGCAGATCATGCAGAATGCAGAGTAATCTCCCCCTTAATATCAGAAGTATGCTGATGAAGCAATCTCCACTTTTGATAGAGCAAAGGTATTGGAATGGAAGAGATGAGCATAATATATCAGCAAAATCACAGGGGCAGTTGGACAATTTAGGCAGTGAGAGAATAACTCAAGAGGTAGAACAATCTGTAGAAGATATCAATTAGCAGAGTCTGAAATGATGCAATCAAAGTGTTTCCAGAAGGGTAAAAACCGAATACAAGAAATCAACAGATCTTCCAAAAGAGTGAGGAGGATTTTCAATGAGATACGAATGCCATAAATTCAAATTTAAAGATGTTTCAGAGTCTTCATGTGACGACCCAGATCTCGAATACCGGATATACCCGATAGGACTACCGAGCAGACCCGATACTACTTGGAACCCGTGAAGCCTCCCAAGAGCTGTAAAGCTCCGAAGGTAAAAAGGATTGTTGTGTTTTACATTGAAGCCACAGAGATATAACAGTAAGTAATTAAATTTCATTAGATCGATTTGCTAAAGTAGCGAAAATAAAATTACTTTTTAATTAACAGTTTAGGTTAACAATTACACCAGAGTCCAGTCCAAAGGAAAGACAAGCAGTACAGTCAACAGAAAGGAAAACATACACTGAGGTCGGGGGAAGCCTGACGTAGGTACCGCTGGCAGCTACGAACTCGCCACACCAGGAACCGCGGAAGCAGAACAACGCCACCCACCTGAAAAGTAGGGGTGAGCCTCGTGTCACTGGCCCAGTAGGGGTCACGCGGATCCCAACTAAAAAATAATGCAGTAACACACTAACAACAAAACAGCAGTAGTAGAAAAGCAGAAAAACTACCACTAGAAAGTTGTAAAAGAAGACCTGAATGGGAGGAGTAGGAACAGCTAAAAGAAAAGGGAAAAGCCGTACCTGAACGAAAACACGGCTACCAAACTAACCTCGGCTCCCCAAACTACTCCAGACAGCAAAAGGAAGGTGAACTCTGATCTGACAAAGTCAGGAGTTACCGATCTGTTGGGCCTACAAAGACAAGCAAAAAGCCTAGAAAGAACCTAGACAGACACAGACGCCCTAAAGCATACATGACTCGATTGCCATGCACACTCTTTGAGACATGACCACACACACACGACTAGAACATCGTGCACAAGATAGAACACTGACCTCAGGCAAGACCACAAGAGGGCTAACCCAGAAAGGTCACGACGCACGAGAAACGTAAGAGTCACGTGTCACGTGACGGAAGTACCTCCTCACTAGAAGAATAGCCAGCTGCGTCCACTGACGTCTTATGTTGCAAGTGTCTCGTCTACTATGTCGCCCGAAACACGATTGAGACTAAGACACTGAACCAGAACAAGAACTACAGTAACGGGTGACTAGACAGGGTAACGCCCATCGGCGTCAGTCCAAAGCCCCTGACCACATGTGCATACACCGACTCTTGCTGTAGAGCCAGGCCTCTAGCTTGTTTTACCTACCCAGTAGGACGCCATTGTATAGTGGGGGCCCACGGAAACTAGCTTACAAACCGTATATCGGGAACTACCACGCCACCACTCTCGGGTGGGTCGACAGGTCGTAACGTATCGCCAGGCTACGACTAGTGGAGGCTCACTAGACACAGAACTCTGAAACAAGAGTGCTATAGTACGGACATTCAAGGAAGCACTGTCGCATGTACTATGAAGCACCAAGGCAGCGCAACGACTGCCAACAGACTAAGGATAGGGCAACTAGACCTGCCAACACAACGATCCTTGAGTCAGAAGGCTCATGTCAAGATCGTCGTACCAAGCGGAATAAGCCGCCAATCGGTCTAATCCTAAGCCACAGAAATGACACATCCATATAAAACAACACACGAAGACCTGAGAGAACACCAAGACCCTCAGCACGCCTGGACATGCAAATCGAGGTAAAATGATACCTCGAGGGATCCAGAACCTCGTCTCTAACTGGACAGAATCGCCGAGACACACAAGGTTACCTGTCAACCACTGGGTCACCCCGGGTTGCCCGGAACCCTGACAATGATGATTCTACAGTAGGAAAGAAAATCCTACCTCAGGCAAGAAAACTTCTGGCTACCTCCTAACACTGTCTTAGCCCTCATAGGACATCAAAAGATATCCACGGGAACGGCAAACCACAAGGTCAAGCCAAGATATAAGGAAATCAAAATGACGGGAAACGACACTCTGGGCATAAGCGATCCATCAGTCAGCTACTAGGGAAACCAAGCAGTCAAGCAGGAAACCGCTATGCACACAGAGACAAGAACACTGGCGGTTAGGGGTAGGGCCACGAGGTGACTGTAGCTGTCAAGGATGAACCACTAGACTCAGTCAACTCCAGTTGACCTGCCCAACGAACCACCAAGCGGTCGATGACAGACATGCTACACGGATTGGGTGGTCCAAGCGACAACCGCAATACAAACCGCCCTAAGATAATGACCTAAGACAAACGACTCGTAGCGGCCTAAGGAAGGCGCGCTACAGTGAAGAAACGCATGATGGTTGGGCCGCCAAGGCCAATCGCCATAAAATCTTAACTAGGTCTAAAACCATGGTTACATGAATATTGAGGTAGACCACAGGCCGCCGAGACCATTCCCTCAAGACGGGATCTTAAGGAAGGCCACTCACATGCGGGGGAACCCCACCGCACTCACACCGACTCACGGTGACTCGATCGAGCGTAACACAAAGCTTGAAACATGCATGCCTTCAGGCATGCTAATCGAGGTAAAATGGCACCTCCCGACACCCCAGAAACAAGGACACGGACCCCACATGGTGTCTGGGACACTCACGAGGCCATAGGTCGGTCATTGGGTCTCAACGGGACCGACCGAGACTCAAAATGGTGAAAAATACTGCATTTCGGTCGACTTGACCCCTAGGGGCGGTCGACCTAATAGGGTCGGTCAATCGGCCCTGGGCATTTGGTCGACCGGGCTGACAGGCTCATCGACCAGTTGGCACGAACGCCGGTCGGTCGACCGGCCAGCCCGTGGCGGTCGACCGGTCACGGCGGGACTCTAGTTGGACTGAGCCTAAAAACCCAAATCCATGCCCCGTTCGATCCCGATCGATGGCGAAACATACATAACATCGCAGAACGATGACATACAACATTTAGACTCCAACATGAGTCGAATCGGCCAAGAAACGAAGAGAAACGGGCGATTCCATCGAATCGATCCTATTTGGGTCACCGGGGTTCCCGGACTCGTACCGGCCCCAAATGACAACCAAACGACATGAAATCAGCGGATCTGGAATGCTGAAATTCCAGGGGTTCGATTGATACTAACGGATCTAAAAACCGTCGCCGTTTTTCAGTGAATCCTACGAACTCCACAAAAGTATGATTTTACCGAAACCGAGTGAAACCCGCTCAAACTCGCACCGAACAATGCAAAATTACCGAGAAAATGCAGAGGAGAAGTAGAGCTTCCATCTCCCTACCTCCACTGAAGAAACTGTGCTCCGAAGCGACTAATCTGCGCCGAAAATGCCAAAACACGAACCGCGTCGATCTCGAAATCCACCGAGAGATTGTGCCACGCAACGCTCAAACCGTCATTCTATCCCGCGTCCCAATCACTCCATTGCGTCCTCGCCTCAGCCAGCTCCGCAACGGTGCGCGCCCCTTGCCGAACGGCCCAGAGATGAGAGAGAACAAGAGAGAGAAAGAGATGAGAGAAATGAGGGAGGAGAGAGGTGGTTGAGGAAATAAATAGAAAGAAATTAGGAAATTTTCCTAATTTTCAGAAATTCTGATAATTATCCCTAAAATGGAGTAATTCAGAAAAATACACAAAAATAGTCGAAACGATCGTCGGGAAGAGTACATCGCAACTGCGGCATCCACGAGTCGATGAACTGAGAAACAAACTCACCGTAGGGTTCCGTAACTTGTACGAGAGAAAAACCCACACGGATCGTTAAACTCAACTCAAGACCCACAAAAGCGATCTGAAACTCTCCGAAAAAGACCCGAAAGACCTAATAAAGATCCGATAAGAATCTAGGGCATTACATCCTCCCCTCCTTTAAAAAATTTCATCCTCAAAATTTAAGGACTAGCAAAGGAGAAGCAGGGAAGAACAATGCCAAGACACGACTTGAAACAGTGCAAATCTTGAGAAACATAATTCAGAGGGACACAATCAGACCATAATCACAGGCACACGCTCTGGATCGAGCACGGCACAAGTGAACGTGAGTCCGACACCTCCGAAACAAGGCAACGCCACTTACGTCTCAAAGGAAAGGAGACACGACCCATGCCACGACAACATATACCGGGAAAACAAAATGACAGACACGGCAAGCATCAGCTTAAACAAGGAAGCATAGTCCTCTCAGCTGACAGCTCGACAACATCATCGGCTCCAATGCCAAAGGCAACCACGAAAGCCAGGCACATAGGACGCCAACGACAACACCGGACCACAAGCATAATCAAGTCAGTCCTCAATCAGACATTACATCTGATCGAGTTGCAAGCTAACTCTACCAAGAGAGAAGAGTACAGTAAGGCTAACCGATAAGACCTAGTCCACACAGTCCCAAGACAGATAGACAAAATCATAGAGAATCAGTGATAAAATGACAACAATGGCACATGCAGGATTCTGGCTCCGTACTGAACATAAAACCACGGAACACAACTGCAAGTTAGGTCACATCAAGGCACAACGACAGCTGACCGCACGACTATAAGGGATGAGTCATGCATCGAGCAGCTTACCAAGAACATACCCATAACAACGAAAATGACAATATCGGGGAACGTACCTCAAGAACCACGATCATGCCTCGAGAGCACAACACCCAAGAGAAGGAATGTAGAATAGAGGGTACTCAATCAACAAGGAATGCTGACAGATTCCCCAACACTCGCAAATGCCAATGCCAACACCAGAATAACTCCAGCAACAGCACGACATAAGACAACATCAAGGCACAGGAAGCCAGGATGAAGTCACATCGAGAAAGGACAAACCTCTCGACCGGTCAGAATCTTACAACCAACGATCCTCGATCTGTGGGTTATCAGCCCACACGCTTCCGCTGTGGACTCATACAACACACACAGGCATCAAAAATATTTCGGTATCCGCATCTCATCACACATTCGGCGCCATCGCAATTCATGAAAATCACAATTTAACACGGCACGAGTATTGATATTGTGAACAACCGATCACAAAATAGCCTAAGTGCAAAGAAGGAGAGTACCAGCTTCAGCACAAAGCACAAAGAAAGGCTAATCTCAGCTTACCATTATGTCCTGAAACAAATAATGAGCCTTCACAACATATCAGCCGTCAGACACGGCACGACAAACACGGCGCACAACAGCTCTCAACATAAAAATTAGGTCCAAAGCCAGGCAACCGTAGAACAAAGAGAAGATCAGGCTCAGAACAAATACTGTCCACCCTTAAGTAGACACAGGACAAAGGTCTCACCAAGACAGCAATTCCAAGGCTTACCTCAAAAATACTCCACCAAGCGGAACAAGAAGCATTAAGCTCGACTAACAGAAGCTCACCAGGAAGAAAAATCCTAGGTCGCCTGAGCATCTTCTCAATCAAGGGAATCTAATCGAGCACTTCGACAGAAGCGAAACACCTCAGGAGCTGCACAGACTTAAGCTGGGATGACCAAAACAACGTAACAACGTGTACGGCCATCACACCAACTCGAAAAAGTCACCAGCCACCTGAACAAACCATGGAAAAATCTCAAACAATGTACTGCAGATTCAAGCCTATCAGCGAACTCTGCCAAGTACATCACGATCGAGACCAATATCACGACGAAGAAGAAGAAAAAAAATGCCCCGTCGCATCCTGACGAGAGCAGAACCATCTCGCACAGTGCTGACAATGCACGAACAAGACAACACAAGGAAACAAAGCGACAAAGAATCGTGAAACCTAATGCCAGCTGCAGACTGTACTGGAGTTTCAGGACTCTGGTAACTATATATCTCGGATTCCCATGTACTTCACACAATAATGCTCTGATACCAACTATGACGACCCAGATCCCGGATACCGGATATACCCGATAGGACTACCGAGCAGACCCGATACTACTTGGAACCCGTGAAGCCTCCCAAGAGCTGTAAAGCTCCGAAGGGAAAAAGGATTGTCGTGTTGTACATTGAAACCACAGAGATATAACAGTAAGAAATTAAATTTCATTAGATCGATTTGCTAAAGTAGCAAAAATAAAATTACTTTTTAATTAACTGTTTATGTTAACAATTACACCAGAGTCCAGTCCAAAGGAAAGACAAGTAGTACAGTCAACAGAAAGGAAAACGTACACTGAGGTCGGGGGAAGCCCGACGCAGGTACTGCTGGCAATTACGAACTCGCCACACCAAGAACCGCGGAAGCAGAACAACGCCACCCACCTGAAAAGTAGGGGTGAGCCTCGTGTCACTGGCCTAGTAGGGGTCACGCATATCCCAACTGAAAAACAACGCAGTAACACGCTAACAACAAAACAATAGTAGTAGAAAAGCAGGAAAACTACCACTAGAAAGCTGTAAAAGAAGACCGGAACGGGAGGAGTAGGAACAGCTAAAAGAAAAGGGAAAAGCCGTACCTGAACGAAAACATGGCTGCCGAACTAACCTCGACTCCCCAAACTACTCCAGGCAACAATAGGAAGGTGAACTCTGATCTGACAAAGTCAGGAGTTACCGATCTGTCGAGCCTACAAAGACATGCAAAAAGCCTAGAAAGAACCTAGACAGACATAGACGCCCTAAAGCATACACGACTCGATTACCATGAACGCTCTTCTAGACACGACCACACACACATGACTAGAACGTTGTGCACAAGACAGAACACTGACCTCGGGTAAAACCACAAGAGGGCTAACCCAGAAAGGTCACGATGCATGAGAAACGCGAGAGTCACATGTCACATGACGGAAGTACCTCCTCACTAGAAAAACAGCCAGCTACATCCACTGACGTCTTATGATGCGCCTCAATTGTCTCGTCTACTATGCCGCCCGAAACACGACAGAGAGTAAGACACTGAACCAGAACAGGAACTACAGTAACGAGTGACTAGACAGGGTAACGCCCATCGGCGTCAGTCCAAAGCCCCTGACAATGTGTGCACACACCGACTCTTGCTGGAAAGGTAGGCCTCTAGCTAGTTTTCCCCACCCAGCAGGATGCCACTATACAGCGGGGGCCACGGAAACTAGCTTACAAATTGTATATCATGAACTGCCACGCCACCACTCCCGGGTGGGTCGACACGTTGTAACGTATTGCCAGGCTACGACTAGTGGAGGCTCACTAGACACATAACTCTGAAACAAGAGTGCTATAGTACGGACAGGCAAGGAAGCACTATCGCACATACTACAAAGCATCAAGGCAACGCAACACTTCCAATAGACTCAGGATAGGGCAACTAGACCTGCCAACATAATGATCCTTGAGTCAGAAGACTCAGGTCAAGATCGTAGTACCAAGCAGAACAAGCTGCCAATCGGTCTAATCGTAAGCCACAGAAACGACACATCCGTATAAAATCACACTCAGAGACCTGAGGGAACACCAAGACCCTCAACACGCCTGGACATGCAAACCGAGGTAAAATGATACCTCGAGGCATCCAGAACCACGTCTCGAACTGGACAGAATCGCCAAGACACACAAGGTTACCTGTCAACCACTGGGTCACCACAGGTTGCCCGGAATCCCGACAATGATGATTCTACAGTAGGAAAGAATATCCTACCTCAAGCAAGAAAACTTCTGGCTACCTCCTAACATGATCTTAGCCCTCATAGGACATCAAAATATATCCACGGGAACGACAAACCACAACGTCAAGCCAAGATATACGGAAATCAAAATGACGGGAAACGACACTCTGGGCATAAGTGATCCATCAGTCAGCTGCTAGGGGAACCAAGAAGTCAAGGAGGAAATCACTATGCACACAGAGACAAGAACACTGGTGGTCAGGGGTAGGGCCACGAGGCAACTATAGCGGTCAAGGATGAACCACTAGACTCAGTCAACTCTAGCTGACCGGCCCAACAAACCACCAAGCGGTCGATGACAGACACGCTACACGGACTGGGTGGTCAAAGAGACAACCGCCATACAAATTGCCCTAAGATACTGACCTAAGACAAATGACTCGTAGCGGCTTAAGGAAGGCGCGCTACAGCGAAGAAACGCATGAAGGTTGGGCCGCCAAGGCCAACCGACATAAAATCTTAACTAGGTCTAAAACCACGGTAACATGAATACCGAGGTAGACCATAGGACGTCGAGACCATTCCCTCAAGACGGGAACTCAAGGAAGGCCACTCACATGCGGGGGAACCCCACCGCACTCACACCGACTCACGGTGACTCGATCGAGTGTAACACAAAGCTTAAAACACGGATGCCTTTGGGCATGCTAATCGAGGTAACATGGCACCTCCTGACACCCAAGAAACATGGACACGGAACCCACAGGGTGTCTGGGACACTCACGAGGCCATAGGTCGGTCATTGGGTCTCAACGGGACCGATTGGGACTCAAAACGGTGAAAAATACTACATTTCAGTCGACCTGACCATTAGGGGCGGTCGACCTAACAGGGTCGTCGACCGGCCCTAGGCGGTCGGTCGACCGGATCGACAGGCTCACCGACCTGCTGGCACGAACGCCGATCAGTCGACCGGCCAGCCCGTGGCGGTCGACTGGTCACGACGGGAATCAAGCAAGAATGAGGCTAAAAACCCCAATCCACGCCTCGTTCGATCCCGATCGAAGGGGAAACATACATAACATCGCAGAACGATGACATACAACATTTAGACTCCAATAGGAGTCAAGTCGGCCAAGAAACGACGAGAAACGAGTGATTCCATCGAATCGACCCTATTTGGGTCACCGGGGTTCCCGGACTCGTACCGGCCCCAAATGACAACCAAACGACACGAAATCAGCAGATCTGGAACGCTGACATTCCAGGGGTTCGATTGATACTAACTGATCTAAAAACCGTCGCCATTTTTCGGTGAACCCTACGAACTCCACAAAAGCATGATTTTATCGAAACTAAGCGAAACCTGCTCAAACTCGCACCGAACAACGTAAAAGTATAGGGAAAACACAGAGGAGAAGTAGAGCTTCCATCTCCCTACCTCCACCGAAGAAACCATGCTCCGAAGTGACTAATCCGCGCCGAAAATGCCAAAACACAAACCGCGTCGATCTCAGAATCCACTGAGGGATTGCGCAACGCCACGCTCAAACCGGCGCTCTATCCTGCGTCCCGATCACTCCATCGCGTCCTCGCCTCGGCCAGCTCCGCAACGGTGCGCGCCCCGCGCCGAACGGCCCAGAGACGAGAGAGAATGAGAGAGAGAAAGAGATGAGAGAAATGAGGGAGGAGAGAGGTGGTTGAGGAAATAAATAGAAAGAAATTAGGAAATTTTCCTAATTTCCAGAAATTCTGATAATTAGCCCAAAAATGGAGTAATTTAGAAAAATACGCAAAAATAGTCGAAACGATCATCGGGAAGAGTACATCGCAACTGCGATGTCCACGAGTCGATGAACTGAGAAACAAACTCACCATAGGGTTCCATAATTTGTACAAGAGAAAAACCCACACGGGTCGTTAAACTCAACTCAGGACCCACAAAGCGATCTGAAACTCTCCAAAAAGGACCCGAAAGACCTAATAAAGATCCGATAAGAATCCAGGGCATTACGCTTCAATTGTAAGAGATTGTAGAGGAACTTTATTGAACTGCATGGTTTAAATATAATGTATTCATAGATTATCCAAAAGAAGGTTTTTGTACTCATATCTGAAATCAATCTTTAATAAAAGTGAACCATGCTGTCAAATTTACATCTAGTTTAACCTCTCTCCATCTTAATCATTCATTGTCAATGACTCCTGTAGGGTTTGCATGAAGTAGTATTGAGATTAAACACTCATGAATGCAACTTATTTTGTCCATGATTTCAGTAATTTTTTTGTTTCAATTATTATTATTTTTGGATTTCTCGTTTTATGCAGCAGTAATTTTTTATAAAAAAATTTCAAGAGCAATCGAGTTTAGTGCACATTTTGTAAGTCGAGGATACACGTTGTTTAGACGCTAGTATCCCTAAGAACTTACTATGACTAACTGTTGTGCTTCATATTGAACAGGGATAACTAGGGCACTTCATGACATAGGCTAACGCTAACTCCATTTCTTTGATGAAGGTTCCAGTTTCTCAGTGCAACGTAACCATTGCTCTGCCTTATACTTTCACATTTTTCATCAAATTTTCAGCAGAGATAACTGTGGCACTTCATGACACAGTCCTTTGGACATGGTTTCTCGGTGACCAAAGTCATTGCTCTGACCATATTTTACTTTCAAACAATTCTCATAACAATCAAATGTCTAAGAACAATACTTACATCATGTATCTCAACCAAGGTAAGCCTACTTGATATAACATGAATCAACTGGTTTAAGTTTTATTAAAAGGATTAATTCGGATATTTTTAAGATGTTCAAATCCAAGCTCAAGAAATACATTAGACTTAAACCACTTGAATCTTTCTGAACTTCATAATTCCGTATAATAGAAGATTCCTTTTCTAGATCATTTTCAAATTTATGAACAAGGTATATAAATTGAAATCTTCATGAGTCTTAGACAAATCAAGGAAATTTCAAAAGAAGCCAGAACATCAAGCAGTGGAGACCACTAAGCATGAGTGACAATAACTGATGTCAAGCCCCGAGCCTTTAATACAGCGGAAGACTAGCTCTAGGAACGCGAACAGTCGGCATGGTAAGTCTTTTTACAAGCAAGAACGATCAGAGCGCAAGACAATCACACATAAGAATGCAATTGCACAATAATTTAATCAAACTCCAACTTTATTTCATTAATAACCAAAATATTCAATTACAATAACTCTTCAACCTTCTACAATCTATTAGACTCAAGGAAAAAGAAAATTACATGAACTCGATCTAGACAATATGGACTTTCCTAAGTCTTCACTCTCATTTTGACAAAATTTTAAATCGCTCTCGGACCCGCTATTTGTATAACCCGAACCTGAATTCGTATCACTTCCATCTCCTGAAAAAGATTTGAAATAGGTAATGAGCACACTTACCTTGTAGGTATCTTCGCATCAACATGATTAGCAATGTTTAAGTAATTAACATTTTAGCTCTAAAGAATAAAGTAAAATCATGCGAAATGTGATAAATCACTTGAACAAAATAAGTAACATAATAGCACGATAAGATCACGATGAGAAAGGATATGCGAACAAGATCGATTTGAATATAACAAGAATGTAATTTGGCCTTTCACGAATACGAATATGCTTGCATGCATCAAGAACACACTTTCACTTTCACTTTTCACTTTCATAACCATAAAGGTTATGCACTAGAATGTCATGTAACTAGCATGTAGCAATTCAATCAAGAGAGAGTCTCGCAAGAGTTCTGTGGATTTTCACTTATTTATAAAGAAAGTACTCCCAGCGTAATGCGACGTCAGTAGCATCATACCCCATGGTTTATAATAGTATGTTTCTGACAATCAGCCGAGGGGACTAGCATAGAGTCCTTGAACACAATCAGTGCTCGAACTGCATCTTCACGTATAAATCAAGCTACGTACACGTTTCAAGCAATAAAATATGGCCAGTAATATAACAAGTTCAATAAGTTCATGATAACAATAATTCAATGAATGAACGCTTCAATTAAGAACATGAGAGATCAAGAATGACTTAAAATAATGTTATGGTCAATGAAACAATTCGACAGCATAACAGTATATTTCGTATCTTCCATAGTTTAAAATTAAGTATTTTGAACAATATGACAAGTGCTAGACCATCAATAATCTATCTAGGAACTTTGGAATATCAACCCTTGGGTCAAACCTCGGGTTAAAGAACTCAGGAATTGTGACGGTCAATTAATGGGCCGCTACATTAATGTTACGGTCTAGTATTGGACCATTAGAACAGCTGAATCCAGAAGAAATCGGTATGGACTCAGATAACGTGGCGGTCGAATATTGGACCATTACTGGGCCTTAACGATCGAGTAGTGATCCGTTACATAACCAAAACCAGAAAACATCGATAGTGCTTTCAAATAATTGGGCCTTCATGGTACAACCAACTCGGCGTCCTAGTGAGAATCCTAGGCTCGCAGAAAATTACGGAGGCCTTGAAACAAGATTTCCTAGTCCATTGGAAGGAATATCCAATAGAGAGGTCCTCAAGTCCAAGAATATGTTCATATAGTGTAAAAGTGTGAACTAATGGCCATATACCAGAATATATGCCATGTACTTAGAGAAATTGACTCTATAGATAGATAAGAATGTGTAACGATGTGAAACCATGATAAAACTTCGTCAATACAACATGTAAAATCATGTTTAAATACAAACTATAGGGTTTTGGCACATGAAATTAACATAACTTAAAATACTTAAAATGCTCAAACATGCAAATTCCTATCATGAATTGATCAATAAACTCAAAGTTATGAAAAATAGGTCACAACTTAGATAACTAGGCTTATTTATAAGTAAACTTGACTGTTCTTATTTCTATCTCGGGTGGACAGAACATAGTTAATCTGACGGTCTAGAATGGACGCGTCACAGGTCTGTGACAGTTTATCGTGGGGTTGTTACAATGTTGTAACGCTCCAGTGATGGTCCGTTAGAGACAACAAAGAAATTTAAAGGTAATAGGGAATGAGACGGCTTATCGTAAGGCCGTTACACGTATATGACGGTCTAACTCTGATCCGTAAGAGCCCTGTTGACAGTATATAAAAAAATAAAAGATCATGCTTTGAACATATCATGTTTTAGAGAAGACTTAACTACTCTAGCCATGATAAAACGAAGGAAAAAGGCTATCTGGATGCATAGGCTGTAGTGAATGAACAATAGAATATCTTTTAACTTCCATTAAGGCCAAAGATATGTATGTATGCATAGTTCTATTAAAACATGAAATTCATGGTCTATAGTGCAAGAAATCAAACAAAACCAGAGGGCTTTTACTCCTAACTTGATGTTCTTGATGTTCATGAGATGACCTACCTTTTTTTTTTCTGGGCTTTCAACTTTCAAATTGTGACTGCAAGATACGCCCTAGTTCTTCCCTTCCTGTGATTTTTCAGTAACTTCACGTTGTTCTAACTCTTAGTTTCTTGACCTACGGACGTGAAATTTGGAGGGTAAGAAGATGAAACTATTGGGAACAAAAAGTTCTAAATAACCAAACTCTAATGACCTCATTTAGACGTCCTAATTTCTTGATCTTCAGTGGACTTTCGTTCAGTTTCCTGGGTTGCTATGGTCAAACCAGCAACTTTGGAAGCTTCTAACTCCTGGTGTACTTGATCTCCTAGCATGAAATTTTGGGAGCTATTAGTATAAAGTATTATAAACAAAAACTTCTAAAGAACTTACCCAAAATTATGACTCCTTACCTTGATTCCACGCGAGTCAATGTAGGGGTCGCGCAGGTCAAAACTAGGGTCTATTTATAGGGTTTTGGCTAGGGCTTGAGGATTAGATCAATTATAGAGTCCTTATTAAAGCTTAGATCGACTTCTCATAGTCCTTAACACGTTTACTAGTCCTCCCATCTCAATCCCAAAGTGATAGACTAGTAAAAATCCAATCTTTTTGCTTGTTCTTCACTTCACGGAACTTACAGAGCGTAACGGTCGAGTGCTGGTGCGTTACATGCATGTGGCGGTCGCACGATAGACCGCTACATCCACTGTGTGTAGAATTCAACCAAATTCAAACTCTTTTATTTATTTATCCACATAATTATCTATAAAAATGGTATTTATCCTTAAAATCCGTGAATAGGCTAAATAACCTTCTAGAATATGGGCCAAACTTAATGGGCTTGGTCCTTGAACCTTTTAGACCTTATTTAAATAGGCTAGGTTAATTGTTTACCATAATTGGGCCTTAATAATGATTTATTTAACCTAATATTTATTTATTAATCCATTTTGGGTCTTTAAAATTTCCAAAAAATACTTAAATATACCAGAAATAATTTATAAAAACTTTGGGGCTTTACAACTGATGCAACAGTTAAATCCACGAAGATAGCTGATAGTGAGTAATGATAAAGATAAGCTCAGTGAAATAGCAGTGTGATATCCAAGAGACCATCAGAAATATTGACTTTCAAACATCAATTGAATTCCGATCAAGTGACATAAGCATGGCAAGCTCCCTTATAGCAAAAGCAGGCGCAATAGATAGTAGCTTCCAAAGCCATGAACGTGATGTACTCAAAAGACAACACAGATATGAGTGAAATTCAGAGTAGCTAAAAAACAGGTAAGAACCCAAAGATCCGGATAGCTAAGTAGTCCTGAATTCAATCACAGATTTTAAAGAACTGAGATGAATTCAACTTCGCATGTAACACAGAGTATTAATCAATAATGATCATAGCTGAAAGATCTGCACAGACTGAATCAAGGAGCATCGGTTGACCGAAGTGAACAGTTTGGTCGACCGAAGTAGACCGAGAGTGAGTGATGAAACAGATATTTAAAACACCCATTTTCAGAATCCTATAAATGCCCCCCTGAGTGTATGCATGAGCCAACCAACTTGACATATCAACGTCAAGAAATGACATACATGAATGCAGACAAAGGTCAGGCATTATGATGCATGTGAAAAACCTAGTGCATATAAACAACCTGCAGAAAGCATGAACTTCTCCTATGTGTATGCATGCATGTCATGCAATCAGTTCTGACTTTTCAATAGGAATATCATGCAATCTATTTTGAAATCAATGTATGCATAAGAATAGACAAATGCACATTACTAAACGGTGAGATGTAGGGACTCCCCCTCTCTAAGTGCACTGAAACATCTAATGTGACATGAGGGCTATTCAGGGAGTTTGATGAGTTATGCTCTTGAACAAGTTGATCACAAAAAATTTATGAAAGACTCAAGACACACACTTGACCCATGGTACCAGACGGAGGACTTGGTCTAAAGACCACCTCACACATGGTTAGAACTTCTAGACAGACCTCATCTGCCCTATAGCACTATACTATTTGATATACCATGTGATCATGCATGAAGGTGCATGACAATTTCAGTGTAGTCATATATGCAGTTCTATGTGCAATGCAAATTTTAAATGATAGCCGTCTAAGCACATATGAATGCAGATGATGATTGCATGCAACAAATATTCAGTATTTGTGTGAGATGTGCATTATGACTTATGCAGATATTTAGACAAATGCAAATGGACTTATGTAATTATCAAACTCATGCAGTTCAGATTTTTAGAATATGACATTCAAATCATTCTCAATCTAATGTATGCACAAATAACTCAACATAAGCATGAAGGAACTCATGTAGAGCAATTGCAAATGTTAGATGCATGAATTTTTACTGGCAAGTGGACCATGACATGCAGCTATCTAAACAGGATTATTGAAAACTCAAATTACCTATCAGTGAAATACAGAAGTTGGGTTTTACCAAACTTTGAATGCCTTGGTTTATTGACCTCCCCTTTTTATTTCCTTCCTCCAAGGCACACCTGCAAAACAAGGACTCTCATTTTTGGTTTAATGGTATCCAATATTTCTTGGGTCCAGAGCAGTTAGCTGCACCTTTTTTAGGTGTTGCCCTTGACCTAGGGGCAATAACTTCATCATTCTTTAAATGCTGACATTCATCTATGATATCCCCTAACAATCCACAGTATTGACATTGAACATAGAAATCATGCTTTTTAAATAATTGTGCATCATGTGTGTGAGTGAAAGCATGATTTTTACTCTTTCTGGCATGAGTGTTGTGATTATGTTTCAAGTACCAACAGTCTTTGACTGTATGGCCGGCCTTACCACATGCATTTCAATATAGTCTCCTTGGAGTAGCTCTAGGAATGGGGTTCCTTCTAAAAGCCTTATACTCATTCTTTTTCACAAACCAACAGTCATGCATTGCATGACCAAAACGACCATAGTGATAACATTTGTGTCGCCTTTTCTGGGCAACTTGTTTGTTTTGTGAACCCTTAGTGAAATGCATGTGTGTGTTTCCTGGATTTCTCATTTCCTTCATTCATTTTTGAACATTTAATTCATCAGTTTCTAGGATGTAACAATTATGCATCACATGACCGAATCTTTCACAATAATGACATGAGTTTTTTCTAGTATGAGTGTGTGAGAGATCATGTGACTTCTATGCAACATTCTTTGTGCCAGCAGGAGTGTTTTTGAACTTTTTCTGTGGATTTTCTTTCTTTTACATTTTTTAAGTTTGTTCTATAGTTTTGGGATTGACAGTGAATTTTTTGTTTCTCTGAGCACTATTTTGGAAGATAGGCGCACTGGATGTGCTAGTCGGCTCACAACTACACACAAATGAAGTGTGAAGCTTACTGTCAAAGCCCTTTTTATTAGCTGGGTTAAAATCGAGACCCTCACGTTGGAAATTCACTTTACAGCCATGGAGCTTGTCCAAATTATCTTTTCCATTCACAAATTTTTCAAGAGATTTGTTCAGGTTAGAAATTTTAGATTCAAGTTTTGAGACATGGAGATCATATCTAGCTATCTTCTCTTTATAGTAAATAGCATTTTCATTCAAAATTTGATTAACAGTTTTTAGACTCTCAATTTATTGCTCTGCATTCACCAACTCATCAGAACTATCCATGCTCACGCACTTTTTTTTTTCAAATGTGATTAGTCGCTCAGACAGAGCTGTGTTTGCGTGTTTCAGCTTGTTAATTTCCTCTTTTAGTTTACTATTTTGCTCCTGGAGTTCATCATCAAACACCAAATCACTTAAAGAAGTCTGACATTCATTAAACACTTCTTGTTGATTTTCTGATTGAAGTTTGTCAAAAATTTTCTGAAGCTCTGAATTTATTACTCTAACAACCTCCAGTTTTTCATAGATCAATTTATTTTCACTTTCAAGATTCATTGATCTATGTTCATATTCCTGAACCCAATTTTTGAGTTTCTTGTTTTCAGCTTTCAAATAATCAAGTTCTGAACTAAAAGCATCAAGATCTTTCAGTTGTCTTCTAAATATGTCATTTTCTATTTTCCGGATTTCAATGTCCTCACCTACAGAGTTAGCATTCTCAAGATTGTTTAACTTCTTTTTCAGGGATTTATTCCGTTTTATCAATTTTTCATACCTTTCAATCAAATCACCATAAGCATTTTCCCAATCCTCAATAGAAAAACTTTCGAAAGGATTGCTTACCTCTTCCTCGTCCTCATGTTGATCACTGTTGTGATAGCCTTCATTGGCCATCATGCATCTGTCTTCATTTCCTTTATCAGTGGTTTTCAGTCTATCTAATATCTCTTTTGCAGACCTGCAATTATAAAAATAAGAATGGAATGCCTTGTTAGTAGTTGCCTTCATTAAATCTAATGCTATAAGATTTTTAGATTTCGTAGATCTATGTGTGTCTGTCCACTTAGACATGTCCTTTGGCAAACTGTGTGGAGCATGAGTGATAAGTTTCCATAGATCAGGATCAATCAGTTTAACATAGCTACGCATGCTACTGAACCAGGAATCAAAATTAAAACCATTGAAAACCGGTGGATGAGCCATGGAAATCAATTCAAACACAATTCAGGCAATAAACTGAGCATAGACAAAAATGCACCTAAAACCAGCACGATCCTCTGTAGATCGTTGGATCTGATGAATTAGAACCTGCTCTGATACCAATTGATAGAATATATAGGTGCACAGAGGGATCCAGAGGCGGGGGTGAATGGGTACCCGTTAAAACTTTTTGCTAAGACAAACCTTCAGCCTCTGAAAAACTTATTATGCTTAAGTAGATGAATAATTGAACGCTCGGAAGACTAATGCAGAGGATAGAAGAATACCTTAGTGGTTAAATCACTCAATTACGAAATTCAACTAAGCTATGATAGAAGGCTCAGCATTACTTGAAAACTGATGTATAGGTCGCACTTACCATTTTGACACTTCTGAGTGTAGCGATACAAGACACAAGAGATCACTCATGATCTGAACAGATCTCATAGAAAGAAGCCAAGACACTAAAATGCAAACACAATCTGAGATTCTCCTGAGCATAAGGACAAACACATTGCAATAAAGAAGATTATAGACGGGTAGCACACTTAGGATCATCAACCAAGCACACACAATAAACCTGTGAAAAGGAGAAGAGAATAAGGGACAAATGCACAAGGCAAACCACGGTGCCCCAGAATTTTTAGGTGGTTCAGCTAACCCAGAGTCAGCCTACGTCCACCCCTCGCTCTCACCAAGCGAGGATACCACTAGCACAAGCTAGAAACCAAGCAGACTCAGTCTGCAACAGGATGCTGCCTAACAACTTGAACTAGAGGGAAACAAATCCCTCGACTTGGTCTTGCTAGCTACCCGCAAGACCAGCAAGCTAGCTCTGCTACCCACAGAACTAGAACCGGAGGACAAACTCCCTTCCTCTGAATCCACAGAGGGCAACCGGGGATAAATCTCCCTTCTCTTGAATCCTCAGGAGGAACCCGTGAGTGACACCTCCTCACTCCAACTGGAGAGTAAGTCTCCCTTCTCATGTTCGCACAGGAGGAACCCCGATCCCAAAACAAGGAGTCGGAACACGAAAATGGAAATGAAAAATATAGACCAAACCAAAAAAAAAACAAAATTAGAAATAGCTTCGAGGAGCACAATGACTCTGGATTTGATCCACGAGTCAATACATGAGCAGATCTTCAGGATGAACTAGCTGCACACTCTTTCTTCTTCTTACGATCTCTTTCTCTGAACTCTCTCTTCCTCCTTCTTTTTCTTCACTTCTCTGCTTGCTCACTTACCTCTCTTTCTTTCTCTTTTCTTCTGCTAGCATACATATTTTTTCTTCTCTTTGTTTTCTGTTAGCTCACTCTTTCTCTTCTTCTTTTTCAGCTCTCACTCTCTATCAGCTTCTCTTTCTCCTCTTCTATCTTTAGGGAATGGGGCGGCTTTTTATAGAACAGAGCCTCCAGAAATGGATGACGCAAATACCTAGTGAAATCTCATTGGTCCAGCTGGCAAGAGAATATTATTCCTTGAAAAACTTCTAAAAAAGCGTGCCAGAGCTTCTCAGATCACGTGCCACTTTATCCACCATTCTAGGAACACGTGTTTGGAGGAAGGGAGAGTTACTCTGGTTCCCCTCTGGGCTGCAGAGGAAGAGAGATCTGTGATCTCTGGTTTTGCCAGTGACGGGTTGTCATTAGCAGGTTCCCTCCGGGTTGGAGGAAGGGAGATCCATCTCCGGTTCTGGTCTTGCTGGTAGCAGGTCTAGGTGTCAAGCTCTGTGGGTAGCAGAGTTTGGTTAAGGGATTTGTTTCCCTTGGTTGTTCAAGCTGTGTGGCAGCATATTGTTCGTAGACTGAGTCTGCAGTTTTCTAGTAGTGGCTAGTGGAATCCTCACTCTAGTTGGAGTGAGGGGTGGATGTAAATTGTGGACTACAATCGAACCACCTTAAAATCTCTTGTCTCCTCTGTGGTTTGCTATTATCGTTTGTGCTCTCCTTCTGCTTGGTATTGTGTTTGTGTGTGTACGGCCTCTTCCAACCGCACCTTATTATTCTGTCTTAGTTTCTCACTGCGTTAGCTATATTGTTTAGCTATATCTGAAGGGTTGTATTTCGAAGTAGTGATTTTCCACTGAAGTTTTCCAAATCGGGAGTGATCTATTCATCCCCCCCTTCTATATCACTCTTTGATGCGCTAACACTATGGAGAAATCAAAATCCTTTAAATACTCAAGCCACCTTCTCTGCCTCATATTGAGTTCCTTCTGAGAAAATAGATACTTTCAACTCTTATGGTCTGAGAACACTGTTAATGTCTCTCCATACAAGTAGTGCTTCCATATCTTCAAGGCGAATACTACAGCTGCAAGTTCTAAATCATGAACATGATAGTTCTCTTCATGCTTCCTTAACTGCCTAGAAGAATAGGCTATCACTTTCCTGTGTTGCATGAGCACGCAGCCCAGAGCAATGCCTGAAGCATCATTGTAAACCATAAAACTTCCTTCTCCCGATGGTAAAGCCAAAACAGGGGCAGTAGTTAAACACTCCTTCAAGGTCTGAAAGTTTCTCTCGCAATCCTTGGACCAATCAAATTTGTTCTCCCTGCGGGTCAATCTCGTTAAAGGCACCGCAATCTTGGAGAAATCCGTAATAAACCTTCGGTAATAACCTGCTAGGCCTAGGAAACTTCTTACTTCTGTTACATTAGTAGGCCTATCCTAATTCTTCATTGCCTCTACGTTCGAAGGGTCAACAAAAATACCTTCCTTTGTAATAATATGTCCTAAAAAGGACACCTCTTGTAACCAGAATTCACACTTACTAAACTTGGCGTATAGTTGATGATCTCACAGTATTTGCAACGCCCTCCTCAGGTGTTCAACATGCTCCTCCTCACTCTTAGAATAAATTAAGATATCATCAATAAACACCACGACCCACTGATCAAGATAAGGCCGGAACACACTATTCATCAACTACATGAAAGTTGCAGGTGCATTCGTTAGTCCAAAAGGCATCACTACAAATTCAAAATACACATACCTGCTACGGAAGGCCGTCTTATAGATATCCTCCTCCTTAATCCGCAACTGATGGTACCCTGATCGAAGATCGATCTTAGAAAAATACTGAGCTCCCGCTATCTGATCAAATGATTCGTCAATCCTCGACAATGGGTATTTGTTCTTGTTAGAGCTGATGCGATGGATTCAGAGGGGGGTGAATGAATCCCTCAGTGAAAATCGCAACCAATTTCAAAACCTAAGATAAGGACACATCAGATCAGAGCTCCATGAAACGATACAAGACTTGACTAAACAATGAAATACTCTATTAATGCACACTGTTGAACACTTGACCTGCACTTCAAGCAGAAACAGAGCGTTTGTGCTCTCAAGATGAGTCAACAGATAAGAAATTGAAACGAGATCCAAAGCATGCATCTAGCGTTGAACACATAACAGAGCAATCCACACAGTACACAAGGATTTTTAGGTGGTTCGGTCCTTCAGACCTACGTCCACCCCACAAGCAACCAGAGTGTAAATTCCTGTTGACACACAGCTTGAAAAACCGCTGGACTTCACAGCTTGCCTACAACCGCTGAGTGACATAGCTTGCTGTCCAGAGGAATCAATCCTCTGCAACGCTGACAAGCAGCTTGACCCGCCGGGCTTTACAGCTTAGCCGACCAGAGGAAACCTCCTCTGCAACCACTGACAAACAGCTTGAGTAAAGTGTCAAATAAGGAAAAGCTAAAAGGACTAAACACAGCAACAGAAAGCTATCAATAAATCCAAAATAAACTGCTCACACAGGAGCCAAACGTCTGGGATCTGATCCAGAGAACACACCATAAAAGCTAATCTTTAGAGTGTTGTTCTTGCTTCCCTTCACCTTGTCTCTCTCTCTCTCTCTCTCTCTCTCTCTCTCTTTTTCGGGTGCTCGATCTCCCTTCTTCCAGATTCTTCAGTAATTCACCTCTATCACATTTTCGAAGCCATCTCCCTATATATATATATATATCTAGCAAGAGAAACGCGTGTGGAGCAACCAAGTCTAGATCTGAGTCTTTAGAAGACACGTGCCAGCTTTAGTATCATCGAGCTAGCATCCTGACAATCATACTTAGCTCGAAGTCAGCATTATGACAATTGAATACAGGTCAAGGAATAATGAGATTGCACGAAGTTAATAAAGCAACAGACGTAATATGCACCGACTCACTCAGTATAAGATTTCGTATGCACGGAGACAAGCTGTGCACATATCAAGTGTTGCACGGACTGAGTGTGTGCGAGATGCATTGACTATATCGACAGCATGTGTGCAAGGCATAAGAAATGCACAGACTTCACTCTATGCACTAGATTTGCACAGACTTCACGAACCTATATTGCACATTCCTTACGAATGTCTTAGGCATAAACACACATGCACCGACCCTGAGTGTGTCTTAAACATACATGCACCGGACTAATATGATGGAAATGCACTGACCTTATACGCACATGTGGGATAGCACCGACTCACCTGATGAACGCGAGCGACTTGGTCGTGTGCGTGTGCAACAGCAAGAGTTGCACCGACTAGATGAATACATACAAGGACTATGCTATGGATCAGAAACAGAGTTGCACCGACACAACTATAATTTGAACATGTATTACGACAACCTAAGGCAGTACAAGGCAAACCAGACAAACACAGCAGTCTGAACATGATTCATAAGTTGTCATTATCAAAACCAGATTTCCAAAAATCTTCCCATTTTTGATGATGACAACATAATTAGTCATGTATGAGAATTCACACAATCGATCATGCAAAATCATTTGTTGTCATGCATATAACAAGCACATTTGCAGCGCAAAGTGCACACTATCACATCTGTGTATAAAAAGTCAAAGTGTGTTAACTTTCACAAGTATCCTCAACTTTACAAGCATGTCCATGAAAGTATCAACAACACTATAACTGATCACAGAATAGCCCTATCAGTAAACCTCATCAGCAAACCTCAGCATCCTTACATTAAGCATCAGCATCAGCATCCCATAACATTCTCTCCCCCTTTATCATCATCAAAAAAAAGGAAATGAGAGTAGCTAATGACCTCGGTAGCTCCCCCTATCTCTAGGAGGATATGTTGAACTTGAACCAGAAGTGGGAAATCTATTCAGCAAAGAAGTTTGAAGATCCCTAATAGAGTCTGCCAGTCTATCAAGCTTCTGATGCACATTGTTCCCCAGCCTTTCCACTAGAGAGGTGACTGATTCTCGTTTGTTTAATGCTTGTGTAACTGTCTCAGACAATGTCTGCAGATTGGACTGGATAACTTCAAACTTTGTGATGATTTCTGACTGAGTGGCTGCTATATTGGTTAACGTGCCCTTTAACAATTCAAATTCAATTTTCAAATCATATGTATGGCCAAGAATTTTACCCATGTTGGTGACTATAGAGATTTGAGTATCTTAAATTTTACTGACCATGTCACCAATTCGAGTACTGATACCCATAAGAGATTGTAAAATCTCTCGTACTGCTTCATCAGTTTTTCGTTCGGCAGTTAAAAATTCTATTCCTTGGCGTTTCACAACCTTTTCCAAATGTTTCAGTCGCCCTTCTACTCTGTCTATTTGAACAGTTTGGAACAAGAACTATTTGTTCATCAAGTCATTCCGATTTAGAACAATCTCTGTCAGGTTGGACAACATCTGAGCAAGATTGGGTTCAACATTTGTTCCATGTGTAATGGAGGTGGAGGCACTGGAATCTGGCAGCTCAGTGAAGTATTCATGATGCTGTTCAGGGAGTGGAGGAGGTGGTACTCCAAGACCAATAAGTTCTCCAAGGTGTGGACCATACTCAGGAGCCGGAGAGAAGGACATTCTTGGATATAATCTGTGGTGAGGGGCAGGTCCTATGACATTGTAATGTATACTCTCTTCAGTGACCCCTGGAACTTCTTGTGGAACTTCTTCTTCTCTTGGTTGATTGTCCTCCTGTTCATTGACAATAGACTCAACAGTCTCTTCAAGAATTTTCTCAGCTTCTTCTGTCAAAATCTGTGTAGCCACCCTAGATAGCATTTCATCATCAATTTCAGTTGTTTCTTCTCTTTCGTCTTATATGCCTTGTGGCTTATTTTCTTGAATTTCTGCTTCTTTTTGTTGATTTTCTTCTTCTTGTTCTTGCTGAGCAACTAGCTGTTCCTGTCTAGATTGCATTCCGAATTTATCAAAAAGCTGACTGATATTCTGATCCAGCTGCTCTACAATTTGAGTATCAGTTAGGTTCAGTTCAAGGACTTCTTGCTCTAGTTGTAGATCAATGAGATTCTTCTCAACAGGTTTAACAGCATAGCATTTGATGTGACACAACCTAAGACTTAGGCAAGCAAGCACATTCACAATCAAAAGGGCCAATTTTGGGCCTGCCGCTCTCCCGTCGCTCACCCGAGCCCGGGGTGACTTGGCGATGCCAAGTGGAGGATGTGGGGTTGGGCCCTTGCTGGTAGAGGGCCAGCAAGGCCAAGATTTGATTCCCGATGGATGTGGAAGCCCAATTCAATGGGGCCGACAAAGTGCCGAAGGCACCGGTTGCACTTATTCCCACGGTGATCACTCAAGGCAACGGGGCTTGAGGATCAAGCTCTCACTCGCATAACCAACGGAACTAGAACTAATATTGAAAGACAAGCACTAAATGGAGTGAGGTGTGAGCACTTACTCGACCAGTTTGAAGAAATCGGTCCCGCTCGGAGACGAGGGCGAGCGGGGAGGCGAGTGGATCCCCACACGCCGCGGCGATGTAGCTTGACCTGCCCAAATAAGTTACAACACTACACCTCTCACAGGAGGGGGACCTTGGGGTGGGGGTTAATGGATTACAACCAAAACTACCTCCACACAGGGAGGGGCCTTCAGCCGGCCAAGCGGGGAGGGGAAACTAGGGCTAAAAGTATTGAAGAGGTGAAGACACCGGTTCTGCCTACTCTCTCTGAATAGGGACAGATAGTCGATGTTGCTACTGCAGAACTCGCTCAAGAATTTTACTGAAGGCGGGACCTATGGGAAACTCTTCGGGACTGGTACTGGAACACCTCTGAATTTTGTTGATTTCTTCTGGAGCCGCTGCTGAGCTGGGTGGAGGTTCGAACAGAGCACCAGATCCTCAGACTGGCAGCTTCAGACTTCTAACAGCAGGTTGCAGAGGACGCCCCGACAGCTCCTGAACTCGGAATCAAGCACCGTCAGAGTCGTTGGAACCGTGGATGAGTCCTCTTCACAGAAAAACTGACGAGGAAGCCAAAAGATGCTGGAGAAGACTTGGAGATTCTGAACAAGGATGACTGGTCGGTGCATACTGTGGGTAGCAGAACGGCGCAGCTGAGGGAGAAAAATGATAAATCTGATTCACTAATGCCGATTGAAGTTCCGTTTCTTGATTCGGGAAGTAGACTGGGCGATTAAGAACTTTGAAGAAGAGCTCTTTGACTGATTCCTCCGAGGCTTTTCTTGGTGAAGCTTTTACTCCGGTTCTGGGACACAGCAGGGGCAGTTCTGCGCCATTGTGGAAGAACGGAGCTCCCGGGAATCACACAGTTCGGATGAAGACGAAACTACTTCTGTTGCGGAGAAGACAGGTATACGCTTCTGTGGATGCCTCTTGTGTTTTCAAACTCGTCCGGAGGAAGTCGTAGTGGCCGCTGCAAGTTGCTGGTTCATTGCAACCCTTTGGACAGCAAGCTGCAACTTCGGAGTAGCTTCCAATGATCAAGAAAGAAGAAGGGGAAGGGGGTCTATGGTGAAGGGGAGGTGGATGAAGAGTGGAAGGGGGGCTTGTGGGAGATGTGGAGGGTATCTAATGGTGGAAGGGAGGTGGAGGAAGAAGGGGAGGGCGCAGGTTGCAGCTGGAGGAGAGGGGGGGAAGGGGTGTGCAAGGATGGTGGGAATGGAGGGAGAAAGGGGCGAACCTAGCCTAATGGGGAAGGGAGAGGGCGGCCAAAGCACTTGGAGGGAAGGGGATTTCAAATTCAAAAGGCCTAGGAAGTTGGGAGATTGTGTGGGGAAGAGGGGTGATTGTGTTGGAATGGGGAAGATTGTATTGGAATAGGGGAGATAGTGTTGAATGGGGAAGATTCTACCTTGGAACTAGGGGGGGGGGAGTAATGGTGGCTATGGGAAGTGGAGTGGCATTAATGGAGGTAGGTGGGGGTTGGAGTTGGTTGGGAGGAGGAGGAGAGAGAGAAAGGGGCGAACCCCTTAGTGGAGGAGAGAGAAGAGGGGGGGTGGGGAATCTCTCACCCTAGGGCTTCTCACCCAATTGGATTCACTCCACTAAACCAATCTTGAAATCTCAAATGGCATTTTCATTGATTGATTCATTACCTTCAAATGAAGGAAATGGGGCCCTATATATAGGAAACCCACATTTTACAATAAGTCCCTTACAAAAGACTCAATGACAAATAACCGAAGGGGTAGGGGGGTGGCCTTGGGCCAAGCCCGAAGAATTGGGCCCAATAACACATTATACAATCTAATGACACTCAAACTTAGGAAAATAAATGCAAGACCTAGGGACTTGACTCAAATAAAATGAAAATTATATCAAAATGACTCAAATAGATAGCACAAAAGGGATAATTGGGCCTTTATAGAGAGAGGCCCAAACTCAAACGATGCCGGAGTGTGAAGAAGACCCTAGCCAAAGGGAGTTGTGGATGATGCCTCCATCAAATCCCCTGGGCTGTGAAGAGCTCGACTTCGTCGAGTAGGGGTCCATCCGACTGTGGTACTGCTCGAGGAGGTCCGGATCCAACCGCTGGAGATCCTCCCGACTCACCCAAGAATCCTCCGAAGGAGGCCGATCCTTCCACCTGACGAGATAGCGCTCATATGCCTTGCTCCGAGTGGTAGTGACTTGTTCATCCAATATTTGTTCAATTTGTTCACGCTGGGCTCTCTTGGCTGGTGGTCTCTCCTTACGGGTGGGTGCTCTCTCAATGGAAGAAGTAGGCTCAATCTCCTCACTAGGTACCACCGTGGGTCCCTTATATGGCACTAGGTCGGCGACATTGAATGTGGGACTTATTCCATACTCCTCAGAGAGATCTAAATCGTAGGCATTTGCACCAATGCGCCTCAAGACCTGGAAGGGACCAGCCCCACGTGGCCTCAGTTTAGAGTTGGCTCCCGGGGAGAGCCTCTCCGTCCTTACCATCACCAAGTCACCCACATGGAATTCTTGGTGACGCCGATGAGAGTCGGCCAGCCTTTTATAAGCCTCATTCTTTTTGCTGATGTGCTTGCGAATTTCTTCATGCAATTCTCTAATATGTTGTGCAAAAGACTCGGCTGAAATGGACACTCTAGCATGCTGGGGAAGGGGAATGAGATCGGAAGGCTTTCTTGATTTGTATCCATGCACGGATTCAAATGGACTCATCCCTATGGACTTATTGATGGAGTTGTTATATGCAAATTCGGCCTGGGGTAAGATAAGATCCCAATTTCCGGGGCGATCCTCAACAAGACACCTAAGGAGGTTCCCTAGACTCCTATTGACAACTTCTGTTTGGCCATCCGTTTGGGGGTGGTAGGCAGTGGAGAATTTGAGGAGGGTACCCATCATGTGCCAAAGACTTTTCCAAAAGTAGCTAGTGAATTTGACATCCCTATCGGAGACTATGGTCTTAGGTAGCCCGTGGAGACGGACAACCTCATCAAAGAACAATCGGGCCACATGGGAGGCATCGGAGGTTTTGGAGCATGGGATGAAATGGGCCATTTTGGAAAATCTATCAACCACTACATAGATGGAGTCATGCCTTTTTTGAGTCTTGGGTAATCCTAGCACAAAGTCCATGCTCAAGTCTTACCATGGACGGTCGGGGATGGGGAGTGGGGTATATAGGCCAGTGTTTTGCTTCACCTGTTTGGCCGAAGCACATGTTCGGCATTGACCCACAATCTTGCCTACATCTCTCTTGAGACTTGGCCAATAAAATTGTCCTTCAACTAGAGCAATGGTTTTGTGGACTCCAAAATGACCAGCTAGCCCTCCCGCATGTAATTCCCAAATCAAGAAGTTGCGGAGTGAGGTCCGTGGGATGCAAAGCCTTGGTCCCTTGAAGAGGAACCCATCCTCTATGACAAATCCCTCATGTTCCTTGCTAGAATGGGTGCTCAAGGTGGTATGGATGTTCCCAAAGTCGGGGCAGTTAGGGTACTCATCCTTGATCCTATCAAATCCGCTCACTTCCACTTGGATAGTGGATAACAAGGAAACTTTCCTACTAAGGGCATCCGCTGCTCGATTCTCACTCTCGGCTTTGTGTTTGATGACAAAAGTGTAGGATTGGATGAACTCAACCCATCGGGCATGTCGGGCATTTAGCTTTTGTTGGGAGTTGAGGTATTTGAGGGCCTCATGGTCGGAAAAGATGACAAATTCTTTGGGCAACAAGTAGTGCCTCCAATGTCGGAGGGACTGCACCACGGCATAGAACTCCTTGTCATAAGTGGAGTATCTTGTCCTAACATCACATAGCTTCTCACTAAAGAAGGCTACCGGGTGTCCCTCTTGACTAAGGATCCCTCCTATCCCTATCCCGGATGCATCACATGTGACTTCAAAGACTTTAGAGAAATCGGGAAGGCATAGGACCGGGGCTTGGGGCAACTTCTCCTTAAGTTCTTGGAAGGCTTTGGAGGCTGATTTGGTCCACACAAAAGTTCCCTTCTTGAGACAATCGGTGATTGGGCCGGTGATAGTGCTAAATCCACGAATGAACCTCCTATAGAATGTTGCCAAGCCATGGAAACTTCGGACCTCATGAAGGGTGTAGGGTTCCGGCCAATCAAGAATAGCTTGGACCTTGTCGGGATCCATGGAGACACCCTTGGTGGACACCACAAATCCTAGGAAGGTGATGGATGTGGTCATGAAGTGGCACTTTCCTAAGTTGGCAAATAGGCTCTCTTGTCGGAGGACGGTACAAACTTGCCTAAGGTGGTCAAGGTGGGCCTCTTGGGATTGACTGTAGATGAGTATATCATCAAAGTAGACCACTAGAAAGATCCCAATGAAAGGCCTAAGGACCTCCGTCATAAGACGCATGAAAGTACTTGGGGCATTTGAAAGTCCAAAAGGCATGACTAACCATTCAAAGAGGCCATCTTTGGTTTTGAAAGCCGTTTTCCACTCATCCCCGGGCCTTATCCTAACTTGGTGATAGCCACTCTTAAGGTCAATTTTGGAGAAAATGGTGGCTCCGGCTAGCATATCAAGCATGTCATCAAGCCTAGGGATGGGAAACCTATACTTGACGGTGATTTTGTTAATGGCCCGACTATCCACACACATTCGCCATGACCCATCCTTCTTGGGAGTTAGGAGGGCCGGGACGGCACATGGGCTTTTGCTAATGCGAATGAAGCCCTTCCTAATGAGTTCCTCTATCTGCCTCCTAAGTTCGGCATGTTCCGTAGGATTGAGGCGATAATGAGGAAGGCTCCCGGGACTAGATCAATTGCATGTTGCACATCCCGCATGGGAGGGAGTTGGTCCGGGAGCTCCGTTGGGAACACATCATGGAATTCTTCTGGGAGTTGTTGGATTTCTATGGGATGTGGATTGGTTGAAGTGGGTTCTCCTAGACAAATGATCACCGCACATAGTGGTACTCCTTGAACTATCTCCTTTTCAAGTTCCTTCCTAGTGATGAGATGAAGACCCTTGGTCCACCCCGAGGTCCCACTTTGTTTGGGAGTTTGGGTGAGGGATGGGGTTGGAGGGGTGGAGTTCCCCGAGACTTGTGTGGTGGTGGGATGTTGTCCTTGAGGGAGAGTGTCCCTCTTGGCCATGGGACGTGGTAGGGAGGGGTTAAGACGGATGGTCTTACCCTCATGTTCAAAGGTGCATATGTTGCTCCTACCCAAGATGGTGGCATCTACATCATAAAGCCAAGGTCTTCCTAGAAGGATGCTACCAACTTCCATGGGTATGACATCACACCATATTTGACCAAGGTATGAAGAGAAGGTGAGGGGTACAAGACATTGGGTGTTGACCGGGATGGAGTTGTTGTTGATCCATGAGACCCGATATGGATTTGGGTGGGGAGTGATAGTAAGCCCAAGGAGCTTGACGGTATCGGGGGATACGGCATTGACAAAACTCCCACTATTCAAGATCACTTTCCTTACATGGCTCCCTATCTTGACAAAAGTGTGAAAGATTGAAGTTTGATGCCAATCCTCTTCTTGGGGTTTGGTGAGGGTGCATCTAATCACTCCTAGATGGGAGTTGGTAGATGGAGTGGTGTGATCTAGACCCGATTCAAAGTATTAGGTCTCATACTCTTCCTCCCAATCTAGTGAGGCTTCATGGTCCTCAACAATACTCTCAAGTTCCTTTTGGGGTGGGGGAGCTTCTTCCTCAATAAGCAAGCTAGATAATCCCTTGGATGGACATTGCCCCGCAAAGTGGCCAAACCCTTGACACCTAAAGCATTGTTGTCGCCCGCTACCTGGAGTGTTTCCTACACTTGGGCCTTTGGGATTGTCTTCCCTCCGTGGGAGAGGGTGACTAGGGGTGGGTTTGTTTGGAGTGATGGTCGGAGGAGGGTTGTAAGGCCTTAATGGGGCACTCCCACTTGGATTTGGGGCTTTCATGGGGGTGGCCGGGATGGGTCGTGGTCCCATGTTTTTGGGATCGACCGGTCGGGGAGTAGCAAATCGAGGGATCCTAGCGAATCTTTCTACATATCTTGCTATTTGATAGGCTAGCTCAAGGTTATCAACATCTCTCATAAAAAGCTCTCTCTTGATGTGACTTTGAAGTCCATTCCTAAAGCGAGACAAGGTAACGGCCGGGTCCTCATGAACTCCGCACTTCAAAAGATAGGAGTCAAACTTCTCAATATATTCTACCACGGTCTTCCCTTCTTGGGTGAGGCTTTGCCATTCATCTAAGAGCATTTGATGGTAGGACTGGGGAAGGTATTTGTTCCTAATTTGATTCTTCATACCCTCTCAAATATCAATAGGCTCTTCCCGCCTAATCCTTCTTAAACCCTCCTGGTTTAGCCAATAAGTTTTGGCTAATTTAGTGAGATGTATTTTGGCCAATCTTACCCTCCTTTGGTCGGTCATAGGGTACCATTCAAAGTATTGGTCCATGGCGGTCTCCCATTCTAAGTAGACACTTGGTTCATGGGAACCATCAAAGTTTGGGGCCTCTACTTTAATCATCCTTAAGAGAGGGTCATCCGGGTCGTCCCGTGGACGCCTTTCATGAATAGGATTGTGGCGGGGTCTCTCATGGTCATGGTAAGGGTCAAAATCTAAGTCCTCCCTATAGATTTCAGCATGTGGATGATAGGCTCTTGGTCCATGGTTCCTTGGATGGAACTCGTCCCTATGAGGCTCAACATGTGGAGGGTGGACTCTTGGGTCATTGTTCCTTGGGTGGAACTCATTCATATGCAACTCACCATGTGGTGGATGAACTCTTGATTCATTATTCCTTGGAAGAGGGTCTTCCCTATGAGGCTCAACATGTGGAGGGTGGACTCTAGGCTCATTGTTCCTTGGGTGGAACTCATGCTCTTCTAGCTGAGCAATTCGAGTGGTAAGGGACTCAAGTTGGGCAAGAATGTTTGTGAGGGCAGCATCTACCCTATTCATTTAGCCTTGAGGTTCCTCCTTAGGAGCATCTTGATTGAGTTGAGGATTGGGATCCATGGGTGGATTTGAAGATGATGGATCGGATCGGTAACTAGCACCACTACGGGTGGACATGCAAGACAAGGGGCAAATGATGTTGGACACCCAATGCAAAGGTCCTAGGACTTAGACTTGATAGAGACAAGTCAAAGACTTGCTATGATACCAATTGATGTGACACAACCTAAGACTTAGGCAAGCAAGCACATTCACAATCAAAAGGGCCAATTTTAGGCCGCCGCTCTCCCGTCGCTCACCCGAGCCCGGGGTGACTTGGTGATGCCAAGTGGAGGATGTGGGGTTGGGCCCTTGCTGGTAGTGGGCCAGCAAGGCCAAGATTTGATTCCCGATGAATGTGGAAGCCCAATTCAATGGGGCCGACAAAGTGCCGAAGGCACCGGTTGCACTTATTCCCACAGTGATCACTCAAGGCAACGGGGCTTGAGGATCGAGCTCTCACTCGCATAACCAGCGGAACTAGAACTAATATTGAAAGACAAGCACTAAATGGAGTGAGGTGTGAGCACTTACTCGACCGGTTTGAAGAAACCGGTCCCGCTCCGAGACGAGGGCGAGCGGGGAGGCGAGTGGATCCCCACACGCCGCGGCGGTGTAGCTTGACCTGCCCAAATAAGTTACAACACTACACCTCTCGCAGGAGGGGGACCTTGGGGTGGGGGTTAATGAATTACAACCAAAACTACCTCCGCACAGGGAGGGGCCTTCAGCCGGCCAAGCGGGGAGGGGAAACTAGGGCTAAAAGTATTGAAGAGGTGAAGACACCGGTTCTGCCTACTCTCTCTGAATAGGGACAGATAGTCGATGTTGCTACTGCAGAACTCGCTCAAGAATTTTACTGAAGGCGGGACCTATGGGAAACTCTTCGGGACTGGTACTCGAACACCTCTAAATTTTGTTTATTTCTTCTGGAGCCGCTGCTGACCTGGGTGGAGGTTCGAACAGAGCACCAGATCCTCGGACTGGCAGCTTCAGACTTCTAACAGCAGGTTGCAGAGGACACCCCGACAGCTCCTGAACTCGGAATCAAGCACCGTCAGAGTCGTTGGAACCGTGGATGAGTCCTCTTCACAGAAAAACTGACGGGGAAGCCAAAAGATGCTGGAGAAGACTTGGAGACTCTAAACAAGGATGACTGGTCGGTGCATACTGTGGGTATCAGAACGGCACAGCTGAGGGAGAAAAATGATAACTCTGATTCACTAATGCTGATTGAAGTTCCGTTTCTTGATTCTGGAAGTAGACTGGGCGATTAAGAACTTTGAAGAAGAGCTCTTTGACTGATTCCTCCGAGGTTTTTCTTGGTGAAGCTTTTACTCCGATTCTGGGACACAGCAGGGGCAGTTCTGCGCCATTGTGGAAGAACGGAGCTCCCGGGAATCACACAGTCGGATGAAGACGAAACTACTTCTGTTGCGGAGAAGACAGGTATACGCTTCTGTGGATGCCTCTTGTGTTTTCAAACTCGTCCGGAGGAAGTCGTAGTGGCCGCTGCAAGTTGCTGGTTCATTGCAACCCTTTGGACAGCAAGCTGCAACTTCGGAGTAGCTTCCAATGATCAAGAAAGAAGAAGGGGAAGGGGGTCTATGGTGAAGGGGAGGTGGATGAAGGGTGGAAGGGGGGCTTGTGGGAGATGTGGAGGGTATCTAATGGTGGAAGGGAGGTGGAGGAAGAAGGGGAGGGCGCAGGTTGCAGCTGGAGGAGAGGGGGGGAAGGGGTGTGCAAGGATGGTGGGAATGGAGGGAGAAAGGGGCGAACCTAGCCTAATGGGGAAGGGAGAGGGCGGCCAAAGCACTTGGAGGGAAGGGGATTTCAAATTCAAAAGGCCTAGGAAGTTGGGAGATTGTGTGGGGAAGAGGGGTGATTGTGTTGGAATGGGGAAGATTGTATTGGAATAGGGGAGATAGTGTTGGAATGGGGAAGATTCTACCTTGGAACTAGGGGGGGGAGTAATGGTGGCTATGGGAAGTGGAGTGGCATTAATGGAGGTAGGTGGGGGTTGGAGTTGGTTGGGAGGAGGAGGAGGAGAGAGAGAAAGGGGCGAACCCCTTAGTGGAGGAGAGAGAAAGAGAGAGAAGAGGGGGGTGGGGAATCTCTCACCCTAGGGCTTCTCACCCAATTGGATTCACTCCACTAAACTAAGTTTGAAATCTCAAATGGCATTTTCATTGATTGATTCATTACCTTCAAATGAAGGAAATGGGGCCCTATATATAGGAAACCCACATTTTACAATAAGTCCCTTACAAAAGACTCAATGACAAATAACCGAAGGGGTAGGGGGTGGTCTTGGGCCAAGCCCGAAGAATTGGGCCCAATAGCACATTACACAATCTAATGACACTCAAACTTAGGAAAAAAAATGCAAGACCTAGGGACATGACTCAAATAAAATGAAAATTACATCAAAATGACTCAAATAGATAGCACAAAAGGGATAATTAGGCCTTTATAGAGAGAGGCCCGAACTCAAACGATGCCGGAGTGTGAAGAAGACCCTAGCCAAAGGGAGTTGTGGATGATGCCTCCATCAGCATTGGGCTTGTTCAGGTGATATAAAAGGAGTTTCTTCTTGAAAAATTTGGGGAGGCTGTTCTGACACATTTTTCACTTGAACATTCCTCCTTTTCTTCAATGGAGCATGTTTTACTGATTTCTCTTTTCTTTGAGCTTCATCAGAAGGACTCTCTGAGTCAGTCTCATCCAATCTCATGTAAGTATCAATGAAGTCCATGTTGTAAACATTGAACTTTGGAATATCTTTCGAAGGTTCATCTTCTAAAGCTATGTTAGCCTTCTTAAAGACAGCATTTAGGTGAGCTGCGTAGGGCAAACGTCTCCTAGACTCTTTGCCGGATCTCATTGTCTGAATGATTATTTCAGGCAAGCACACTCTGATTTTCTTCAGCAGACAATATAAAACAAATCTTTGAGTATTGGTCAGTCTTCCTCTCCCTCCAACTTGAGGAGTGATCATGGTAGTTAGAATATGATGTAACAATCTCTTGAGAGGAGAGAAGTTGTTTGCATTAAACTGACCCAATTTTACCTGATTTTTGTCTGGGAGATTTTTAGGCTCATCTGTGATAACAGAGTATACCTCATGGAGATCACATGCAAACCCTTTTTCAGCTACTCCTTCTTCTGGTATTCTAAATACAGTATGTAGAAGGTGTTTAGACAATTCAATCTTGTACCCCTTGACTTCAGAAACCAGTATTTCTTGATCCAAATCATATTTCAGATTCTGGTAGAACTCTGCTACGAGTCTAGGATAGTATATCCTATGCTTACCCAAAAATTTTAACCATTTTTGAGCCTTAAAGATTTCAATCAACTCAAGAAATTTCTCAAGCATTTTCTGGTTATGAAAGTCTACGTACCGTGGGAAGACTATCTTGTCAGCCTCCAGTGTTATTTCTGCATATCTTGAAGTTTCAACTATGATATCTTCTTCCTCGTGTACCTTTCTCTTACTTCGACCTTGTGCCGTCTTCAGCTTCTTTTCTTTCGGCTGTGGCACCGTAGCTTTCACTAACTCTTGATCTTCTACTAATTATACTTCTGTTTTCTTTCCTTTCCCTTTGCCCGACTTCTTCTGAACCGATTCTGATGCCATACCTGCTGCATGTGTTTCCTTTGATCTTCGCTTATAGGCTTTGGTCACACTGGTCTCCAAAACTTGAGAAGACACGGGTTGCCGCTCTTCCGTGATTTTCTTCATCCTCTCGCTAGTGGCCGACGGAGAGGACATGGTGGAAGATTAACAGGTGGAAGATAAACAAGTGAAAGATAAAAGATAGAGAGAAAGACAGCAAGGATGGTGAGAGAGGTGGCTTGAGAAACCACGGCCGTGTTCTGCACAGAGGTGAGGTACTAGAATCCTAAGAGTCAGAGAGAGTTTTGAGCGGGAAGGAGTGTGTTAGACAGTGGCGGTAAATAGGGTTTGAGAAGATTACCTGATATACTATGTACTTTACCGACGTCAACATATAATACCCAAAACACCCTTTACTTTTTGGAAAAATGCCTTTCGTCTCTTTTCATGATTTTCAACGTATGGGACTATATCGAATGACATGAAGTCTTCATAAAATATCTTTTGAAGAGAAATGAATGAGAATAAAATAATTTCATCCATGATTATCCTCAATAAGATATGCTTTTAATTCTTACTAAACATTTTCATTTGCCAGACCTGAAGAGAGATCCATTTTTATATAGAGCTTAAATCAGTTTTAAATTTTCTTAAAGCCACACCAGAGTCAACCATAAGAATATTAAACTTTTATTAAGGATTGAGCATTCTGGTAATACTACACCTTTTTACTCAAGGAAGCATGTTGATTAGACACCGGAATCCCTAGTTACTCAGTGTAGCTTTACCTTACTGCTTCAAAATTTTGAATAGAGATTTTGAACAGAGATAACACTTATCATCATGACATAACCTCTGAATTTCTTTGAATCAGATGGTCAGTTTCTAAAATACTGTGCCATTGCTCTGCCACCTTTTAACAAACAATTTTATTTGCTTATTTTCCTTTGATGGCGTATTCTCTGGTCTGTCAACAGAATTATCTTAGAACAAGTTTAAGAACCATATAAACTTTAGATTCTTCGTCAGGTTGACACATTACTCATGATGTTCAAAATTTTAAGCAATCTTTTGAGATGTTCCATTTCAGATAGTTTTATGACCATTGAGTCTTCATTCAGAGACACCTGTGGAAACTTTAAGATAGGATATAATATCCATAGGCAGAAAATCACGGTCCAGTTAAGATCGACAATTTCGTTCTCAGTTAGGGGTATTTTTAGTAGATAAGTGTTGAGGATTAGAGAAGGTAATGTATATAAGATTTTAACTCCCCCTGATTGCCACATTCTATGAATTCTTGAATACAGATGAGAGTAGTGAAAGAAAACATAGAACATGGTGATATGAATGAAGGCCACTCATGAGCCGAGTAAGGACTGAAGACTAGTTCGCACAAATCCAAAGGCATACCCTGAATGATCATCAACATATAGCCATCCTTCTCCACAAGCTATCAAGCATTCAGCCTTCTGGGAAGAAAGTGAATCCAAAAGCCCAAAACTCAACCAATTGACTTTTCATATTAGACCAGATTCAAGCTGACTCCATGGTTGATATCACAAGTGCAGAACCTTGCAATTCATCAGACACATGAGACCAACTACCCAAGCAGCAATGAATCACTGACCAAAGCATATATTCTATCTCTAAATTGCACAGCTCCCCCTCAACATGTGACGAGATATCAACGAAAGACACTATCTGATTCTCTTAATTCACACAGATATGTATCAACATTATATGCAATCTTCAGAATCATGCACAGACCTTTTTACGTCATGACACACATAACTTGCATCGAGTTTATATGAATTCAGCTGATAAGTGCACCGACTTGCATGCATGAAACAACAAAACTTGCACAGACATTGTGACATTCTAGTTGAGCATGGAAGATTCTAGATGCAATTTGACCCCTGGTACCTGGCAAAGGCAAGCCTCTACGCATAGCATGGATTTCTAGACAGAAAACAACTGCCCTTCTTTCAACATACTATTTTATATACCATAGGGTCGTGCAATCCTACTTATCTAATTATGAACATGACATCATCCATCATTGATTTATTTCAATTATTCATGTAACATTCCACAAGGATCATTTTCTCATACAATTTTAGTGAGGAGATGCACATGGAACATCACATAGAATGCAAACATGTATCATGATAACTCGGGAAGATACTACTGTAAAGCCAGAATTTAAGATGATTAGAAGACTAACCTGAAAAATGTAGAAAATGGAGTTTTTCATGTTCTGGTGCCTCGGCTTATTTTCCCCCTTTTTATTTCCTCCGAGACATACCTGCAAAAGAAAGAGTTATCTTGATCCAGCAAGAACCCAAGCAACCTTGGGTCATGTATTACCCTCAACATGTGTTCTTGACCTTTTGCAAACAACACTATCATCATAACCCATCAACTTGAAATTGAGCATGGGATGTCTAGACTTACCACGATAATGACAAATAACAGAATTCAAGTTCCTTTTATGCATCTTATTGTGAGTATTGAATCTATGTGCATAAATATTGAAATTTCTATTATGTACATGGGCATTTTGTTTTCTGAAACCTGCCACCCAGCACTCAGAGGCTTTGTGACTAGGTTTTCCATAATTGAAACAAGTAAACGTCTTTTCATGAGATCAATTTTATTCCTAAAATTATTCTGTTGGACAGGGAATTTAACAGATTTAGCAGTGCGTTTGCCTCCCTGTGCATGCCAGCACTGTCCATAGATGTGTCCTAACTTCCCACAGCAGAAATAATTCACATTCTTTCTCCTAGAAGCATGATTTCTAGCATGATATTTCTGTGAATTAATAGCAGCAAGTTCATCTAATTCCATTGATTTGCATTCATGCATGAGATGACTTGCATTATGACAGTAAAAACACTTTATTCTACTGTTTTGAACATGAGTAGGTTTCTTCTGATCCTTTCTCATGTCAAAACAGTCATGCATCTCATGGCCGAATTTACCACAGTAGAAATATTTCACATTCTTTCTTTTAACAGAAGATAGTTTGGCCTGAGAAGTTTCAGCATACATATTCTTATTCTGTTTTATTTTCTTTTTCTAAATTTTCTTTTGTTTTTCTAAGTTTTTACTCTGCTCTTCACTTCTCTTTGTCGTGAACTGAAATGGGGATGAGGTAGAAGGTTTTTCTTGTTCTGAACTTTTAACAAAAATAGTTTTCAATTTATTTCCATCAACTTTCTTTATTACTGGACTGTAACCCAGTCCCTCTTTCTGAGCATTCATATTAGCTCCAAGCAGCTTATCCAAGTTATCTTTTCCCTTAACAAACTTTGACAGTGAATTCTTTAGATCTTTAATTTCAGTTTGGAACATCACAGTGTCCTCTTCATATAAAATTATTTGATAATGCAAACCATCGTTGAGTCTTTTCAAATTTTCATTTTCTTCGACCAGTCTTTCTCCACTTTCTTCAACCTCAACTTTCTTTTCTAGCAATAATTTATTATCTTCTTTTAGAGATTTGATTAATTTTTTTTGCACATTGTCATCATAATCTATATCATTGATCAGATCTCTGAGAACGGCACATTCATTGCAAGAATCATTTTTTTTACGAGTCTGGTTTTTAAACTCTCATTTTCAGACTTCAATTGTTGCATTTCATTTTATTTTCTGTTCATGTCAGACCTTAGGTTTTCATTTTCCACCTTCATACTTCTAATTTCATGCAACATTTCTTTTCAAAGTTTCTTTTTCTCAGATTTAATTTTATCGTACTTCTCAATTAGATACTCATTCAACAAAATCAAATTTTTGAGAGAGAAATTACCAGTATCAGAATTTACCTGTGACGAAGTTTCGTCCATGTAAACCTCATCTTCATCTACTGCCATGAGACACTTTATCGCATCTTGACATTTGATAGCTGCAACCATATTGACAACTTCTGACGCACTGCAACACTCAAGCACACATTGAAACTTGTTAGTGTTTATAGCCCTTAGAGTTAGCTCCAGGGCCTTCTGATTCCTTGCGTATTTCAAGTGGTCTGAGGTTTTCCATAAGGAATTATCCTTTGGAACATCATACGAGCTGTGTGCAATAATTATCCATAGATCTGGATTAACCTGCATCTCATACTCTCTAAGTTGATTAAACCACTTGTAAAAACCTGCACCTTCAAACCTCGGAAGATCAATTATGGAGTTCATGCTTAGACAAGATCAGAAATCTAAATAGAGATTAGATCAATTAATGCAAGCAGAATGATCAACTCAGATCACACCAAATCTAATTACGGATCGGATCCCCTTGACTGGCCTTGCTCTCCGGGTCGTCAGCGTGGTGTCCGTTCTGTGTTCTCGTCTGATTCTGAAGGGGTCTTCGACGAAGACTCCTATTTGTAGGGACTTGGTCTCCTCTGTGGGTTCTCGGGCTTTTGTTGCTGCCCTTGCTTGGGTTCTTTGGCCTCGTTTTTGCTTCTTTGGGCCTTGGGCCTTGTACGCTTCTTGGCCCTCTTTGGCCGTTTCCCCTCCCCCCCTCTGTACCCCTTTCTCTTTTATGCTTTCCTTTATGAAAATCGCTTGCCTGGTGGCCGGGATAGTGGTTTCATCTTCTTCCGCAATGAAGAGATGAACCCCCTCTCCCGTCTCCCCCCTTGCAAGTATCAACTTTAGTTTAAAAAAAAAATTACGGATCGGATCTGCAGGTCGTTGGACCCTCTGTGCTGACACCCGCTCTGATACCAACTGTTAGAGTTGATGCGATGGATTCAGAGGGGGGTGAATGAATCCCTCAGTGAAAATCTCAACAAATTTCAAAACCTAAGACAAGGACACATCAGATCAGAGCTCCCTGAAACAATACAAGACTTGACTAAACAACGAAATACTCTATTGATGCACACCGTTGAACACTTGACATGCACTTCAAGCAGAAACAGAGCATTTGTGCTCTCAAGATGAGTCAACATATAAGAAATTGAAACGAGATCCAAAGCATGCATCTAGTGTTGAACACATAACAGAGCAATCCACACAGTACACAAGGATTTTTAGGTGGTTCGGTCCTTCAGACCTACGTCCACCCCACACTCAACCAGAATGTGGATTCCTGCCGACACACAGCTTGAAATACCGCTGGGCTTCACAGCTTGCCTACAACCGCTGAGTGACACAACTTGCTATCGAGAGGAATCAATCCTCTGCAACGCTGACAAATAGCTTGACCCACTGGGCTTTATAGCTTAGCCGACCAGAGGAAACCTCCTCTGCAACCGCTCACGAACAGCTTGAATAAAGTGTCAAATAAGGAAAAGCTAAAAGGACTAAACACAGCAACGGAAAGCTGTCAATAAATCTAGAATAAACTGCTCACATAGGAGCCAAACTTCTCGGATCTGATCCAGAGAACACACCAGAAAAGCTAATCTTCAGAGTGCTGTTCTTGCTTCCCTTTGCCTTGTCTCTCTCTCTCTCTCCTTTTTGGGTGCTCAATCTCCCTTCTTCCAGATTCTTCAGCAATTCACCCTCTATCACGTTTTCGAAGCCAGCTCCCTATATATATATATATATATATATATATATATATATATATATATATATATATATATATATATATATATATATATCTAGCAAGAGAAACGCGTGGGGAGCAACCAAGTCTAGATCTGAGTCTTCAGAAGACACGTGCCAGCTTTAGTATCGTCGAGCTAGCATCCTGACAATCATACTTAGCTCGAAGTCAGCCTTATGACAATTGAATATAAGTCAAGGAATAATGAGATTGCACGAAGTTAATAAAGCAACAGACGTAATATGCACCGACTCACTCAGTATAAGATTTCATATGCACAGAGACAAGTTGTGCACATATCAAGTGTTGCACGGACTGAGTGTGTGCGAGATGCAACGACTATATTGACAGCATGCGTGCAAGGCATAAGAAATGCATAGACTTCACTCTATGCACTAGATTTGCACAGATTTCACGAACCTATATTGCACATTCCTTGCAAATGTCTTAGGCATAAACACACATGCATCGACCCTGAGTGTGTCTTAAACATATATGCACCGAACTAATATGATAGAAATGCACTAACCTTATACACACAAGTGGGATAGCACCGACTCACCTGATGAATTCGAGCGACTTGGTCGTGTGCGTGTGCAACAGCAAGAGTTGCACCGACTAGATGAATACATACAAGGACTATGCTGTGGATCAGAAATAGTGTTGCACCGACGCAACTGTAATTTGAACATGTATTACGATAACCTAAGGTAGTACAAGGCAAACCAGACAAACACAGCAGTCTGAACATGATTCATAAGTTGTCATTATCAAAACCAGATTTCCAACAGTTCTTGATAGTCAGCTGGTTCAATTGCCGATAATCGATGTACAACCTCATCGAACCATCCTTCTTCTGGACGAACAATACTGGGGCACCCCACGGTGATGTACTTGGATGAATGAACCCCTTCTCAAGTAATTCCATCAACTGTTGCTTCAATTCCCTCAGCTCCGCGGGGGACATACGATAGGGGGCTTTAGAAATAGGGGTCGCGCCAGGAATTAAATCAATAGAAAAGATAACCTCTCTCTCTGGGGGAAGTCCTGGAAATTCCTCTGGAAAGACATCTGAAAAATCTCGAACAACAGGAATATCCTTAATCTCAATCTTCCTCTCAGGGGTCACATAAACAAAGGCTAGAAAAGCCTGACATCCTCTCTTCATCAACTTATCAGCTGAAGAGCCGAAATAAGTGGCACATACTTATGGTGCCTAACCCCTATAAAAGAAAGTCCAGGGTGCCCAGAAAAGGACACAGAGCTAGAACTGCAATGGACATTGGCCTCATATTTGGTCAACCAATCCGCTCCTAGAATTACATCATAATCATTCATATCCATACAAACTAAGGCAGCTGGCAAGTTCTGTTCATTAATCATAACCTTACTAGAAGGATAGAGATACTTAATTGCTGAACTGGAAGCAATAGGAGTTGAAATTTCTAACGGAGAATTCATCAAGACTGGCTTCGCAGATAAAGACTTAGCAAATTTCTGAGAAACGAAAGAATGAGTTGCTCCGGTATCGAATAAAAGAAATGCCGGCTTATCATGTATAATAAGAGTACCTTCAACGAGTCCACCCTCCTCGGTGGTTCCTGCATCATCTTCTTGTAGGGCTTGGAGCTTACCCTGTTGCTTCTTATTCCCTTGCGGCTTAGTAGGGGTAGCTTGATCTGACAAAAGGGGACACTCAGGAATACGATGGTCCCTACTACCAAGCGTAGACAGGCACCCAGCTTGCACCAGCACTCTTCCATCTTGTGACCTGGACGGTCACAGTACTTACACAAGCCCTTGAATGGTACAATAGGGCTAGGCTTCTTGTCTTCACTCTTCAGCATCGTGCCCTTCAACGATCCAGACCCACAATTGGGCCTTTTCTTGCTATTATCGGGTTTGAAATTCCTGGAACCAGTAGTTTGTTCTTTCTTAGCACTCTTTCCACGGATTCTCTCCGTCATCTCTAAGGTGTCTTCCAAGACTTGAGCTTTTCTCACCATCTCAGTATAAGTTTGAATTTCCATTGGTGTCAATTGGTTAATATATTGTAGATTCAATCCGTTGAGAAAACGCTTGGCCTTCATCTTCTCCGTAGATATCAAGTGAGTAGCATAACGACATAGCCTAGAAAACTGAGCTTCATACTCGGCTATGGAAAGATTTCGCTGTTTTAGGGCCGCATATTCTATCGCTTTCTTTTCTTGCACTCTATCAGAAAAATATTTACCATTAAAGAGTTCCTCGAACTCCTTCCATGTAACTTGTCTATCTCCAAGGGTAGCCTTCACTACAAGGTCGCCAGCTCCGTGGTTCGCTCCTCCTCCTTGGGCCACTTGCTGCAAGGCCCGAGTAAGTCCTTGAAACGTTCGCTGCATATCTCGCCGTTGGGCACGTTCTGCTGCCATTGAAAATCCTACACGTGGAATAGATTATTTTAGGACCATTTAGAAGGAATAGTTTTAGAATTAGACTATTAACTCAACCCAAGTCTCTACCCAAATCTCACTAGGTTGGGTCCTTAGACTTATAACAAGGTTATAGGTCCTACGACATCACTTAAAATCCTAGAACTTAGAAAACCTAGGAATTTTAGAAACCTAGTCTCTGATACCACTAAACTGTCATGCCGCGACGCGGAATATCGGGATCGACAGTAGAAAGAGTTAAGAATAATATGTTGATTTACAGACATACTATGACCTGCGCTAGAGAATCGAACATTCATCACAAACCAGAAGATTTCCATCAATCAAATAATTACTAATTCATCAAAAACCAAGTTTACATCAATACCCATCAAAGAACTTAAGAAAAACCTTCTAACACGACATTCAACTTAATGAAAGTTACATCCACTGACTCTATTACAGCATCTCTGGACAACATTCTAAACCACAATTTTGACTAAAGACTCCGAGCCTCTACAAAGTCTTCTAACTGGTTTGCTCCAGGCTTCACACTTGTCCGTCCCCATCCGTTTGTGAATCCTCACCTGAGCTACCTGAAAAAGAGGGAAACAACTAGGTGAGCGAACGCTCAGTAGGTAATAGCAGGTAAGTTTAAGTGATTAACCAATTATACTTAATATGAACGAAAAGAAAAGGAAAGACGATGTGGCAAATTAGCATAAAATGAAAGTGCGAGATCATGAACATGATGTAACCGGAAATTGGCCAACAATCAAGAAATAACCAAGTCAAGCAAGATTCAAGCAATAGATTGTGTCGTAGACATCACGCTAGTCATGCACTTGGTGCAATGCCTCACCATGTCATTACAAACTCCCCGGGACACAAGTACTTTCGCGCGCTCCTCCCAGGACCATACCGGGCCCTTATGATGCATTGGCATTGATTTAGTGGATCCAAGATCCCAAGTTATGTCTAGACATTAATCAAGTTAAATGGCCAAATATTAAAGTATAACTTACATCGAAAAACCCAAGGATAAGTTAAAAAGATACTTTACCCAGAAAGTTCAAATTATCAAGAACCAACAGGTCCTTGGATTCAAAATCATGAAACACCGAAATCAATTCTAGGTGATACGCGGTCCAAACTGGGCTGCTCAGAGGATATACGGTCTCAATTGGGCCGTTCAGGAAAGAATTGGGCTGAAGATTAGCTCACCGAAGTCAAAGGATAAACGGACCATTCTGGGCCGCTCTTAGAGAAGAACGGTCAACAATGGGCCTTTCAACTAGTATAGACGGTCAAGAATGGGCCGTACATGACCAGAAGGACTTGAAGCCCAAGAATAGGATAAACGGGTCTTATAGGGCCGCTCAATTGGGCCTGACTAGTAAACTAGAAATCAATCCAAAATGGGCTCCTGGCTGCCATAGGTGAGGCAGAACTGAACCAGGGTCCAGCCCACTTTCCACTGGTCAGTCCATGGCTTGTTGGATTGCCCAAACCCTGATTTGGTCGGAGAAAGAACAAGGTTAATCAACAATCATTAAATGGCAATTAGCCAGGGATGCACGGTCTTTAATGGGCTGCCCACTGAGACAAACGGTCCGATTCCGGCCGTTCAAGACTCAGTTGGTCCCAATTGAGCCGTGACTCACAACACAGCAATCCAAGCGGTTCGATCACGTGACAGGTTCAAGTCTTGGTGGTACAACCTGCCCGGCGTCCTAGTGGGAATCCCAGGCTCATGGGGACTTACGGAGGTCCCGTAACGGAGCTCCTAGTCCGACGGAAGGAGTATTTGGCGTAGAGTCCCAACCATTACAAGGAATAGAGACTAGTTGATGTGAGACGAGGTCGAGGAAGGACTTCAAACTATCAGCCGGAGAGCAGGAAGGCGAGGTGACTAGAGAAGAACGGAGGAGCTCGGCCAGGGCCTCACACCCATCCCCATCTCAGGGACAACGCAGTCGCGCTCTTCAATTCTTCTCTACGGTGATGGCGGTTGCAGGCGTTGCAATTGGCACGATGGTGATGGCGATGGTGATGGATGACGACGGCGGTTGAGCGGTGAAGGAGGAAGATTGTGGAGCTTCGATGGGGCTTCACACCCGTCCTCTTCTCGAAGACGATGCATCGGAGCTTCACGGACGACCTCCATGGCAGGGCGAAGTGAGGTTGGGCCTCTCACCCCGGGTTCCAAAAATCTAGAAGAACACTCATAGCCATAGCTAAACTGGTTTTTTCTTCATTCTATTGCTTCAAATAAGGACAACAAGACTCTTTTTATAGACTTCACAAAGAAGATCAAAGGACAAACTCTAAGACTCTTTAATGCCTAGGAATATGAAAAGACACCTATGACTCATTATAACTCTCTTAACAACTCTAAGACTCTTTAATGTCTAGAAATATGAAAAGGCACATATGACTCATTATAACTCCCTTAAGAACTCTAAGACTCTTTAATGTCTAGAAATATCAAAAGACACCTATGACTCGTTATAACTCCCTTAAAGACACTTAGAGATATCAAAAGATAAACTTCGAAGACCCTCATGTAAAATAAAAAAAATTACAAATATTTTAAGATGGAAGATCAAGTCTGATGTTGATGACGATCCCGTCAAACCCCTTCGCTTGGAAAAGGTTCGACCACGAACCTCGAATCTCGAATCTTGAATTGCAGGACCCCGGCTTGTTGGGACAAACTAGACGACTTGCTCTGATACCATTTGATGTGAGACGAGGTCGAGGAAGGACTTCAAACTATCAGCCGGAGAGCAGGAAGGCGAGGTGACTAGAGAAGAACGGAGGAGCTCGGCCGGGGCCTCACACCCATCCCCATCTCAGGGACAACGCAGTCGCGCTCTTCAATTCTTCTCGACGGTGATGGCGGTTGCAGGCGTTGCAATTGGCACGGCGGTGATGGCGGTGGTGATGGACGACGACGGCGGTTGAACGGTGAAAAAGAAAGATCGTGGAGCTTCGATGGGGCTTCACACCCGTTCTCTTCTCGAAGACGATGCATCGGAGCTTCACGGACGACCTCCATGGCGGGGCGAAGTGAGGTTGGGCCTCTCACCCGGGGTTCCAAAAATCTGGAAGAACACTCATAGCCATAGCTAAACTGGTTTTTTCTTCATTCTATTGCTTCAAATAAGGACTACAAGAGTCTTTTTATAGACTTCACAAAGAAGATCAAAGGACAAACTCTAAGACTCTTTAATGCCTAGGAATATGAAAAGACACCTATGACTCATTATAACTCTCTTAACAACTCTAAGACTCTTTAATGTCTAGAAATATGAAAAGGCACATATGACTCATTATAACTCCCTTAAGAACTCTAAGACTCTTTAATGTCTAGAAATATCAAAAGACACCTATGACTCGTTATAACTCCCTTAAAGACACTAAGAGATATCAAAAGATAAACTTCAAAGACCCTTATGTAAAATAAAAAAAATTACAAATATTTTAAGATGGAAGATCAAGTCTGATGTTGATGACGATCCCGTCACTAGTAAAACATCAGAAACCAGTATAGCGGTCAGTCAATCCTACCAGAGTAGAACGACTGTCAAACATCCCTAACATCATGGTTCATATAATCATGTTTGAAATTAACTTTATTTAATTAATAAACCAATGCCATGGTAAAAATGAACAATAAATTATAATTTTAATCTGCCATATGTTCCATTTACTTGTTGGTTGTTAGCCTATCATTAAGATTAAATAACTAGGGATGAAACATGCTAGATTTCGAAATTTACACAGTTCTGGGAAGATGAACGGTTCGTCCAGAACCTTTCAAAGGGCTGTGCAATCGTTCCACAGGCCATTCATGCCTTGCAGACCAGAGGTCAGGTAGGAGATGAGCGGTTTATGGATGGCCGCATGAGTCTTTGAGCAGTTCTTACCTAGCCGCTCGTCTCATGAAAATAAAATAAAGCAAAGAACATAGGGGGTTAGGAGTTGGCCGTGCATATAGACAAGCGGTCTATCGCATGGCCGCTCATGCCAGAACAATCTTGGCTACCTTCGCCTTGCCCGCCTCCGGTGAGTTTGGCTAGGGTTAGCTACTATAATTAAATACACACTATAGAGAGCATGAAAATTAGGGCTTTTACAACCAATAGAACGAGCACAAAATTTTATACAAGATGGCATGATCAATTGAATGTTTAGTGCCTAAAATCCCTACTTAAATCAAAGTGGAACATAGTTAACCGTAATTATGGTATGCTTCCATAAAAACTAAAAATTTTCGCAGAATACGACATGAAATTTAAGGCTTTTTAGATCAAAAGAAAGAGGACACGATGACGCTTCTAACCATGTATAACACTTAGAGTTTGGTCTACTATCACCTACCTAAATCGAAGGAAGAAGAGGGAAGAAGATCGCCGATCGCGCTAGGAACACACCGCCGGTAATCGTCGGAATTCTCCCCCGTCCGAGGTCCTCGCCGGCCGCGACAGCATCTAAACGATTCTAGGGTGGTTGAGGTTCGTTTTTATAGGTTTAATTGTATCTAGAGAGTTCTAATCGTGGAGATGGAGTCCACACACCGCGGACCTGCGCGAATCGCGCCAGATAGGGTTAACGTTGTCGTTGCACCGCCAATACACCCCCTAGGGTTAGGGTTTCAGAGAATAACAAGAGGGGAAATGTTCTACTAATCCTCACCATTCATTTGCATCTGGTTTGAGCTAAAATGATTAAGTATTGGGCTCAAATTTCGCGATTTGAGGTCCGATTAAGCTAAGTGTTGATTTGGGCCTTAATCAGCTAATTCGGCTTGTTTAAGAACTTTATTTGGGTTGATCGTAGAAGACAATTTTACTAAACATTTTATCCACTATAAGATTATAATTTTTCCAGATTTTTATAATTTGGTCAAAATTTTACTTATCCTTTCTTTCTTAATGAATTTCTTATTAATTTCGCATAATTTTCTATTCATTAATAAATGGGGGTGTTACAGGCTCTTATAGCCTGCTCTCCCAATTTTGACTATCAAAGCCTTCTTTCTCAATTTTGGCCTGTACAGCGTGCTCCCCAAATTTTGGCTCTTATAGGTTGCTCTCCCAATTTTCGGCTCTTAAAGCCTTCTTTCTCAATTTTGACTTCCACAGCTCGCTCTCCCACTATATCTGGCTCTCGCAGCCTGCACTCTAGATTTCGGCTTCCATAGCCCGCTCTCCCACTATCTTTGGCTCTCGCAGCCTACACCCTTGATTTTGGCTCTCGCAGCCTGCACCCTCGACTTTGGCTCACGCAGCCTGCATTCCCAATTTCGAATTCCGCAGCCCACTCTCCCATTGTCCTTTGGCTCTCGTAGCCGGCACCCTCGATTTTGGCATTGCAAAGCCTCCACTCTCAATTTCGGCTTCCGCAGCCCGCTCTCCCATTATCCTTTGGCTCTTGCAGCCTGCACCCTCGACTTTGGCTCTCCAAAACCTACAATCTCAATTTCGGCTTCCGCAGCCCGCTCTCCAGCTATCCTTGGCCCTCGCTGCCTGCACCCTCGACTTTGGCTGTACAAAGCCTACACTCTCAATTTCGGCTTTCGCAGCCCGCTCTCCCGCTATCCTTGGCTCTCGCAGCCTGCACCCTCGATTTTGGTTTTGCAAAGCCCACACTCTCAATTTCGGCTTCTGCAGCTCGCTCTCCCACTATCTTTGGCTCTCGCAGCCTGCACACTTGATTTCGGCTTTTCAAAGCCTGCCCTCCCAATTTTAGCTGTCGTAGCCCACTCTCCTGATCATGATAAAGATAAAAGATACATAGATAAACGCTTTGAAATGAGGTACACCCATAGGCCCTACGCTCTCATCCCTTACTTGGCATCTGAGCCGACAGCTCTTCAACCATCGGCGTCCAGGCCGAAAATTGATCAAAGATGTTCAAAGATGTTCAAAGATGTTCTGCCTTGATATCAACTGCCTGCTAGGCAAGACGCTACACCCGCAGGCCCCGCTCCTGCGTCCCTCGTTCGTGACACCTGTGAGTGGGGGGCATTTGTTGGCACTTAAAAAAAAAGGAAGAGAAAGGTAAAGGGCCAAGGAAAACGGCCCAAACATGAAAGGGCCCAAACATGAAAGGGGCGAAATGAAATAAAAGAGGAAAAGGAAGAGAAGGAATAAAAAAGGAGAAAAGAAGAAAATAGAAAGAAAATCACACGAACTTCTTTCCCCTCCTATTTTTTCTTCCACGCGAGCATTGAATGCTCCTTTGACCTTACCCTCACACGCACGCATGCTTGGATGCCTCTCCCCCCTTCATGGCCAACGACGCGAGCGCCAACTCCGTTGGATGGTGAGGCCGCCCCGTCCGCCAGTGGCCTCCCCACCTACTCCGCCGCGCCCAGCAGTAGCAGCAGTAGTAGCTGCAACCACGTAGCGGTAACAGTAGCAACAGTAGCAACAATAAGCAGCAAACAAAAAGCAAGAAGAAACAAAAAAAAAGACAGAAACGGGAAGCTATCTTCCACACAGGGGACCCTGCACTCCCTATAAAAATACAAGCTGTAGGCTAAAGAACAAAGGAGGAGATGTAGGAGAATTTTGTTGAAGAATTCCTGCTACAAGAGCTGAAGAGAGAGAAAGAGAGTGAGAGAGAAGAGAGAGGTGAGGGAGCTCCAGCCTCCCCCCTTGCACCTTGTATTCCTTTTTTCTATTTTCCTTCGATGTAATCCCTGTTCTTTTTCTGATATGGAATAATAGAAACACTCCCTTCGGGAGATCTTGTGCTACTACATTTCTGATATCCAATGTTTGATGTTCATCTCTTCTTTCCCCTCCGGTTCTGCAATCTACAATGTTTTCTCCTTGCTATGTATTACCATGATCAAATTTTAGCAGGAAGTTTTCCTTTTCCTGAAAGCCCCATTTTGGGATTTGGCTAATCCATAGTCATGATGCCAATGGTGTGAGGGATACAGGCTTAATCCCTAAATTAACAATACGTAGTATTCTCTCTTCTACAGATTTTCTAGGAAGAAGCACGACGTGCCCTGCTAGAAGGGTTTTGGGTTTATCCATTCTCATAGATATGACTTAGGATTCATGCTCATTTGATCTCCTATGGGCCGCTCCTTGATTTTCTTTAATTCTCTCTTGGTTTTTTCCCAAAGTTTTCCGATCACTCCCAAATCCCCGGTGGCTTGCTTCCTCATAGCATGGCCCCCGGGTGATCTCCCTAAGAGGGTGAATATTAATGGCCATATAATATGGCAATTGATGCGAGACGACATGGGGTAATGGGGAAGGGGTCCCTAAGCTCTAAACCTTAGAACCCAACGCTATCCTAACATGCATGAGACGCGATCAACACGTGAGCGTAAGGAGTCACCCGAAGCCATGACTATGGGATAATCTCCTAGGACAACTATCCCTCACATAGAAACTATGTGGCACTCGGTCATCCCTTGCGAGTGAAATGCGAGGATCCGGCGGTTGAGGAACCACCGTCTTCTAGGGAGGTCGATCACACACTCGTAGCTGGGGTAGGCTACGGGAAGGGGGTCTCACTCGCTCTCGCAGCAGCGTTGGAATATCACTGGCTAGGATCCTGTCACTCACAATAGTGGCAGTAGAACAAATACTAAAGAAAGCAAATGCCAAGAAGGAGCGGAACGCGTACCTCCATGCTATGTGCCTGGGGGAGATTGCTTTGGTGTTTACTGTGATCTGCAACAACTTCATAGAAGATTATCTTGCTGATAATTCATATTGATTTTAGTGTTTCTGTTCACAATAGTTTACTTTAATTCCGCACTGTTAGTCACTACTGTAGAAATTTTTATTTGGGGTAGATATATTCACCCCCCCTCTAGATCGCTTATTCATCTGTTCACTCATCACACCTGGAGTCCCTCAGACTAGATCAAGAAGTTGTGGATGAAATTTGGGGTGAAGCTGCCCCGAAGGATGCCCCATGCAAGCGGCTGCCAACTGAAAAGAAAAAGAAAAGGAAGAAGTTGAAGAATAAAAGAAATTACAGCATTGTATCCTACAATACTTTGTCGCTTTGTTCAACATGGCCCAAAACTTCGAAGAGGAGGACGAGAAGATATGCTTCGTGCCGATCGAAGCAAACCAGGTCGAAGCTTCCAGCTCCCAGCATGCCACAAGATCTGGGAGGAGATGGGGACACTTGCCCCTGGCCAATCACAATATCATATTCAGGGGTGAATTACCGTATTAAATCCCCGAAACCGAAGTGAAAGGTGCGAGAGTCCCGCCTCCACCGGGCTTCTACCCTGAAGATACAACAGGCCAGGGGGTTCCCACATTCGCCGAATTTCTGCTTGCTCAAAAGGGCAAACAGCCAAACCAGCAGGCTGATTCAAAAGCCAAAAACACTTCTGCCTTGGCCTCCGAAGCGCCGTCCCTGGCAAACAAAGAGAATGAGGGCATTGCCTTTGCGGCTAATCCCATGTAGATAAAGGAACCAGCGGACCAAGTATGTCGGGATCGGGCAACCCTCGAAGAGGAAGATAAACTACCTTCTCCGTCGACTCCTCTGGCACTAAACCATGGCAAGCATAGCAAAGCCGAGGAGGCAAAATTAGCCAATGTCCGAGCCAGTACATGAATAATGAAATAATTGAAAAGGATCCCGACAAGATTCAACGTCTGGGAGATACTCTCCCTGGATGAAGAAACCAGGTAGGCTGTCATTGTAGCCTTACAAACCCAAGCATACTACTAGAGTTGTTTCACCGCGATGCAGTCGGGAACAACCATCACTTTTGCCAAAGAAGATATGCTCCTGCCCTCGGCCAGCCACAATAGACCCTTATATATGAAAGGGCAATTGAACGGCCAGCCTATAAACAAGATCTTGATTGACCCAAAGGTAGTGGTGAACATCATCCCCTACCGGGTCTACCAGAAGTATTATTTCAATGTGCACCTGATCGAGGTCAGGGACATGAAGATAGCTGGGTTCAACCAGAAGTTTGAAGTCCCAATGGGCATATCGGAGTTCGAGCTTTCGCTGGGAGACTTCACCACCAAGGTGCAGTTCCATGTCATCAACTCTGGCACTTCATACAAAGCATTACTGGGCCGACCCTGGCTGCATCAAAATCGGGTAGTGTCGTCTACTTTGCACCGATGCATCAAGTACTCTCGGGATGGAAAAGAAGAAAGAATATTTGCTGACTTACACCCCTTTGAGGTGTTTGAATGCCACCTGTTGGATGCATCACTCTATATGGAGAAGCCAAAGTAGACTCCCCAGCTAGATCAAGGCAAAGGGAAGAAGATAGAAGAAACCGGCGACTGGTTCTGTAACGACCCGAGAATCTGATTACTGGGAAGGCCCGATAACCCAAGACTCGAACTGCCACCCACGAGCCCGAAGACTCGAAAGGGTTAAAAGGAGTGTGGAGGCACCAAGAAATAGGAAATAAGGCAAGACAATTCAACAATTAACAGAAATAAATAACAACTACTACAACAGAGTCCAGTCCAACAGGAAGTACAGTCTAAAGTAGTAAAACGTATCACATACCGAGTGAACACTCAGCCCGGCGAGCTGGCAACTAAGAACACCTAAACCGCATCATCGAACCACGAGGAAGAACCGCCACACCTGAAAAGCAGGGGTGAGTCTCCTGACATTGGCCCAGTAGGGATCCCACGGAACCCCAACTGAGAACAACGATGGCACGGAAATCTGTAACTACAAGAGCAACAGTGACAGCATGAACAGTAAACCCGGTGGCAGGTCAAAACTCAGCACTACAACTACTCCTACTATACTGGTCAAGCAAAAAGAGAAGTCCTGATCTCGCAGTCGGGAACCGGACCATACTAGCACCACTTACCGAAGTAAAAACCCATGGCAACCCCACCGTAGAGGCATGTCTCCCAGGACACGGCCAACCTGGACACGCTGTCCAAGGTGCAACCCAGACCACCTGGTCACGGGTACGGCACAACAAGACGTAACCTCGGTAAAACTATTAGCACTAATCTCACGGCACGAGAACCAACGCATGCGTCACGACAAAACAACCAAAACTCAATGGTCAACACGACCAAAACACGAAGGTTCAAGTCACTGAAGCTGACGGTCTGTCACTCCCGACTCGACAGGAGTACCTCCCACTAGAAGCATAGTCGGTAGCATCCCCTGACGACTTACACCGCACCGCAGGTGAACTGCCTGACATGGTAGCGCCTACCAGAGGCACGGACACCGAACAAGTAACCACAAAGCATTTGACTAGCTGGGGTCACGCTCATCAGCGTATGTCCAACTGCCCCCAACCACGTGTGCACACACAGACCATGCGTCCTAGATCTGGCCTCTAACTGGTTTTCCCCTTGAGCCGGACTCTGGCTACAGATGAGGGGCCCGACGGAAACTAGTCTAAAAACCGTCCTCAGGGCAGCCTCTCCACCACTCCCTGGTGGGTCCACATGCGTGCAGGAAGGCTACGACAAGTGGAGGGTCACTGAAGGAGTAGACTCTCAAGTCAACGGAAAACAACGTCCGAACCTGACGAAGTACGGGGACCGTCCCACGTACTAGCACTGTCGCACGGTGACCACGGTCGGAGAAGAAACGGGACTCATAGTCCACGGGCCGCACACCCGACCACGCACAAACGTGAAAGCATGATTCCCAAGGTAGCCCACAAGCCGAATCCCACTCTCAGGGAAAAGTGGGAACCCTCCAGCCCCAGGCTGGGCAACTGGACTGGCAGTCCAAGGCCACACACATGGCCCACGAGGAAAGCACAGATGCACGATTCCCAAGGCAGCACACAAGCTGCCACGCCGATAACTGGATTCGCAGTCCAAAGCGAAACACATGGCCTACTCAGGAATCATCTTCCAGGAAACTCACGACATACGGTGGAGACCCCACCGCACACACACCGATACACGGTGACTCGGTCAAGCGTAACACAAAAGCCCGGAACACGAGGAGTCACCCAGACTCTCAAACCCATGGGCATGCTAAACGAGGTAGCACGGTCCTCCTAACACCCTCAAAACACTGACACAAAACCCTCAGGGTGTCTGGGACATCCAAGAGACCGCAAGTCAACCACTGGGTCGCAACCGGGTCGACCAGGGACCTACACAACACGAAACGATCGCGGCAAGCACGAAGAACCACTTCGGCACAACACATTGCCTGGCGGTCTATCTTTGGGCCGTCACAGCTGTAACGGTCCAAATCTAGGCCATCACAGCACCCTGACGGTCCAACTCAGGAGCGTCAGACACTCAGTGCAAAATTGGCTGTAACGCGCCAGTCTTGGTGCGTCACAGTCTCTGACGTGCCTAGCCTGGTGCATCAGAAGACGAGCAGAAACCAACCGTGACGCACACCGCCCAGGGCGTCACGGTCTCTGATGGACCAACGCAGGTGCGTTAGAAGACGAGATAAAATTGGCTGTGACGCACACCCCTCGGGGCGTCACAAACTCTAACGCTTCAACACGGGTGCGTTAGAAGGTGGGGACGCATCCTCTCTGACGCTCCCTCACAGGGGCGTCACAAGGCTCTGACGCTCCACCTTGGGTGCGTCAGAGGCCTTGACCCCCCCCCCCCCCCCGACGGTGAAAACCACACCGGTCGACTACCAACGGTCGGATTGTCACTCTGACGGTCCAACCAAGGCGTGTCACACGCCTTGGTGGTCTATCGTGGGACCGTCAGGCCCACGTACCACTTAGCTGGCAAAACAGTAGGCTGTGACGCACCAACCCTGGGGCGTCACACGCTATGGCGGTCACTAGAACGATCGCCACACCGTCCCGACGGCGAAACAGCGGAAAACAATCCAAAAATCATCCTACGCCCCCATACCTCCACGGGAGAGGGGGAAAACAAGGGGGAAGCCCCCAAATAGCCCCTAGCATGCATCTATGGCCTCGAATCGGCCAAAAACGTGATGGATCGGCGGATCGACTGACGACCCCAAGAAGATGGATTTTTCCCAAAAATCCCCAAATATGCCCGCTCGGCTCACCACGGCCTACAAAACTCGCGGGAAAGGAAGTGCACGAGCTGGGGGTCCATCTCCCTACCTCCACTGAAGAAACGACGCGCCGTGGACACCGATCCATGAAGAAAACGCCGTGAAACCCTCGCCGTTCGACGAACCCGCGGCCTAGCTTCCACGCGCCACCGGCCCTCAATCATCGACCCGTTCCCCGTTCCTCGCCTCCCGCCATCGCCGCCTCGCCCTCCTCCGCCATCGTCGGCCGCCCGGGCAGAGGGGGAGAGAAAGATATGAGAGAGAGTGAGAAAGAGAGAATGAGAGGGGGAGAGAGAAAAAAGGTTAATATATATAGAAAAATCTGAAAATTATAAAAAATTAGAAAATTACGAAAAATTACCTTCGTGATCCTCGGGAAGAGCACAACGCAGTGGTAACTTCTCGGAGTCGGAGAACGCCACGGTTCGTCCTGCACAGAGTTTTGAAGGCACATTAGGGAGAAACACGTGTAAAGCATAAAATACACTTCGAGACCCACTAAAATGATCCGAAAAATATCCGAAAAAAATCCGGGGCATTACAGGTTCCCTCCGCCCCCACCCGACTATGTGGATCCGCAGGAGGTGTGGCACATTTCTGATGTTGAAGGGGTGGTTCGAGCAATCCCATCCGATATTCACCCTGATCCGGAGATGCCAGAGCTCGAGGATTTACTGGGTTATGTGAAAATCCCTCCAGGGATCACAAAGCCCATTCCATATATAGACTGTTAAATAGTCGAATTATTGAAGATTCTAGAGGTGCCCAATCCTGAGGGCCAACCTACAATATTTTATACGGCTAATGAACAGCCGGTGAAAGGGGATGACGATTTTAGATTCCCCGAAGAAATTTACGACCCAGTCATCTCGATCATGGGGCTTCTTGATATATCTGGCAAAATGGTGAAGATGGCTAGGAGGCAGTAGGTGCCTTTCTTCCAAGCCACAAGCCAAAATCAAATGTTCAAGAAGTTGTGGTATCTGCCCAACATGGATAAATAACTACTATAGATCACCCAAACACCTTGGGTTGGGTTTCTCTGTAGAAGAATTCTATGAAGCAAATATGATATCTGTCTCTGCCACACCCGGCGATGACCACCCTAGAAGACCCAGATATATAGAAGGCTCAGGAGCAGCATGTGCCTCCGGATGGCGAAATGCAAAATGAAGAAATACACCTTTGGAGGACACCTTCGCGCAGGGATACAGAGCTGGTCTCGTCCACTTCTGAAGGACTGGTCCCAGATAGTCAAGGTGACGAAGTGTTGCTGCCTCTGCCCAACAATAGAACGGAAGGCAATGGTCTGAGCTGTACTCCAGAGCTCTCTCAATACAACCCCATCACACTCGCATTATTATACGAGCAACAACATGAGATCAAGATACTGAAGGCACAGTTGGCTGAAATGACCAAACTTTTGTCTGATTTAATTGGGGGCATTCTCCTCTGGCAAGGCAGCTCCACGAACCCGGAGCACTTCCCTGTAACTAAAGCAGAACTATAGAGCCACAGACAGAAAGATAGTGAACCTGCCATGGGTTACATTAAGAGGTGGAGGGACCTCCACGAAAGATGTGAGCCTCCTCTAGGCTACAAAGCCGCTATCGAGGTCTGCAAATGAAGTTTGAAGGAAGAGATTCTTCAAAGGATAGCTGGCGCCAAAGTCCATCCCTTGATCATCTGAGCATAATGGCAGCCGATATTGAAGCCCAAATGTCGAAGCACCACCCAGCCATCACCACAACAAAAAGGGAGGATCGATCTTCAGGCGTCGACCCTAGTGCTTTCGAGCACGTGAAGAGGAAGACAAAGGAGGTAGCTATTCCTTCAACCAATTAACTTGCGGAGCAAGTCCCCTCATTGCTGGAGAAGATGAGGAAGCCTTATTCCTTCCCGAGAGATAAGAGTCGGGTAATATTCGAATGGGCTTGTCATTATGACAAGATCACTCTGCTAAAGCCCAAGAGGCCAGAGGATGCCGGAAGAAGTGATGATCCTCAATTCTGCCCCTATCATCGGGTAATGGGGCATCCCATCGAGAATTGTTATGTATTCAAAGATATCGCTTAAGGCTTGATCAGGAGGGGCGAACTGCAGATGGGAGAATATGAAGTGAACCCGCCATGCCCACATGAAGCGGGCGTTTACAAAAGGGGAGTCCATATGGTCTCCCTCTCTATGGAGGTCGCGAGTTCGGTCGATGAAAGATGCTATGAAGCAAATATGGTCTCCCTCTTCACCCCTGTGGGTGAGGGCCCCGTGGAGGCTGTCTACGATGATTATCAAGAAGATCGTGAAGAAATCCTACGACTCTCTATGCCAAGAGATACCCCGAAACACTACAAAATGATACATGAAGTGCCGAAGGCCGATGTTCCCTACAAATGTTGGGAATCCATTGTCACAGAGGCCATTACGACCTCCGATAATGTTCCACAACGACAAGAGGCTACGAAACTCTTTGTTGCCCCTAGGGGCGAGTCACCTACGGGCCAATACTCAAGTTGCCCGGAAGTTGTATTATCGGCATCGGCACTGATTCTGGGGCCAGGGGAAGGAGCTGAAGAAGCCCCACCGCTGAGTGAGATAAGGCAAGAAGACATTCATGATGTCTTCGAAGCCGAAGAAGAGGATGAAGGCTTCATCGATATACAACCGGCTACCCCAGAGATAGAAGATGGCGGCTAGGCCACCGTTGATGAGTTGATCGAAGTAAACCTCGGCACCAAATATGAGCCTAGGCCAACCTTCTTCAGCACCCGCCTTCTCCCAGAAGAAAGAAAGTGATATATACAGCTCCCCCAAGAGTTCTAAGATTGTTTTGCTTGGAACTACAAAGATATTCCAGGCCTCAACCATGAAGTTGCTCAGCATATATTGGCTATCGACCCCAAAGCCAAACAAGTCAAATAGTCACATCAGTGAATGAGGCCAGAACTGATAAGGCAGGCTTGCAAAGTGGTCGATAAGCATATAGACATTGACTTCGTAGCGGAAAACCAATACACCACCTGGCTGGCCAATATTGTGCCCGTCAAAAAGAAGAATAGCCAGATCAGAATATGTGTGGACTTCCACAACCTGAACAAGGCATGCTCGAAAGATGATTTCCCGGTGCCTATAACTCAAGTCATGATAGACACCACTATTGGCCATGAAGCCCTATCTTTCATGGACGAGTCATTCGGATACAACCAGATATGGATAGCCGAGGATGATAGAATTCATATAGCTTTATGATCACCCAATGGGATATTCCACTATAAAAGGATGCCTTTCAGCCTAACAAATTTCGGTGCCACCTATCAAAGGGCAATGGCGAAGATATTTGATGAACTACTCTATGACAAAGTCGAATGCTACATCGATGATTTGGTCGTCAAGACCAGGAAGAAAGAAGATCACCTGAGTGACCTCATGATTATATTCGAAAGGCTCTGGCAATATGAACTGAAGATGAACCCAATGAAATGTGCCTTTGGCGTTTCCAGTGGAAAGTTTCTAGGCTTCATTGTCTAATATCGAGGAATTGAAATAGACCACTCCAAGATAAAAGTCATTTAGTAGTTGCCCCTCCAAAGAACCTAACAGAATTACGGTCATTGCAGGGCCGATTAGCCTATATCCGCAGGTTCATCTCCAACCAGTCCAGGCGGTGTTAACCATTCCATAAGCAGATGATGAAAGATACACTGTTCGGTTGGAATCAAGAATGCCAAAAGGCTTTTCACTAGCTGAAGGTGTATTTGAAAACCTCACCGGTACTGGGGGCACCTGTCAAAGGGCGGTCATTGATTCTCCACGTAGCCGCCACCGAATATTCCCTGGGAGCAATGCGGCCCAGAATAATGATGAGGGGTAGGAGTTGGCACTTTACTACCTCAGTCGAAGATTGGTTGGGGCGGAAGCGAAATATACCCCGATCGAGAAAGTTTGCCTTGCCTTGGTCTTCGCGGTCAAGAAGATGAGGCATTACATGCTATCACATGAAATACAGCTAATATCAAGGGTTGTTCCGGTTAAATATTTGCTTTCCCAGCCAATACATGTTGTACCCAGGCGAATGGTACTCAAGAGGGGAGGGGAGGGGTGAATTTATTACCTGTAAATTTTTTGACTATATATATATATATATATAAATTTCTCACACCCCTCAAATGCAAAACACAGAATTTTGAAGCAAAGTGGATGAACAAGCAAACTCTTACTCACCTCGATACAAATCACACTCATGAAGAAGGCTTTGAAAGTGTTAACAGTCAATTTATAAACACAAGAAGGATTCACTCGCATTTCCGTAGAGCCCACACGAGATCGATATGGAAAGACAAGCCAAAGATATGAACACGCAATTTTTTAAGTGGTTCAGGTCCACAACCGTGTCCACTACGTCCACCCCTCACAGCGTGAGGATTAAGCTCCACTAGAAGTGAGGCACACACACACATGCCATGAACACAGCACACACAAATGCAGCCAAACTCGGCCGCACAACCACACACACACACACACACACACGTCGCACAGCTCACGACTCCACACACAAAATATTTTCTAAAGAGTTGTATGCAAAAAAGGTATTCAAGAACGGACTAATCTAAGTGTAGAAATCAGAGAATAAAGCATTCAAAAGGATTAGCTCCCCCTTTCAACTCTTCTAAAGGAGTTTTAGCTCCCCTTCTCAAATTCGGAGATGATAGCTTGAAGAACCAGCAGGTTGGAGCGCTATCCACGAGTCCTCTTGATCAAATCATGGAACACTCTGCACGAAACGGTTATGGACGATGATTCTAGCTTCAAATCATCGATCTCAAGCATTGAAATCATGAAGGAACAAGCAGGTTCACAACCACACGCTCCCTGCATAAGAAAAATGGATAGTTCATGAAAATGCTTTTTTTTTATTTTTAAAGATGCCCTAATCTTAAGGTATATACCCAAGTGAAAGAGGGACACGTGGATGGAATATTCATCCTAGGACCAATCATTTTAGGGCACAAAAGGATAGAAAGGTTTAGGGTTTCGAGCCGGAGTGAATCGGCGGAAAACACGCACGCGGGAAAGAGTCGACTCTTGGAATCCACTCTTCCTCCCTGTAACACATAAAAACCTGGAAACAGAACAACCCAGAATAAGAGTCGACCCTATTTACACAAGATAGAATGGGCCAGATAAAGAGTTGACTCTTCCTACCTGTTTTTCTGAAAACAGGAAAAACAGAGCAGGCAAAGAAGAGAGTTGACTCTTCTTCCCTGTTAAACATTTCAATATAAAGGGGCCAAAATAGATAAATGAAAACCTTTCTACAATGCTTACCCAATTCATACATTTAGCATACATTCAAAATGACCAGATCTTACCATGGTTTTGATGCAATAAAATAGGATATGATTTGCTTCCTATCTTGATCAAAAGATAGCTCAATTCAATGGTAAAGAGTTAGATGAAGACTTCAAGGGCAGCAAACAACAAACTTGAACCTGAATCTTGAATCCCATCATAGGGACAGCTCCAATGGCAGCGAACATCAATATACTAATCAAGTTCTCACTATGCCCAATACACATGCATTGAAATTGCCAAGTTCTTACATGGTTTACACAAACTACATGAGTTGAAAACTTTCCTTTCCAATTCAGAGATTTGAGTTCTTCCTGCTATTCAGAGTGAGTACTTACCATGGTGTGCACAGTTTAAATGAGTTGCAAGGATTCCTTTTTAATTCTGTAAAAGTAGCCCTAACAGTCACATATCAATTAAGACCAAATTAGCCATATCATTCACATATCAAGAAAAAAGAAACAAATGAATGAGGGTTTTGAACCATTTACCCTCATATGTGTCCTACACAAATAGCCATAGCCATATCAATCATTTCAGTGCATGCCACACTTGAATGAACAAAAATAAGACATTCATAGCGATCGACAGTGCATAATTCCACGCAAAATTCCATATTTCCACTCAGGCTGTGAATCAACCAAGCCATTTAAAAACATAACCATTCATTGCCATGCATTAAGTCATTCACTGCACATCATTTCTTTACACAAATTCAATCATCTATTCAAACTTTCTTGAACCAACACACTCATATTCACATGAATCACTGTCACATGGTATTTGGTCATCATCAAAACTTCTCAATTCAAAATGACCACACACGGGGTTCAACATTCTCCACCTTTCTGATGATGACAAAATACTATGTGCTACAGAACAAATAAGGATCAACCGAAGCTTTGCTATTCACAACATTTTACAGACATGTTAAAAGCTCATTCAGAAAATGTAGATTGATCATTAGTTATCACAGTAGTACTTTGCCGACAATAACAGTTAGAAGTTAAGAGTTGAGTTGAATTACATGCCAAAATAAAGTGCCCTACCATACCTTGTCCATGACACCTACCAACTAACATATTTAATTTTTCTAGAGACCTGACCATCACCTAAATACTTGACATGGACACACAAGGATGCAGACATGCAAGCAACAAACACGCAAAAATACTATAGCATCGTAGCTAGCCACATAGATATTTCTCCCCCTTTGGCAACATCAAAAACAGGGGGGAACAAGGATAAGTGAGAGTACTAAAAGCTGGAAGAAGTAGAAGTTAATCCTAGTCGGAGGAAGGTGAAGGTGGGGGACGGCGAATATAGTCCGCTATATCATCAATCTTTAAGGATTGAGCACCCAAGGCTTGAGTCAGAGAATCAATAGATGTTGTAATAGATTGAAAATGTTGGAGATAAGTGTCATGGTAAAGTTTCAAATCGGATATATCCTTGGCAAGAATGTCCACAGTCTCCTTAAGCTCACCCATTTCACCTTTTAAAGCATCGATCCTAGAATGCATTTATCTGACATCCGTAGAAGCAGATTGTGCACCAACATCTTGCGCCTAGTCATCATCGTCATCTTCTTCATCAGAAGTATCTGTTGGAGCCTTGCCTTTGTGGGACTTAAGTGTGCAGACTAGATGGCCGCGCTGAAGTTCATATCTCATATTCTTGCAAATAGAGGGAATGGGATATATGTCTCCATCCCTGATTGTGTGACAAACTTCATTGTCTACATTTATGTGTAGATAGGGAAAAAAAGGCGTCAGAGTAGTAGCATAAGGAGGATTTCTAATCTTGGAGTTCTGACAACTTGTAATGTAGTCCATCATATTGGCAGGAAAATTAATTTGGATGCCATTCATAAGATAGAAAAAGAGGCATTTTTCTCTATCTGTAACTTTTTCTCTTCCTCCAAATCTTGGGAGCAAGATCGTAGTCATCATATGATGTAAACTTCTTTGCAATCGAGGAAAATTATTTGCATTCAATTTACTTGTGGTTCTTTCACCCATTTCTTCACCTGTCACGACTTCATATACATCATCCTCATCAAACATAGCATCTTCATAGGAACAACCAGAATCATATGGCATGTCAAGTGCTTTTCCAAGAAGTAGTATTGTAAGAGAAACAACCTGACCATTGATTTCAATTACTAGTTCTTCATTTTTTACCACCATATTTCCATAGAATTGATGCACAAGAGAGTGATATACTTTCCGATGGTCGGACATAAAAGACATCAAATTCAGCTGATTTTTAATCAACCGAACAGATTTAGGCAAAGCTTTTTCAATATTCTGAAAATCAACAACCCTAGGGTGAAGTACCTTTCTTTCGATTAGCTTTAGATTCTCAGATGAAGGTTGTTTCTGTTGTGCTCTGAGCTGCTTGTCTTTCTTACGAAGTTCTTTCAATATGTGAGCTTCCTCCCTCTCTTTCAAGGAACGCTTCTTTGGAGCCATTGAGACACACCTTGAATGGAAGCCTAGGAAGGATCAACGAGCATGCTTTGTTCGATGAGTGGAGCCCCGCCTTGGATACAGTGATTCTCCACGGATCCAGACACGCTCCAGAGGAAGACGGCTTGAACAAGACTACCTTGGATGCTCGGAAGAAAGAGGGCTGCGGGTGCTGTAAGAGATCCGCGTGCTACGGCTGCAAGAGGGTGTGGGTTCTGCAAAGGAGGTTTCTAGGGTAGAAAGAGGGGCGGCACGAGTTTAGAAGGGGGCTCATAGGGTCTATTTAGTGTCTGGGGTTTAGTTGGGTGCAAATGGAAGTGAACCCCTGCGTTTCGGTTCGCGGAAGTGAGATGCGATCGGAAACTGTTGACTCCTAGAGTCGACACTTTTTTCTCCTTGTTTTGTCCTGTGAACAACAAAAATCCACAATAGCAGGAGTCGACTTTGAGAGTCGACTCTGCCCTGTAGCTGTACATTTTTAAGCTGAACAAAGTTTTGGAATTCCAAGGTATTAAGGCTTGATCCCCCATTGATTTGCATAGAGAATGATGAGTTGGTGGGTTAATCAAATGGGGGTTTAGATCAAAGACATAGAGGTCATATTTGTCCAGTTATTTTCCAACTTATCCAACTAGCAGAATTTTTTTCAACTGCTCCAGCTAAGTACTTTATTTATCAAGGAATTGTAAAGACATAGTAAGCATAAATGAGGGTTCATATATAATAGATAGAAACTCATGCCCCACACAAGTCTTTGTTCTCATTCAATACACATTTATGCAAAGCACACACCATGATGCAAATGCATGGCCAAGGAGAATAGAACTAATGCAACTATGATTGTTGGTACTTGGTGGAGTTATGCACTCAACACATAGAGAGGGCTTCCACATGGACTTAGTCCATCTTTCAGCACCACACCATTTTATATACCACACAACCATATGCTTATGAATGCAAATGCATATAAACAAGAAAATGTTAATGCATGACTAAAGAGAACAAGTTATGCACAAAAGAGTATGAAATTATTATGAATGCAAAAAACTAACTAACCATCAAACCTATAGACGCCCAGTTCTCTTCTAAACGATGTGAATTTCTCTTCATTTAGTGGTTTAGTGAAGAAGTCGGCCATTTGACTGTTTGTTTCAATAAATTTTATTTCGACATCACCTCTGTTAACATGATCCCTCAAAAAATGGTGTCTTATCTCAATATGCTTTGTCCGTGAATGATGCACATGATTTTTTGATAAATTTATTATAGATGTATTATCGCACAAAATTGCAGTGTTTTTTAATTGGATGCCAAAATCAACTAGTTGTTGTTGGATCTTGAGCACTTGGGCAACACAACTACCTATGGCCACATATTCGGCCTCAGCAGTTGATAATGCCACTGAATTCTTTGTCTTCGAGGCCCATGAGGCCATGCAACCTCCTAGAAACTAACAATACCCACTTGTGCTTTTGTGATCCACTTTACATCCCACATAGTCAACATCGGTATAAGCTAGCAATCAAAACAAGAACATCGAGGAAACCAAAGTCCCAAACACAAGTACCGGATATATATCTAAAAATCTGTTTCATGGCAGACATATGAGATTCTTTCGGATTTGACTGTAATCTTGCACATAAACATACTGCAAACTAGATGCCGGGCCTACTAGCTGTCAAATATAACAAGGATCCAATCATGCATCTGAAGAGTGTCTGATTAACTGATTTATCTTTGTCATCTTTGTCTAGCTTAAGTGATGTAGACATTGGAGTTGGCTGCGACTTAGTTGTGCTGAGGTTGAATTTTTTGAGAAGCTCCTATGCATAATTCCTTTGACTGATTAAGAGACCATCCTTTATTTGCTTAACCTGTAGTCCCAAAAAGAATGTCAACTTACCCATGAGACTCATTTCAAATTCGCTTTGCATCAATTTTGTAAACTCTTCACTAAGATCGTCATTTGTGGAGCCAAAGATAATATCGTCTACATAGACTTGGACAATTAAGATTTTTTTACCATTCAACTTTGTAAAAAGGGTTTGATCAATGTTACCTCGTTTGAACCCACTTTGAATGAGAAAAGCACTAAGTCTATCATACCACGCGCGAGGTGCTTGTTTCATACCATATAGAGCTTTCTCTAGCTTGAAAACATGGTCTGGGTACTCTTGATCCTCGAACCCCGGTGGCTACTCCATGTAAACGTCCTCCTGAATATATCCATTTAAAAATGCACTTTTAACATCCATCTGAAATAATTTAATATTTTTGAAATAGGCAAATGCTAAGAAGATCCTCACAGCCTCGAGTCTTGTCACTAGGGCAAATGACTCATCAAAATCAATTCCTACTTCTTGACAATAGCATTTGGCTACAAGCCTGGCCTTATTCCTATTTACCACTCCCTGATTATTTAATTTATTTCGAAATACCCATTTAGTTCCGATCACGGAGTGATCTCTAGGTCGAGGCACGAGGAACCACACTTTGTTCCTTTGGAACTGGTGTAGTTCTTCCTGCATAGCCAACATCTAAGAATTGTCTTTCAGTGCATCCTCTATAGAATAAGGCTCAAATTGAGAAAGCATGGCTATGTAATCTGAGTTATCTACTTCCCTGAAGGAGGATCTTGTTCTAACTCCTTCTTCAACATTGCCAATTACATCTTCAACTGGATGGTTCCTTGTAAATGTCCACTGCCTTGGTAGTTGCTATTCTTCTTCATTTTCTTGCTCTAGTTGCTCGGGTTTCTTCAGCATTAGCTTGTTTTTCTAAGGTCTTGAGTACATTATCCATATCTTCAGCTTCATCCTCTTTTCTTTGATTCTAAAAATTAGAACATTTATTAGTAGCTTCTGAAAATGATTCATCCACTACTACATGTGGGATCTCCTCAACCATAAGAGTCCTCAAATCATACACTCTATAAGCCCGTGAATTTAGAGAGTAACCAAGGAAGATTCCCCGATCACTTTTAGCATCAAATTTGCCCAAACCAATTTTTCCATTATTGTGAATATAGCATGTAGAACCAAACGGTTTAAAGTAAGAGATGTTCAGCTTCTTAGCTTTATAAAGTTCATGTGGGGTCTTTCTTAAAAGGGGCCTTACCATAGCTCTGTTTGTGACATAACAAACAGTGTTCATAGCTTTCGCCAAGAAATACCTTAGTAGGTTGTGTTCGGCAAGCATGGTTCTTGCCATTTCCATGGGTGTCCTATTTTTTCTTTCCACAACCCCGTTTTGCTCAGGGGTTCTTGGAGCAGAGAAGACATGAGCATATCCCTATTTTCTGCAGAATTCACTAAACTCATGGTTATCAAATTCTTTACCGTGGTCGCTCCGAATGGATTTGATGTGACATCCTTTCTCATTTTTAACCTTCATGCAAACTACTTCAAATTCCATCAAAGCATCACTCTTGTGAGTCAAGAAAAACACCCAGCTAAATCTAGAGTAGTCGTCCACTATCACGAAACCATATAGCTTTCCACCTAATCTATGAGTCCTACTAGGCCCAAAAAGATCAAGATGAAGTAACTCGAGAGGCCCAGTAGTAGAAACATCATTCTTGCATTTAAAAGATGATCTAGTATGTTTTCCTCTACTACATGCTCCACACACTTCATTTGGATTGAATTTCAATTTAGGCATGCCAACAACCAAGTTGTTTCTTGATAGTTTGATCAAAACATTAAAACTTGCATGACCAAGCCGATGGTGCCATAACCAAGCATTATCGGTGTTATTAGCAACTAGACAAAAATTACTATGAGTTGTATCATCTAGGTCAATTGTATATACATTATTGTTTCTAAATCCTATGAATTTTATTTCATGAGTATTTTTATCTACAACTGAACAATGTGAGGAGTCAGAAATCACATTGCAGCCCATGTCACATAATTGACTTATGCTTAGTATGTTATGTTGAAGACCTTTGACGAGCAAAACTTTTTCAATGGAATGAGTTGAATCCTTACCGATCTTACCTTCGTCGATTATATTTCCTTTATCTTTTCCCCCAAAAGCTACTAGTCCAACATCTCTCTCTTGTAGGTCTACAAACATTTCTTTGTTTCCTGTCATATGTCGCGAGCATCCACTATCCAAATATCATTTGTTTCGTTGTGCTCTCAAGCAGACCTACAAATTGAAAAACACCACTTGTCTATGACTTTGGTACCCAAGATTTCTTGGGTCCAAGGGGGTTAGGCACATATGATTTTAATGAACTTCTCATTTTCCTAGCAAATCTTTCATCATTAATTTCCATTAGTCTGCATGTATACATAGCATGACCATGCCTACCACAATAAAAACATGAGATGATTCTTTTGATTTGATTTTCCTTTTTATTCACATTCTTAGGAGTGTTGTGCATGTGTGTGCGCTTCACATTGAATGTACGAGTAGAAGATGATGGTGTGTTTGCATGCACGAATGAGGTTCGAGTTATGGCTTCAAACATCTTTTTCTTACTAGGGTCATATCCCAGACCTTCTTTTTAGAAGTTCACATTCACGCCCAAAAGAATGTCTAAATTTTGTTTTCTCTTTACAAATCTTGCTAGGGTGTCTTTTAGATCACTTATCTCATGTCTCAACAATTCATTGTTTGTCTCAGCTTCAAGTTTAGCAAGTTCAGAATTTTTGAGTTCATTGCTTAATTTCTCAAGATCATTTTTGAGCTTGCTATTCTCATTAAAGCATTCTGATGACTTAGCCAGATGCACTAGCGAAGCTAGCAAGCTCGCTGGCAATCCTGCAAAATGAATACCTCAATATAACAGTGATAAACAGGCGCAAGGTTCCTAGCATGATAGAGGGGCCATGTGAAGAAGAACATGAAGCTGCAACAGTAGAAGCAATCAGCTCTCCTAACTAGAGAGAGCCCCTGATGCAATGGTTTAGACACCAACAATTGCCCAAGCAAAGGGAAGAAAAGATCAAATTGATCAGAATGAAAGACTCTTACGAAGTCAAGAACATAATCTTGTTCCGGATTGTGGCAGATGATAGAAGAAAGGTTATCCTTAAATGTCTATCTATGGAGGAGGCCTGGATGGTCATGAAGGAAGTTCATGTCAGAGCAGTTGGTGCCCATCAAGCTGGGCCAAAAATGAAGATCGAAATCAATAAATTGGGATATTACTGGCCAACTATGTTCGATGACTATTGCAAGTATGCCAAGTCATGTCATAAATGTCAGGAACATGCTGTGGTCCCGAGAAGACCCCGGATACAACTACACCCAACAGCGCCTAGCTGGCCGTTTTCCCAATGGGGCATCGATGTTGTAGCACCGTTACCCGCATCTTCATCAAGGTGTAGGTACATCTTAGCAGCAATAGATTATTTCTCCCGATGGGCCGAGACTGTGCCTCTAAAAGAAGTCACAGGAGAAATCGTGATCAGATTTGTCCATCGAAACATAATATTCTGATTTGGCGTGCCCAATCGAATCGTCTCCGATAACGGAAGTCACTTTTGGAACTAGAAGGTCTACAAACTAGCTGATAAATTCAAGATTGATTAAAGGACATCCACTCCATATAACCCGCAAGCAAATGGGTTAGCGGAAGCCTTCAACAAAACACTATGCACACTTCTTGCCAAGATGGTCAGCACTAGCAAGAAGGATTGGGAAGAGAAGATGTATGAAGCACTGTGGGCGTACTGCACTATGTACAAGACCCCGACGGGTTGCTAACCATTTTCACTAGTGTACAGCTCAATAGCAGTCGTCCCGATAGAGCTGGAGATACCCTCATTACAGGTCGCGTTCCAGCACGAATTGGTCAAAGATGGCCAAACGAATATAGAAAGAAGACTGGAGGAGCTCTCTGATTTGGAAGGACAGTGGCTCAAACCCCAATAGAACATATAGGTCTATCAGACCCGTATGGCATGCGCCTTCGACAAGCTCGTCAAAGAGCGAGAATTAAAGAAAGGAGACCTTGTCATGGTCAAACGAAAAAAAGTCATGGCGGCCAATCCCAATGGCAAATTGGATGAAAATTGGGTAGGACCTTACGTGGTCCAGAAAGTTTATGAAGATGGTGCTTATGTCATTTTCAACCATCGGGGGGAAGTTCAGTTTCCACCCCTCAATGGGAAACACCTGAAGTTATACCATGCGCCATTTCCTCAGCTCGACGATCAGCTGAAACCAATACCCCACAATGAACAAGATTGTATCTCAGAGCTCTTATAATGAGTAACCATATACCACTTAACTCGGCACCCATGGCCTCCCGAGGTCTTAGCCGAGGGGTACGACCTAGACCTTTCGTTGAAGTCGGAGAACCTGAATTCCTTACGTTAGTGCGATCCCAGCATCGATGAACCACTTAACTCGGCACCCATGGCCTTCCGGGGTCTTAGCAAAGGGGCACGACCTCACCTTTCTTCAAAGTCGGAGAAACCCGAACTCCTTGCATCGGTGCGATCCCAGCATCGATGAACCACTTAACTCGGCACCCATGGCCTTTCGAGGTCTTCGCCGAGGGGTACGACCTAGACCTTTTGTCGAAGGGAGAAACCTGAATTCCTTACGTCAGTGCGATCCCAGCATCGATGAACCACTTAACTCGACACCCATGGCCTTCCGGGGTCTTAGCAAAGGGGCACGACCTAGACCTTTCGTCGAAGTCAGAGAAGCTCAAATTCCTTGCGTCGTGCGATCCCAACATCGATGAACCACTTAACTCAGCACCCATGACCTTTCGAGGTCTTAGCCGAGGGGTACGACCGAGACCTTTCGTCGAAGTCGGAGAAACCCAAACTCCTTGCATCGGTGTAATCCCCGTACCGATGAACCACGTAACTCGGTGCCCATGGCCTTCCGGGGTCTTAACCGAGGGGTACGACCTAGACCTTTCATCGAAGTCAGAGAAACCTGAACTCCTTGCATCAGTGCGATTCCCGTACCGATGAACCACTTAACTCGGCACCCATGGCCTTCCGAGGTCTTAGCCGAGGGGTACGACCTAGACCTTTCGTCGAAGTCGGAGAAACCCGAACACCTTGCGTCGATGCCATCCCTGTACCGATGAACCACTTAACCAGGTGCCCATCGCCTTCCGGAGTCTTAACTGAGGGGTACGACCTAGACCTTTCATTGAAGTCAGAGAAACCTGAACTCCTTGTGTCAGTGCGATTCCCCTTTCGATGAACCTCTTAACTTAGCACCCGTGGCCTTCCGGGGTCTTAGCCGAGGGGAATGACCTAGACATTTCGTCGAAGTCCAAGAAAACCCAAACTCCTAGTGCCGGTGCGGTCCCCGCACCGATGAACCACTTAACTCGGTGCCCATGGCCTTCCGGGGTGTTAACCGAGGGGTACGACCTAGACCTTTCGTCGAAGTCAGAGAAACCCAAACTCCTTGCGTCAGTGCGATCCACGTACTGATGAACAACTTAACTCGACACCCATGGCCTTCTGGGGTCTTAACCTAGGGGTATGACCTAGACCTTTCGTCGAAGTCAGAGAAACCCAAACTCCTTGCGTCGGTGCGATCCCAGTACCGATGAACCACTTAACCCGGTACCCATGACTCTCCGTCTAAGTCGGGGATAATGACCTAGACCTTTCATCTAAGCTAGATAAACCCAATTCCTTTGCATTGGCGTAAACCCAATGTCAATGATACTATCGTACCCTTATAACCTGGTCCCACCGTGATGACTCATGTTGACACAAACTCAGTGTCGATGATAAAAAGAAAACAATTTATTCCTCAATCCTTTTAACTCGGCGTGAATGGCCTTCTAAGGTCTTAGCCGAGGGGTATGACCTAGACCTTCTGTCTAAGTTAGAGAAACCCGATCTCCTTACGTCAGTGCAATCCCAGTACCGATGAACCACTTAACTTGGTGCCTATGGCCTTTCGAGGTCTTAGCCGACGGGCACGGCCTAGACCTTCCGTCTAAGCTGGATAAATCTAATTCTTTGCGTCGGCATAAACCCGATGTTGACGATACCACCATGATTGGTGCTTGGCTCCTCATCAGGACCAATCTATTATCCCACCACGATAATTGATACAGCTCAATGGCTTAAGCATTTTGTCTAAGCCAGATAAACCCAATTCCTTGCGTCGGCATGAGCCCAATGCTGATGATACCACTCGGGTTGGCACCGATCTCTCGGGCAGGACCAACCTATCCATCCCACCGCGATGATTAATACAACCCATTGGTTTAGACCTTCCATCTAAACCGGATAAACCAAATATCCTTGCCTCGGTATAGACCCAATATCGATGATATCATCTTGATTGGCGCCTGACTCTCGATCAGGGCCATTGGAGATAGTCCGCGACCAAGACCATTCGTCTATAGCTGAAGGTGTTCTGCTCGAATATCAATAGATTGTCGAGCAAGAAACCACACCCACAGGCCCCCCTCCCTCGTCTCTCATTTGCGGTAGCTGCGGGTGGGGGGCATTTGTTGGAGTTAAAAAAAAGAAAGAAAAAAGAGAGAAAGAATTAGCGTCCCTTCACACAAACGCCAATTCTTTAATTGGCACCTCCGTGAAGTGATGCTAAATGTCTTAGGTCAACTCAGCCTTCCTATAGGTCGACACACATAAATTGGCGCCCCTTAAAGTAGACATCAATTCTTTAATTGGCGCCTACGCAGAGTGACACAAATTTCAGATTTTCATTGGATTTTAATCTGATGGATTGACGCCCCTTCAAGAAGGCGCCATTTTTAATTAACGTCAGGGTCATGCGTGAGAATTTTGCTTCTCCGTACCTGATCTAGAAATTTGCACCCATCCTTCTGGATGCCAATTTCATGATTGAGAATTCGCATCCATCCTTCTCGACGCCAATTTCGCGTATAGGCTCTGCAAGCATTCAATGCTCCCATGCCTTTCCCGCGGCATGCACATCTAAAGCCACCTCCACTCGAGCGACCATAGCACCGGAACCAGTGTGACCACTCCACACAGGGAGGGGTTCCATCTCCTCCTCAGTCGCTCTCCCTTGCTCAGCAGCGTCTGGCAGCAGAAGGAACGGCAACAGTAGTAGCCACGTAGCAGCAACAGCAGCAGCGACCCATGTAATAGCAACGGCGGCAGCAAATGTAAAAAAAAAAGGATATGGAGGTTCCCCTATGAATAGGGGGCTTCAACCCCTTATAAAAGCCCCCCATGTGCAACCAAAAATCTTCTTCGTACTCCTTCTTGAAGCCCGTCTGCAACTCCTCCGCAAGCCACAACTGTAGAAGGAGAAAAGAGGGAGAAGAGAGCCCGAAACAAAAATAATAGAGTGAGAGAAGGAGCTTGAGAGCCATCCGTAAGAAGGGTGGGTTCTTGTATTTTATTTTCCCTTTTCATTCTCTACATTTTGACAGATTTTGCGCAGCCTAGATGTAAACTTTCTATTCAAAGATCAATGAAATGTAGGGCCCCTGGCCCTGATCCTTGTTTGAGCTCTTATTACTCCCTGCTGATGTGCGTGATGTATTATCCCTGGTGCCTCTCTTCCTTTTCTTTCTACTCTCCACAGTAGACATGTTGATGTCTCTCCAATTTTTAGCATGCTGTCCATATGATGAAGTGGTTGTTATCACGGTGGCCACCTGTAATGCCCTGGATTCTTATGGAATTCTTATTGGGTCTTTCGGATCATTTTCGGAGAGTTTCAGATCGCTTTTGTGGGTCCTGAGTTGAGTTTTATGATCCACGTGAGTTTTTCTCTTGTACAAGTTACAGAACCCTGTGGAGAGTTTATTTCTCAATTCATCGACTCGTGGACGCCACAGTTACGTTGTACTCTTCCCGAGGATCGTTTCGACTATTTTTACGTATTTTCTCTGAATTAGTCCATTTTCGGGTCAATTATCAAATTTTTAGAAATTATGAAAAATTCCTAATTTCCTTTCTATTTAACCTAACCCACCCTCTCTCCTCCCTCATTTCTCACCTCTCTTTCTCTCTCTCATCCTCTCTCCTCTCTGGGTCTCTCGACGCGGGGTGCACACCGTTGCGGAGCTGGACGAGGCGAGGACGCGATGGAGTGATCGGGATGCGTGATGGGGCGACGGTTTGAGCATGGCGAGGCGTGATCCCTCGGTGGATTCCGAGACGGTGTAGTTTGTTGATTTGGCATTTTCGACGCGGTTTAGTCTCTTTGGCGCACGGTTTCTTCGGTGGAGGTAGGGAGACAGATCACCTACTCCTTCTATAAGTTTCCCTGTAGTTTCACGTTGTTCGGTGCGAGAAAGAGCGAGTTTGGGCTCATTGTGGTTTTGTGGAGTTCGTAGGGTTCACCAGAAAATGACGATGGATCTTAGATCAGTTAGTGTCAATTGACTCCCTGGAACGTCTGCGTTCCATAGTCACTGATTTCGTCGTGATTGGAGGTCACTCGGGACCGTTAGGAGCTCAGGAAGTCCGGTGACTCCATTTGGGTCAATTTCAAGAAATCGCCAGTTTCTTGCTGTTTCTTGGCCGATTCGACTCCCCTTGGAGTCTAAATGTTGTATATCGCCGTTATGGATGTATCCCCTTCGTTTCGGAACGAACGGGGTGTGGCAAGGCCACGATCGGGCCGATCCCGTGGTTTGCTCGTCATGATGCCGACGTGGTTTAACAGTAATTGCGTTGGGCTTAGGGCGGCTGGTTTTGGACCGTTTAGAGTGTGCCGGTGGGCATCTACGCGGTCACGTGATAGACCGCCCAGTGGATGGCACGGCCAGGTGTGAGCCGTACAGTCCACTTGAGAGGCTGGCTCCCAGCTGTTCTGTTTCCCCGTTGTGTTGAGCGGCCAGAGCTTGACCACTTAGCATGGTTGACCTTGGGTCAACAGTTTTCTGGCGGTTCATGGGGCGGTTTTCCCCTAACCATCCCACTCCCTGAGCGGTACTTCTCTGACCGTTCTGACTGTCCTTTGACCAGCTACTGTAGTAGGTCGGTTTGATGGAACGGCCTATTCCAGACCATTCTATTCCCTTGAGTGGCCTCATGTGGACCGTTCAGCCCATTGAGCAGCCCTTTGTGACCACCCTGTGAGTTGAGTCCGTAGTTGTGTCAATTAGCCATGATGGCCTGATCCGTGTCCGTCTGTCTGTGTATGTGTCATAGGATGGTTAGTTAGTCCGTGTCGTGGATCTTCTATAGATCGCTTGGTGGTTCGTTGGGCAGGTCAGCTGTAGTTGACTGATCCAAGTGGTCATATCCTTGACCGCTATAGTCACCTCGTGGCTCTACCCCTGACCGCCAGTGTCCTCGTCTCTGTGTGCGTAGCGACTTCCTTATTTATGGCTTGGTTTACCTAGCGGCCGAGTGATGGATCGCTTATGCCCAGAGTGTCATTTCCCGTCGTTTCGATTTCCGTATGTCTTGGCTTGACCTTGTGGTTTGCCGTTCCCGTGGATATCTTTTGGTGCCCTATGAGGGCCATGACCACGTTATAAGGTAGCCAGGAGTTTTTGTTGCTTGAGGTAGAATTCTCTTTCCTACTATTAGATCGTCATTGTTCGGTTCCGGTCCACCTGGGGTGACCCAGTGGTTGATAGGTAATCTTGTGCGTCTCGACGGTTCTGTCCAGCCCGAGACATGGTTCTGAACGCCTTGAGATGTTGTCTCACCTCGATTTGCATGTCCAGATGTGCTGAGGGTCTTGGTGTTCCCTCATGTCCCCGTGTCTCGTTTTACGCGGTCATGTCATTTCCTCTGGCTTTGGATTAGACCGATTGGCGGCTTGTTCCACTTTGCGGAATGATCTTGACTCTGAGTCGTGAGACTAAAGGATCGTTGTAGTAGTAGGTTTAGTTGCCTTGTCCTAAGTCTGTCGGTAGTTGTCTTTCTACCTCGATGCTTCATAGTACGCATGACAGTGCTTCTTTGCTTGTCAGTACTACAACGCTTGTGTTTCAGAGTTCTGTGTCTAGTGAGCCTCCTCTAGTCATAGCCTGGCGGCACGTTACAACGTGTCGACCCACCTGGAAGTGGTGGCATGGCGGTTCCCGATATACGGTTTTTAGGCTAGTTTGCATGGGCTCCCTTTCCCTGTAGTATCGTCCTGCTAGGGGAGAAAACTAGCTAGAGGCCTAGCTCAAGGCATTGAGCCTGTGTGTGCACACGTGGTCAGGGGCGTTTTGGATGAACGTCGACGGGCGTGACCTTGACTAGTCACTCGTTACTGTAGTTCCTATTCTGGTTCTGAGCGTGTCTCAGTCTCTGTCGTGCCTCAGGCGGCAGCGTAGACGAGACACTTGTAGCCGCAGCATAATACGTCAGTGGACGCAGCTGGTTGTTCTTTTTATGAGGGGGCTGCTTCCGTCACCTGACACGTGACTCTCATGTTTCTCATGCGTCGTGACCTTTCTGAGTTAGCCCTCTCGTGATCTTGCCCGAGGTCAATGTTGTGTCGTGTGCACGATGCTCTAGTCGTGTATGTGTGTGTGGTCATGTCTAGAAGAGTGTACACGGCAATCGAGTCGTGTATGCTTTAGGGCGTCCGCATCTATCTAGGTCTTTTCTAGGCTTTTTGCCTATCTTTGTGGGCCCGACAGATCAACAACTCTTGACTTCGTCAGATCAGGGTTCGCCTTCCTATTGCTGCCCGGAGTAGTTCAGGGAGCCGACGCTAGTTCGGCAGCCGTGCTTGTTCGGCACGGCTTTTCCATTTTCTTTGAGATGTTCCTACTCCTTCTGTTCCGGTTTTCTTTTACAGCTTTGTAGTTTAGTTTTCCCTGCTTTTCCTACTTTACTACTACTGTTGTTTTAGTTGTTGTTCTGTGTTATTGCTTTATTTTTCAGTGGGGATCCGCGTGACCCCTACTGGACCAGTGACACGAGGCTCCACCTGCTTTTCAGATGGGTGGTCGTCTCCGCTTCCTTGCGGTTCCTAGTGTGGCGAGTTCGTAGTTCCCAGCGGTACCTGCGTCAGGTTTCCCCCGACCTTAGTGTACGTTCTTCTTTCCTATTAGACTGTACTTTCTTTTAATTTCTTACACTGGAATCTGGTATAATTGTTAATTTGAACTGTTAATTAAAAAGTAAATTTATTTTTGCTACTTTAGCAAACTGATCTAATGAAATTTAGTTGCTTACTGTTATATCTGCGACTTCAATGTACTACGCGACATTCCTTTTATCCCTTTGGAGCTTTTCAGCTTTGGCAGGCTTCACGGGTTCCAAGCGGTATCAGGTCTACTCGGTAGTCCTATCAGGTATATCTGGTATCCGGGATCCAGGTTGTCACATTTGGTAGCAGAGCATTGTTGTGTAAAGTACATGAGAATACGAGATATACAGTTTCCAGAGTCCTGAAAGTCCAGTACAGTCTTTCACTGGCTTAGGTTTTACGAATCCTTGTCGCGTTGTTTTTCGCGTGTTGTCTTGTGCGTGCTGTGTTGGCACTGTATGAGATGGTTTTGCTCTCGTCAGGATGCGACGGGATGCTCTTTTTCATCATGGTGTTTGTCTTGATTTTGTTGTACTTGGCAGAGTTCGCCGATAGGCTTGAATCTGCAATACATTGTTCGAGATGTTTTTGTGGTTTATTCAAGTGGCTGGTGACTTTTTGAGTTGGTGTGATGGCCGTACACGTTCTTACGTTATTTTGGTCATCCCAGCTTAAGTCTGTGCTGCTCCTGAGGTATTTTTTCTTCTATCGATGTGGTCGATTAGATTCCTCGATTGAGAAGATGCTCAGGCGACCTAGGATTTTCTCTTTCTTGTAATCTTCTGTGGTTGAGCTTGATGCTTCTCATCCTGGTTGGTGGAGTCTATTCAAGGTAAGCCTTAGAATTACTATCTTAGTGAGACCTTTGTCCTGTGTCTACTTAAGTGTGGACAGTATTTCTTCAGAGCGTGATCTGCTTCTTGTTCGACGGTTGCTTGGCTTTGGACCTAATCTTTGTGTTAAGAGCCGTTGTGTACCATGTTTGTCGTGCCGTGTCTAGCGGCCGATGTGTTGTGAAGGCTCAATAATTGTTTCAGGACGTAATGGTAAGCTGAGATTAGCATTCTTCTTTGTGCTTTGTGCTGAAGCTGGTACTCTCCTTCATTTGCACTTAGGTGACTTGTGATCGGTTGTTAGCAAGATCAGTACTTGTGGCGTGATACATTGTGATTTTCATGAATTGCGATGGCGCCGAGTGTGTGCTGGGATGCGGATACCGAGATATTTTTGATGCCTATGTGTGTTGTATGAGTGCGCAGCGGAAGCGTGTGGGCTGATAACCCATAGGTCAATGATCGTTGGTTGTAAGATTCTGACCAACTGAGAGAATTATTTTTCTCGATGTGACTTCATCTTAGCTCCCTGTGCCTTGATGTGGTCTTTTGTCGTGTCGTTGCTGGAGTCATTCTGGTGTTGGCATCGGCATTTGTGAGTATTGGGGAATCTGTCGGCATTCCTGCTGATTAGGTACCCTTGCTCCTCTGTATGGTGTCTTGGGTCTTGTGCTCTCAGGACGTGATCGTAATCCTTGAGATGTGTTCCCCGATATTGTCATTTTTTTTGTCGTGGGTCTTTTCTTGGTGAGCTTCTCGATGCATGACTAGTCCCTTGTGGTCATGTGTTCAGCTGTCATTATGCCTTGATGTGACCCAGCTTACAGTTGTGTTCCATGGTTCTGTGTCTGGTACAGAGCCAGGATCCTGCAAGAGCGGCTGTTGTTGTCGTTTTATCGTTGTTTCTCTATGATTTTATGTATTTGTCTTGGCACTGTGCGGACCAGGTCTTGTCGGTTAGCTTTGATGTACTCTTCTATCCTGGAAGAGTTAGCATGCGACTCAATCAGATGTCATATCTGAGTGAGGGCAGACTTGATAGTGCTTGTGGTCCGGTGCTGTCGTTGGCGTCCTGTGTGTCAGGTGTTCCCTGTTGCCTTTGGCACTGGAGCTGATGATGTTGTCGAGCTGTCTGCTGAGAGGACTATGTCTCCTTGTTTAAGCTGATACTCGTCGTATCTGTCATTTTTGTTTTCCCGATATCTATTGTCGTGGCATGTGTCGTGTCTCCTTCTCTGCGAGATGTAAGCGACGTTGCCTTGTTTCGGGGGTGTCGGACTTGTGTTCAATTGTGTCATACTCGATCCAGAGCATGTACTCGTGATTGTAGTCTGACTGTGTCCCTCTGAACTATGTTATCTTGAGATTCATGCTGTTTCAAGTTGTGTCTTGGGGTTGTTCTTCCCTGCTTCTCCTTTGCTAGTCCTCAAATTTTGAGGATGAAATTTCTTAAAGGAGGGGAGGATGTAATGCCCTGGATTCTTATTGGGTCTTTCGGATCCTTTTCGGAGAGTTTCGGATCGCTTTTGTGGGTCTGAGTTGAGTTTTACGATCCACGTGAGTTTTTCTCTCGTACAAGTTATGGAACCCTGTGGAGAGTTTATTTCTCAGTTCATCAACTCGTGGACGCCGCAGTTGCGTTGTACTCTTCTTGAGGATCGTTTCGACTATTTTTACGTATTTTTCAGAATTAGTCCATTTTCGAGTCAATTATCAAATTTTCAGAAATTAGGAAAATTTCCTAATTTCCTTTCTATTTAACCTAACCTACCCTCTCTCCTCCCTCATTTCTCACCTCTCTTTATCTCTCTTGTTCTCTCTCCTGTATGGGTCTCTCGGCGCGGGGTGCACAACGTTGCGGAGCTGGTCGAGGCGAGGACGTGATGGAGTGATCGGGATGCGTGATAGGGCGACGGTTTGAGCGTGGTGAGGCGCGATCCCTCGGTGGATTCTGAGACGGCGCGGTTCGTTGATTTGGCATTTTCGGCACAATTTAGTCGCTTCGGCGAACGGTTTCTTCGGTGGAGGTAGGGAGACGGATCACCTACTCCTGCATGTTTCCCTGTAGTTTCACGTTGTTCGGTGCGAGAACGAGCGAGTTTGGGCTCGTTGTGGTTTTGTGGAGTTCGTAGGGTTTGCCGAAAATGGCGATGTATCTTAGATCAGTTAGTGTCAATGGACTTTCTGGAACGTCTGCGTTCCATCGTCACTAATTTCGTCGTGATTGGTGGTCACTCGGGACCGTTAGGAGCCCAGGAAGTCCGGTGACTCTATTTGGGTCGATTTCAAGAAATTGCCTGTTTCTCACCGTTTCTTGGCCGATTCGACTCCCATTGGTGTCTAAACGTTGTATATCGTCGTTATGGATGTATCCCCTTCGTTTCGGAACGAACGGGGCGTGGAAAGGCCACGATCGGGCTGATCCCGTGGTTGCTCGCCGTGACGCCTACGCGGTTTAACAGTAACCGCGTTGGGCTTAGGGCGGCTGGTTTTGGACCGTTTAGAGTGAGCCGGTGGGTGTCTACGCGGTCGCGCGATAGACCACCCAGTGGATGGCACGGCCAGGTGTGAGCCGTCCAGTCCACTTGAGTGGCTGGCTCCCAGCCGTTCTGTTTCCCCGTTGTGTTAAGTGGCCAGAGCTTGACTGCTTAGCATGGTTGACCTTGGGTCAACAGTTTCCTGGCGATTCATGGGGTAGTTTTCCCCTAACCGTCCCACTCCTTGAGCGGTCCTTCTCTGACCGTTCTGACTATCCTTTGACCGGCTACTGTAGTTGGTCAGCTTGATGGAACGGCCTATTCAAGACCGTTCTGTTCCCTTGAGCGGCCTCATGTGGACCGTTCAGCCCATTGAGTGGCCCCTTTGTGACCGCCCAGTGAGTTGAGTCTGTAGTTGTGTCAATTGGCCGTGATGGCCTGATCCGTGTCCGTCTGTTTGTGTATGTGTCATAGGATGGTTAGTTAGTCCGTGTCGCGGATCTTCTATAGATCGCTTGGTGGTTCATTGGGCAGGTCAGCTGGAGTTGACTGATCCTAGTGGTCATATCCTTGACCGCTATAGTCGCCTCGTGGCTCTGCCCCTGACTGCTAGTGTCCTCGTCTCTGTGTGCGTAGCGACTTCCTCCTTTACTACTTGGTTTACCTAGCGGCCGAGTGATGGATCGCTTATGCCCAGAGTGTCGTTTCCCGTCGTTTCGATTTCCGTATGTCTTGGCTTAACCTTGTGGTTTGCCGTTCCCGTGGATATCTTTTGGTGCCCTATGAGGGCCATGACCACGTTATAAGGTAGCCAGGAGTTTTTGTTGCTTGAGGTAGGATTCCCTTTCCTACTGTTAGATCGTCATTATTCGGTTCTGGTCAACCCGGGGTGACCTAGTGGATGACATTTAATCTTGTGCGTCTCAGCGGTTCAGTCTAGCCCGAGACATGGTTCTGGACGCCTTGAGGTGTTGTCTCACCTCGGTTTGCATGTCCATATGTGCTGAGGGTCTTGGTGTTCCCTCATGTCCCCGTGTGTCGTTTTACGCAGTCATGTCGTTTCCTCTGGCTTAGGATTACACTGATTGGCGGCTTGTTCCGCTTTGCGCAACGATCTTGACTTTGAGTCGTGAGACTCAAGGATCGTTGTAGTAGTAGGTCTAGTTGCATTGTCCTAAGTCTATCGGCAGTTGTCTTACTACCTCAGTGCTTCGTAGTACGTGTGAGAGTGCTTCTTTGCTTGTCAGTACTACAGCGCTTGTGTTTCAGAGTTCTGTGTTTGGTGAGCCTCCACTAGTCGTAGCCTGGCGACACGTTACAGAATGTCGACCCACCTAGAAGTGGTGGCATGGCGGTTCCCGATATACGGTTTTTAGGCTAGTTTCCATGGGCTCCCTTGCTTGGTAGTAGCGTCCTGCTAGGGAAGAAAACTAGCTAGAGGCCTGGCTCAAGGCATTGAGCCCTTGTGTGCACACGTGGTCAGGGGTGTTTTGGATGAACGTCGATGGGTGTGACCCTGACTAGTCAGTCGTTACTGTAGTTCATGTTCTGGTTCTAAGCGTGTCTCAGTCTCTGTCATGCTTCAGGCGGCAGCGTAGACGAGGCACTTGTAGGCGCAACATAAGACGTCAGTGGACGTAGCTGGCTATTCTTCTAGTGAGGGGGTGCTTCCATCACCTGACACGTGACTCTCGTGTTTCTCATACGTCGTGACCTTTCCGGGTTCGCACTCTCGTGGTCTTGCCCGAGGTCAGTGTTGTGTCGTGTGCACGACGTTCTAGTCGTGTGTGTGTGTGTGGTCGTGTCTAGAAGAGCGTACACGGTAATCGAGTCGTGTATGCTTTAGGGCGTCCGCGTCTGTCTAGATCTTTTCTAGGCTTTTTGCCTGTCTTTGTGGGCTCGACAAATCGACAACTCCTGACTTTGTCAGATCAGGGTTCGCCTTCTTATTACTGCACGGAGTAGTTCAGGGAGCCGAGGCTAGTTCGGCAGCCGTGCTTGTTCGGCACAGCTTTTCCCTTTTCTTTTAGCTGTTCCTACTCCTTCCGTTCTGATTTTCTTTTACAGCTTTGTAGTTTAGTTTTCCTTGCTTTTCCTACTTTACTACAAATATTGTTTTAGTTGTTGTTCCGTGTTACTGGGTTATTTTTCATTGGGGATCCGCGTGACCCCTATTGGGCCAGTGACACGAGGCTCACCCTGTTCGCGGCCTTTTCTTTCTTTCGCACGTCGATCGACCGACTGACCAACTGGTAGTCAAATGATCAATTGATTACGCAGGCGTGCCAGTCACATGTGTGATGACTTTATGATGTGCTCATTCTGACCCATGTCGGGCGAATGTGAGATTCGATCGGGACCAGCAGTCCGCCATACCATAAAGGCTATGGCGTTAATTACATCCCCGACGAGGAGGGAACACCTTTGATTAATTACCGAGATAGCGGGCTGTCGAAGCCGAATTAAAAAGAGCTACATGATGATCATGACGAAGGCATGCAGGATGCATACATTTATCGTGCAGAAGATGCATAATTCATGGGATTATGGATCCTCGGTACGTGGCGGAGGACATAGGTCCGAACACCATCGTCGCGCATAACGAAGACTTCTGACCAGACGTAATCCGGTTTTCTGTAGACGCCATTTAATATACCCGAGGATCTATGCATGCATGCACACATGACGTTCATGACTATATTAAGCATGATAATAGAATCATGGAAGCAAATGATGATCAACCACGTTTATTACCCCCCCATCAAGGAACGGGAGAACAACACAAATATAATAGCGAAAGCAAAGTGCTAACGGACATGGTAATGAAGATATGATAACAATATAGTTCAGGCTCGCTCGGCCCTTCCTTTATTCAATTTATTACCAATTGTGATTTATTAACACCAACCCGGAGGGACGAGATCCGCTCGGGGGCAAATGAGCGATTAAAGCAACAAGAGGTTTCAAAGCCGGCGCGACCATGTAAGGATAGCTTATACGGCGCGATAAAGCATAGGTATAGCGGCTAATACGGCGCGGCCATCATGGATGTTAATACGGCGCGAAGGCCCTGGGGCGCGCCGGTTTAGGGCGCGCCAGAAAGGCGCAAGCAAAAAGTTTTGAAATACTAGTCTAAGGCTAATCCGGCGCGCGGGGGTACCGCACCGGATTAGGGCGTGCCGGCTAAGGCCGCGCCGTTCTAGGCTTATTTTTTATGAATTCTGAATCGTTTGAGTTTTTTAAGTTTATGTTGAGGGTTTTGAAGTTATTTGAGGCCAATTGTTTGTTAAATTGAAGTCCAAAACTCTGAGGGATGGTATGACAAGTCAGTGCGAGGTTCGTACTCGAGCACCGAGATGATTGAGTCTAGAACGATCGTTTCATTAGAGCTTATTTAATCTTAATCTATCCAAAATTGGACAGCATCTCCCCTGAACCTGAAGATTTACAGGGGAGAAGCGGGGTCATGCTCACCTATGGAACAAGCCCCTAAACCGCCGGTCTGCACAATGGCAGCCAGCAAAATCCCATCGGATAAGGTGCCCCGAGGACTGGCCTACAAGGGACACCAAAGCTCCGTGGGTGGAGGCAACGGATGAGGCGACTGATAACGGAGGTGACACCCCGAGGACAAGCCTACAAAGGGGTGGGCGACTTACAGCACGCACTGCATCTGCTGAGGAGACAGAGACCTTCAGGAGAAGAGGTTCCGAGGACTAGCCTACTAGGAACGTTCACCCTTTCGCCACCACAGAGCCCCGGGGGAAACTGTGGGTTTGAGATTGTTGGGTTGAACCCCTATCAATATATGCTGCAGCCCTGAGGGAGCGTCTACCATCAAGAGATAGGGCTCCCGACCATTCAGCACCTCCATGAAATCATGAGGGAATGTCCCCCTCCCCGGATGACCGAGATGAAATCAGCGGAACTCAAGTGGTGGGAAATCATAGATGAGACAGGGGATATTCGTTACCAACGGACTACCAATCTTAGGACCGAGGTATTGACTGCCGTGAGATTGGGCAGTTGGCGATTGACAATCGTATGGAGGGACAATGGGAGCATAGCCGAGATAATCTGACTACACTGACATATATTCAAGCAGCTGGACCGCGATAGTCACGAGACGAGCGGTCTCCAATTCTCATGGGAAACAGGGGAACGCAAAAGGGAGAAGGAGACCAGAACTCGTATTGAAATGGGAAGAGACATGTGCACAAGCACAGCTCCACCCTCCCAGAAAACGCAACGGCTGTCGACTGAGAAGCAAGTATAGACGGGAAAGCCCCGGGGAGGGGTTATCTCTGTAGCCCTTGATATTCCAGGGCACATGCGAAATCGGAGAAATCGGAATCATAGGACTGCGCGCAGACGGACGACCATAGAGGACCTTTGAAGGAAATCGAGATGGGAGAAGATAATAGGGCATGGAGCATTCAACTCACCAACATTCATATATGCAGATGCATCGCTACCCGACGAGGAAACTATATACATATATTACAATTTCGATGCCGGCACTATGGAACGGCCACCAGTTCGCTTACAGGGAAAACCCGTAAGAGAGCAGCAAGGAGGGGGGATGGCAAAGGAGAGAGGAGCCGGCTCATATCATCGCCGCTCCTTTCCCCCCTCACTTACATTCGATGGGCAGAAGTCTCAGAAGGAGGAATCCACGGAAAGCAGAAAAGAACTGGCACCGGCGCCCACCTCTTCCGGGAACAGGGTATCGTAAAGGAGGAAGACGACCGGCAGAAGGTCCTCCGAAGGAACCCTTCTCTCTCTCGGCTCCCTTTCTTTTCTTTCTTCCCGAAAGCCCTCTTGTGTGTCCTCCTCGTCCTTCTCTTTCTCAGGTCTCGATCTCTTTCTTTTTCTTCTATGTGTCCTCCTTCTTCTTTTTTTTGTTCTGATTGAACTTCACCCATTTATATAGCAGGTTGGAGGCTCTTCATCCGGCGTGGGCTTTGCGCGCCGGGAGGAATCTTCATCATTTCATCGCGCCTGTTTAAGACGCCATCCGATAGAGTGACTTGCGCGCTGGGATAAGAGCCGAAGATAAGGGGGCACGCCGGCATAAGCGCTGAAGGTAGGGGATTTAGCGCGCCGGGATCAGGGGCATCGAATGAGGGGCGCGTCGGTTTAAGGCGCGCCGGGCTAATGCTCCTTGTGTGCTTCAAGCCAGTCGATGAGTCCGGGGATGATTCCGGGAGTCACCGTGAACATTATCTCGCCAATGCCCCTCGAAACCTTGGCGGGATGTCTTGTCGAAGCTCCCATGTCGACGTACGGCCGTTCCTGAGACTCCAGATAGCCTTGATTTGATCGTACGGGCTTTCCACCGACACGGCCTTCGGCTCTACGATCCATGCTGTTGGTCCGGCCTGGCTCGTACCCAAGCTCCTTAGGGGGTTGGATGATACCAGGGATAATTCTGCCTACGCTGGGCGATCATTCGGCCACTAACGGGCCCATCTTGTCGGGAAGCCGTACCCGTGTCGGGTGATCGGGATCTTCTGCCGTCAGAGCTTTCGGTCCTCCATCTCGGAGAGCCAGGGGGGACTCCTTTATCTTCAGGAGAGCCTTTCATGAGGTGGGTAGCCATCGGGTAGACCATCGACCTTGGTCGGACAACGGGTGTAGTGGATGCAGCACGACAAAGTCGATGCCGGTTCATTGGGCAGGCTTGGTCGCACTGCCGGTTGATTGTGGATTCATCTCGGCTCTTCTGAGGTAAAGTCCCCGTGTCCATAAGGAATGACTCGAGGCTCTGGCAGCTTGAGAAATCTTCGATGTATTGATCTTTGTCGGCTCCCGCGCTTCGGTGGGCCGGGTCATTCTTCCTTATGGCTTGGTCGCCGACGATCATATTTTAGGTGCCAACAAATGCCCCCCAGACGTGGGTGTTGTGAGCAAGCACGAGTGTAGCAAGACCCACGGATGAACTTCATCTGGACGGATCTCTTCTTCGGTTGGCAGGAGCTCTGGATGGCCCTTAGTTCGGCACGGATGCTAATCCGGCGCCATTCCCATCTTAATACAGCATGGGATTAATAGGGCGCGCCCTTACCCTTTGTGGTTTTAATCCGGCGCGGCCTTTTCATCGGATCGGTTAATCTGGCGCGGTGATTCCCGGCGCACTTTTGCTTAAAAGGGAAATTAACCCGGTGCGCTACATAGTGCGCCGGTTTAACGGAGGGGGGCCTCCTCTATATAAGGCTTTCGCCTTTGTTTTTTTCTTCTTCATCCCTCATTCGCACAAACTTTTTCTCTCTCTTCCCTCTCTTCCCTTTCTCCGGCACCGAGAGCGGCGATTTTCCTTCGGGTGAGTGGAGATGCTGTCCATTTGGGTTTCAAAACCCTTTCTTTGGGCCCCGAGAGGCTTCTAGCAGGGCTTGCCCTCGGAGCTACTCCCCCGGATGTTCCTCTTGGCCTCGGTGCAATGCCGATGGCTGCCTTTTAAGGACCGTTCCTCAGTGGATGCGTTCCCATTTTTTTCTTTGGCAATCCCCTGTGCTGGGGAGACTGCCAAAATTTTGTCAGAGGTTCGCCTTTGATTAGCTATTTTCTGACTTTACTTTTGTTTGATATGCCTTTTTTGCAGCTATCATGGCATCCAGCTCTTCTTCTCATGCCGTAGTGACATGGGAGAACGTCAATTTCCTCGACTGGGGGCACGGCCAGGTGGCCAAAGTTGCGGAGTCTTCGGATTCCGAGACAGACACTGTGGACACCAGCCGTCTCCTTATCCTCGGGGGTGACTCTTTTCATTATAATAGAGAGGGCGTGACCAGGAGGGATTATCCCAAGGACAAGCACCTGATGTCCCTTCTTCAACGCTTCAACCTTCAGGGGAAGAGGGATGTGTTCGCCGTTCGGAAGGTTGAGCAGGCCTTGCTGGTGGGGAGAGACAGCCTGGCCGAATGTATGATGCGGGGAAGACCCATCTATCTCCCCGGGGAGGTCAGGAAATGGAGCGCTGTGCTGGGGCTGCAAGACCTGGCTCCGGCAGACGGATTGCTGACTAGAGCTCCCGAGTTCGTACCCGCTCGGTGGAATGACTCCGCGGGCAGAGTGGATCGTGAGAAGCCGATCTTTGGTTTATTCCTTGCCCCGTTGAGATGGGGATATAGAGACGAATCGTTCTTGCTGGACTGCTTGGCGGTTCGCTTCAAGCACCAGATATTAGTGGGGTGGTTCGCTGAGCTGAAAGCTACAGACGCTCATGCATTCAGGCCCGGAGCAGTGGAGTTCACAGACTACATGCTGCATCATTACGCTCCTCTTCTGACCAGGGCCGGCATATATCACAGTGTGTACGCTTCAAGGTACCGGTACCCAATCTCACGGGGCTTGTGTTGTGGAATGATCGAGGTATTTTGCCCCGAATATAACACTTTCTACACTTCAGAGGGGGAGACCTCTTTAGACTTGTCGAGTCTATCGCAGCTCAGCGGCCTACCCATTGACGGGGAACCGTATGAAGAAGTCTGCTGGCCTGACTGGTTGAAAGACCAGACCGACGGTGACGGTCGGTATTTGGCGGGATACGCCTATCGGTACCTGATGAAGGCGTATCGCACCCTTTTTCATTCGTCGCACGATACGAGGGAAGCTCGGAAGCCGGGTGAGAAGCGAAGAGTGCGGATGGGCGCCTGGCTTCAATATTTCTTCCAGGGGAAGAAAAAGTATGAAGATTTTCCTCCAATAGCACCCGTGGCCCAGAAGCGGAAGAAGAGGGTGCGACGCCAGGCCGCTTCATCATCTTCTTCGAAAGGAGGGCAGGGGGAAAACCCAAACCCTACTGGTGTTGATGCAGTCACTCACTGTGCTGCATATCTGGTTTATTGGCTTTGTTCTTTCGCTCTTCCTCAAGGTGACGAGAGCGTGATTAGGGCGGAGGCCATTTACCTGGCATGTCTTATGGCTTGGGGCATCAAGCTGTCCCTTTGCCCAGTGGCTTTGTGCCTCATTTACAAGATGTTGGGAGACTTGCACAAGACGCGTCTCCCCAGAAGCCTTCAGACGGTTGGTCCGTTACATTTCTTTAATGCTTGGGTCTGCACCCTATTTCCGGAGGCAGCTCCTCGGGCATTACAAGCGGTTCCTCTGGTCCTGCATATGATAGAGTTTGCGAGTGCTGAGCCATCTTTACTAGCGGAGCAACTCTACGCCATTCGGGGTAAATTGGCCCGTATTCCCATGGATTCGCCTGGGGCTCTTCATTTCTGGAGCTTAGCTGCCCATTCGAGCCCGCTGACGAACAGGACGAGGCAGTGCAAGCTGTTTGAGACTGAGGAGTACATCCATCCGATTTCCAAGGCCAAATATACCAAGCCTATTCTGGAGCCGGAGTTGATTGATTGGGCACTGGCCATCAGGCCTAGTGTCCTTGTATTTCGCAAGAGCGGCATTCTGTGGTTGGAGCCGTATTAACCGTTCCGCTTCAGTCGGAAGTTTGGCTACGACCAGCAGATTCCACATTCCTCTTCACAATTTGCATTGCCCAACAGGCATAGGGCCGGGCAAGTTTCAAACGATGACGCCCGAATATGGTGGGACTTTTTCCATCGTCGTGAAGACGTTTCTTTTCGGGTGCCCGCCCCTGCGCGCTTCCCTCGCGTCACGCCTGAATACGTCAAGTGGTGGAACGCGCTGACGGGATTTTACAGGAATTCCTGGAGAGAGTGCTGGGCCGTGGCGGAGCACATGTTTTTAGCTTCCCAGCTGGAGCCAGTTCTTGACATTGAAGCCTCTTATTTGAAGAAGTTGAAGTCTTGGACCAATACAGAAGTGAAGGCCTATATGGAGGCCCGCAAGATTGTGAAAGGCCACAAGACGAAAGTTGAACCGAAGCTGCCCCCGATCAACAAGGATGATTATGTGAAGACCCTTCGGGGTTTATGCTGGGTAAGCAGTGAGAGGGTGATTCTCCAACAACTCCCTTTACCGGTAGAGGAGCCCATCGCGGCTGTGGCCGACTGGCGTCCCGAGGTGGATAGGTTGTATCCCTATTGGACTTTCATTCGCAAGGAAGACAGGCGGGATGCCTTGTACGACAACACTCCCTGGCTATTTGCACTCCTTCGGTCGCATGGCCTGTCGGTGGGCGGTCCGAGTGAAGCCATCTTGGACCATCCTCTTCAGATTTCATTCAAATATGCAGACAGGTGGGGGCTGGACCATCTGAGCCTGTATTATCTCTTATCCTCTCGTGGTCATGAGGATCTGGCACTGCTGGCCGAACCGAGCGAAAAGATTGGAGATCTATGCTGGCTTATTCGTGAGGCAGCTTCGAGGGACAAAACGCCAACGCTATTTTATTGGCCTCTCTTCCCCTTTTATACGGGACCGGCAAGTATGTTCCATGTCCTCATTCAGGCCTTTTGGCCAGCTTCTTCTTTTCATTGTGGTGTATCATTTTCACCTTTGTGCATGTGCAGTCCGACCGACTTCGGAGGAGACCTGGCACTTCAGGGAGCTGATCATAAAGGCCCACAAGCCAACATATTTTGAAGTTCCTAAGCCTGCCCCGACCACGACGCCACTGCCTCCTGGGGATTCGAGGAAGAGGACTCGGTCTCAGCTGAGGGAGGCCGTCGGAAAGGCAAAAGAGGCGGTGACCCGGGTGACACGGGCACGCCGAAAGAAGACTGCAGAGGAGGAATCGGCAACCGTCATTCCTTCAGTTGTATCTTTTGAAGAGTTTGAAGCTTCCCGCACACAAGGGCTAGAGGCTGAAGGTAGGCCCTTTTTCTCTTCAAAGTGCATTAGCTTGTTTCGACTGCCTTGGCTAGCCCATGCTGACGGTTGCTGACACAGTTGCCACTGTCATCGGGCTGGAGGCGACGGTAGATGTAGCGGCTAGGGACGGGGCAGAGGAAGTCCCTACTGCTCCCGTAGAAAGGGATCTGCCCTCTCCAACACCCAGGCAGGAGATGGAAGGTAATCTATAGTTTAGTTACAATAGCACTGCAAATCTTCATGTCTTTAGCTAGCTTGACCCCTTCTTGCCGTAAATTGCAGTTGATATACAACCGTCATTGCTTCCGGGCTCGGAGGGTGTAGAGGAGGTGATCCCCTCGGGGTAGGGCGGACCTGCTCTTGAGGTATCATCTATTGTTGCCCCTGGTGCGGAGAGCACCGAGGAAGTTCCTGCCGAGGGTGATGCTCCTGCTGGCGAGGCTCCTGCTCCGACGGTGGAGCATCCTGAGAGAGCAGAGGGGTCCTCTTCCTCTGAGCAGGTAGATTATGGTGGTGGCTCTAGTGACAAGGAGCTCTCACTGATTGATCTCGAGACCGATGACGTCGGGGTGTCCTCGGCCTATGAAAGTGATTATCTGACTTTCAGCCTGGCCCGATTGTCGTGGGGCGGTCCCGAGCCGTCATTATCACTTGAGAGTGAAAAGGCCGGTGCCGGGGGATCTGCTCTTAAAGATTTGAGCTTAGTACCCGCTGAGGTAAGGACCTGCCCCGGGTCGGTGTTTGCTGTTCTTCTTTATCTTCCCTCCAGCCTCATTTTTTTAATGTATATATATTTCTGATGCAGGCTGAGGTGGCGCTGCCAACTATGACGGTGCAGATACCACTCCCGGCTCTGGGAACGGGCCATGCAACTCTCCCGTCCGTCCTGCGGCCTATCGCATTGCGATACCCAAAGGACTATGCAGCGGCAATGGTTCCAGTTGGACCCGGAGCACTTGTGGAAGTTGATAGTTCGGCGGCAGCCGGAGATTCTCCGCCAATGGAGGCTGCACAGCAGTCAATTCTGGACAAGGGTGGTCCTGCTGAGATAGAAGCCGGAGAGATTATTGAAGAACAGACGTCTTCAGCTCTCGACGTTCCAGTTGGACCCCCATCCCAGGGGGCAGGCAAAGAAATTGTTGTTGTTGAGGCCCCAGCCACCCTATCTGCCAGTGTAGTTGTTCCCCACCGTAGTGGACTGCAGCTCATGCCATCGTCATCTTCCGGGACGGCCGATGATATTTGGGCTGCCGTGGATAGCAGAGTGGAATTTGAACTGCCCGAGACATCGCCAATTGGTCTTCAATTTTCAAGTGACTTTGTGTGGCAGTTTCTGGGGACCCTCCAGCAGACCGTAACGTCCAGCAGGGATTTAACTTATGTTCAGCTGAGGGGCTTGATAGAACATCTATCCCGCTCGCTGTTGGCCTTTGGTTGTCCCATGGACGACTAGACTCCACGGGTGATCCTGCTCCTGAAGTATGTAAACAGGAGGGAATTTCTAGGCCGGGAAGCAGCTGACCAGTGTAGATTCTAAGAAATCCACTTAGAACAAATAAAAGGAAAAGAAAATGAATAGAAGAATGGGAAAAAGGGAGAAAAGGGAAGCGTGAGAGGATGCTAAGGGGAATGTGATCGCTAGAGACGCGAGGGCCTCAAAGGATATAACAAATAATCAATGGAGGGATCGCGATATAAATGCCTTAAATGCGGGGGAGATTGTGAGTGCACCTTCTCTTTCTATCGGCCGGCCGATGAAGCGAGTTTTCCTTGATTGATTACCCTTGCAAAATTAACAAACACCAATAAACAAACATGGATTAGAAACCAAGATGTGTAGCATCAAATCTAAATGTAAATATGGACATAGAAAGCATGGATATGAACACACCTTATTGGTGTTTGGCCTTTAAAACCCCTATGCAAAAGGGTAGGTAAAAGATGATGTATGATGAAGAATAGAGGGAGATGTGCAAGTGTTGCACTAAGGGAGATGTGCTAGAGTGCACAACATGGGAAGATCTCAACATTGAGATAAAAAGAGATAAAAGAAAAATATGATATGATGCATGCAATTAACTAAAGCAAAAATAAGAGATAGGAGGGTGAAAGCTTAGTGGTTTTCTCCAATTTGGCTTCAAGCTAGGATGAAGATCTTCAATGGAGGAAGAAGAGGATGTAGAACTCCATGGATGTAGAGGCTTCAAATCTTCAATAGAGGAAGAAGAACTCCATGGATGAAGCTTTTAGGTGCATGGGAGTCTTCCTCCTTGAGCCTTTGGTCCGGCAGCACCTCCTCTTGAATTGATCTTGATATTTTTCACACGGGAGAGAGGGAGATTCTATTTATAGGGTTGAAATTCGGAATTAATTCCAAGGGAAATTAGGAAAACATATTTTAGTGGGATTTGGAAGAGATAAACATTAGGCAAGTGTCCCTTCAACATTGGAAAGTCATAGGAACCCTTTCCCAAGTGAAAAAGGAGGCTAAATGAGGAAAGGAAGGAAAATTCGGAATTAATTCCAAGAGAAAATAAGAAAACATGTTTTAGTTGGATTTGGAAGAGATAAACCTTAGGCAAGTGTCCCTTCAACCTTGGAAAGTCATAGGAACCCTTTCCCAAGTGGAAAAGGAGGTTAAATGAGGAAAGGAAGGGAAATTCGGAATTAATTCCATAAAAAATTAGAAAACTTAGTTTTGGTAGGATGGAAAGGGGGATCCTTCCTCCAAGTGTCCTTTCAATATTAGGAAGCCATAGGAACCCTCTCGCAAGTGAAAAAGGAGTGTACGTGAGGAAGGGAAGGGGTGCTGATGGAGTTCGGAATTGAACAAGAATTGACGACCTTGGTCAAGGCGTTAATTGAAATCACGACTGGGACAAAGGTATTAATTTATGGATTTAATTTTAGCAATAAAAACTTTCTGTATTTAAAAATGATGAAGAGACGCCTGAGGGAGAGGCGTTATTTAAAAACACGACCCAAGGAGGGTCGTTAATTCTTATTTTTCTGTTTTGGAAACCAGAAAATTCCAGAAACTGACGCCTTTGCCTCTAGTCGTCCTTTCTTCAAAACGCGCCTCAGACCAGGCCGTTAATTAAAACACGCCCCACTTCAAGTCGTGAATTCCAAAAAATAGAGAAAACTGCCCAAAAAATCCAGAAAAATAAGGGAAAATAAGAAGAGGGAAAAAAGGGAGAAATCCAAGAAAATTGGAGAAAATAACTCAAACAAACTTAATTGGAGGGTCAAATTGGGGCATTACAAGGTAATACGAGATGCACTCACAGTAACGTCAATTTTGGCGTGTCTACAGCTGCCCCGCCTTGGCGTCTGCTTTGCAAGGGAGCAGAGCAAACTGAAAAGTAGATGCCAAGGTGTGATGAGACACGTAATCAACATCACTTGATGAGAATGAAATCAAAAGCTCGAGATGAAGCAATCCCAGGAAATTCAATGAAATCAACGATGTTTGGATAAGACGAGGAGTGTGCACGCGGGCACGAAGGAGAATGATCAACTTCCAGCGCGGTGGAAGTACCCCAGGTCACAAACTTGTAGGTTTCACCATTGGGGAGCGGTTACCAGCTAATATGGACGTGCTGCAGCCAAGGTGGATCAAAGTAAAAGGATTGAGATAAGATGATAGAAATCCAAACAAGGAGCTTTCGAGAAAATGACCCAAAATAGTGACAAAACGAACTGAGGATTCCATCAGCAATGAATATCTCATATCTGGAAAGATTAAGATCAATTTGACTCTCCAAATCAGCTTATCAGAATGATTTTCCAAAAATTGTTTCAAACTCCTATATGAATGTATGCTGGGTTTAAAAGGAAAAATTAAAACAAATGAAAATATAAGATAATCAAGGATAATGTTGTTAAACTACCAAGACTGGGTCAAGAAACCCATTCTGCGAGCCGATACTAAGCCGAAGCCCGTTTATCCATGCATCAACTCGCAAAAGGGAACCATCGTCCCCAGTCTTGGACGGCTCAACGGCCTATCCGTGTGACTAAGACTCCTCTGGAATCACCATTATTTTTGATGAAGGGGAACTCAAATCTCAGATTTACCAAAGTCACAAGGTCCTTGATATAATCTAGTAGCGTATGTAACATATAGTAGAATGCATACAGGGGGGATGGTGATAGCAATGAGCATGGGGGAACTGAGAAATGAGGTGCAAGCACCGTGGGGCTTGTATGATGATGCCGAGTCAGTGGGACCAAGAGCTTCTTCCTGCGCTCAAAGATTCATCAGCCAAGATGTAAAAGATAACAAGCAATGAATAAGGCATTTAAGCATAGCAAGCATAGCATGAATCAAAGCATCAATAGCATGTATGTATCATATCATGAATAGCATTCAAGTGTGCACAGCGTGAAAGGCATGAATAACATAGATAACATCATTAAAGCATAAATAGCATAGCATCATTGTTTGTCGTTTGTCATGAGGATGCAACTTGGCTAATCAAGATTTGGAGTTGAATGATCAAGATCTGATAATGTCCATCGGCGGAGTGATCAGCAAGATTTGGAGATGAATAATCGAAGTAATGCGTAGCAAATTATGAAGTTGTGATCAATTGTGAACATGGGAAGAATTAAAAGGTAGATGGCAATGAATGGAGAGGACTCATCCCGTGCTCTTGGTCCTTGCAAAGTTGTTGTTCCTGCAAAAAGCACCATCAGAAAAATACAGTGCAATTTTTTTTGATTTTGAAATATGCAAATTTTTATGAGTTTTAAAAATATTTGAATTTTTATGTGGATTTTGAAAAATATTTGAATTTTTATTATGAATTTTGAAAATATTCAATTTTTGTTGGATTTTGATCAGGAAATATTCAATTTTTTTTGGATTTTGGCTTAGAAAATATTCAAACATTTTTTGGATTTTGACTTAGGAAATATTCAAGTTTTTTTTTCTTTCAATTTTTTTATTTTTTTTTGGTTTAGACATTGTTAATGCAGCATCAAAGGGTGTTTTTGAACCACTGACTAGGGGTCCTTGTTCCTTCCCCTTTTGCTAAAATTACCCAAAGTCGAGCGTGCATTGAAGGGTGGCACCCTATAACTGACTGCCCTTGATTAACGGTGCTCCTACCAAGGCCATACCCGAGAAACATTCGGTCTTAGAGGGAGAAGAGAAGAATAATTGAGGATAAGCTTTATGCAGGATGGGAGATGTCGGGACTTGAATTCCTTCCAAGGTTTTCCCCTCAAAGAGGTAGTCTGTTGTGCCGGGGCTTTGTGCCTTTGATTTTTAGACCCTTGACATGCATACGACCAGGATTTTCCCTGCGGGGACTTTGCCACTCTTGACATGCCATAATTCACACTTTTGAATTTTTTTTCATAATTTTGATTTTCATACTAGCCCTTTTGGTGAGATGTATATCATGAAAACTCATATGAAAACTCATATTGATTTTGGGTCAAGACTGCCCCTATTTGAGACTCCTCTAGTATTGGGGATTACCCTGGGTGGGTCATCTCATCCGTCAACCTCTTGCCCCTGCATTCGGCCGAGTAAAGAAGAGAAAAGACTTTCAGATATACTCATGGCATGGCCAAAGTAGCAACGGTGTTTTAACCAAAGGAGCCGGTTAAGGACGCCATGAAGTGTGTGGAATGTCCAGCTGAAGGTTACTCTTAACCAGCAGGGAGAGAACGTTGAATTCCCAGCGTGGTTTTTTTATTAACCAAAGGTGCTACAGAGCAAGCCTAAAGACTCTTTCAGTTTTTTTTTAAAAAAGATGAAATTCAATACAGATAAATTCCTAGGATAAAGGCTTAAAATATCACTCTTAATCATGTTAAGAAGCACTTCACTTTGAAAATCATGCGTGAGATAATGATATCATAATAATGCGTACTTACGCCAATATGTTACCTTGCAACCTTTGTAGAAGTAGCTGTCAGAGGCGAGGTTGCTCATCGTGGGATAGTCCTCTTTGGCAGTCAAAAGGATCGGAAGCAAAGGGTTTGAAAGTGGCTTAACAAGAAGGAGTGGTGCCAAGACCAGACTCAGATGAATAAGGAAAAAAGGAAGAGAGGCGAGGGCTAGAACTCCCTCACTAAGGTGTGGAGACCCTGATCACATGAAAGGTCTACAGAAGAAGCGGAGAATTAGAAGGAGGAGTGAGGACTAAAGCCTCGAAAGCAGTGAGAGAATGGGCAGATGCCCAAGGCAGTGGATGTGGAAGAAGTTGGGTCGGACCCAGGATTAGGGGGAATTAGAAGAAGAAATTGATAGATGGAAAGAGGTGGATCTGGAGGGTCTGGGAGTAAAGGAGGAGAATCGTGATAGGAGGAATCATCCGAAGGCTCCGGAGGGATAAGATATCGAAGGACGCGGTGCCCAGGGAAGAAATAGGGGAAAAGATGATGGAAAATGAGGAAGAAAATGAAGGATGTGATGTCCCGGAGGAGCATAAAGATGAATCGGAAGAAAGATGGAGGGTCCGGAGGTTCCAGAGGAATGAGATGCCGAGGGACACGGTGCCCAGGGAATAGTGGATGAAAAGGATCAGGAGGGTCTGGAGGTTTCAGAGGGAAATATCGAGGGACGCGTTGCCCTCGGAATGGAAAAAGTTGATAGAAAAGGAAGAAAAGAATGAAGGACATGATGTCCCGGAGAAGCAAGAGGATGAATTGGAGGAAAGATGGAAGGTCCGGAAGTTTCGGGGGTAGAAAATGGAAAGGGGCGTCATGCCCAAGGGATTGAGAGAGGGGTGAAGGATCTGGAGGTTCCGGGGGAAGAAGATAGAAAAGGGCGCGATGCCCTGGGAGAAAGTCCGGAGGTTTCGGAGGAAGAAGATGGAAAGGGGCACGATGCCCAGGGAGAATCAGTAAGAAGCCCAGAAGATCCGGACTTGAGGGTGTGCAGGGGAGCGATGCCCAAAGAGCGAGATCCGGAGGTTCCGGAGGAGGAAGATACCATGGGACGCGATGCCCAGGGAGGACGGGAGAGAAATTCGGGGAGTCCGGATGCAATGGTTGGAAAGGGGCGCGATGCCCTGAGGAAAGATTGGAGAGGGTGCAATGCCCGGGCAGTGTAAGGGGACCCGCAGATCCTGAGGATGAAGATGAATAAGATGGGAAATGCGGAAGATCCGGAGGTTCCGGAAGGTGGGGAAGATACAGGTCCGGAAACCTGGGAAAGAAGAAGTGCAAATGTATGCGGATGCAATGCAACAGATGCAATGAATGCATGAAATGCAAAGAATGTGAAGAATACGAGGGATGAGAGGATGAGATCCTCCTCTTCGCCTGTGGAGTGGCCCATGAAAAATCGATGATAGATGTGAATGTGGGTGAAGTTGAATAGAAGGTGGAAGGTCCCTTAGTGGAAGCATGTCTACCCCTCCACGGCAGCAAAAGTGTACAACCGGATAAAATCAAAGTCTGTGATGAAGCTTTAATAATCACTGCCAACTCCCTTGGAGGGTGAAGAGTGACAATGTGAGAGAATTGGAAAATTAGAGCATGAAGCATTGTCATATCCAAGGATTGTGGTGTTTGAAAAGTGTTGAACAAAGCGGGCGTTCGCCCCTTGTATGAAATAGAAGGTTCTAGATTGAAGGATCGGAACAAGGGGTGCCCTGTCTGGCCCTTGGACATAGACTTATACGGCATCAACGCTTGGCATTCTCTTCTGGCGAGCAGCGGCGGGGGCTTGGCCTCTTCGACCATTCTTGGCACAACAACCCGGATTGGCATTCGACAAATAAGTTCTTGCATCTTGAACAACATGGCCACGGCCAAATCTTTCTTTTTCGACTCTTGATCATCTTCATCACAAGTACTTACAGAAGGACACCCATTCCGAGTAGTAAAGGGGGGTGAAGCGGAGGCGGAAGGTTCCATAGATGGTGGAGGTATAATGGAAGGTGTTGGAGAAAGGGTGAGTGGAAATGGCGGTTCAAACACGTCGAGCTTCTCCCTTTGCTCGGAAGCAGTCGGGGTTGGCTCGAGTGCAAAAAGGGGTGAATCCTGCTCAGGATTAGCCACGGGTAAGGGTGAAGGGTTAAGTAGTGGAATAGGAGTGGCTAGGTCATGGGTTAAAGGTATAATGGAGGGCCGAGGTGGCGGTAATAGGAGTTTAGCTGATGAAGTGGAGGCTAATGGTATAGCAGGTGGAGGTTTAGCGGAGGCCGGTGCTGTGGAGGCTGATGGTATAGCAGGAGGTGTAAAAGTATCAGGTTTGGTCCGGAGGAAACGCCGGATGGGGCGAGCGGTGTCTGGGGTAGGAGACATGTCTTGGTGCGCCGACATGGGTGATTGGAGTATTGATCCCTCGTCATAACACCAATAAGTCTTAGAAGCGGGGGTTATATTAAGGACGATGGCATCGTCTTGAGCAGGGGGTTCATCCAGTGGTAGCGGAGGGAGAGGAAAACGAAGAAAACTCGGAAGGGATGCCTGCAGAGCTTCATCATCATGTGCCGTCTTGAATTCTTCAATTGCCGGTTCTTCATTATCGAGTTCAAGTGGATGCCATGGTGGAGATGTATTAGTAGGTGGTGGAATGTAATGGTATTGCAGATGATGTGGTGAATGCAAGTGTGAATGCCTAGGCGGAGGCGGAGGGCCATATGAATGAACGGGGTGAATGGGTGGAGGATGGACAGCGTCCACTTGAACGTTGAAATCTGCCGGCTCTTGCTTGCTTGAACTGTCGACGCCGTAGCCGTCTCTCCTATCCTTCCAATCTTTCTCCATCTTTGTAATGTCATTTAGAGCCGCATAAAGGGGATTGACTGGAGTAGGAGGAGCGGGCCGTGGGCTCGTAACCCTCTTTAATTGTTCCTCCAACAAAGTGACTTTATCGAGAAGAGTTCGTTGGATGGGTGTGACTTGAGCAACAGAGGGTCAGCAGGGCCTTGAAGGAGGGGCCGCACAAAAAGGCCGTGGAAGGGGATTAATGGGATGACCCATAGAAGAACCCAGATGGGCCGGGTTGCACGGAATAAATGGGCCTTGGGGCCGTGGTGGAGGACGAATAAAAGGAGGCGGGTGACGGGCCACCCGAATAGGGTTAGGTGTGGACAAAGGAGGCGGGTATTGGACCACCCGAGGAGAAGTGTGAATAGGAGGAGATGGGTGATGGGCTACCCGGGTAGGAATGTGAATAGAGGAGGGAAGTGGGTGATGGGCCACCCGCGTAGGATTGGAAGGAGGATGAGGGGAATGAGGTGCACCCTCAACAACGGCCTTAAGGGCTTGGATTTGTTGAGGGGTGAGATGATCTAATGCATGCAAGATCTGGGAGACCTTCTCATCTTCGGGGGGAGACGGTCCTGTAGGAGTAGTGGCTCGCGATTGAGGCGAGGGACCATGGGATTGGATATTGCCCATGGGTGGGGCAAAACCGTGAAGATGAGGGCGTGGTCCCTTTAAAAGATTATGGTGAGAGTTGTGATGAATATGTTGAAATTGAAGGGAATAAGATGTGCTAGGCTGATCACCCTCATGAACATTAATTGAGTTAAACATGTTGACTTTCTTATCAAAGTATCCCAAACAATTCAATGTGCAATCAAAACAACTCACATAGATAGCAAACAAGCTAAGATGGGGTTACCTTTGATTTCTTTTATTTGAACCTTGGCAAATTAATTGATTTTATGCAAATTGATGTGATCACTCAAGGGGGGAACCTAGTTTCAAATGTGGTTTTCTCCGATGCCAACTAGGAACACTCTCTCACCATGCATAGGCCAACTAAACCCGGGACTTCAAAGGTACAACCTGCCCAGCGTTATGGACGCACTTTTTATTTAATTTATCATTTGTTTGTTCGTTTATTAGGTTTATCAAGTGCGTGGGCGTGCCAGTCACAAAGTGACGATTTATTGTGCGCTCGATCTGACTAATCAGACGATTGTGTGGTTTGTGTCGGGACTGGAACCCGCCGCGCCATAAAGGTCACGGCGTCATTTACATCCCCTCGGAGAGGGGAACACCCTTGATTAATTGCCGGGAAAAGGGGCCTCATGGCCAGAAAATTAGTTACGTGAAAAGTCTATTAGGAAGCATTGAAATCCCCGTGCGAGGGTGAGAAGAAAGCATTCGAGATTATGTCGGTCATTTGTTGACCATTTGATGTTCGGATGAGTGTCCGATTTGAGAAACGAGTAATCATCATAGGAAAACCGGAGCATATGTATGCCGGGTACGACAAATTTATTGTTCACAGGAACTAGAAGCATTCGGTTAAATCCCGGTTCGAGCGGTCAGAAATCGGTGAGTTTATTGACCCGGTGCAAGATCGAGTCAGGACCATTCCGGGGGCGCCTCCCGCGGTCCAAACGAGGCTTGCGTGGGCATCATTAATATTTCCAGTGCCGAAGGGCAGCGGGAAAGTGTCCCGGGACCATATTCCAAAACAAAGATGTGTACAGAGATAGCCGGCTATAGGCCTAGGATGTGGGTCAGGCGATGACCATGGTTGGGGCGAACCCGAGGTCCGAGCATGACTCACGACGCTCTTATTGATGTCCCTATGCGTAGGGTTCGGAGAGGATGAGAGCCGCCTCATTCCATTCGGGTTTTGTCGGTCACTCATGGACCATTTTGTGTTCGGACGAAGGTCCGCGTAGAAAATAAGACGGTGACGGGAGCAAATCCGTGCAAATGTCTGCCGTGAGTACGGCAAGTTTAATGCGAGCGCGGGATTAGATCCCGGTATATATATGTCGGTCACTAACGGACCATTCATTATTCGGACGGAAGTCCGTATTAATAGCGTCAAGGACAACGATAAAACCGTACGAACGTCTGCCGTAGGTGCGGCAAGTTTAATGTGGGTGCGGGATCGGATCCCGATGAAGATGGGTCAGGCTGATGATCTATGGGCCCGAGGTGGTTGCGGACTATGGCCATATCGGGGTTTCCGAGGACCACGTCTGATGCCACGAGGCGTCATTACTTTTCTCTTCACGCACTGTCTTGGGAAACGAAGGTTCCAAGGTATACGTGCGTGTCGGTCACAGTCGGACCATTCATTGTTTGGACGCGAGTCCACGTTTGAAGCATCGAAGACGATGATAAAACCGTGCAAATGTCTGCCGTAGACACGACAAGTTTGATGTGGGGTTGTGGGATTAGATCCCGGGAGACTCGGGTCGAGTTAACGAACTATTGGCCCGAGATATGTTCGGATCACGACCATGTCGGAGGTTCCGAGGTCCACATCCGATACCACAAGGCATCATCAATTTTCTCTTTGCACCCAGCCCGGGGGTGTGAATTGTTAAGTGCGAAGCCCGAACTCACCAACGTGCGCCCCCGGAACAAAATTTGGATTATGGAAAGGGGAAACTTTTTATTAGTTTTATTCATTAGCTTTAAGTCTCTTCTCTCATTTGATTAATCATTTTCTCCCTTTCAGGCACGCCGGTTTAAGGGAAGCAAAGAGGGGAGCGCACCGGTTAATGGATGCCCAAAAGGGCACGCCGGAATAGGTGGTGCAAATTTTGGGCGCGCCGGTTAATGGCCAATGGAGGAGGGCGCGCCGGAATAGGCCCAATGAGGGGGGCTGAATAGTGTAGCGCGCCGGTTAGTGGCAAGGAAAAATGAAAGGGGTTTTGAGTGTAAGGCTAAACTGGCGCGGGGGGTACCGCGTCGGGTTAGCCCACGCCGGATTAGGGCGCGCCGGGCTAAGCTTCTATGAGGTTTTCTTTCATTCTTTTGGCTCTGTTTCTTCTTTCTTTCACCCGTGGGTTGATTTGTTGATTAGTTTGTTCGTCCAATTGATGGATTAGCTTTCTGGAGAGGAGATTTAAGTATTTTGATTGTTTATTAAGGTGGATTAGCATGAAGATTCAAGTGTTTCGTTTGAAGAGTTTGTGCAGGAACTCAGAGATTCAGCTTGATTCAGGGGCTTAGTTGTTCATCTGTCTGTTCTTACGTGTTCTTCCCCTGGCAAAATTTGGGCAGCACCTCCCCCGGACTGACGCTTGCCAGAGAAAATAGAGGAACACCAAATGGATTGCTCCGGGGTGAACCTCAAAATGTAGACCTCACGGCGGTCCAATAACCCATAAGTGAGTGTATGAAGCTCGAGGACTAGCCTTCAAGAACTCCCACAGCTCACGGGTGATGGTTTCATAAGCGGGACGAATGTGTGCCATGAGAGGCCATGAATGTTCATCCCCTGACGGACTCCTTCGAAGGCCCTGCTATGGAGAAGCAAGCTTCGAAGGGCCTGGATGAGGAGAAGGCAGAGGGAAAGAGAGGGAGGCAGAAGAACACCGTGTGTTGCGAAAAGAACTTCTCTTTTTATTCATTTGCAAAGGGAAATACAGCTGGGAATCTACCCTAAAGCGAGAAAGGGGGAGAGTACAGTAGAGAGAAAGGAGGGAATACATCGATGGGGGAGGGGGAACGGAGCACAAGCTCCTCCCCCTCCGAGCTCACCTCTCACTCTCACTCTCCTCTCTCTTTCTTTCTTCACCTCTCTGGCGTGGATGGGTGGAGCTTCCTTCTCTTTGGGTGGCCTTCTCCTCTTATTTTTCTTCTTCTCTTCACTGCATACAGCAGAGGGGGTTCGAGCAGCCAACTCTCCTTCTTCTTCTTCAACAGTGGGGCATGCCTTTTATAGAACGGACAGTGGGGGAGAAAACTCCCGCCACCTCTGCCTTGTTCGCAACAACGTTATTGTTGTGCTGGATGATGCTGGTTCGTGGAGTACACTGGCGTTCATCCGAGGATGGGACATTTGCGGATTTGCGGGGAGGATCTGCCACTGCTGCCACCACTGCCACTTTGCTGTCGAACGGGGTGAAGGCATGGCTTCAAAACATTAAATGCCCCCCTGCGCACCGCATTTAAACAAAAACAGAGCATCGGAGTTTTGATGGGATGGCATGAGGTTAAAACGGCACGGTGGAACGGTGACCGCGCCGGTTTAAACCCAAACACAATTTGCGCACAGTTTTAGCATTTGAAGGCAAAGCTTTTGAAAATGGGGGCACGATAGGTCCTATAGCGCACCGGATTAAGTTGCCAAAATGGGGGTTCTTTGAAAGTGGCGCTCCGGATTAAGACATCAGCATGGGCGCGCCGTATTAGAGCATCAAAAGGGGGAAGGCCCCCTCGACAGGAGCGCGTCGGACATCCAAAGAGAAAGGGGCGCGCCGTTTTAAGAGGGGGGCGCGCCGTTTTAAGGCGCGCCGTTTTAAGGCTCCTTCGTGCCGTTTTAAGCACTAAACGGATTCTTCTCAGAGTCGCGGCTGTTTATATGAATGTCGGCATTCCCAGAATGTTCCGGTTGCAATGTATGGCCTCCACAATTTTCCATTCGCAGCCTTCGGGACTCGGTCCCAGATTCTGCGTAACTTTCTGTGCATGCCGAGATTGTGCCGGAGTTCCCGACTTCTCTCTGACTCAGCTCTTGGCATGGCCGGTCAGAGCATTGTAGCTGTATCTTCTGCCTGGGGGGCTTCCTTAGCAGGTAGTGGACCACCAAGCGAGTTCTCGTCCTGATCGGGCGAGGCATGAGGTTTGTTCGGCATTTCCATCTTCGGCTTGCTCTCGAATGTCGAGACGTGCATGCCCTATGATCCTCATCGACATTTTTTGGTGTCCACAAGCGTCCGTGAGGGAATCCACGGGTGCGGGGACTTATGGAGGCTTGGTTTAAGAATTTTCGATCCAATGAGACGGAGTGCTCAATGGAGGGTCCTTCCTTCACCAAGAGGGTGGTGTGACTCCTAAAAGTGTGGGGAGAGGAGGTCTCCCAAACCAATGCAAGGATGAATGCAGCAGACAGTATCAAGCAGATAACAACACAGAACAAAATGACGACCTGGGAAAGGTCGCTATATCAATAAATCACGTCTGAGCGTCAGTCGCTAGTCACTGTAAAAAGTGCAAGCAGAGTAAAATAGTGCCTTAGGTGAGGCGCTTTCTTTAGAATGGGCGCCTGGGAGCAGGGGCGTCAAATGGTAGTAATCAGCATGAATAAACAATGATAATAAAAAAGACGCCTTACAGTAAGGCGCTATTCAAGTGAAAGACGCCTTGATGTGAGGCGTTATACTGATAAAAGACGCCTCCAAGAGGGGCGTTAATTACTTCAATACTTCAACGGCCCTAGGGCTCAAACAATGGAAAATACCGACAGAAATGAAAAACACTCACAATCTCAGTATAAGAATCATGGCAATCAAACATGACAATGGATATAGCATGCTCATCATTTTTTTTAAAAAAAAGAGATGGATAAATGGAATTTCTAAAAACCTATCAAACTGACAAATCACATAGGGAGAGTGCTACGTGGAGCACAAAGGGAGATGCACCGTGGGTGCAAAAGGGGAGATGGCACACGTGGGTGCCCAAGGGGAAAGGGTAATCAAAAGAAAAACAAAAGGTGTCCCACCGTGATCGCCAATTTGTAGATTCTAAGAAATCCACTTAGAACAATTAAAAGGAAAAAGAAAATGAATAGAAGAATGGGAAAAGAGGGAGAAAAGGGGAGCATGAGAGGATGCTAAGGGGAATGTGATCGCCAGAGGCGCGAGGGCCTCAAAGGATATAACAAATAATCAATGGAGGGATCGCGATATAAATACCTTAAATGCGGGGGAGATTGTGAGGGCACCTTCTCTTTCTATCGGCCGGCCGATGAAGAGAGTTTTCCTTGATTGATTACCCTTGTAAAATTAACAAACATGGATTAGAAACCAAGATGTGTAGCATCAAATCCAAATGTAAATATGGACATAGAAAGCATGGATATGAACACACCTTATTGGTGTTTGGCCTTTAAAACCCCTATGCAAAAGGGTAGGTAAAAGATGATGTATGATGAAGAATATAGGGAGATGTGCAAGTGTTGCACTAAGGCAGATGTGCTAGAGTGCACAACATGGGAAGATCTCAATATTGAGATAAAAAGAGATAAAAGAAAAATATGATATGATGCATGCAATTAACTAAAGCAAAAATAAGAGATAGGAGGGTGAAAGCTTAGTGGTTTTCTCCAATTTGGCTTCAAGCTAGGATGAAGATCTTCAATGGAGGAAGAAGAGGATGTAGAACTCCATGGATGTAGAGGCTTCAAATCTTCAATAGAGGAAGAAGAACTCCATGGATGAAGCTTTTAGGTGCATGGGAGTCTTCCTCCTTGAGCCTTTGGTCCGGCAGCACCTCCTCTTGAATTGATCTTGATATTTTTCACAAGGGAGAGAGAGATTCTATTTATAGGGTTGAAATTCGGAATTAATTCCAAGGGAAATTAGGAAAACATGTTTTAGTGGGATTTGGAAGAGATAAACATTAGGCAAGTGTCCCTTCAACATTGGAAAGTCATAGGAACCCTTTCCCAAGTGAAAAAGGAGGCTAAATGAGGAAAGGAAGAAAAATTCGGAATTAATTCCAAGAGAAAATAAGAAAACATGTTTTAGTTGGATTTGGAAGAGATAAACCTTAGGCAAGTGTCCCTTCAACCTTGGAAAGTCATAGGAACCCTTTCCCAAGTGGAAAGGGAGGTTAAATGAGAAAAGGAAGGGAAATTCGGAATTAATTCCATAAAAAACTAGAAAACTTAGTTTTGGTAGGATGGAAAGGGGGATTCTTCCTCCAAGTGTCCTTTCAATATTAGGAAGCCATAGGAACCCTCTCGCACGTGAAAAAGGAGTGTAAGTGAGGAAGGGAAGGGGTGCTGATGGAGTTCGGAATTGAACAAGAATTGACGACCTTGGTCAAGGCGTTAATTGAAATCACGACTGGGACAAAGGCGTTAATTCACGGATTTAATTTTAGCAATAAAAACTTTCTGTATTTAAAAATGATGAAGAGACGCTTGAGGGAGAGGCGTTATTTAAAAACACGACCCAATGAGGGTCGTTAATTCTTATTTTTCTGTTTTGGAAACCAGAAAATTCCAGAAACTGACGCCTTTGCCTCTAGTCGTCCTTTCTTCAAAACGCGCCTCAGACCAGGCCGTTAATTAAAACATGCCCCACTTCAAGTCGTGAATTCCAAAAAATAAAGAAAACTGCCCAAAAAATTCAGAAAAATAGGGAAAAATAAGAAGAGGGGAAAAAAGGGAGAAATCCAAGAAAATTGGAGAAAATAACTCAAACAAAGTTAATTGGAGGGTCAAATTGGGGCATTACAAGGTAATACGAGATGCACTCACAGTAATGTCAATTTTGGCGTGTCTACAACCAGCTGGCGGCCATATCATTGGAGCGGGCTGAAAGCCGAGCAGCTCTTATTTCTCTGCAAGAGACTACGGCGAGGATGAGGGATGAAGCCGATGCCTCTTTACAGCGCCGAAGCTTCTTGATGGCCCGGGTGGCGGCATTACAGGCCGAACTTTCAAGGGTAGAGGCCGAACTTGAAGAGGTAGATCGCCTGGGAGTCCAGAAGGCGGAGGAAGCAGAGATGGCCGATGGACAAGCTGCTTCCCTCGGGGAGAAGCTATCCGAGCTGGAGGCCACCGAGTTTCGATTGCAAGAACTGACCCGCCATCCTTCCCTGGGTATTCCTGCGCTGGAGGACATCTTCCGACACCCTCTGCCGTAGTCTTTTTTTTCTTTATTTGCTCCCTTTTTGACGCACTTCATGTACTCCGGGGGATGGCCCGTGTAACATGTACCTTTTTCTTCATAGTAATGGAAAATCTCCATCGTGCTTTTTGAATGAAGGCTCCATCTTGTCATTATTCTTTTCTCTTCCATTCGCCCGTTGTTTCTAATCCGAGTGTATGAGCCACTAGGGTAGGAGAGCGCTCACGCCTTCAGCAAAGGGGTGAGGTGTTCGCTCCACCGCGCCGTGACTTTTCTCGAGACTAACAACGGCCTATGCCAGTCGAGAGTCCGGGGGACTCAAGAGGGTATTTTAAAACTAGCGGGTAAGCGGTCCTGCCGAGGATGGCAAGACCCGAGAATGGGTAGCGACCGGTCCTGTCGATGATGACGAAGGTCGAAAAAGGGTAGACGGTCTTGACGATGATGACAAGAACCGGACTAGGGTAGCGACCGATCTTGCCGATAGTGACAAGGGTCGAAAAGGGTAGATGGTCTTGCCGATGGTGACAAAAAATCGGGTAGAGTAGCGACCGATCTTGCCGATGGTGACAAGGGTCGAAGAGGGTAGACGGTCTTACCGATGGTGACAAAAACTGGGTAGGGTAGCGACCGATCTTGCCGATGGTGACAAGGGTCGAAAAGGGTAGACCGTCTTGCCGATGGTGACAAAAACCGGATAGGGTAGCAACCGATCTTGCCGATGGTGACAAGGGTCGAAAAGGGTAGATGGTCTTGCCGATGGTGACAAAAACCGGATAGGGTAGCGACCGATCTTGTCGATGGTGACAAGGGTCGAAGAGGGTAGACGGTCTTGCCGATGGTGACAAAAATCAGATAGGGTAGCGACCGATCTTGCCGATGGTGACAAGGGTTGAAAAGGGTAGACGGTCTTGCCGATGGTGACAAAAACCGGATAGGGTAGCGACCGATCTTACCGATGGTGACAAGGGTCGAAAAGGGTAGACGGTCTTGCCGATGGTGACAAAAACTGGATAGGGTAGCGACCGATCTTGCCGATGATGACAAGGGTCAAAAAGGGTAGACGGTCTTGCCGATGGTGACAAAAATCGGATAGGGTAGCGACCGATCTTGTCGATGGTGACAAGGGTCGAAAAGGGTAGACAGTCTTGCCGATGGTGACAAAAATCGGATAGGGTAGCGACCGATCTTACCGATGGTGACAAGGGTCGAAAAGGGTAGACGGTCTTGCCGATGGTGACAAAAACCGGATAGGGTAGTGACCGATCTTGCCGTTGGTGACAAGGGTCGAAAAGGGTAGACGGTCTTGCCGATGGTGATAAAAACCGGATAGGGTAGCGACCGATCTTGACGATGGTGACAAGGGTCGAAAAGGGTAGACGGTCTTGCCGATGGTGACAGAAACCGGATAGGGTAGCGACCGATCTTGCCGATGGTGACAAGGGTCGAAAAGGGTAGACAATAGATGTACATAGGTGGGATATCGTATGAAAATTCCCCGTCGACCTCGTAAGGGGTCTTCCGGACCGAGAATGAATCATCACTATTCATCATTCAATTTTTTATTCACATTACTGACCTAAGCGCCCTTTCGGGTTTTCACCGAGGCCAGCCCCCTCTTGCTTTTGCCCGCGCGCCCTTTCGGATTTTCACGTGGCGGGGTACCCGATTTTGCCTGCGACGCCCTTTCGGGTTTTCGCCACAGCTGGGTTATAGCCATTTTTGCACTTATCCTGATATAGGAACAAGTCTGGCGGGGTATCTCTATTTTTAACCCCATTTTCTTTTCTTTCTTTCTTTTTTCTTGAATTCGGGATGCAGAAGAACTGGACCGCGAAAATATTGACTGGCCTTGTCAATGATGAGAAGGATTGGACCCTGCTTCGGTCTGTCGACACTGGTTAGATGTTGAAGCAAAGGACATGGTCTATTAACAAGGATGTAAGATCCGAGCTAAGGGTAAAGATCGACCGGTCTCACCGATGATGACGAGGGTCGAATGTGGGTTTATTCATCGGCATGGGCCACATGCCGAGGCAAAGGTAGGGTTATTAACGGGGACGGAAAGTCCACGTTAAGGGAAGAGATAGACCGGTCTCGCCGATGATGACGAGAGTCGACCATGGGTTTATTCATCAACATGGGTCACATGCCGAAGCAAAGATGGGATTATCAACAGGGACGTAAGGTCCAAGTTAAGGGTAGAGATCGACCGATCTCGCCGATGATGACGAGGGTCGAATGTGGGTTTACTCATCAGCACGGGTCACATGCCGAAGCAAAGATGGGATTATCAACAGGGACGTAAGGTCCAAGTTGAGGGTAGAGATCGCCCGACCTCGCCGATGATGACGAAGGTCGAATGTGGGTTTGTTAAAGGATTTCCGGTGGGACTTTGATGGTTGTCCCTTTCGGAGTTTCATTGGGTGGAGAATAGGAGAGGAATTTAGAAATTACCACTTTATTGACTCAAGCGCCCTTTCGGGTTTTCGCCGGAGCCAGCCCCCTCTTGCTTTTGCCCCCGCACCCTTTCAGGTTTTCACGCGGCGGGGTACCCGATTTTGCGTGCAGCGCCCCTTCGGGTTTTCGCCACAGCTGGGTTATAGCCATTTTTTCACTTGTCCTAATATAGGAGCAAGTCTGGCGGGGTATCTCTATTTTTAACCCCATTTTCTTTTCTTTCTTCTTTTTTTTTTTGATATGTATAGGGTGGCGGGTCGAAGTGTGATGTTCGACTCCTGGTCGACAGTAGATGGCCCGTAGTGGCAACAATGTGAGAATGCCAGCTAGAACACAAAATCTTCAGCCGACACGGGTTTATTTGTTAGTGCGGAGATAATGCTAACGCAAGGAAGGGCTTTCGTGCCAGTCCGAACTTAAGGCTCGTAATGGCGGTGCGGCGTATCCTTTTGGAAGCTTGATCAGGGCAAAATGCCACTGGACCAAGGAAAGGGCAGCTCGATCAGGGCGGAATGCCACTGGACCAAAGGAAGGTAGCTCTGTTAGGGCGGAATGCCACTAAACCAAGGAAAAGGTAGCTCGATCAGGGCGGAATGCCACTGGACCAAGGAGAGGGTAGCTCGGTTAGAGTGGAGTGCCACTAAACCAAGAAAAAGGTAGCTTGTTTAGGGCGGAGTGTCACTAAACCACGGAAGGTAGCTTGGCTAGGGCGAAGTGCCACTAAACCAAGGAGAGGGTAGCTCGGTTAGGGCGGAGTGCCACTAAACCAAGGAAAGGGTAGCTTGGTTAGGGCGAAGTGCCATTAAACCAAGGAAAAGGTAGCTCAGTTAGGGCGGAGTGCCACTAAACCAAGGAGAAGAGTAGCTCGGTTAGGGCGGAGTGCCACTAAACCAAGGAGCAGGGTAGCTCGGTTAGGGCGGAGTGCCACTAAACCGAGGTAAGGGTAGCTCGGTTAGGGCGGAGTGTCACTAAACCCAGGAGAAGAGTAGCTCGATCAGGGCAGAATGCCACTAGACCAAGGGAAGGTAGCTTGATCAGGGCGAGATGCCACTAAACCAAGAAAAGGGTAGCTTGATCAGGGCGAGATGCCACTAAACCAAGAAAAGGGTAGCTTGATCAGGGCGAGATGCCACTAAACCAAGGAGAAGAGTAGCTCGGTTAGGGCGGAGTGCCACTAAACCCAGGAAAGGGTAGCTTGGTTAGGGTGAAGTGCCATTGAACCAAGGAAAATGTAGCTCACTTAGGGCGGAGTGCCACTAAACCAAGGAGAGGTAGCTCGGTTAGGGCGGAGTGCCACTAGACCAAGGGATGGTAGCTCGGTTAAGGCGGAGTGCCACTAGACCAAGGGAAGGTAGCTTGGTTAGGGCGGAGTGCCGCTGAACCAAGGGAAAAAGTAGTTCGGTTAGGGCGGAGTGCCACTAAACCAAGGAGAAGAGTAGCTCGATCATGGCAGAATGCCACTAGACCAAGGGAAGGTAGCTTGATCAGGGTGAGATGCCACTAAACCAAGAAAAGGGTAGCTTGATCAGGGTGAGATGCCACTAAACCAAGAAAAAGGTAGCTCGGTTAGGGCGGAGTGCCACTAGACCAAGGGAAGGGTGGCTCGGTCAGGGCGGAATGCCACTGGACCAAAGAAAGGCAGCTCGGCTAGGGTGGAGTGCCACTAAACCAAGGAGAGGTAGCTCGGTTAGGGCGGAGTGCCACTAGACCAAGGGAAGGTAGCTCGGTTAGGGCGGAGTGCCACCAGACCAAGGGAAGGTAGCTTGGTTAGGGCGGAGTGCCGCTAAACCAAGGGAAAAAGTAGTTCGGTTAGGGCGGAGTGCCACTAAACCGAGGAGAGGTAGCTCGGTTAGGGCGAAATGCCACTAACCAAGGAAAGGGTAGCTTGGTTAGGGCGAAGTGCCACTAAACCAAGGAAAAGGTAGCTCCGACCGATCACTCGGGACATGTCGGTTGCGCTGCATGATACATCTTAATGTGTTTTTCGTTGAGGGGAGAGAACTGAATGACTCCTTTGTGGTCTACAAGGACGTAGGCACCCCCTTCATATACTCGGCGGACGATATACGGCCCGACCCAGTTTTCGACCAGCTTCCCTTCGGGGTTGGAGGCCATCACTTCTTTTCTTTTGACCATTACCAGGTCTACTTTCTTGAATTCTCGACCCTTGACTAGCTTGTCAAAAGCACGGGCTATGCGAGCTTGGTAGAGTTGGATATTTTGCTGTGCCCAGAGGCATTTTCCTTCGAGCTCAGCGAGCTCCTCCAATCTTCTTTCTGCATTGGTCTGCTCACAACTGACTAGTCCGTGCTGGATGGCAACTTGCAATGAAGGAACTTCAACTTCAATGGGCACTACAGCTTCCGACCCATAAACGAGGGAGAAAGGTGAACAGCCGGTTGGGGTCTTGTAGACAGTACGATAGGCCCAAAGTGCTTCGTACATCCTTTCTTCCCAATCTTTTTTATTAGACTTGATAGTCTTTGCCAGCAATGTACATAATGTCTTATTAAAGGCTTCTGCGAGTCCATTGGCCTGAGGGTTGTAGGGGGATGATGTCCTCCAGTCGATTTTGTATTTGTCGGCCAGCCGATAAACCTTCTGGTTCCTAAAATGACTGCCATTATCAGAGATGATTCGGCTGGGGATCCCGAACCGAAATATTACATCTTGCCGGAAGAATCTTGCAACTAGTTCTCCCGTCACATCTCTTAGTGCTACTGCCTCCGCCCATCTGGAGAAGTAGTCTGTAGCTGCTAAGATGTATCTGCACCCTGATGAAGATGCTGGTAGCAGCCCTACTACGTCCGTGCCCCACTGAGCAAACGGCCAACTTGGTAGGGTGTGATGCAATGGCACTGGAGGTAGCGTGTTCTTGACACTTCTGACAAGCTTTGGCAAACCTGAAACAATCATCAAATATAGTGGGCCAATAGTAACACAATTTCTTTATCTCAATTTTCATCTTCGAGCCGGCCTGGTGTGCTCCAGCTGATCCTGCATGGACCTCCTGCATCACCTGTCCCGCTTCTGCTGAAGACAAGCAACGGAGTAGGACTTTCCTTCGGGCATCTGCCGTAATTCGGAACAAGGTCCCGCTTCTCATCTCGTAAGAATCCTTGATCCTCAGGAGCTTCATTCTCTGTTTCTTTTCTTTTGGAAGTTGCTGGTGTTGAAACCAGCGTAGGAGATGCTCTCACCAATCGGGCTGCCGAACCCCTTCGATGACTGCTACTTCCATATCTTGTTCGTCGGCTAGGACCTCTGTTACGCTGGGGACCTGTCGACGGTTGATCACTATTATATTCAGGCTTGTGTCTGGCGGGACCGCCAATGAACTGGCCAGCTTAGCGAGGGCGTCTGCCTGAGCATTCCGGCCTCGATTGATGTGCTTGATGCTGATGAAGTAAAATCTTGACATGAGGCGAGTTGCCAACTGGTGATATGGGAGGAGCTCTTGCTTTCGCACATCGAACTCTCCTTCCAGCTATTTTATAACTAGCATGGAGTCTCTGAATGCTTCCAACATCTGAATTCCCATGGATAGAGCAATTTGCAACCCGATTATCAGGGCTTCATATTCCGCATCATTGTTTGTGCATTGCTTGTTTATGGAACAGGATGTATGCACCACTTCTCCTTCTGGGGATTTCAGGACTATGCCTGCTCCTGCTCTGACCCTGGATGATATGGTGGCAGAGGTGTCAATTCTGGAAGCGCCATCAAAGTATAGCTGCCATAGAGAGGGTTGTACTTGCACGGCTTCTAGGGTTTCATCTTCAGGAAGCTCCGGCTCCAACGGGCAATCCCCGGGCACTGGGTGCTCAGCGAAGAAGTCTGCAATAGCTTGGCCCTCGACGGCCTTGCGCGGCACGTAGGAGATATCAAACTCCATAAGGATTACCGCCCATTTGCCCAGGCGGCCTTTGAGTGCCGGTTGAGACATGATGTACTTCAGGGGATCCTCTTTGGACACCAAGCTGATTTCATGCGACAACATATAATGTCAGAGCTTCTTAACTGTGAAGACCAGCGCCAGACAGATCTTCTCAATATAAGTATATTTCACTTCAGTTCTGACCAGTCTCTGACTGAGGTAATAGAGGGCTTGCTCTTTCCCTTCTTCATTATTCTGGGCCAGCATTGCCCCCAGAGATTTATGTGTAGCCGCTATATACAGTATCAATGGTCATCCTTTCACCGGTGCGCCCAGCACTAGAGGAGTTTTCAGGTAGTCTTTTAGCTTGTCAAAGGCTGCCTGGCAATCTTCATCCCAATAAAAGGGAACCTCTTTCATCATCAACTTGTGAAAAGGCTGACATCGCCTTGACAAATTGGAAATGAACCGCCGGATATAAGCTAAACGGCCTTGTAGTGATCTCAGCTCGGAGATGTTCCTTGGCGGAGGTAACTCTTGAATTGCTTTGATCTTTGCGGGGTCTATCTTGATTTCCCGATATCAGACGATGAAACTCAAGAATTTTCCGCTCGACACTCCGAACGCACATTTCATGGGGTTCATCTTCAGCTCATGCTGCCTCAGCCTCTGAAAAACAATCCGGAGGTCTTGCAGATGATCTTCCTTTCTTCTGGTTTTGACCACCAGGTCGTCTATGTAGCATTCGACCTTGTGGTAGAGCAACTCATCAAAGATTTTGGTCATTGCGCGCTGATAAGTTGCGCCAGCATTCTTCAGTCCGAACGGCATTCTCTTGTAATGATAAATGCCTTTAGGGGTTCGGTCATGCTCCGCAATCCAAATCTGATTGTAGCCGGACGATCCATCCATGAATGATAGGGCCTCATGGCCGGTTGTAGCATCAATCATGACTTCGGTTATTGGCACCGGAAAGTCATCCTTGGGGCAGGCTTTATTTATATCTCGGAAGTCGACACATATCCGGATCTGTCCATTCTTCTTCTTCACGGGGACGATATTCGCCAGCCATGTAGTGTACTGGTTTTCTTCAACAAATCCCATGTCAATGAGCTTGTCGACTTTAGCACAAATTTGGGTGATGAGCTCTGGCCTCATGCGCCGCGGTGGTTGCTTCACTGGCTCGGCCTCAGGGCTGATTGTTAGCTCGTGTTGTGAGACAGCGGGGCTTAGACCTGGCATCACTTTGTAAGTCCAGGCGAAGCAATCCCGGCATTCTAGCAGCAGCTGGATGTACAGCTCCCGTTCTTCTGGGGATAGTTGGGCGCTGCGGAAGGTAGGCCTAGGGTCCTTCTCATTTCCCAGTTTGACTTCCATCAGTTCATCGACTGTGGCCTGGCCTCCGTCTTCTATTTTCGGAGGTGCCGGTTGGAGGTCAGCGAAGTCTGGAATGCCATCTTGAGGGTCAAGCACTTCGACTTCCTCGTCAGACACCGCCACAGCTTCTTGAGGCTTCTTTATTTCTTGTGCTAGCGGCTGGGTGGATCGTTCTATTAGCCAATCCATCGCCGTTGCAGCTCTCAAGGGCGAGAGAGCAGCTTCAGTGTTTGTAGATGAGGTTGTAGCCACGACGGGCTGGTAGCTATTTACTGTCGGACTCAGACAGCATACTGGTTCTATAGCAGAAGCTGAGAAAGTCTCGCCTTCTGGGACAGTTGTGTCTTCCGCAGAAGTGGCTTTTTCTTTCCTGGTAGCTGGCTCCCCTTGATTGGAGTTGACCAAGGCTTCCCTGATTGACAGAAAGGGTGTTGAAGTTGTCATTAGTAGGACCCCTGTGGAGGGAGAGACTCCTACTTCTTGAATGTCTTCGGCTTCGCTGCTGCTAGCCGTATCAAATTCGGCTTGAAAGGCCGCTTCTTCGGGATGAACTTGCTCCTAGCATCGGCAAGGGGCTGAGGTTTCTACTTCTTGATTTCCGGACCGAGCCAGTTCAAGATATTCGGCTTCCGTCGGATACTCATCAAAGGTTGCTCCCAAAGGGCTATCTTCAGTAGTGTAGAAGGCGGAGATAGTATCCACCTCGTACCGCCCACTGTGATAATATTCCTCCAGGGTGAAGCCCAACCCTGGATGTTGAGAGACACGTCTCATTTCCTTATCCAGATTTGCAGGATGCCACATCTTCTGGAAAGCTTCTTTGCGCTTTTGAGACTGATCGGGAGGAATGTGTTGCTTCTGAAACATCTTGGCCATCCGATCAGTTGTAAATGCCAGGCCTTGAACAGGAACCGGCGGGTTGCTTAGATCTTCGGGGAGGCTGCAGTATGTGTCTTCCCGAGTGGGATGTTCTTCAGCCGTATAGAACAGGCTGCTGGGCCCATCTTCTTGTGTCACCTCCCAAGCCTTGAAAGGTTCGACAGTGGGGTCGTTGAGGCCGAGGACTGGCTTGGTGAGGCCGGCCGGGACTCCGATGCGGTCGTGCTGTCGATTGACCTGCACTTCCTTAGCTTTGGGATATAATGCTGGGGGTGTTACCCTGCCGACGTCTCCAGAAGCTGTGATGTGGGAGACCACCTTCGGCTTGACATATCCGCGTGGCGGTGGTGGATACCAACCATCACCCGATCTATTCTTCAAGGCCCCTATGGGGGCTTTAGCTTTAGAAACCTTTCGGGGAGGCCCCGTATATAGGTTGGCATCCACCAATTGACATTCAAATACCTCGAATGGGTGGAGATCAGCAAATATCCTCTCCTCCTTTCCTTGGAGGCTGTATTTGATGCATTGGTGGAGCGTGGAGGGCACCACCATATTCTCATGCAGCCATGGGCGGCCGAGCAGCGCCTTGTAGGAGGTGCGAGAGTCAATGATATGAAACTGCACCGTTGTAGTGAAATCTGCCAGTGTCAGTGTGAACTCTGCCACTCCCATTGAAACCTCACATTTTTGGTTGAAGCCAGCGATACGCATATCCCCGACTTTCTCGAGATGCACATTAAAATGGTGCCTCTCGTATATTCTGTAAGGCAGAATGTTGACTGCTGCACCGGGATCAACCAGTATTCTGTTCAGCTCCCTTCCATTCAGGTGCCCTTTCATGTATAGCGGCCTGTTGTGGCTGGCAGTAGGCAATAGCATGTCTTTCGGAGAGAAGGTCATACTGGCTTCTGGTATAGCTTCGGCTATGCAGGCTTCAAAATGAGCAGGCGTCTGCAGAGCGGTGATGATCGCCTGTCGAGTTTCTTCACTCAAAGAGAGCATTTCCCAGATCGTAAATCGAGCGGGGAGCTTCTTGAGCAACTTCATTATTCGGCTCCCGGCCCGGACATTGGAGAGCTTCATCTCTTCGGCCCATCTGGGCTTGGGGAGGTATTGATTTGTGGGTCCAGACGGACCTGCTTCATCTTCCTCAGACTCGGCACCCTCTTGGCTGGCACCGGCTATCGGGTCTTCCTTATTAGCTACTGTAGGGCAAGCTCCATCTGCATTTGCATCCTCAGTAGATTGCGCTGGCTGCGGTTGAATGGCCCCGAGTGTAGGGTTAGCCTCTTGACAGGGCTGCTTCCCCTTTGACATTTTCATAAATTCAAGGAATGAAGGGACTGCCTTGCCCCCACTCTTGTTGTATAGGCCTGAAGGAGGAGGGATTTGGACTCCCTTAACTTCCGGCGGAGGTGTCTTGTAGGGTTGCTCCCCTCTGAACATGATGTTGCGGTTGGGTGGTGGCTGGCGCCCCCATTTTCGACCTGACCGAGTGGCATGTGCAGCAGTTGCGGCCTCGGCCTTGCCTCCCCCAGCATGGGGTGTGAAGCAAATTTCTTCTTCTTCCTCTTCTCCGGGTAGGTTGAAGAGTGCTGATAGGGTATTGCAGGAGACAACATGTGCTTTATTGGCCCCAACGGCCTTTCTTTTCTTCTTCTTTTGCTTTCTCTTCTTTTTGGTTTCTGCGGGTGCCTGCCCCCAGAACAGGCTGCCCTCTTCAGGGGGTGTTTTTTTTTTAAAACCCTGCCTAGGGGGAATGGAGAGTGCTCTCGACGAGACACATCACCATTTGACCACTAGGGGGAAGGTATTATTAAGCAAAACTTCAACAGAATATTACATGGTTCGGATGCTAGGGACACCTAGCTTATCCAATTGTGTTGCGCCCTTGACATTTGGCGGCAACTCATGATAAAAAAAGAAAGAATTACACTTTTTAGAGCAAGCATGAGATGCTAACAAGTCAGCAGCAACGTTAGCTTCTCTGAATACATGAGTGACTGTGTCCCTTGGCGAAAGCAGAGCTTTGATTTCTCTGACATAAGGAGTGATGGTCCACGGGTAGCAAGCTTGGCTATTAATGGCTTGAACAAGGATTTTGGAATCACATTCAATCCCAGTCGGTTGAGGAGAAACCAGCTTCAGATAGTAGATGCCATCTAGGAGTGCTCTAGCTTCTGCAATGATGCTGTTTGCAGCCCCATAAAAATGTGAAAAAGCAATGAGAACATCACCTTTGAAATCTCTGACAATTCCACCTCCACCTGAAATTTCTGGATTCTTACTAGCTCCATCGGTATTCAGTTTTAATAGAGGCCATGGAGGACATAACCATTTGACAATTTTCAAAATAGGATTTTTAGAAGAACCACCTTTAATACCAAATTGTGAAAGAATAAGCTTCTTGCTGTGATGCTCTTCCTTTAGATCCGACAGTTCACAAACGGATTTAGCTTGGGTAATAATGTTATGCAGAATGGTAGATTTTGAAATATATTTACCCTCATATCTAGCCAAATTTCTTGCAGACCAGAGTTCCAACATGGTATAACCAATAACTGCTAGAGAGAAGAAACCAAACTTTGATTTGATATTAAGGGGAGTGAGCGATTTGATGACTCTGTGTTTTACAGAAAGGCCTTCAAATTGTAGCCCCAGAGCTGACAAAGAAGCCCAGACAAATGAAGCAGCTTCACTGTCTATGAATATGTGTTGCATAGATTCCACTTTAGATTGGACACAACAATGGCATTTGGAGCAGAGCTGAATTCCCAGCATTTGAACATTATTGTCTGTTGGTACACAGTTGTAGACAATCCTCCATAGAAAAATAGATAATCTAGTAGGCAGCCATTTCGACCAAAGCTTTGACCAAGGCGATTGCTCCTGCTGAATGATGTTGCTTAGACATTTATAAATTGATGAAACTTCACAGAGACCCGATGAGGACAGGGACCAGACTTCCTGATCCTACAGCTGGGAAAAGGAAGTAGCTCTGATAGTGGATTTAATATCATCTGGTAAGTAGTTATTGATAGCCTAGATTTCTTCAAGAGTAGGATGTAAGATACAGTCGCTAACAGCAGCATTGCTGTTAGGAATGGCAGCCATCGGAATGTATGAGTGAAGGGGCTTATTACCCAGCCAATTATCCAACCAGAAATTTGTGGAGCTCCCATCACCAACAATAACTTTTTTATGTTGGGCAATGATGTCTCTGGCATGCATCCAGCTTTTCCGGCCATGGCCCTTCAGAAGTTTAAAGGTGACCTCTGTAATGTGGCAGCCCTTGATGTGTCTAGCTTTGAAATAACCAGCCCATAGCGAGTTCGAGTGAATTGCTCTCCATAGCATCTTCACCCTCAAAGCCACCTCTAGATGTCTCAGGGACATAATTCTCAAGCCCCCTTGACTTATGGGTTTACAGATGGACTGCCAAGATTTCCAGTGATGTTTGGTTCCATGGGAGGAAGAACCCCAGAAGAAGTTTGCAAACATTCTGTCCATAGTTTGATGAATACCAGCATGCAGGGGAGAGGAGGCCAATGTATAAATGGGAAGATGTCAACACATGTTTGATGAGAATAAGTTTAGCACCTTGGGATAGCATTTTACCTTGCCAACCTTCTAATCTCTGTTGGATCGAAGATAACAGGCCAGCATAGTAAACCTTCCTGCTCCTGCCAATGGAAATAGGGAAACCCAGATATCTATGTGGAAAGGAGTGCTGTGAGAAACTAATAAAGGATTTAATCCAAGAAATAACAGCCGGATTTACTTTATGGTGCATAAAAAAACCACTCTTCTCAATATTAATCATCTGGCCAGAAGCTCTTTCATAAACCTGAAGAATTTTCATTAACCTTCGAACTGATGACTTTGAAGCATTACTGAAAATTATTGTGTCGTCTGCAAACAAATAATGAGACCCATTAGGACAACCCCTGGGGACAGCAAACCAACCAATATTACCAGCAAGAAATTCATTCCTCAAGGATCTGCTAAGCACTTCTTCAGCTAGTATAAATAGGGCAGGTGCATTTGGGTCTCCTTGGCGAACTCCCCTTGTGGATTTGAAAAAACTAGCCATGTCTCCATTCAAGAGCACAGAAAACCAGCAATTGTTAAGCATCTTCTCAATGAGATTAATAAAAACTAAACTGAAGCCAAACTTCCTCAGAACTACATACAAGAAATCCCATTCAAGCCGATCATATGCCTTTGCCATATCTAATTTAAAAATGACATTACCCCCCCTGCACTTCCTGCCCAGCTCATGGGTTAGCTCTTGAGCTAGGGAAATGCTTTCAACTATTTGTCTACCTTGAACAAAGGCTGACTGTTCCACGGATATGAGTTTAGGTAGGAGAGTTGCCAACCTGTTGTTCAGAATGGAAGATATAATCTTATAAAAGAAGTTACAAAGGCTGATAGGGAGATATTCAGAAATGTCCACTACATTCTGTTTCTTAGGAATTAGAGCAATAATAGAGGCTGTCACAGTTCTGGGTAGAGGTTGCTGGAATATGAAGAACTCCTGCACTGCATCTACCACCAGAGTTTCTACAATGTGCCAAGAGTTTTGAAAGAATACACCTGTGATACCGTCAGGACCAGGGGCACTATCTGCAGACATTTTAAAAACCACTGTCTTAATTTCCGGAGCACTAGGAACCGCACACAAATACTCATTGTTATCAGCAGTGATCAAAGATGGAATACAATCCAGTAATCCTTCATCTAAATGATGATCCTGCGAAGAGAAAGCATTCTGAAAATGGGAGACAACTATTCTTTTCATGTCTTCATGATCCGCAGTTACAATCCCTGTAGGATTTCTGAGCTTAGCAATGCAGTTCCTCCTTCTGTTGTTAAGAGTTGACATATGAAAAAACTTAGTATTCCTATCCCCTTCAAGTAGCCAACGGACCCTAGACTTCTGCCTCCAGAAGCATTCTTGCTGGATATATTTATCAATAAGAGTAGATTTGGCCTCCTCAAGCTTGGTATAATTTTCATTAGAGGGGACAGAGTCATAACAGAACTCTGCTTGAAGAACTGCATCTTCTGCCGAGGCAAAATTCATGTGCACATTACCAAACACTTCCTTGTTCCAAATACTCAGCATTTTCCTCATATGTTTGAGTTTTAAACAGAGAGAAGAAATAGAAGAAGATGCTATAGGGCTGGTGCGCCAATATAGATCCACAGTTGCATTGAAAGAATCATGCATTGTCCACATTTTTTGAAAAATAAATATGCTGTGGTATCTGACCAGAGGGGAGTGTTTAATCAGTAAAGGAGCATGGTCAGATGCCTCTCTTGAAAGGTGCTCAATAGTGACAGGAATACTGTTCAGCCAAGCAGTGTTAATAAGAGCTCTATCTAGCCTTGCCCAAATGCCTTTACTGCCCACTTGGTTGTTATGCCAGGGGCATTTAGATCCAGTGAATCCAGCATCCAACAGACCACAGTCAGAGATACAATCCTTGAAGTCAGACATAGCAGATGGGTTTGGTTCATTACCCCCCAATTTTCATCTGAATTCACTAAGCAATTAAAGTCACCTACTACAAGCCAAGGAAGGTTGATGTTACTGTGAGTATTTTTCAAAGAATTCCAGAGGGGTTTCCTCTCAGCAACCGAACACCTAGCATATACAATGGATATATAAAAACCAGGCATAATAGTGTTGGTTTGTAGTAAAGAAATCTGCTGATCATCCCTACTCACAAGAGTGAACTCAAAAGGTTCTCTCCACATTATCCAGATATAAGCTGACAGTTCAATATTAGCAATAGCATGCTTCATTCCAAATTTTTTACATATACTATCCAACTTAGATAAATGAATTTTAGGTTCCAGAATTGCTAGAAAATCGAGCTTATAGGATTTCAGAAGGTATTTAATCCGACCTTGAGATACTTCATTCCCAATACCTCTAATATTCCAAACAAGCATACTCATTGACAGGAAGAGGAGCTGTTAATGTTTCCAGTGGAGCTAACCCTCAGCATAGATCTGGTAGTAACTCTCTGGCCTTTTTCCAGCATGGTCCTGACATTATTCAACTTAGCAGCATCTGCGATCTCCTGGCATTTACCCACAACTTCTTTGTCTTTAGTAAAATCAACATTCTGCTTTATCAAGTCCTTGGGGTCCACAATAGCAAAATCTGAAGTAGGGACTAATTCAGCAGAAGGAGGAAGGCTTTGGATTGAAGGCAACTCTTTTTGAGTAGGGGCCAAGGAGGACCCCAAACACGAAGAAACATTGTCTACGCTACCTGGCATAGTCACCAAGGTAGGACAATCAGCATCCTGCCGAGGCTCAGAACCATTATAAACGACCTCTGAGTGAGGTTGCTTGCTAGAATCACTTAAATTAGCAGTAAAAGAATTGCCACACTTCAATACATGTATGTCTCCATCCATTTTCTCTACCAGGTTACTTTTGGCTGAGGCAATAGGCTGCCAAACAAGCTTGGGTTTAGAGAATTCCACAGGTTTGGATGAGGTCTCCGATGCATAATTATCTATATTAATGGAGGCATTAGCCTTCGAGCCCTTACAACAGTCCACATTATGACCAAAACATGAACAATGACAGCATAACTCCAGAAATTTAGGATACTGAATCTCTTGCCAGGCACCACCCCCAGGAAAACCAATCCACACACGAGAAGGGTGTGGTTTTGAAATGTCCAGGTCAATGCAGACACGAGCAGTGCTGGTTTGCGACATATTCAATGTTGCCGGATAAATTTTTAAAACCTGACCAATATTACCAGCAATCGAGCGCAACATATGCTCAATGAAGAAATTAACTGGGAGACCAGAGAAATCAATCCAAACTGGGATGACAGGAGAATCAACATTCGGCGAGAAATCCATTGTCCATTTGAAGGATCTAAACAGGCGTCCTTGTACGAATAGCGTCTCTCGCAGCAGAAGGATAAGATAGTCTTCGTAGTTCTTGAATCTTAGAAGAAGGTGCCGATTGTCGAGAGCGCTGATCACAAAATCTTCCTTAAACTGAAATCTTTTAGATAGATGGGATCTGATGTCAGTGAAGGGGGGACGACCCTGCGGAGTGCGTGCCACCAGGGAGAAAGAAAGAGGCTTTATGGATGCTTCAATCTTTTCCTGACTGAAGAACACGGCCGGTTCCCCATTGTCCGTTCTCGCTGGGTCGTGAACACTGCCCTGGACGATCGGGGGAGGCATTGTCGACGCAAGCACCTCTACAAAGGATCTAGTTAACGGGGGGGTTGAAAGGGAAGAGGAAGCATTGGTTGCCAAGGAGACCGGGGGGACCACGAGTGGTCCCCCAGGAACAGCCATATGAAAAAGCCGCCGGAGAGGCTCGATGCTGTCGCCGCCGGAACTTGGTGACGGAGGTTCCAACGTTCTTCAGGGGGTGTTGCTTCAGCTTCCTCCACCTGTTTGAGTGAGAGTTGTTCTAGCTCTTGCCATGGGACGTGGTCCCGTACCAGCAGAGGTTTCAATTCGGACTGCACATATTCATCTAGCCCTTCAATCAGGTGATGTAGTCGAAGGAGCGCAGGATTGGTTTCCTTGATTACTGGCAGCGGAGTCTGCCTCCTCCTGTTAGGTGTATGTATTCTGATGGCTGTAGGTGGAGTGACCCATACGGGTGCTACCACTGGCGGAGCAGGCCGGGGTGTAACGCCACAGATATGTGTCCCCTTTTTTGGGCGAGGTGCCCTCTTCTTCTTGTGCTTTACAGTGATCCGCTGCCACCCCTGTTGTTCTTTCACGGGCTCCAGGAAATGGATTTTGTAGGTTCTCCGTGTGCTTGCTTCAGAGATCTCCTCAGGTAATACTTGATAGAGGGAGACCATGTTGACTGCTGCTCTCCTGAGAGGGGCTTCATGTGGCTGAGGACGGTCTACTTTGTACTCTCCCAGTTCTATTTCATTCTTCTTTATCATTCCTTCGATGATGTCTTTGAAAACATAACAGTCTTCGATTGGATGTCCCAACATCTGGTGGTAGGGGCAGAATCTTGGACTATCCTTTCTTTTCAGGTCCTCCGGCCTCCTGGGCTCAGGCAGAGTGACCATGCTGTATTCTGTTACCCAGTCGAATAGGACTCGGGTCTTGTCTTTTGGAAAGGAATAGGCTTTCTTCATTTTGTCCCTCAGCGAAGGACCTTCTTTGTCATCCAGAGCTTTCGCAGGTTGCGGGGGAGCTGCCTTCTGGCCTTTCTCCTTCTGTTGTTCGAACGCCTTGATATCAAGCGCATTCGCTTCTTTAGGTGTGGGGCGCCGTTCCGTAGCCTTGCCTTTCTGGGCTGTGCTGGCAGCTGACGTCGGGACAGGCTTGGCTAAGAAAGCCTCCACTTCGGCCACCACATTATTCAGCCGGTCGAACGACCGTATTTCCATTCCAATCATCTTTTCCAGGACCTCCCTCCTGAGGTTTTGTTTACATATTTGTACCGCGTCCTCCTGATGCGGGGGCCGCTTGCATCTCATTCCAAGGTTCCTCCACCTCTTGATGTAATCAAGGGCTGTCTCATCTGCCCTTTGTTTTGTTGAGTAGAGTTCGGCGACTGTGACCTCCCTCTCTGTGACATGGAATCTTTCTCTGAACTTTCTCTGCATATCTGACCAATCACTGATTGACCCGGCCGAGAGGCTAGAGTACCATTCAAATGCGAGCCCTGTCAGCGAGGACCCGAAGAACTTCAGCAAACATGACTCGTCGGTGGCCAGATCACCCATAACGGTCATGTAATATTCAATATGCTCTTTCGGGGATCCCTTCCCGTTGAATTTTTCAAACTTAGGTGGCTTGTTGACCCCCGGGAGAAGTCGTTTTGCCGCATGGTGTTGCGGGTAGGGTACCCGATAGGCATGAAATGCGACATAGTCACCTTCACTTTTCTCTGCGAGCTTCAGCTCGATCATCCTCTCCACCATCATCTGGTTACGACCGTGGGGTCAACCAGTTCTGGATAGAAGTGTGTCGGCTGTAAGTATGGGGTGACCAGGGTGGTCGCCTGTGGAGGATGCAGCAGCGGGGTTGTCGTTTGCACCTGAGGGAGCACCGGAGGTAGCAGCGGCTGAGGCTGTGGCTGTGGCGGCCGCTGTTGTACTGTCGCCATGCTTGGCTCTGACGGCTGGGACAGTGTATAGAGCGGTGGAGGGTCGTCACGACGAGCCGCTCCCCGAGATGACTCACCCTGGACTTCGGGTGGTTTAGAAGCCGATGAATGTTCAGTCTTTTCCATCAGCTGCTTCTTCAGAGAGTCTATCTCTTGTTGATATTTTTGTAGTAGTATCAGAACTGATGGGTCTATAGTGGTGGGGATACTCTCTGTTGTCTCCCCGGTCGTACCCTCAGGCAAGATGTCGAGGAGGACGTCGTCTTCTTCTTCCGCCGTCACCACATTAGCGGTCAAGACGGGGGCCTTGTCATCCCAGTGGGGACAGACCTGGGGCTGTTTCCCTTTAACCATCATCAGAAGCTCTCTTGTTGCTTCTGTTCTGCGGGTAGTTGGCCCCGGCCTTGCGGCCAATTGAGCCAATTCTTGGGGGTCTTCAGGAAGCTCCCCATATAGGTTAGATATACCAGCCATGTTGCAGGTGAAAACCTGCACCCTTCTCTTTCGTTGATAGACCCTCCTTCAGGCTTGCTGTGGAAAGGTCAGCCTTTTGAACATAGAGATCCTTCTCCTTTCTTCCCGCTCGTGGAAAACTTCATCGGCTTCGATCTCGAAGCCGTCATTATATCCGTTGTCGTCGACTGACGACACCATCATTCTATCTCCCACATCTCCTTCATCTGCCGCTGATGGGTAGTAATCTTCCTCAGTGGCGACTGTCTGCATCAGTCGCTGTTGTCCGAGTGAGGGGTTGCCTAAGCCTCGGAAATAATTTTTGGTCGTCTCTTCTCGACCCCGTTCTTGATGTAGGATGAGGGGTGATTGTCGACCTCCAGTAAGAGGGATATAGGCCAGCCGAGCACTGTCGACCGGCTGTTAGAATCTTCGTCCCGCAGCAGGGACGTTGGCTTGACGGGCCGCTGCCCGGAAACTTCTGTGGCGCGGAGGATCCGCGACCACCTCTTCTTCCTCCTTCGGGGGCATGCCCCTTTCTCTTCTAACTTCCGCCTCGTCGTTCACAAGACGACGGCGGATGGGAGTTAGCTGGTGGGCAGGTCGGTTTCGCTTGGGAACCCACACGTTTAAACTTCCTCGGCCTGGGTGCCGGGCTTTCCTGGCCATAGTGGCCGGCTTCTTCTATTTCTGCCCTCCTTCCAGCGAGGGCCTGATAGGCATTGTGGACAGGAATGTTGGGGATGTCTCGGTCCGGGGTCACCCGTGCAGTGCGTCCGTCAAGGAAGACGCGCATACCCCCGACTAGCATAGATTTCCCAGACTAAGATAGAGTTCCAGTGATTACAGCAGCATTCTTGCGGGCCTGGCGATGCTGGCGTCCTCCAGGGTGTATGTTGATGACATTGGGGTGGGTCCCACGTATGACGTGGTGCACCAGACAGTTAGCGGCCGGGGCCGGACTTTCGGACAAGTCTTTGCAGCAGGGAACCTCCAGAGGCTCCACTTTTTCCACAGCTTCCTTGACAGGTTCTGGGGCTTCGACCTTGAGCATATCTACAAAGGCTAACCCCAAAAAGTTGGGGAAGCCCACAGCGGCAGGGAAGCTGCCGAATTCCATGGGTACCGCCAGGTACCCTGGCGCGTGTTCAGCGACAATCGAAAGATTGAAGTCAACGCCAGTTATCCCGTTGATCGTCATTGATCCGCCTGCACAGACAAACGAAGCAATAATCAGTAGCCTTTGATAGGGCTTCGAAGCCCGAATATCCCGGCAAAGAGATGAAAGGTGACACTGGTCCCACCGGGCATGCCAGACTTGTTCGCAACCTTTTCTTTCTTTCGCGCGTCGATCGACCAACTGAACAACTGGTAGTCAAATGATCAATTGACGACGCAGGCGTGCCAGTCACATGAGTGTTGAAATTATGATGCGCTCATTCTGACCCATGTCGGGCGAATGTGAGATTCGGTCGGGACTAGCAGTCCGCCATACCATAAAGGCTATGACGTTAATTACATCCCCCACGAGGAGGGAACACCTTTGATTAATTATCGAGATAGCGGGCTGTCGAAGCCGAATTAAAAAGAGCTACATGATGATCATGACGAAGGCATGCAGGATGCATACATTTATCGTGCATAAGATGCATAAATCATGGGATTATGGATCCTCGGTACGTGGCGGAGGACATAGGTCCGAAGACCATCGTCGCGCATAGCGAAGACTTCCGACCAGACGTAATCTGGTTTTCTGTAGACGCCATTTAATATACCCGAGGATCTATGCATGCATGCACACATGACGTTCATGACTATATTAGGCATGATAATAGAATCATGGAAGCAAATGATGATCAACCACGTTTATTACCCCCCCATCAAGGAACGGGAGAACAACACAAATATAATAGCGAAAGCAAAGTGCTAACGGACATGGTAATGAAGATATGATAACAATATAGTTCGGGCTCGCTCGGCCCTTCCTTTATTCAATTTATTACCAATTGTGATTTATTAACGCCAACCCCGAGGGACGAGATCCGCTCGGGGGCAAATGAGCGATTAAAGCAGCAAGAGGTTTCATAGCCGGAGCGACCATGTAAGGATAGCTTATACGGCGCGATAAAGCGTAGGTATAGCGGCTAATACGGCGCGGCCATCATGGATGTTAATACGGCGCGAAGGCCCTAGAGCGCGCCGGTTTAGGGCGCACCGGAAAGGCCCAAGCAAAAAGTTTTGAAATATGAGTCTAAGGCTAATCCGGCGCGGGGGGGTACCACGTCGAATTAGGGCGCGCTGGCTAAGGCCGCGGCGTTCTAGCCTTATTTTTTATAAATTCTGAATCGTTTGAGTTTGTTAAGTTTATGTTGAGGGTGTTGAAGTTATTTGAGGCCAATTGTTTGTTAAATTGAAGTCCAAAACTCTGAGGGATGGTATGACAAGTCAGTGCGAGGTTCGTACTCGAGCACCGAGATGATTGAGTCCAGAACGATCGTTTCATTAGGGCTTATTTAATCTTAATCTGTCCAAAATTGGACAGCATCTCCCCTGAACCTGAAGAGTTGCAGGGGAGAAGCGGGGTCATGCTCACCTATGGAACAAGCCCCTAAACTGCCGGTCAGCACAATGGCAGCTAGCAAAATCCCATCGGATAAGGTGCCCCGAGGACTGGCCTACAAGGGACACCAAAGCTCCGTGGGTGGAGGCAACGGATGAGGCGACTAATAACGGAAGCGACACCCCGAGGACAAGCCTACAAAGGGGTGGACGACTTACAACACGCACTGCATCTGCTGAGGAGACAGAGACCTTCGGGAGAAGAGGTTCTGAGGACTAGCCTGCTAGGAACGTTCGCCCTTTGGCCACCACAGAGCCCCGGGGGAAACTGTGGGTTTGAGATTGTTGGGTTGAACCCCTGTCAATATCTGTTGCAGCCCTGAGGGAGCGTCTACCATCAAGAGATAGGGCTCCCGACCATTCAGCACCTCCGTGAAATCATGAGGGAATGTCCCCCTCCCCGGATGACCGAGATGAAATCAGCAGAACTCAAGCGGTGGGCAATCATAGATGAGAGAGGGGATATTCGTTACCAACGGACTACCAATCTTAGGACCGAGGTATTGACTGCCGTGGGATTGGGCAGTTGGCGATTGACAATCGTATGGAGGGACAATGGGAGCATAGCTGAGATAATCTGACTACACGGACATATATTTAAGCAGCTGGACCGCGATAGTCACGAGACGAGCGGTCTCCAATTCTCATGCGAAATAGGGGAACACAAAAGAGAGAAGGAGACCAGAACTCGTATTAAAATGGGAAGAGACATGTGCACAAGCACAGCTCCACCCTCCCAGAAAACGCAACGGCTGTCGACTGAGAAGCAAGTATAGACGGGAAAGCCCCGGGGATGGGTTATCTCTGTAGCCCTTGATATTCCAGGGCACATGCGAAATCGGAGAAACCGGAATCATAGGACTACGCGCAGACGGACGACCACAGAGGACCTCTGAAGGAAATCGAGATGGGAGAAGATAATAGGGCATGGAGCATTCAACTCACCAACATTCATATATGCAGATGCATCGCTGCCCGGCGAGGAAACTATATACATATATTACAATTCTGATGCCGGCACTATGGAACGGCCACCGGTTCGCTTACAGGGAAAACCCACAAGAGAGCAATAAGGAGGGGGGATGGCGAAGAAGGAGAGAGGAGCCGGCTCATATCATCGCCGCTCCTTTCCCCCCTCACTTACATTCGATGGGCAGAAGTCTCAGAAGGAGGAATCCACGGAAAGCAGAAAAGAACTGGCACCGGCGCCCACCTCTTCCGAGAACAGGGTATCGTAAAGGAGGAAGACGACCGGCGGAAGCTCCTCCGAAGGAACCCTTCTCTCTCTCGGCTCCCTTTCTTTTCTTTCTTCCCGAAAGCCCTCTTCTGTGTCCTCCTCGTCCTTCTCTTTCTCAGGTCTCGATCTCTTTCTTTTTCTTCTCTGTGTCCTCCTTCTTTTTTTTTGTTCTGATCGAACTTCACCCATTTATATAGCAGGTTGGAGGCTCTTCATCCGGCGTGGGCTTTTGCGCACCGGGAGGAATCTTCATCATTTCATCGCACCGGTTTAAGACGCCATCCGATAGAGTGACTTGCGCGTCGGGATAAGAGCCGAAGATAAGGGGGCGCGCCGGCATAAGCGCTGAAGGTAGGGGATTTAGCGCGCCGGGATCAGGGGCATCGAATGAGGGACGCGCCGGTTTAAGGCGCGCCGGGCTAATGCTCCTCATGCACTTCAAAACAGTCGATGAGTCCGGGGATGATTCCGGGAGTCACCATGAACATTATCTCGCCAATGCCCCTCGAAACCTTGGCGGGATGTTTTGTCGAAGCTCCCAGGTCGACGTACGGCCGTTCCTGAGACTCCAGATAGCCTTGATTTGATCGTACGGGCTTTCCGCCGACACGGCCTTCGGCTCTACGATCCATGCTGTTGGTCCGGCCTGGCTCGTACCCAAGCTCCTTAGGGGGTTGGATGATACCAGGGATAATTCCGCCTGCGCTGGGCGATCATTCGGCCACTAACGGGCCCATCTTGTCGGGAAGCCGTACCCGTGCCGGGTGATCGGGATTTTCTGCCGTCAGAGCTTTCGGTCCTCCGTCTCGGAGAGCCAGGGGGGACTCCTTTATCTTCAGGAGAGCCTTTCATGAGGTGGGTAGCCACCGGGTAGACCGTCGACCTTGGTCGAACAACAGGTGTAGTGGATGCAGCACGACAAAGTCGATGCCGGTTCATTGGGCAGGCTTGGTCGCACTGCCGGTTGGTTGTGGATTCATCTCGGCTCTCCTGAGGTGAAGTCCCCGTGTCCATACGGAATGACTCAAGGCTCTGACAGCTTGAGAAATCTTTGATGTATTGATCTTTATCGGCTCCCGCGCTTCGGTGGGCCGGGTCATTCGTCCTTATGGCTTGGTCACCGACGATCATATTTTAGGTGCCAACACACCCTTACTTTTCAGGTGGGTGGTCATCTCCGCTTCCTTGCGGTTCCTGGTGTGGCGAGTTCGTAGTTTCCAACGGTACCTGTGTCGGGTTTTCCCCGACCTCAGTGCACTTTCTTCTTTCCTGTTAGACTGTACTTGCCTTTAATTTTCTGGACTGGACTCTAGTATAATTGTTAATTTGAACTGTTAATTAAAAAGTAATTTTATTTCTGCTACTTTAGCAAACCTGATTAATGAAATTTAATTACTTACTATTATATCTGCGACTTCAATGTACTACACGACATTCCTTTTATCCCTTCGGAGCTTTTCAGCTCTTGGGAGGCTTCACGGGTTCCAAGCGGTATCGGGTCTACTCGGTAGTTCTATCGGGTATATCCAGTATCCGTGATCCGGGTCGTCACACCACCGGCTTGGGGTTTGTACAAGCCTATGGACATGACTCCGGGTTGCCAACCGCCAAAACTTCACATGGTTTCCTCTTCGTTTTGAAGTTATACCGATTTCTTTTTCTCAAAACCCCGCTTTGGGATTTAATCGAGTTTATGGTCCTGATGCCAAAGGGGTGAGAAACATGGGATTTAATCTCAGATTATATTTTCTATGATGCTGGATCTTCGCTGTCTTAGGAAAGGATGCAAAGAATAGCCTATAGGAAGGGTCCCGGGTTTACACACTCTCTGAGTATGACTTGAGATTCGCACCCTCTTGGGCTACTATTGGGATGCTTTCCCAATTTTCTTTAACTCTCTCGGCTGTTCTTTGAAACTTCTTGATCACTCTAGGACCTCCATGGACTTGCTTCCTAATAGCATGGTCTTCGGATGATCTCCTTTAAAAGGGTGAATATTAACGGCCATATAGCTTGGCGATAGTTCGAGACCACGCCTCGAAATTGGGATAGTGGCAGCCCTTAGGTCATTGGAGAACCTCATAGGCTAGCCCTCAGGATTTTCACGCCCAATTTGGATCACCGGATGTTGCCGATTCCGTGCGCATCCTCATTATTCCGGGGCCGTCTCGGATTTCTTCCGTAGACGAATACCCAATTTACACGCCCCAACGCTCTGGGCCAAGGGGAGGTGCTGCCAAATTTTTGCCCAGGAATTTGAAGACCGGTGACATGAAGAGTGATGACAAATGAACTAAGAAAGTAGTCTTCATGAACTAGCATATAATACATATGAAGATATTACAAAAAAATGATGAAAATAAAATAAATAAGGGATGATGCACTGAGGACTTGTTTTAAAGGGGGCGTTAAAAATGAGGATGAATATCCCAAAAAGGGGGCAAGATGCCATGATGATTATAATTTCTGTTGAAGATGAGAGTGAACGAGACAAGAAGAGGATAAAGAAACTGCATCCGCGTGATATCCCTTGCATACAAAGGTTTTAGCTTGCGCACGCCTGATGAAATATCATTTGATTTTTTCACAAGAGGATCATACCCGGTCCATTTGCACTAAAGTAGCATTTGCATCCATGTACGTACACAGGCACCCTAATTCCCTATACTAAAGATGCACCCAATTTTTTCACTGAAACTCCATGCATGTGCATATCTGAGCATGAGTGTAATTGGATCAAACCCCTTCTCAAATTGAAATTGCATAGGTCGGCCTGTTGAAGAACGAAGGGAAGATAACAAAATAAGAAATACGGATAAGTTAAGAAAATGAAAAACGTAATTGAGCTCCCTACTGCTGTGTGCGTTGACGCACTTAATAGAGTGCGTCGACACACTCATGTCAAACAGATTTAAAAGCTGTCAAACCACAAAAATAATTGGCGGCCAGTGCCGACGACGTGAAATCTTGGAAATAAAACATGGAAATAAATTAAAAATATGAATTTATGTCCACATAGAGAGGCACTAATTAATTAATGCCTTCCTGAAGGGAAACTAATTCATCGATTCAAAATTTATTTATAAATTAAGAAAAACTAGAATTAGCTTCCGCGCAAAGAGACGCCAATTTGGCACATTTAAAGTATTAGCATCCGCCCCTATGGATGTGAATTCCTAAAAAGGACAAAAATTGAATGAGTGAATGATGGTGATGATCATGATAAATAATGAATTGCAATAAGAAAACAATAATAATGATTTATGTAAGAGGTTAATGGCATTGATCCGGAGTCCTTACCTCTCTAGATCCGGTGTGAAGGAGATATCGACGATGCTCTCGCAAGTTGTGCTTAGCCCTCAGGGAACACCCCATTATGGCCATGGACAGACTTTGTCTCGGGCTAATATCTCACTAAATCTGACACATTTCTCTATGTTTCGAATATCAAACTTGCCGTGCCTCAGCAGACATTGGGGTCTACGCTGATTTTTATCATTTAAATACCAAACTTGCCGTACCCCGGCATACATATGTCCCAATGCCCCTTATGCATATTTGTGATACTTTCAACCCGGACGCACGTCTGAGTATGAAATGGTCAATATATGACTGACATGATTTTCATACCCCTTCGCACCTTAATGTAGGGGATTTCAATGCTCTTCAACACATTTTTAGTTCATTTCGTGAAATTTGATTTTTAGGCCACGAGACCCCTTATCTTGACGATTAATCAGAGGTTTTCCACTCTCCGAGGGGATGTAATTAACGTCGTGGCTTTTATGGCACGGTGGGTTCCAATCCTGACCCGATACCCACTTTTGTCTGATTAGTCAGACGGCGCCCACCACAGGCTCTGGACCACTCTAGTCTTGAAGCCTGAGCATATTGTCAATATGTGACTGGCATGCTCGCGCACTTATAAACCGATATAAAAGATAAACGATATAAATGATACAAAAAATGAGCCATCAAAAAGTGCATCCATAACTTCCTTGTGGGTGGCTTTTGTCTGAGCCGGCATGGGCAGAAGCCTACCCGGGAGTCAACTCAGGGAGTCGACTCCCTGCAGGCCAGCTGCCCTTCACTGTAGAACAGTTCCTGATCAAAAAAAATGATTGAACATGGTATGTGCATGACAGGTTTGTATAAGAATCCATTGGGATTTTATTAAAATAATCAAACACTACCTTTGAATATTAAATTGCATTAGTTCTTCACTAAAATTGCATGAATTTAAACACATCTGCCCCTTTACTCATGTTTCAGAACTAAGCATGGCACTTGCACCCTTGTGCATGCATCGATTCACACTTGCATCATAAATTCATGTAAGAATTTTATGTATTCATTGCAAATCCGAGCATAGCATGTTCTTTGCATGCATATAGTCTCTACATCTAGCATAAACATGAATAAAAATCCCATGCACACACCTGCATACGCATATATATGCATGCTTTACCCATATGTCAAAACAATAAGAAGGAAAAGAAAAAATGCAATGAAGTGAAAGAGATGGGGGGGGGCTAATAGTCCTATTCCCCTACTTCAAATTTATGACTATGATGATGAGAAAATAAAATAATGAAGAAGCTCCTTGCTCACATGTGAGGAGTGAGTCAACGTAGGCAGCCCCCTGCATTGACGCAGGCACTCCCCGGCTCCAGGGGTTACCCCCTGTTGTGCGCTGAGTCGACGTAGGCAGCCCCCTGCGTCGACGCAGCCACTCTCTAGCTCCCAGGGCTGCTTCTCATTCATGTTGCATCGACTCAACCTTTATCGAACAGCAAACAAACTAGAAGAAAATAAAAAATAAAACAAAATAAACTACTAATCAACAAACTAATAGCAAATAATCAAATCAAACAACAAAATCAATACAAACAAAAATGAATGAAGTAACAAAAAAGGAAGAATGAATGATAAGTAATAAATAACAATGGTTAAGAAGAAAGAACACACAGTGGTAAAAGAAATGCCAAGAAAACACAATAACAAAGGGAATGAACTTAAATGCCATCCTTAAGGAATTAATGGTGTTTGATCCGGAAGTCCTCGCCTCCTCAGACCCGACGTGAAAGAGATATCAATGGTGCCCTGCAAGCCGTGCTTGGCCCTCGGGAACCACCCCAATATGGCCGTGACCCAACATTGCCCAGGCCAATAGCTCACTAAATCTGACACGTTTCCACTGGGATCTTGTAGCAACTCAAAATTTTATATATACATTTATATGCAAAAAAAATAATGAAAGATGATAATAAAATAAATGATAAATATTTTTCTTTATATCTTTAAAGTGTAGAATATATAAACGTGAATCCTATCCCACGTGTTAACACAAACGGCGAGATTCGCAGTACAATTCTGAGAAGACGAAGATGTCGGTACTGTAGCAATATTGTAGCATTCGATTTAAGAGAGAATTATCAGCTCTAATTAAATCTTAATTAGTGGATGATGTAATTTCTTACCTAATTGAATAAATGAGGTTATAGATTATGTCATAAAGGGGGATTTATTTTAATATTTACATGTTGGAAATTAATATCAACATAAGTTGGTGTAATAGTAACATGAGTTAATGAAATAGGAAAATTGGGTGGAAAATTGACTTAGAATTAAATTAGCAATAAAACATCATTTAATAAATGAGATAATTGATTATGTCATAAAGGGAGATTTATTTCAACAACCACATGTTGGAAATTATTACCAACATAAGTTGGTGTAATAGTAACATGGGTGGAATAGAAAATTAGGTGGAAGATAGAATTAAATTAGCAATAAAATAATCATGGGACTTGGCCTATAAATAGGGCTTGGATCTTCCCTACTCAAAACATAAATCTATTGGAGAAGTGCTAGTTGTAGAGAGGAGGAAATCTTGATGTTGAAGGAGTGTTCAAAGTGTTCTTCATTCTTATTCTTCTTCCTCTTCTATTATCCACTAGGTAGGTATTCTCTCAAGCTAAACTCAAATTGATGCATGAATTAGATGTAGATACATGTCTACTTTGATTCTATACCATTTCCCCTAATTTTTATTGAGTATTTAGAATGTTGTCCATACAATTGGACATAAGATTCTAACCGAGATTCTTAACCGCCAGAAGATCTGTTTCGGATCACGGTGTCTTTCTCAGATCGTGTTCTGGATGCGTGATCTCCGCCCCAATCGTGATGTCTTCAGGTTCTAATTGAACCAATATATCATCTAGCATGTTAAATATGTCATGTTAAGTTGCATATCATTCAAATTCACACACGATTAAGTTAAGGATATGGAATATAATAATTCTATTCCATGAGCTTATATTTCCGTCCTAGTTCTTGTTACCTTCATGATATCTTTGATCTCCATGACTATATTATCTTTCTGGGATGTTAAATTGAATAGATATTATCTGTTAAAATTACATGGGCTTAGTTGCATGATCGTGATCAATACGAGTTTAACGATTTCCATGTTATCATGTTACCGTGTTTTCGACAAGTCACGTAGTTCGCTAGATTTCTAAAGAAGAACGGTATCTAAGGAAAGAGGTCCATGGGCAAACGCTTTAAATAGACAAGTGGGTACTTAATTAGGTCCTCGTGTATATGAGAGAAGCCTCCCACTATCCCACCTCTTACCTGGCCGTGATTCTTCGATTTTCTAGTTAAGTTCTGACTGTGAAAAATGGGATAGAATTTCCGCTAGAATTGTTCCTCATTTTCAACAAGTTGTATAATTAGAAAGATTCCCAAGGAAAAATAGTGTCTAAGGAAAGAGGTCCACGGGTAAACGCTTTAAGTGGATAAGTGATTTCTTAATTAGGACCTCGCGAATGTGAGGGGAGCCTTCCACTGTCCCACCTCTTACCTGACCATAATTCTTCGGTTTTCTAGCAAAACACTCAACTGTGAAAAACTTCATCTAAACCCGTTTTATGAGATTTTTTACAAGGGTTGATTGGGCCTTGTCCGACAATCCAATCTTTTATTGACTTAATATAGTTAAACATGATGCCTTAAATCCTTTTTGAACTTCTCTTTCAACTACTATTAATTTTTGTACTACTCATACCTTGAATGATAAATTTTGCTAGATCTGTACTTTATTTAGTAACATTTACCTTAAAATTCTTTGGTCATACATACTATGTGGATGTCTAAATATATTTGGGATCTATGATCCATAACCCCAATGCTTGGCGTTAATGGGGCCCGGTTGTTGTGCCTCCTCTGGATTTGATGCTTAGTGGGGAGAATACTATGTTTTGTTGACAGGCAACTGTTTAACTGACTTTATTTTGACTTTGGCAACATTGTTCATTTTATGTCCTTACTTCAGTCAGAATAAATTATTAGTCAAGTAAAGGTCTGTGCATATATCCTATTTTATCCTGAAGGTCTACACATGTGCAGAGTTATTGCTGAGCAAGGTCGATGCACATGTATTAGTACTGCATTGAAAGGTCGATGCATATGTATAAGTATTGCATTGAATGGTCGATGCACATCTACGCATTTTGACCGCTTCAGAAGGTTGATGCATTTGTCAACATTTTGCATCATAAGGTCAATGCACATTTACTATTACTACAAGTCGATGCATGTGTAGAACGGCTGCATAATAAGTTGATGCTAGCAAGCTAGCATTTGTTGCTCAGGTTGATGCACGCTTCAGAAGGTCGATGCTAGTAAGCTAGCGACTGTAGTACAAGTCGATGTTTATGTAGTAGGACTGCATTATAGGTCGATGCATGTTTCAAGATGATCGATGCACATAGGTGTTTTAGTTCAGAAGGTCGATGCACCTTATACACTGAATGAAGAACCAGGTCGATGCACATTGAACATCGTACACTTCATTAGGTCGATGCACCTCATGCACCTTATGTTATAAGGTCGGTGCACCTTGTATAAAGGTTGATGCTGGCAACCTGGCGGTTGGAGAAAGGTCGATGCTGATCTGTTAGCCTCCCTAGCATTTAGTTAGTGCTTTTGAAGTCTTCTCTTTCAAGGTCGATGCATCTTGTGTATTTCCCATAAAGATAGGTTGTTGTACCTTCATTAAGGTCTACCTGTGCTATATTAGAGGTCGATGTTGTTATTCACACATATTGAATGGGTCAGTTAAACAACCTGATGCATCTCATTTTTGCATCAATATTTCTACATAAATAAGCATATTCTTTGACTTGACTAAATATGTAGAAATGATTAAGATTGAATTTGTGCTTATGTTTATCATTTGATTAATGACTAATCCATCTTTATCTCTTATTTTGACAGCTCAGCTACATGATCAAACACCTAGACAGCGTAAAGGCAGTCTGCTATCAAATCTCACGTGAAACTTAAAGTATCAGGTTAAAGGCACATGATCCAAGGTAGGGAGCAGAACTAACATTATGCCACGTGGATCATCACAACCTCCACCTCTGACACGTGGCTTCTCCAAATGCTTTATGAATAAAATGTGTGGGCGGGAATGTGCTTTCCATGCGCCCAAGATTGAAAAGCTGGTGGTCCCATAGATTCACACCCTCTGCTATATAAAAGGATCGAGCACTCAAACTCTGTGGAGGCAGAAGAGACAGAGGAAGAACACATTAGAGCAGAAGAGCTGAGAAGGATCAGAGAGAAAATTAAATGAGTGAGAGCCTGTTGCGAAGTTCAGAGAGAAGAATAGAGTGCCGTAAGATGAAAAGTTAGTCTGAGTGAGAAGAGAGTATGAGAGAGTCTGTCGCTATAAGTGACTCCTGGATCAGATCTAGAGTCAATTTGCTCCGTGTGAGCTACATTGCTTCTTTGAAGCTATCCTTTGTTTTGCTTCATTTTACGTTCGATTTCTGATTACAATCATAAGCTGTGCATCAGCAGTCAATAAGATGTGGTGCTCAGCGATGAGGAGTGTTCCTCAGTTAGCAAGTTGTGAAGCTCAGCGGTCTGGGACGTGTTCCCCAAAGCTGTGGATCAGCAGGTGTAGGGATTATATCCCCAAAGCTGTGGATCAGCGGTATTAAAGCTGTGTGGCAGCAGAATCCTTACTCGGTTGAGTAAAGGGTGGACGTAGATCTCAAGATTGAGATCGAACCACCTAAAAAATTGATTTGCTCAGTGTGTGATTGAGTTTCTCTCATTGCGAATAGATAAATGCTTAGGATCGTCAACTGCTATCTGTCACCAAATTCAATCAATTCTGAATCTATCTGATCTAACATACTTTGGATCTTACTGCGTTGATTTTCCTTGAATTGATATTGTTTTAAATTGCTTAGAGACTTATCATCCTCATCTATTTGTTTTATACATCTCAGTGGTATATTAAATAGGTTCAGTCAGAAGGATAGATTACATCTATCTGAAAACTAATCTATGCATAAGGAGATTTTTTAATCAACCCTCTACCTAGTACTATACTGAGTGGATTGATTGTTTGCTTTGGTGATTACCTTGATTAATCTGCAACTTCATTGCAGATTCTCTTATTGATAATTCACACTGCTATTTTGTGTTTACAGTAGTTTATTTTAATTTCGAACTATTTTTAACTGCTGTAGATTTCATTTTGGGTTAGATCTATTCACCCCCTCTAGATCTCTTATTTATCTGTTCTTCACATCACGTGGTATCAGAGCCTAACTCTCCCTTTGGGCTTTACATCCCGGAAAGGTTAGTTATGGATGCTAGAGGGTTAACTGCTGAGGGTCATTCAACTAGTAAGCCACCATTCTTTGATGGAAACAATTGTGCTTATTGGAAGAATCGCATGCAGGTCTTTCTTCGGGCTAAGGATTATGAAATCTGGAAGGTAGTTAGTAAAGGACCATTTGAGCTTCCAGAGGATGAGGAGGTTTGGACCAGGGAGCAGATCCGTGGGTCCACTTTGAATTGGAGTGTAGTTAATGCTATGCAATGTGCACTCCATCCCACTGAATTATCTAGAATATCCTCCTGTTCCACAGCCAAAGAGATGTGGGACAAGCTGGAGGTGATTTATGAGGGAACGTCTCAGGTTAGAGAGACGAAGGCAAACATGTTAGTCTCAGTGTATGAAGATTTTAAGATGAAATATGAGGAGTCCATATCTGAGATGTATGCCAGGTTGATGGTTCTAGCCAATAGTCTGAGAAGTCTAGGTAAGGTCTACAGTGAGTACAAACTTGTAAGAAGATTTCATAGGTCCCTGACACCTATTTGACACACCAAAGCCACTATTATGGAAGAATCCAAGAACCTTGCAACCACATCTGTAGATGAACTCATCGGTTCCTTCATGACGTATGAGCTGAACCTTAAGAGGGTTGATGAGACTGAGAAGAAGAAGAAGCCCTTAGCTCTTAAAGCTAATTCCAGTAGCAAAGGGTCGTCTAGTGAGCATAGTTGTTCTAGTTCTGATGATGATCAGGATAAGTTTGCCATGATCACTAGGAAGTTTAAAAAAATTCTGAGGAAGGAAGGAAAGGGGTTTAAAAGAAAATATTTTTCAGGAAAGAGGCAGTCAAAATATAAGCTTGAACCTGCCAAGAAATCTGATGCTATTGTCTGTTATAATTGTAGGAAGGCAGGACATCTGAAGGCTGAATGTCCTGAGCTACTGAAGGAAAAACAACCCAGGTGGAAGATCAGGAAAGGAAAAGCCATGGTGAGCACCTAGAGTGATAAAGAAGAAGATAGCAACAGCAGAACATCCGACAGCACGGATGAAAAGAAGCTTTATCTAATGGCAAGAGGACAAGATGAGGAGAAAGACAATGATGAGGTAACTTCCCCTTTTGAGCATTTTACACATAGTGATTGGGAAGAAGCCTATGCTGAGATTCTAGATAAATATGATGACATGCGTAGAGAAAACATGCATCCGGAAAAAAAAATAAATTCATTAGTAAATGATACCTCCATAAATGACAGAATCACATGCCTTGAAACTGAAAATAGTAGTCTAAAAAATTCTACTGCTGAATATGAAAATGTCAAATCTATTCTGAATGATATGAGGCATGAAAATGAACATCTGAAAAACACAATTAATGAACTAAAAATCAAAATGCAAAAATTTGAGGAAGAAACTAGAATTGCTAATGAAAAATATGATGTTGTTAATAGAGTGAATAATATATTGACAAAAACAATTGAAAATTTAGGAAAAAAAGATAAACAACATTCCCTTGAAGGCATGACACAGGGAACTAAAAATTTGAATGCCATTCTGGGAATAAGAGTAAATTTCAAAAGAGAAGGATTGGGTTTTAGCCCAAGCAATAAGAAAAGGTTGGATGTGAAAACTATATCCTTTGTTGCTGAAAAAGGAAAATACAAACCATTGATAAAAATGAACTGTGAAGAAAACTCAAATAGAAATTCTGTGAAAACCAAACTCAGTGCAAAGGACAAAGGCAAAGGGAAGGTAAAGGTGTCCAACCACTACATCTACATCTAAGGGATAGGTTAGGGGTCAGACAAGTAATGCTAAAGTCCAAGGAACCTCCAAGACCACTGCAACCCAACCTCAACAGAAAGGTCGATGCAACACCCAACCTGCATCGACGCACACTCCTTCTGGGTTTAAGTTCCTTAGAAACCCAAGTCAGAGTAGAGGCTCCTCAGGTCAATGTCACCACTTTAGTACACCGACCTATCCATCAGTTCACAATTCCTATCTATACACTATTGGTAGGAAAGGTCGAGGCAGGAGGTCTGTGCAACAGAATGGTCTTAACTTAAACACCAGTCAGGTGCATCGACCTTATGACTGGATTGCATCTATGCAACCCAGGTTCAGAACTCTCATGAACCAAAATTCATATGGCTTTGCACAATCTATACCTGGCCAGCCTAAGGTCTACAGTGCATACACTCCTTCTAATGCCCATTGGATCAGTCACTGGCACAAAAACAATCAAAATATTTCTAAGAATAAAAATGCCATTTCACAGAAAAGGTCATCAAAAGTGGAAAGTGGCCAGAAAATACTTACTAAGCAAAAAGTGAAGAAATCCACAACACAAATCAAGGAACAAAAATAAATGTGGATACCAAAACATTTGCTGTCTTGTTTGAATGATTTAACTACTGTTATGGGGCCCAAACAGTTTTGGGTTCCAAAAGTCTCTACTTGATTTTTTGTGTAGGTATGCTTGACAGCCAACCACAACAGATGGTATCTCGACAGTGGCTATTTCAGGCACATGGTCGGGGATAAAAATAAATTTTGCATACTGGTGGAGAAGGATGCAGGTCATGTTACCTTTGGAGGTAATACCAAAGGGAAAACAATTGGATCAGGCAAAGTTGGTAAGTGCTCTTCATGTTGTATTGATGAAGTTTTATTGGTTGAAGACTTTGCATATAACCTGCTTAGTATTAGTCAGCTTTGCGATAAAGGACATAAAGTTGTTTTTGACTCACTTGCTTGCAATATATTTGAACCTAATTCTGAAATTGTAAAATTCAATGGTAAAAGAGTCAATAACACCTATATGGTAGATTTAGATGATGCAACATACACTAATCTTTGTCTCACTGTCAATAAGGATGACTTAACCTACCTTTGGCATCGTAGCTTTGGTCATGCAAGTTATAATGTGCTGCATAAGCTAAATAAATATAGAATGGTAAGAGGTCTTCCTGAAATATCCTTTAAGAAAAATAATAAAATCTGTGAGGCTTGTACCCAGCGCAAATAGACTAGAAAGTCATTTAAGACTAGGACTGAAAACAAGTTTTCCAAAACCTTTAAGCTAATTCATATGGACCTGTTTGGTCCTACTAGATCAACTAGTTTATCTGGTAGGATATATGGGTATGTTTTAGTAGATGACTTCTCTAGATTTACATGGGTATTCTTCTTAACTCACAAAAATAATGCCTTTAAAGAATTTCAGGAATTTTATCTCAGAATAAAACACACTGGTGAGCAGTCTATTCTTCTATTCAGTCTGACCATGGTGGTGAGTTTGAAAACTCACAATTTGATGAATTTTGCAAGGAAAATGGAATAAATCATAGGTTCTCTTCACGAAGAACTCCAGAGCAAAATGGAATAGTTGAAAGGAGGAACATAACCTTGGTGGAAATGGCTCGAACCATGCTAGTGGAAGGCAACCTGCCAAGAAGGTTTTGGGCTGAAGCAGTGAATACTTCATGTTATATCATAAACAGAGCCCTGGTAATACCTTCTACTCAAAAGACTCATTATGAGATACTCAAGGGTAAGACACCTTCACTAGCAAACTTTAAAGCTTTTAGTTGTAAATATTTTATTCATGTTAATTCCAAAAGAGACCTTGATAAATTTGAACCTAAAAGTGAACTTGGAATCTTTCTAGGTTTTTCAGAAAATCCAGAGCCTATAGAGTTTATAACATAAATTCTCAAACTGTTGAGGAATCACCACATGTCGTATTTGATGAACTGTGTAATAAATTTCAAGCTGGTTTCTGCAGGGATAAAGTTGATGGAGAAATCCTTGAAAATAAAGAAGAGCAAGATGCAGAACCAGTTGAAGAAGGTGAGACTGGAGGATGTGATGTTCAAGGTGAGGAAATTGAAACTTCAGGTAATCAGCTGACCAATATTAGACTTCTCAGAGATTATCCCTTAGAAAATATTATTGGTAATCTGAATGAACCCCCTATGACTAGATCAGATTTTAGGATAGAAAATGAACTGAATTCTTTTGCTTTAGTCTCACAAGTAGAACCCAAGAATATTGACAGTGCCTTAAAGGATGAGCATTGGATTAATCCCATGCATGATGAATTGAACCAATTTGAAAGGAACAAGGTATGGCACCTAGTTCTTAAACCCTCTCATGGCTCTGTCATAGGCACTAGATGGGTATTCAGAAATAAAATTGATGAGTATGGAAAAATAGTTAGAAATAAGGCTAGGCTTGTAGCTCAGGGGTATAATCAAGAATATTGAATAGATTTTGAAGAATCTTTTGCCCATGTAACTAGACTAGAAGCCATTAGAATTCTCTTTGCCTTTGCCTGCAGTCTAGGAATAAAAGTGTAGCATATGGATGTAAAATCTGCTTCTTTGAATGGGTTAATAAAAGAGGATGTTTTTGTTAAACAACCTCCTGGGTTTGAATGTACTGATTTTCCTGATCATGTGTATAAGTTAGACAAGGCACTCTATGGACTGAAACAAGCTCCCAGGGCTTGGTACGACAGGTTAAGCTCCTTCCTCACAAGTTAGAGATACTCAAGAAGTGAGGTTAATCAGACTTTATTCACTAAGGTAAACAACAAAGATATACTTGTTGTTCAAATCTATGTAGATGATATAGTCTTTGGATCAACTAAGGCTTCTATGTGTGAGAAATTTTCAAAATTAATGACAAAGGAATTTGAAATGAGCTTAATGGGAGAACTGAAGTTTTCCCTTGGTTTGCAGGTTAATCAAACTTCAGAAGGAAGCTTCATCACACAGTCCAAGTACATAAGAGATCTATTGAAGAAATACAAATTCGAGAACCTCAAGGAAATAACTGCACTTATGGGCACATCAACTAATCCTGATGCTGACCCAAAAGGTAAATTGGTTGATACCAAACTATGTAGAGGTATGATTGGATCTCTCTTGTACCTTACTGCATCTCGTCCATACATACAATTCTCAGTGTGTTTATGTGCTAGATTTCAGGCTAGTCCTAAGGAGTCTCACATGAGTGCAGTGAAAAGAATTTTTAGGTATCTATCAAGCACCCTTGATTTGTGTCTATGGTATCCTGCTAGGTGTGAGCTTGATCTTATAGCTTATACTGATGCAGACTATGCAGGGTGTAGGATAGATAGAAAGAGCACTAGTGGATATTGTCAATATTTAGGTGGTTGTCTAAAAAGCAACACACTGTTGCTCTCTTCACTGCTGAGGCTGAGTATGTTGCAATAGTGAATTGTGTAGCCCAAGTACTCTGGATAAAACATCAACTTAATGACTATCACATAAAATTGGGATGCATTCATATTCTATGTGATAATACCAGTGCTATCTCTCTAACTAAAAATCATGTTCATCACTCTAGGACTAATCACATTGAAATAAAACATCATTTCTTGAGGGATGAAGTAAGAATGAAATTGAGCTGGATTTTATTGAATTAGAAAAATAAATTGCTGACATATTTACTAAACCTCTTGGGAATGAAAGATTTTAATTGTTAAGGAGAGAACTAGGCTTACGTAAATTTCAGCATGATGAATGATTTCTTAATTTCATTCTTGTCAGAAATAAATGTCACATGATTTCAGAATATGTCATGCACGGTGTCATCTTGATGTCAGAGGTATATCAGATGGTATGACGGTAGAAGGACAGATTTATTCTGTCTGAAAACCCATACTATGTGTAGAGACCAGTCCTCTACCAAGTACCCTGCGTCAAGAGTCTCTCTGAGTCCTTCACTCCACATGTCACAATGTTGTGTCTGAATATCAATGCATATAGATAGGGGGAGTTTCTTGCATGATGATAGGGGGAGTTCAGAGTAAATTTGAGTCAGATCTGGTTCATTACATCATGTGATATCTCTTCAGTCCAGATTAAAATTCTGTCAATCCTGACTTTGTTCTCCTGATCAATGAAAATTCTTATTAATTCTTTACTGAAATCTCAGTGGCACACTGTCACTAAGCATTCCTTTGTATCAAGTCATTCTGGCACACTCAGAATTTTTTGATATCATTCCTTTAAAAGCTCTTGCAATTTTGTGCCTCTGAAATAATGACAGTCTAATAATCAGTTCATCATTCTAAGCTACTAAAATCAGAAATATTCTCTTATAAGAATCCTTTATTGTTTCATGAGTGAACTGATGGTTTAAACTTAATAAATTTTAGAGTCTAAAGATTGAATTCAATAAAATAGGATGTTTATGACAATTAATAGCTCTCAACCATTTCTCTCATAACATGTCTGATAAAGTCTTCAAATATCTGAAAGTTCTTGGATTAATGATTTCTTGGTTGAGAAACTTGAAATGAGTATTGTTTTTAAACAAGTCTTTCTATAAACACAAAGGGCAGCAAGGTTATAAAAATAAGTCAAAATTTGTACAGGCAGAGCAATGATTCAATGCACTGAGAAATTGGGTACTTCATCAAAGTAATGGAGAAAAACTCATGTTATGAAGTGCTTCAAGTTATTTCTGTTCAAAGATCAAAACAGTATGGGTAGCTTCATTGAGTAACTAGGGGTACTGGCATCTGATAAACGTGTACCCTTATGCAAAAATGTGTAAACTAATTCTATTGTTTTGATATATGAAACAGGATCATACATTTTTCTGAGTAACTAAGGGTACTAGCGTCTAATCAACGTGTACCCTTATGTCAAAAGGCATAGATGATACCTAACTATTCAAAAGTCTGGAAACAAAAAGATAACATTTTTGCTGTAACCCTACAGTGAAAATTCAGAAATGTCAAATTGTTTAACCTCAATACTTATCCTAATCACTCCTAAAGAAATTCACTGATTTTTGGAGTGAGTAGGATATAGTAAGGCCTAATCCTTCATGTTTAATGTGGTTCTGGTCTATTGCTATGAAAGGTTATTGCAGACTTATTCAAAAGTCCAGTGGATACACTCTAATCTTTTTTACTATTAAACTAGAATTCTATCAAGAATGCAGTACATAGAATCTTATATTTGAAGAATTTGAGCTATGTATGCTTAGCTTAATGAACTATCACTCAGAATGTCAATCAGACTTCTCTTGTTCTTTCTTACTTCTTGATGCTATCATGTCTTTCCTTATCTCTACCATTTCCTTATTTTCTGATGGCAAAGGGGGAGAATATATTATTCAAAGAGGGAGATATTTTTTTGATGGGAGAGATTTTTCTTTGATGGGGTATGTAAAGGGCAAAAGGGTAGAGAATTTTTTTTTGATATCGTATTGGATTGGAAAAATGGTAAAAGGGGGAGACTATCTGATATGCTGTGTCAGAATCCATGCATGTCTATGGTAGTTTGCATATGTGCACTTGTGTTTACTTGTATGCTTTCCACTACACTAATGAACTTAATTGTACTTGACTTATACTCTTGCATGTTCTGACTTAGATTGACACGAGTGTTACCATCAAAATATAGTTGTGTTGCCATCATCAAAAAGGCGGAGAATGCTGTGTCTCCTCTGAATTTGATGCTAAGTGGGGAGAATATTGTGTTTTGTTGACTGGCAACAGTTTAGTTGACTTTATTCTGACTTTGGCAACACTGTTACTTTGAAGTCGTTACTTCAGTCAGAATTAATTGTTAGTGAAGTAAAGGTCTATACATATATCCACTTTTATCCTGAAGGTCTACACTTGTGCAGAGTTATTGCTGAGCAAGGTTGATGCACATGTATTAGTACTGCATTGAAAGGTCGATGCACATGTATAAGTATTGCATTGAAAGGTCGAAGCACATCTACACATTTAGACCACTTCAGAAGGTCGATGCATTTGTCAACATTTTGCATCATAAGGTCGATGCACATTTACTGTTACTACAAGTCGATGCATGTGTAGAACGACTGCATAATAGGTCAATGTTAGCAAGCTAGCATTTATTGCTCAGGTCGATGCATGCTTCAGAAGGTCGATGCTAGTAAGCTAGCGACTGTAGTACAGGTCGATGTTTATATAGTAGGGCTGCATTATTGGTCGATGCATGTTTCAAGATGATTGATGCACATAGGTGTTTTAGTTCAGAAGGTCGATGCACCTTATACAATGAATGAACAATCAGGTCGATGCACATTGAACATCATACACTTCATTAGGCCGATGCACCTCATGCACCTTATGTTATAAGGTCGGTGCACCTTGTATAAAGGTTGATGCTGGCAACCTGGCGGTTGGAGAAAGGTCGATACTGATCTGTTATCCCTCGCAGCATTTAGTCAGTGCTTTTGAAGTCTTCTCTTTCAAGGTCAATGCATCTTGTGTATTTCCCATAAAGACAGGTTGATGTACCTTCATTAAGGTCTACCTGTGCTATATTAGAGGTCGATGTTATTACACATATTGAATGGGTCAGTTAAACAGTCTGATGCATCTCATTTTTGCATCAATATTTCTACAGAAATGAGCATATTCTTTGACTTGACTAAATATGTGGAAATGATTAAGATTGAACTTGTGCTTATGTTTATCATTTGATTAATGACTAATACATCTTTATCTCGTATTTTGGTAGCTCAGCTACATGATCAAACACCTGGACAGCGTAAAGGCAGTTTGCTATCAAATCTCACGTGAAACTTAAAGTTCCAAGTTAAAGGCACGTGATCCAAGATAGGGAGCAGAACTAACATTCTACCACGTGGATCGTCACAATCTCCACCTCTGACACGTGACTTCTTGAAATGCTTTATAAATAAAATGTGTGGGTGGGAATGTGTGGACGCACTTTTCGACACGCTCATTTGTTTGTTCTTTAATTCGGGTTTATTCGGTGGGTTTATTCGTTTATTAAGTGAGTGGGTGTGCCAGTCACAAAATGACGATTTATTGTGCGCTCGATCTGACTAATCAGACGATTGTGTAGTTCGTGTCGGGACCAGAACCTGCCGCGCCATAAAGGTCACGGCGTTATTTACATCCCCTCGGAGAGGGGAACACCCTTGATTAATCGCCAGGAAAAGGGGCCTCATGGCCAAGAAATTAATTGCATAAAAAACTTATTAAGAAACGTTGAATAACGGGAGGATGCCCTGGGACCAGATCTGAGAACCAATATGCGTTCGAAGGGAGCGGGCTATAGGCCGAGGATATGGGTCAGGCAATGACCACGTTCGGGGCGGACCTGACGTCTAAGCATGGCCCACGGAGGCCTTATTGATATTCCCTTGCAAAGGGTCCGGGGATGATGAGGGCCTTCTCGTTCCATTCAGATTTTGTCGGTCACTCATGGACCACTTTATGTCTGGACAAAGGTCCGTGTTTGTAGCGTAAAAGACAGTGACAAACCATACAAATATCTGCCGTGAGTACGGCAAGTTTAGTGTGGGTGCGAGATTAGATCCCGATATATATGTCGGTCACTAACGGACCATTCACTATTCGGACGAGAGTCCACATTTGAAGCATCGAAGATAACGATAAAGCCGTACGGATGTCTGCCATAGGTACGGCAAGTTTCATGTGGGTACGGGATTGGATCCCGGTATATATGTCAGTCACTAACGGACCATTCATTGTTCGGAAGAGAGTCCGTATTTGAAGCATTGAAGACGACGATAAAGCCACACGAATATCTACCGTAGATACGGCAAGTTTAGTGCGGGTGCGGGATTGAATCCCGGTAGAAGCGGGTCGAGTTAACGAGCTATTGGCCGGAGATGTGTTCGGATCATGACCATGTCGGGGGTTCCGAGGTCCACGCCCGATACCACAAGGCATCATTGATTTTCTCTTTGCACCCAGTCCGGGGGAGTGAATTGTTAAGTGTGGAGCCCGAACTCGTCAACGTGCGCCCTCGCACGCGGATCGACCTACGCAGTCAGGTTGCAGGGTTCTTTTATTTTTTTTAATGGCATTGATCTTTTGTGTTGTTTTTTTTTTGGTTTGAACCTTTCTATTCTTTTTACTAGCTATTTATCCCTTTTTTGTATTAAGGAGGTGCGCCAGTTTAGCGAAGGAAGAGGATGGCGCCATTTTAGAGTTCAAAGGAGGAAATGGGGCCCACCGTTTTAAGATGAATAGTGAAGGACAAATGCGCGCCGGTTTAGGATGTTAAAAAGGGTGGGGCGCGCTGATTTTGGCCATGCCGTTTTAAGGGTTAAACAAGGGGGGGTGCCGGAATAGGAAGATATGAAGTGGAAATGGGCGCGCCGTTTAACATCTAAAGAAGGAGATGGGGCTATTGTTAGGAGGGTTAAAACGGCGCAGTGGAACAGTCGCCCTGCCATATTAGCCTCTCCCGAGAGTTTATTGCTCTGACCGTTTGTTTCTTTTCTTTTCTTTCACCTGCAGGATGGGTTAATGATCCGTTTGTTCATTCATTTGGTGGATTAAGTTGGTGAAGAGGGGGTTTAATCATTTTAGTTGTTTATTAAGAGGAATTAGCATGAGGTTTAAGTGTTTTGTTCGGAGGAGTTTATTGTGCAAAGACTTCAAGTGGTTGATTCACAGAGGGTTCACTGTGTGTTCTGTTTGTTCTCCGGAGGGTGTCTTCTTCATTTGTTCTTGAGCATTCTTGGCCCTGGCAAGAATTGGGCAGCACCTCCCCCGGACCGGGACTTGCCAGAGAGAAGCGAAAGCCACCACACGGATTACTCCCGGGTAAACTCTCAAAATGCGGAAATGCCTCACGCCGGTCCGTTAGCCCATGTGTGAGTGTGGAACGCTCGAGGGCCAGCCTACGAGAGCGACCATGACTCACGGTTGAAGATCTTCGGGGCAGGGCGAATGTTTACCATGGAAGGGTCATGATTGTTCATCCGGTGACGAAATCCTTCGAAGGCCGTACTATGGAGAAGTAAGCCTCGAAGAGTCTTGGATGAGGAGAAGGGGGAGAGAAGAAGGAGGAAGCGGGGATTAAAGCGGAGAATACTAAGATTGCAAAAGGCCCTTTTCTTTTTATTCATCCACATAATCGAGGAAGATTTTAACACAGAAGGGATTCATCTCTTGATAAAGAAAAAATACATCGCGAGGGGGGAGAGAATACATTGACGAGGGAGGGGGGAGAGAGCGCAGGCACTTCCCCCTCCGACTCACCTCTCCTCTCTCACACTCACTCTCTTCTTCTTCTTCACCTTACCGGCGTGAGCGGGTGGAACCTCTGTCTCTCTTTTTCTTCTTCGCGAGCGGGTGGAACCTCTCTCTTTCTTTTTCTACTTCTCCCCACTACGCACAGCCGAGAGCCCTCTCTTCTCCTTGATCGCTAGCCAGGGGGAGAAGCTAGGACGTTACTCTGTCGAACCTGCCAAGATTATATAGGAGGGGTTGCCTTTTTTCCCTCTTATTTACTGAACAGACGGGCTTGACAGTATGCTGTTGCCATTACTCTACTTTCCTTCGCCGCTGCAACAATCACGCTGTCGAGTTGAGGCGTGTATAGCTCCTCAATCTTTAAATGGTTATGGGGTGGGCATTGAATGTTCTCTGTGCGCTAAGACTGGCGCGAAACAGGGTATCGGCTGGCAGACGGGATGGCCCTTCGGTTAAAACGGCGCAGTCACTATTCCCCCGTGATGTTTTAAACTATATGAAATTAGCGCGCCGTATTAAAACCTCAAAGGTGGTGCCGTATTGAGGGGTAAAGGGGGCACTTCCTTTAAATGAGCGCGCCGGGTAAGTTGTGCATAGGGTGGTGTCGTATTAACCTTCAACTAAGGAATGGTGCCATTTTAATGCAATGCAAAGGGGGGGGCACCCTTCAATGAGCACGGCGTGTTTGGGCAAAGGCGACGTCGGATCAGCAAGGGGGTGCGCCAGTTTAATCCGCGCCGTTTTAAGGCCCTTTCGCACCGTTTTAAGCACCGAACGGATTCGTTTCGAAGTCGTGGCCGTTTATATGAATGTTGGCACTCCCGGAATGTTTTAGTTGCGATGCACGACACCCATGATGTTTCATTCGTAGTCTTTGGGCTTCCGTCCAAGACTTTGCATGCCTTCCAGTGCATGCCGAGACTGTGCCGGAGTTCTCGACTCTTCTTTGCTTCGGCCGTCGGCACGGCCGGTTGGAGAATTATGGTCGTATTTTCTGCCCGAGGGGGATCCCTTGATGGGTAGCGGACCACCCAGCGAGTTCTCATCCTGACCGAGCGAGGTATGGGTTTGTTCGGCCTCCCCGTCTTTGACCCGCGCTTGAGTGCATAGACGCGGGTGCCGTATAACCATCATTGTCATTTTTTCAACGTCCACCGAATGTGCTTTCCACGCGCCCAAGATTGAAAAGCTGGTGGTCCCACAGATTCACACCCTCTGCTATATAAAGGGATCGAGCACTCAAACTCTGGGGAGACAGAAGAGATAGAGGAAGAACACATCAGAGCAGAAGAGCTGAGAAGGATCAGAGAGAAAATTCAAAGAGTGAGAGACTGTTGCGAAGTTCAGAGAGAAGAACAGAGTGTCGTAAGATGAAAAGTTAGTTTGAGTGAGAAGAGAGTCTGAGAGAGTCTATCACTGTAAGTGACTCCTGGATCAGATCCAGAGTCAATTTGCTCTGTATGAGCTACATTGCTTCCTTGAAGCTATCCTTTGTTTTCTTTCATTTTACGTTTGATTTCTGATTACATTCATAAGCTATGCATCAGCGGTCCGCAAGCTATGGTGCTCAGCGATTAGGAGTGTTCCTCAGTTAGAAGCTGTGAAGCTTAGCGGTCTGGGACGTGTTCCCCAAAGCTGTGAATCAGCTGGTGTAGGGATTATATCCCCGAAGCTGTGGATCATCGGTATTGAAGCTGTGTGGTAGAAAAATCCTTACTCGGTTGAGTAAGGGGTGGATGTAGATCTCAAGATTGAGATTAAACCACCTAAAAAATTGATTTTCTCAATGTGTGATTGAGTTTCTCTCATTGCGAATAGATAAATGCTTAGGATCGTCAACTGCTATCGGTCACCAAATTCAATCAATTCTGAATCTATCTGATCTAACATACTTTAGATCTTACTGCATTGATTTTCCTTGAATTGATATTGTTTTGAATTGCTTAGAGACTTATCATCCTCTTCTATTTGTTATATACATCTCAGTGGTATATTAAATAGGTTCAGTCAGAAGGGTAGATTACATCTATCTGAAAACCAATCTATGCGTGAGGATATTTTCTAATCAACCCTTCGCTTATTACTATACTGAGTGGATTTATTGTTTGCTTTAGTGATTACCTTGATTAATCTGCAACTTCATTGCAGATTCTCTTAGTGATAATTCACATTGCTATTAGTGTTTGTGTTTACAGTAGTTTATTTTAATTCTGCACTATTTTTAACTGCTGTAGATTTCATTTTGGGGTAGATCTATTCACCCTCCCTCTAGATCTCTTATTAATCCGTTCTTCACATCACCAATCTGGTCCTGGGGGGAGCGTCTGAAAGTACTTGTGCCCATGGGAGTTGAATGACCTGGTGTGGCATTGCACCGAAGTGCTTGACTTGCTAGATTGATTATGACATTCCATAATTCATGAATTACTTGAAGTATTTGAATTACGTGAAATACATGACTTGTACATATTTGCATGAAATGGCCAATTCCATAGTAATACTTTCTGCATGATCGTCGTCTAGTTTAACTTTACTCTTGATATCTGGTCTACTTGCGATTCCATTCTTTACTCTCTCTCCTATTCATGTTCCATGTTTTATTTACATTTCATGGCATAGCATAGTAACTTTATCCAAAAATGTTAATTACTTTAAGTTTTCTGGTATAGAGATATAAATCCTACTGAGCGTATCGCTCACCCTACGTTTTCGTTTAACATTGCAGGTAGTTCCGACGATGAACCCCAAACACATGGGGACGGGCAAGAGTGAAACGAGGGATCAAGTTTATCTTGGTTACCTAGGTTTATGAGTGTTACTCTTGCTAGAATTATGTACTTGGAAGTTGTATTATGTCTCTTAAGGCTTAAGAATCTTGTAAAAGTTTATTTCGATGAAATAAAAGTATCATTTTCTTCTTGTGTCACATTATGGTTGGACCCTATTATACATGCTCTTGATCGACACGAATGTTTACAACTCGTTGCGCCTCGATATTCCACATCGGGGCATGACAGTCTTTATGGTATCAGAGCCTAGATTTCATAAACCCTAGGTTTCCCTTGATATAGGTTCTAGATGTTGATATAGAATTTTAGATAGAGTCCTAAACCTTTCCGATGAGATTGGGTAGAGCCATGAACTAAACTTCAAGTAGGATAAATCAAGGAAATACACAAAACACTTAAGTTTGGTAGTTGTGGTTGTAGGCTTAATTATCCCAATGGCTATCAAGAGAGATCAATTGCGCGAGATGCAAAGGACGGTCCAAGGACTGACCCAAGCGCTACAACAAATAGCTCAAGGAGGAGCTAATCGTAGAGCGGGGGATTTACATAGGAACTTCAAAAGTATGAACCCTCCAAAGTTCGCTGGGTCCACGGACCCGGATGAGGTAGAACACTGGGTGAAGGAAATCGAGAGGATTTTTCGAATCATGAAATGTGCTTGTAGCACCCCGGTAGAGCATTAGATAAAATAACGAGAAATTCACAAGAAATTCAATGGAAAATACGGTAAGCAAACTTTTGACCAATTTATAAAAATCTATAAAAATTATAATCATGCAAAGGACTAAAAATTTAGATAATTTATCTTCTGCAGGAAACCCTAAATAAAATTGGAAGCCAGCTGAATTAAGAGAATTAGGGCTAAATCCACGTTTAACCTCATCGAACCTTATATCACCTAATTCAGACCCAATTCTCGATCAATTGAGCCCAGATCGGACCCAATCGAACGGCCACGATGTGTAGGTCATTTCCCCTCTATTTTCTCACCGAAACCCTAACTCCAAAATTTGAATTTTTAGGCGAGGCGGCGGCATGACTAGGTTAATGCGCGAATCGCGCGCAACCGAAGTTTGTGGGCTCTATCCTCGCGATCGATCCCTCTAGAGACCAATTAATCCTATAAAACAAGCCTTAGGGCCTCCTAGCATCGACATTTGGTAGCCGCGGCCGACGAGGTGCGAGGACGAGAGTGTATTCCGGCGATCTTCGAAGGGGTTTTTCTATCATGGCCGACGGTGTCGACCCCCTTTGTTCTTCTTTTAAGGTAGGTTCTAGTAGACCAAATGCTAAGTAGTTTATGCCATTGGTTTGTCTCTGATCCCTCTTTCTTTTGATACCCAAAGCCGTAAAATTCATTCTGCAGCATGTGAGTATTGGTCATTTTAGTGGGAGCATGTTAAAACTAGGGTTACCACTATTATCCTCGATTAAAAGTTAGCTTGGCAGGCTTAAAGTTTTAAATTAATCAATACATGACTTGCATATTTTCATTCTCTTTATGCTTTTGCCCAATTTTTATGCTCTATATCATGTGAATTTCTTGTTTTAGTTAGCCTCGGTCAGATGTTTGCCGGACATCGGAACGACGAGTAGGACACGGCCTTAATAGGAACCGCTCATCATTGAATGGCCTCACGATATACCATTCTGTCGGGTAGGCAGTTTGGCTCTAGACCGCTTGGAAACCCTAGCGGTTGTTCGATAGACCACGTTAGGCATGTAGGGTTTCGGACTTGCATGACCTGAGCGGCCTAGCGATAGACCGCTAGACCACGTCCAGTGTCTCTAAGTTAGACCGCATATGTCTCGCTGTTGGTCTATTCCATGTGTTAATTATGTAGATTCTTGTTAAAACTATGCATGTATAGGTCAGAAACCCACACAAGGAACTGGTAAATTATGGAACATATGATTTGATTCTTTATTGTTCATGATTGATATCTCCTTTCCAAAGCATAATTTTCCTTATTATTCTTATCATTTAATGGAACACAAATTTTTATCATGTTCATATTGGAGGATCAATACTAGGTTTGTTCTGACTGTCACACCACTCCGGTGGTGTTGACTGACCGACTTATTCATTTTCCGATGCTTCATTAGCCTCAATTCTTGTAATGGTTGGGACTCTCCGCCGGATACTCCTTCCGTCGGACTAGGACCTCCATTATGAGACCTCCGTAAGCCCCCGCGAGCCAGGGATTCCCACTAGGATGTCGGGCGGGTTGTACCCCCAAAACCTGAACCTTTGGACTAGATTGAATCGAGTGATTTTGACCAAGCCCGGATTTGGGGCTATCCTGTTATTAGCGGCCCTTCTGGGAGCGCTCTGTTAGTGCTCGGCCCAGGCCTGGCCTCCCGAGTTTCTGAATGGTCCCTTTGGAGACCGTGTCCTACTGGCTTGTGCGTCGACCTACTGGGTGCGTCGACCTCAGTTTGTAAACGGCTGTTATTGGACCATTCTATGTTGGGCGGCCCAATTAGGACCATTTTACCCTTGGTTATGGCCCAAGAACCCTCTCAACCTGAGCGGCCTTCCGTTTGAACTTTTTATTGGTGGAACGGCCCATCTAGGACCGTTTACGTCTCTAAACTCTGGGTCTTGTCCCTCCAAGCCCAGTATTACTTGTAGCGGCCCATGTCAGACCGTTACTTGATTATCAGCCTAAAGCTTGTTTCACATGTTTCTTGTATGTTTTGGTGAGTTGAGCCCAGTTGGGCTTAAGTTTCTACTCTTGTTCTTTCCAACCATGAACCTTATGGTTCCTACTCAATTATTAGAATATCTCTTTGATCTTAGAAATTAAGTTACATGGCTTGACCTTGAAATTCTTGGCCGGCACCAATGAACTTCTAGATATTACTTGGGATCTTGGATCCACCAAATCAATGCCAACGCATCATAAGGGCCCAGTCTGGTCTTGGGAAGAGCGCCCAAAAAGTACTAGTGCCCCGGGGAGTTGCAATGACATGGTGAGGTATTACACCGAGTGCATGACTAGCGTGTGTCTATGACATTCATCCCGTTATTATATTCCTACATGGAATTCATCTTGATATGATATGCTTGTGACATGCTTGACCAGCCAATTCCTGGAAATTGATATATCTATATTCAATTCATTCTATTAGTTCATTCCTTTTCTTCTTATGATAATTTGTTTTATCGTTCTTAGTTTGCATGCATGACAGTTAATTAATTGGTTAATTACTTAAACCTTGCCAGCTATTGCCTACTGAGCGTTCACTCACCCAGTTTTTCCCCCTTTTTAGGTAGCTCTCGTGATGACTCTCAAACTGATGGGGATGGGCAGGAGTGAAGTCCTTGGAGCGAACCAGCTAGATAGCCTTTTAGAGATGTCATTAGATAGTTCAAGTCTGAGAGTTGTAATTTTATTAAGTTGGTCGTTATGTACCTATGTTAAGTTGGTGGTTATGTGAGAATTTCTTTGATACTTTTAGTGTTGGTGGTTATTGACACTCATTATGTTTAATTAGTTGGAATTAAATGGTTATTTTCGAAAGTATTGTTGCCATGGTGTGGTGTTGAAGTTATTTTAATCGCTAACGCAAGGCACAACATGTCTGGAAATCAACATATTTTAACTTTCTACTGCTGCGTCCCGATTTTTCACGTCGGGGCGTGACAGTTTGGTGGTATCAGAGCCTAGGTTTTAAGTTCCTAGGTTTATAAGTGACGTCATAGAACCAGTAACCTTGTTAAGGTCTAAGGATCTAACATGGTGAGATTGGGTAGAGACTTTGGGTTGAGTTATAAACAAACATTAAAAGATTCTCGCTAGACTATTCCTTTAATTAATTTTCTGGTATATGTAGGAGTTTTTCGATGGCGGCCGAACGTGCGCAATGGAGAGATATTCAGCGTATGATACAAGGCTTGACTCAGGCCCTCCAACAGGTGGCCCAAGGAGGAGCAGCACATCATGGAGCCGGTGACCTCCACCAGAATTTTCGAGGCCTAAATCCTCCACATTTTGGTGGATCGGCAGATCCCGATGAAGCCAAAAATTGGCTGAAGGAGATAGAGCGGGTTTTCAAGTGATGTAGTGTAATGACCAAGATCGAGTTCTTTTGGCAACTTTCCAGTTAGAATGAGATGCACGCGCTTGGTGGGAGGTTGTAGAACCAACACTCAGAAATCGGCGTGCGTCATGGGATGAATTCATGGAACATTTCAATAATAAGTATTGTTCAGATCGTGTTCAGGAGAAGAAGGCGGCGGAGTTCGCTGCTCTGAAACAGAGGAACTTGTTAGTTGCAGAATATGAAGCTCAGTTTGCCAGACTATCCCGGTATACAACACACTTGGTATCCACCGAGAAGATGAAGGCTAAGCGTTTTATGAACGAGTTGAAGCTCCATTATATTAACCAGTTAGCACCTTTGGAAATTCAGACTTATGCAGAGATGGTGAGAAAGGCTCAAGTTCTTGAAGATACCTTAGAGATGACTAAGAGGATTTGAGGAAAGAACCCTACGAAAGAGTAGACCACTAGTTCTGGGAATTTCAAGCCCGATAATGACAAGAAGAGATCCAACGGTGGGTTTAGTTCGTGGAAAGGTAAGGTGTAGAAAAATGACGATAAGAAGTTTAGCCCGGGTGTACCATCTAAAGCCCTTTGCAAGTATTATGACCGCCCAGGTCATAAGATTGAAGAGTGTTGGCGCAAGCTAGGCGCCTATTTACGTTGCGAAAGCCGGGACTATCGTATACCTGAGTGTCCCCTCTTGTCAGACCAAGCTACTCCGAATAAGCCGCAAGGAGGCCAGAAGCGGTAGGGTAAGCTCCAAGCTCTATAGGAAACCACGACTGAAACCACGGAGGGGGGTGGACTTGTTGAAGGTACACTTATTATCTCGGATAAGCCAGCTTATGTTCTATTTGATACCGGAGAAACGCATTCTTTTATTTCTCAGAATTTTGCTAAGTCTTTATCTATGAAACCGGTATTAATGAGTTCTCCATTAGAAATTTCAACTCATATTGGTTCGGGTTTAGCAATCAAACATTATTACCCTTCTAGTAAGGTCATGATTAATGGGCAGAATTTGCCGACTGATTTGGTTTGTATGGGAATGAAGGATTATGATGTAATCCTAGGAGCAGATTGGTTGGCTAGATATGAGACCAATGTCCAATGCAGCACTAGCTCTGTGTCTTTTTCTGGACACCATGAGCTCTTTTTTATTGGGGTTAGGCGCTCTAAATCTGTGCCGCTTATTTCGGCCCTCTGAGCCGAGAAGTTATTAAAGAAAGGATGTCAGGTTTTTCTAGCCTTGGTTTCTTTAACCCCTAAGAAGGAGATTGAGATTAAGGATATCCCTATCGTCCGGGATTTTCCAGATGTCTTTCCTAAGGATTTGCCAGGACTTCCACCTGAGAGAGAGGTAGTCTTTTCTATTGATCTAATTCCTGGCGCGTCCCTTATTTCTAAGGCTCCGTATCGTATGTCTCCTACGGTGTTATGGGAATTAAAGAGGCAATTAATGGAGTTGCTCGAGAAGGGGTTTATTCGCCCTAGCACATCCCCGTGGGGAGCCTCCGTGTAATGCCCTGAATTCTTATCGGATTCTTATTAGGTCTTTTGGATCCTTATTGGATGATTTCGGATCGCTTATGTAGGTCCTGAGTTGAGTTTTATGATCCGTGTGGGTTTTTCGCTCGTACAAGTTACGGAACCCTGCGGTGAGTTTAGTTCTTAGTTCATCGACTCGAGGACGTTACAACATTGATATACTCTTTGAGAAGATAGTTTCATCTATTTGTGCATATTTTTCTGAATTAGTAGATTTTCGGCACAAAAATCAGAATTTACAAAAATTAAGAAAATTTCCTAATTTCTTCTATTTAACCCTCAACCCCCTCTCTCCTCCCTCATTTCTCACATCTCTTTCTCTCTCTCATATGGGCCGTTCGACGCGGGGCGCGCGATCGTGGAGAGTTGGCCGAGGCGGGGACGTGATGGAGTGATCGAGACGTGGAATGGGGCGACGGTTTGAGCGTGGCAAGGCGCGATCCCTTGGTGGATTCCGAGACGGTACAGTTCATTGATTTGGCATTTTCAGCATGGTTTAGTCACTACGGCGCCCGGAATCATCGGTGGACGTAGGGAGACGGAAGATATACTTCTCCTCTACGTCCCCTCGAAGTTTCATGCCGAACGGTGAGCATACGAGTGAGTTTTGTCTTGTTGGGGTAAAATCATGCTTTTGGGGTGTTCGCAGGCTTCGTCGGAAAATAGCGACACTTTTTAGATCAGTTGGTATCAATCGAACCCCTGGAATGCCAGCATTCTAGATCCGCTATTTTAGTGTTGTTTGGTTGTCATTTGGGGGCGGTACGAGCCCGGGAGCCCCAGTGACTCATTTAGGGTCAATTCGGTGGAATTGCCCGTTTCAAGCCATTTGTGCGTTGTTTTGATCTCTTCCGGAGTGTGGAAGGTCGATATTCTCATTATGGATGTTTCCTCCTTTGATCGGAATCGAATGGGGCGTGGAATCGGGCCCGGAGATTAGGGTTTGGCCGATTTTTTACTATGACAGGTCGACTGGAACGGATCGGCCGATCGACCGGCGGTTGCCCGCAGACCGTGTTGGGTCCGGCTGTTGGTCCGGTCGATCGACCGCACAGGTCAGGTCTACCGACCCAGTCAGGTCGACCGACCCCAGGGGCCAGGTCGATCGGAATTCTCTGTTTTTGTTCATTTTGAGTCCTGGTCGGTTTGGTTGAGACCCAATGACCGACCTATGGCCTCACGAGTGTCCCGGACACCTTGTAGGTTCCGTGTCCATTTTTCTGGGGTGTCGGGAGGTGCCATGTTACTTCGATTAGCGTGCCCATAGGGATGTGTGTCCCGGGCTTTGTGTTACGCTCGATCGAGTCACCGTGTATCGGTGTGAGTGCGGTGGGGTTCCCCCGCATGTGTGTGGCCTCCCTTGAGTTCCCGTCTTAAGGGGATGGTCTCGGCGTCTTGTGGTCTGCCTCGATATTCACATTACCGTTGTTTTAGACCTACTCAAGAATTTAAGTCGGTTGGCCTTGGCGGCCCAACCTTCATGCGTTTCCTTGCTGTAGCACGCCTTTCTTAGGCTGCTACATGTCGTTTGATTTAGATCTTTGTCTTAGGGTGGTTAGTGTGGTGGTTGTCTGTTGGACCGCCTAGTCCGTGTGGCAGGTTTATATTAGACCGCTTTGGTGGTTTGTCCGAATAGGTTTGTTCATGGTTGACTGGATTTAGCAGCTTAATCCTTGACCGCTACAGTCCCCTAGCGGCTCATTCTATGACCGCCAGATTATGTTCTGCCGCTAAATTCCTACATGTCATTTCCCAATGTGTTGGTTTACAAGTGTCTGGCTTGACCTTGTGGTTTGCCATTCCCGTGGATATCTATTGATGTCCTCTGAGGGCTATGGCCACGTTATGAGATAGCCAGGAGTTTTCTTGCTTGATGTAGGATTCTCTTTCCTACTGTAGAATCGTCATTGTCTGGTTCCGGTCAACCCGGGGTGACCCAGTGGTTGACAGGCGACCTTGTGTGCGTCTCGGTGGTTCTGTCCAGCCCGAGACATGGTTTTAGATGCCTTGAGGTGTTTGTAGGATGTAAATGTAATCTACCTCGCCCCGAGCTAAACAATATAACCATGCATATAAGCGTGAAAGTGCATGAAATGGAAAGGGGCGATAAAGAAGAGGAACCTGACCGTGATCGACACCAAGGTTCTACGGCATCAAAAGGATGAAAAAAGGATGAATACGGTGCCGTGTACCTTGGAAAATGAAGAAGAAGATGTGGCCTAACGGGAAGGCGCTACAACGTGTGATCGCGCTTGAAATGGGATGCGGGAAGCCGATGTGGGTGCACCTCCTCACCTCCTAGCCGGCTAGAAAGCGAGGGCCTCACGTTCTATCAATAGTCTCCTGCAAAATAAAGCCACAAACATAAGAAAAAACCCATTAGAAACATGAAAGTGTAGCACATGTCCGAAATGATGAAGTAGCATGAAAGAAAGGGGGAGAACGCACCGGGGGAGGGTTTTTAACCCCTATGAGTGGGTGCAAAAGTAAGGTGGGAGTGTTGTGCATGCATAGAATTTGAAATCATGGAATTTGATGGAGAAATGGGGGAGAAAAACGTTGTGTAAAATGGAGAAAAATGCATGAACGTTCCGAAACAGCGCAAAAAAATTAAGTGTAAAACTGTGATGATTTGTGAAAAGTGGAGGGAGAGAACTAAGCCTAGGTATGAAGAAAGAGAGTCCGGAGAGATGAAAAATGAAGAAGATACTCCCCTCTTCAATATGAGACCAATGGAGGACGAAGAGGATGCCGGATGACTCCGCCCCGAGCCGACGAAGGGCGCCCCGTCGCACAGGTTCAAGAACTCGTGATGATTTGCAAAAAGTATGGGCGAAGTTAGGAGGGTAAAAGAAGATGAAATCAAGCAAATAAGGTATCAAAATGAAGCCTATACTTCCCTCAATAGCCTGGGGTCGGAAGTTTGAGATGACGATTTGGCATGGCTCCGCCCCAAGTCAAGAAGAGCCCCCCGTCGCGCAGGCGAACTGGGCAGGTTTATATAGAAAAAAAGGTGAAAACCCTAACTTTCTGCTGCGATTTCAGAGGATAGAGTCCACCAAATCTCAAGATCTATGAATCAATCTTGAGATAATAGATAGGATAAGAGTTAGGAACAAACGGGACTCTTTTTGGTGGAAGGATCTGGAAGATAGAGTCCATGTAAGGTGGCCCCGGAGCCTAATCTGGAAGAGTTTTTGTTGCACGAAAAGCAGAAAAACCTGATATTGCGGCCAAGATTTCAGGAGATATGGTTAATTAAAAATCGTGCTCCATATACCAAATTCAAGATATTACAAAGGGAAGACACAGCAACAAACGGGGCTCAATTTAGTAGAGTATTCTAGAAGATAGAGCCCTAACAAGGAGGCCCCGTTGCACAGGTTTCGGCCTTAGAATTCGGCGGCGAAGAAGATGGAGTTCATGACTTTTTGGACTCTCTGGTAGATGGACGGTCGCACGATAGACCGTTCATTGCATTGGGCGGTCTAGCTATAGACCGTCCAGTCCTGGGGGCGACCGGGGGACTTTTCGCACAAAAAAGAGATAAACGGTCATCCACGGACCATTTTTCGAGTCAGGCGGTCTTAAGAAGACCGTTTTATGACATTTTAAAAATAATAAAAACAAAATAAAAATAAAATTTTTTAAAAAGTTACTGTTCATGGGTGGTCAACTGTTGACCGTTTTACTGTTAGACGGTCAACTTGTGACCGTTCAACTCAAGGAACGGTCAACTGTTGACCGTTTAGCTGCCAAGCTCGCGCGACTTTAGAAATTGAAGCGTATCTTGAAAACGGTGTAGAATTGTAAAAAGTGGTAAACAAAGAAATTGTAGATAACTTAAAAATGAACAACTTTCATGAAGAAAGTAAGATGAGAAAATGATTAGAAGAGAGAGAAAATAGGGCTAGAACAGAGAGAGAAAATACCGAGACATAGGTGAATAGTGTAGTCTGCCGGAAAAATGTAAATAACTTGAAATCGGTGCAGAATTGGCCAATGACGTAGAAGAAGGAATTGTAGGGATTTGAAAGATGAACAACTTTTGTGAAGGGCACATTTTGAAAAGAGGAAAGGAAGGGAGTGAAAAAGGAAAGTTTTCAAAACTGCGCAGCGAAAGGGGGCTGAATGCTTGAGGGAAGCCAGCCTAAATGGGCCGTAAGTTGACTTTGAAGGCCGGAAGGTGACAAGATAGGCTCCAGGGCTCCATGAAATAATGATCTCCAAGGCTCAAATAGAATGGAATAATGAAATGGACTCGAAATCCATCCAAGGAAGGGTCCAAAACAATGGGTAATTCGGGGCATCAAAATGATGAATAAGAGAAATGACTCAACTTGCAAGCTAAAAATGGGTGTCAACAGATGCCCCTCCTTGATATTTGCTTTGCAAGGGAATGAGCGAAAGTGATGCGGAGGTGAAATGGAAGGAGATGGAGCGAAAGCGACAGCGACATGAAATGGAGATGAAGCAGATTTGAAGCGGAGAGAACTAATAAGCAGGCATCAAGGAAAAAAAGACACCCATCACAACCAACAAGCGATAGGAATCATCCCGAAATCGCCGAACTAACCACCAAGACTGGATGACGTGGATGAGACATGTCTGGAGAACTAAACTAACAGGAAAAAAGGAAGCACGACCAGGCCCATCGGGGACACAATCCACAGACGATGAGGGGGTCGAAAAGGAACATAACGTAAAAAGTAGGAAAATTGTAACAGGGATAAAATCCAGATAGGAATCACGCTGGCCAACCAAACTAAGCAGGTAGTTCAGAGAAATCGTTCAAATTCAGAGTGGAATAAAGATCTCTTATCCAAGGAACTTAAGTGCAACTAACCATTGCAGAGGAGAAACCCTTGAACGGATCACGAGACGTGAATGCTCAAAAGATGACATGATGCATGCTGGGCTAAAATAAAGAAATCGTTAAAACGAATGCAAAGAAAACATAAAATAGAAAGTACTCGAGAATAGTATTGCTAGATTGGAACAATCAGGGTCAAGACACTATCCACAACCACGGCGTGCAAGATAGAACCATCGTTCCCTATTTTTCCAACCTAACGGCCTATCCGATGATTAAACATGTGCACCTAGATCATCATCGTTTTTGTTAAAGGGGAACGTCAGATCCTGGAACACGTGAATGACCAGCCGGTTCTCGAGATAATATAACAATATAGATACTATATAGTAATGCAACAATGAGTAGGGATAGAAAGCCATACCTGACTTACCTGTGCAGGTGAAATGACAAATTTTGGATTTTCATTTTTCAGATTTTTGTGAATTTTCATATATAAGATAAATATGACAAACAAGCAAGTATAAACATAGAGAAAATAACATAACTATCAACTGAACGAAAAAATAACACGACATAACATAACGATCAAATGAAATGGGAGACAATGCAACATACCATAACAAAGTTAAACAAGCGCATATGCAATGGCATGAATAGACAACATGCATGCATGAATACAGTGTGACAAGACAACAACACGGTGGGACAACACACGGTTGGGACAAGAACATGACGGATGACCACACGGTTGGGACAACACACAGAACATAGAGGGACGACTATCAACATATGTAAGTCAACTAACAACACTCGGTGAGGGACAAAACAACATGTGTGGGACAACACGGTGGGACATAAACCCGTGACAAGGACACGGCGGGATAAAAGACATAAATAGATATGCCCTTCAATCAAAACTCAAGATCAGAATGAAGCAGAGCCGCCAGGTTCATAATCGTGAGGCAAAGCCCTGTCATAAAGATATGATCATTACAAACAAAAGCTGAGAAGGACATGAGCTTCAGAACATATCGAGAGAGTGGATCGAAGAAGGAAAGAACAGATCAAAGATGTGGATAGGAGGCAGAGCATAAAGATATAGCAAGGAATACCTGAGTACTTGAAACCTGCAAACTTAGCAAACGGATTACGTATCTGTCCTTAAAACAAATGCAAATGCATGAAAAAGACACATTTTTTTTTGGATTTTTGTAATCTTTCTGATTTTTTTTAAATTTTCAATAGTATTTCATTTTTCTGGATTTTTTGAAGTATTTGATTTTTTTGTATTTTTGATAATATTTGATTTTTTTTTGAAATTTTGAAGTATTTGAATTTTTTGGATTTTTTATAATATGTGATTTTTTTTGATTTTGACATAGCAATCCGCAGCACCTAAAGACGAGCTCAAACTACTGGCTAGGGATCGTCGCTCCTACCCCTTTCATTAAAGGCTTCCCTTAAGCAGGGCGTGCATGTGAGGGTGGCTTACCACAACCAACTGCTTCTAAAGAACGGTGCCCCTACTAAGGCCATACCCGGGATACAACCCAGCCTAAGAGGGAGAAGCAGAAGATAAATTGGCGACAAGCTTCGTGCAGGATGGGAGATATCAAGGCTCGAATTCCTTCCAGGGCACCACCCCTCAAAGAGATAGCCTGTTGCGCCGGGGCTTTGTGTCTCTGATTTTTAGACCCATATTTATCAGGCACACATGCGACCGGGCTCATGACGTCCCGCGGGGAACCGTACTACCACTCTTGCCATGCCTTTGATTCATAATTTTACATTGATTCATTTTCTCATTTTGGTAGCCCTTATTGGCCAGATATAGTATGAAAGCTCACTTTTGAGGGTCAAGACTGCCCCTATTTGAGACCTCTCTCGTATTAGGGAGTGTCTAAGTTGGTCATCTCATCCATCAATCTCTTACCCCTGCACTTGGCCGAGTAGAGAAGAGAAAAGGCCTTCGTGCATACCCAAAGTATGGCCAAAGCAGCAACGTTGTTGCACTAGAGGGGTCGGCTATGGCTCGCCGTGAAGTGTGTGAAAAACCCATGCCTAAAAGTCACCCTCCACAATCGAGGAAAGAAACTAGACTCCCAGCGCGGAGCCATCACCAGCCTAAGGATGCTGCAGAAGCTAACTTTTTTATTTGACACAAAGTTAAGATCTAATTAAACAAAGACTCCTAAAGCCACTCGATCATGTTAAGGAACCAACATTATAAGCGCGTGTAGAAATAACACAGTAATAGCAATGATAACATGTTTCGGCACAAAATCAAAGATACCTTTGCAAATCTATGACGTGGAAACCGGCCTCCTAAAGCGATCTCGATCATCAAGGTTTGAGGAGCGCGAGTAGCTTTGCATTCCTTTGCTTGCCAGGATAAAGGATGAAAGGAGAGCAAAGGATTGGATTCGTCGACACAGAGGAGTGGCAGACATCATACTGGACGAAGAAGGGATAAAAAGGAAGAGAGACGAGGGCTAGAACTCCCTCGTTAAGGCACTGAGGCCCTGATAACAAGGAACCCGATACAGAATAAACAGGGATTAACTGAGATCAAGGCGGGCTAAAGCCTCGAAAACAACAAGAAAAAGGGTGAGAACCCCGAAAGGGTGAGGAGGAAAGAATAGAAAGACGAGGAGAAGAATCATCCAACGTGGTCGGAGAAGGAGAGTAGCGATCACCCGCCAGAGGCGGGGAAGAAGAAGCATAAACACCTAACCAGGTTGGGGAGAAGAAATGAAAACCACCCGACAAAGTTGGGGGAGGATCAGAAAAACCACCCGACAAGGTCGGGGAACGAGCACAAGGAATCCCCAATAGGGTCAGGGGAAAAGGATGAGTAGCGGAATCCGGATGTATCCGGGGAGAAAAACTAGAAGATGCCCCCGGATCAGGGGAAGAGGAGGACATATGCAGAGACCTAGAATGGTGAGGACATGAGAAGATGGTAGAAATATAGTCAGGTGGTGGAAGGTACACCACCCAAGGATAAGAACTGAGCAAAAGAAAAGATGAATGGACGGAAGAAGGAGAGGAGGAAGTGGACCCTCGAATGCACAACTGACAGCCTTTATACTTATGTCGCCACCTCTTCTTGGCAGAAATCTTCTTGAAACAACTCCGCCTGGTGCGAACTCGGGCCTTCGGGCTTCTTGTCTTGCAATATTTTCTTAAATAACGGGCCCACCTGGCAGACAGCCTAGCCCGGTTATGAATATGCAGCTTCATCAGGGCGGTTGCCCCTAGACTCACGGTGCTAACATGCTGTGGACATTCTTGAGCAACTGACTCCTCAGGATGATGAGTATCATGGAACCATGGAGTCTTATCTCTTGGCACTAGAACATGGAGATTCGACAACTTTACTCGGCAACTGGGCATGAAGCATAACTCCCTTACCAGAAAAGTAGGACAGAACTGAGGGGGAGTAATGTGCGGCGTTGACGTGGCCGACATACCAATAAATCGAGGGAGATTGCATAACAGATGCAGAATGTCCTTAGAAAGTGCAGAAGATGCAGCCAATTGCCCCTTGAATAGGGAATCCATCAGGCTCCGGGCGGCCGTATGGGTTAGCATAATCTGAGTAGAGAACCCCTCTCGGCCAGTGAACTGAACATCAATCGAGCGAGGAGAAATAACAGCATCGATAGTGACTCCCCCGGTGAGCGATGAGATTGCCATCAGCCTCGCTCGTGAAGAAACTGGCACTAGTGCGAGTGAACTCTTCTTTGCAACCATTTCTGAAAATGCATGCTCATTATCCAGAAATTAGCCAGGGACCAGGACCCAGATTGGCATGCGGTAAATGACAACTTGAATCTTGAAATGCACAATCAAAACCTGGCTCGGCTCATTATCTCCCTAGGGACCAGACCCAAGGGGCACCAAAGGTAGCGTGTATCTGCTCTGCGAAGTGGGAAGTGGTAGAGGAAGGTTAGAAGGAGGAGGTTTGAAGGGCGCGGGTGGCGATGGTGCAAGTGATGTGGGAATAATGATGATGACGGGCATGGGTGGAGGTAAAGGCAAAAGTGGAGGTGTGGGTTTGGGCTCGGCCTACTCGGGCTCAGAGGATGATGGTGAAAGGGGGAGTGAAGGAAGTGGTGGCAGCGGTGGCAAAGGTGATGAGGGTGGCAATGGGAGTGATGTGGTTGATGAAGACGATGAAGGTGAAGGGGATGGAGGTAAAGGTAAGGGTGGGGAAGAAGGAGGAGAGGAAGGTAGTGGCATAGTGGGGGAAGAGGCAGGTGGTCGCGCTCTTCGACGTATCTTCACGACTCGTCGAGAGGCGTTGGGGATAGGTGTGGTGGTGGAAACGGAGGGTGAAAGAGAGGTTGCTCGAGCGGAGGCTGGGGTAGGTAAAGGTTGTGGAGGAGATGGGATGGAGGAAGAAGTAGGTAACGGAGCAGGTATCTTATTAACTAAAGAAACACCAGGGTGCCCCTGGTCTTGAAGTGGGGACGGTTGCCTAGGCGGCACGGCTTGCTGCTGAGATCCAAAATAACTTGGCGTATGATAGCCCAATCAATCATCCTCTTGTCTTCCAAGCTGTAAATAAACTCCCGGAACTCGGGACAGTCCTCAATCAAATGCCCCTGCTGATGGTGGAATTCACAGAACTGGAGCAAATTCCCGACTGTGGGTCGGCAAGGCACAACCGGATGGAGCTGCAATGCATGGGTGGCCATCAAAGCCCTGAAAATGTCTGTAAGAGATTCCGGCAATGGAGAGTGAGAAGCCCGCTTCGGGCAAGGCAGATGCCGAGGGGTGTGAGAAGGTAGTGGGGATGGTAGCGGAGGTTGCGTAGGTAAGGGGGATTGTGTAGGCGAAGGCGGAGGGCTGGAATGATGTGGCGGCGTGGGGGGAGTGGGATTGTAATGGATGGCATCTACCCACTCGCGGTGTGGTGTTTCCTTGACCGGAGGTGGAGGGGTGTGAGGAGATAAAATAGCGGAGGGCCGACTCGTGGATGGTTGGTATGCGGTGGAGCACATGGAGGTATAGGGGTGTGTGGGAGTGGACGGTCGACTCGTGGAGGGATATAAGGTGAAGGGCTGACTTACGGTGAAGGGCGGAGGGAAAGTGTATGTAGAAGGTGACGGTGGAGGAGACTCATGGTCAAAGGAAACTAGGAGTTGTTGGCTAACGAAGCGGGCTTGATTGTAAAGATGTTGCCAGGATGTGATATCGTTCAGGGCTAAGATACATCTGAGCTCGGGCGTTGCGTTAGAAATAACCATCTTGATCTGCTCGCCCTCCGGAATATGCCCCGGAACTTGCGCAGCTAGGTGACGCCAGCGGTCGGCAAACGTGGAGAATTCCTCGTCAGGCGTCATCTTCTCTTGGGCCAGATCAACCAAAGAATGTCTGGGCCAAACCTGATCCTGGTACTACTGAATGAATCTTGCTTGAACGGCTTGAAAATTCATCATCTGCTCTTGCGATAACGTGAAGAACCAATCCTTGGCCGGACCCTCTAAAGATAGGCCAAACAAATAGCCCATCAAGCGTTGATCATGCTGGAACTGGGCCGACTCATATAAGAACTCCTTCAAATGCACGTAGGGGTCACCAACTCCACCATAGCGACGATAAGCCGGAATCTGTTGACGTGGGGGAAGCTGAAGACCTCGGAATGCAAATGGGATATCCAAAGAAGTTTGAGGACTGATTTGCCATTGCAATTCATCAAGTTGGCGTTGGGCCTGAGCGATCATCTCCTCGGTAGGAAGAGTCCGAGAAGGATATGGGCCAGCTTGAGCAAGAGATGATGAATTTAGACCAGGATAATGTTGATGGGCCGGATAAGGGGATCCGGCCTGAGAAGAAGGAAAGCCCACTCCAAGAATTGAGGAATACATGGGCCTGGAAGAATTACGAAGGTGGGAATGAGAATTGATTGGGCCAACAGTAGCACGGGCGGGACAAGAAGGCCCGTTAGAAGAATAGGGTCCAATGGAGGAATAAGGAGATGGGCCCGCATGGGAAGAGGAATCCACGCGGGGATAAGAAGACGAGGAGGAAGAAGGGTAATATACAGGAGAAAAATGACGCTCCATGAGGGCAAATGGAGACTTTATACAGGAAAATCAGGGAAATCCAATGAGGGAAGTAAGGGCTCAAAGGAGGGGGGCTGACTCAATAATGCAAAGAAAAAGGAAAAGAAACCTAGGACAATGAGACTAGACAAATGGACACACAGAATGGACTACCCTAAATGGGCCTAACAACAAGACCTATATGGATGATGGGGGATGCAACACAAAATAACACAAGTGGGCTTGGACAAGCCCACACAACACAAACAATATGAAGGATTTCACCCAAGTCAAACAAGTTAATATGATGGGAAGTATTTTATTGTCAAAGTTTTGGGTGGGCCTTTTAATGATTTGAATTGAGATTAATTCCCTCAAGATAGGTGTCCTATAGGGAATAAGGTCCAAACTTTGATTTGACTAAGGTTAATTCCTTCACAACGTATGCAAATGCAAGCCTGAGGGGTGGAAAGATACAACCGGCCCGGTGTCCGTGTGGGAATCCACGGCTCGCGGGGACTTACGGAGGTCCCGGATAAGATCACCTAGTCGAGCCCAAGGAATATGGGAGCGAGAGGATCACTTACCGAGGGGGAATGCAACTACAATATGCCAATATGCATGATCCTATGTGCACCGGGGTGCATGCAATTTCTAGCCTAAGTCTAGCAAATCAAGACAATCATGAAATCATGCTAACATTACAAAAATATATGAAAAATGTAAAATAATATGAATAACAATGATGCAAGACCTAAAATAGGGACAACTAGGCACTAAAAGGTAAGAAAAATCATCAAAGGAAAATGTACCTTTGTGTTTGCCCCCGGACCTACAAGTGAGTTTTATGCATAAAATGCAAAAAAGAAGGTAATATTTAAGTAGGCAAATGAAGTCCAATGCATGCAAATAATATATGGATGTGAAGATAATACAAAAGACTATGCAATGGAATCAAAAATAGCCAAAACAGGCCTTGGAAGGCAATTTAAATTAGCAAACAAAATGGCCATGTGAATCTATCCCGAATCTGCCTACAAACTAGATGCAAAAATGCAAAAATAGAGGCACCTTTTAAATAAGCAAATTATGTTTAAATGATGCAAACTCTATATGTATGGAAAGATAATACAAAGGACAGCACAATGCAACAAAAATCAGCTCAATCCGACATCGGGAGACAAAGTTATGCCCGAATGAACAAGGCCCCTGTGAATCTATCCCAAATCTGCCTAAGACTAGATGCACAAAATGCAAAAAAAGAGGCAACTTTTAAATTTGCAAATGATGTCTAAATGATGTAAATGACCTATGGATGGAAAGACAATACAAAGGACAACACAATGCAATAAGAATCAGCTCAATCCGACATCGGGAGACAAAGTTATGCTCAAATGAATTAGGCCCCTGTGAATAGAAATCCTGCCAGGCCAGAACAGTTAAAAGGTCCCTGGATGACCGTTTCTACCCTTTGAGCGGTCTACTGGATGACCGCCCAAGTGTTGGACGGTCCAGGGAGGACCGTTTATCACCCCAGAGGGTTTGGGCGGTCCTGGAGAGGCCGTTTAACGTGTTAGGCGGCCCTACGATAGACCGTGCAACCCTGACAGACTTGAAAATGGACAAAATGATAGAGAAACGTGGAGAAGACTATCCAAACATGCATGAACACCGACCCAACATGCAAGAGACTAAAAATATAACGTGATGGGCACTAGGTGTCCCACCGTGATCGCCAAAAAACTGTAGGATGTAAATGTAATCTACCTCGCCCCGAGCTAAACAATATAACCATGCATATAAGCGTGAAAGTGCATGAAATGGAAAGGGGCGATAAAGAAGAGGAACCTGACCGTGATCGCCACCAAGGTTCTACGGCATCAAAAGGATGAAGAAAGGATGAATACGGTGCCGTGTACCTTGGAAAATGAAGAAGAAGATGCGGCCTAACGGGAAGCCGCTACAACGTGTGATCGCGCTTGAAATGGGATGCGGGAAGCCAATGTGGGTGCACCTCCTCACCTCCTAGCCGGCTAGAAAGCGAGGGCCTCACGTTCTATCAATAGTCTCCTGCAAAATAAAGCCACAAACATAAGAAAAAACCCATTAGAAACATGAAAGTGTAGCACATGTTCGAAATGATGAAGTAGCATGAAAGAAAGGGGGAGAACGCACCGGGGGAGGGTTTTTAACCCCTATGAGTGGGTGCAAAAGTAAGGTGGGAGTGTTGTGCATGCATAGAATTTGAAATCATGGAATTTGGTGGAGAAATGGGGGAGAAAAATGTTGTGTAAAATGGAGAAAAATGCATGAACGTGCCGAAACAGTGCAAAAAAATTAAGTGTAAAACTGTGATGATTTGTGAAAAGTGGAGGGAGAGAACTAAGCCTAGGTATGAAGAAAGAGAGCCCGGAGAGATGAAAAACGAAGAAGATACTCCCTCTTCAAGATGAGACCAATGGAGGATGAAGAGGATGTCGGATGACTCCGCCCCGAGCCGACGAAGGGCGCCCCGTTGCACAGGTTCAAGAACTCGTGATGATTTGCAAAAAGTATGGGCGAAGTTAGGAGGGTAAACGAAGATGAAATCCAGCAAATAAGGTATCAAAATGAAGCCTATACTTCCCTCAATAGCCTGGGGTCGGAGGTTTGAGATGACGATTTGGCATGGCTCCGCCCCAAGTCCAAGAAGAGCCCCCCGTCGCGCAGGCGAACTGGGCAGGTTTATATAGAAAAAAAGGTGAAAACCCTAACTTTCTGCTGCGATTTCAGAGGATAGAGTCCACCAAATCTTGAGATCTATGAATCAATCTCGAGATAATAGATAGGATAAGAGTTAGGAACAAACGGGACTCTTTTTGGTGGAAGGATCTGGAAGATAGAGTCCATGTAAGGTGGCCCCGGAGCCTAATCTGGAAGAGTTTTTGTTGCACGAAAAGTAGAAAAACCTGATATTGCGGCCAAGATTTCAGGAGATATGGTCAATTAAAAATCATGCTCCATATACCAAATTCAAGATAATACAAAGAGGAAGACACAGCAACAAACGGGGCTCAATTTAGTAGAGTATTCTAGAAGATAGAGCCCTAACAAGGAGGCCCCGTTGCACAGGTTTCGGCCTTAGAATTCGGCGGCGAAGAAGATGGAGTTCATGACTTTTTGGACTCTCTGGTAGATGGACGGTCGCACGATAGACCGTTCATTGCATTGGGCGGTCTAGCTGTAGACCGTCCAGTCCTGGGGGCGACCGGGGGACTTTTCGCACAAAAAAGAGATAAACGGTCATCCACGGACCGTTTTTCGAGTCAGGCGGTCTTAAGAAGACCGTTTTATGACATTTCAAAAATAATAAAAATAAAATAAAAAATTAAAAAAGTTACTGTTCATGGGCGGTCAACTGTTGACCGTTTTACTGTTGGACGGTCAACTTGTGACCGTCCAACTCAAGGAACGGTCAACTGTTGACCGTTTAGCTGCCAGGCTCGCGCGACTTTAGAAATTGAAGCGTATCTTGAAAACCGTGTAGAATTAGAAAAAGTGGTAAACAAAGAAATTGTAGATAACTTAAAAATGATCAACTTTCATGAAGAAAGTAAGATGAGAAAATGATTAGAAGAGAGAGAAAAAGGGGCTAGAACATAGAGAGAAAATACCGAGACATAGGTGAATAGTGTAGTCTGCCGGAAAAATGTAAATAACTTGAAATCGGTGCAGAACTGGCCAATGACGCAGAAGAAGGAATTGTAGGGATTTGAAAGATGAACAATTTTTGTGAAGGACACATTTTGAAAAGAGGAAAGGAAGGGAGTGAAAAAGGAAAGTTTTCAAAACTGCGCAGCTAAAGGGGGCTGAATGCTTGAGGAAAGCCGGCCTAAATGGGCCGTAAGTTGACATTGAAGGCCGGAAGGTGACAAGATAGGCTCCAGGGCTCCATGAAATAATGATCTCCAAGGCTCAAATAGAATGGAATAATGAAATGGACTCGAAATCCATCCAAGGAAGGGTCCAAAACAATGGGCAATTCGGGGCATCAAAATGATGAATAAGAGAAATGACTCAACTTGCAAGCTAAAAATGGGTGTCAACAGTGTTGTCTCACCTCGGTTTGCATGTCCAGATGTGCTGATGATCTTGGTGTTCCCTCATGTCCCCGTGTGTCGTTTTACGTGGTCATGTCGTTTCCTCTGGCTTAGGATTAGACCGATTGGCAGCTTGTTCCGCTTTGCGCAACGATCTTTACTTCGAGTCGTGAGACTCAAGGATCGTTGTAGTAGTAGGTCTAGTTACCTTGTCCTGAGTCTGTCGGTAGTTGTCTTGCTGCCTCGGTGCTTCATAGTACGTGCGATAGTGCTTCTTTGCCTATCTGTCCTCCAGCACTCGTGTTTTATAGTCTGTGTCTAGTGAGCCTCCACTAGTAGTAGCCTTACGACACGTTATGGTGTGTTGGCCCATGTGGTGGGGCAGTTCCTGAGATACGGTTTTTAAGATAGTTCCGTGGGCCCCCGACTCTTCACCGTAGTGTCCTGCGCAGGGGGGGAGGGAACTAGCTAGAGGCCTGGCTCTAGGCACAGGCCTGTGTGTGCACACGTGGTCAGGGGCTTTGGACTTGCGCTGACGAGGGTGACCCTGACTAGTCACTCACGACTGTACTTCCTGGTTTTGGTTCTGATAGTGTCTTAGTCTCTATCGTCTTGTAAACATCGTAGACAGACACTTGTAGGCGCAGCATAAGATGTCAGTGGACGCAGCTGGCTGTTCTTCTAGTGAGGAGGTGCTTCCGTCACGTGACACGTGACTCTCGCGTTTCTCGTGCATCGTGACCTTTCCGGGTTAGCCCTCTCGTGGTCTTGCCTGAGGTCAACGTTGTGTCGTGTGCACGACGTTCTAGTCGTGTGTGTGTGTGTGATCATGTCTAGAAGAGCGTGCACGGTAATCGAGTCGTGTATGCTTTAGGGCGTCTGTGTCTGTCTAGGTCTTTTCTAGGCTTTTTGCCTGTCTTTGTGGGCCCGACAGATCGGCAACTCCTGACTTTGTAAGATCAGGGCTCACCTTCCTGTTGCTGCCCGGAGTAGTTCAGGGAGCTGAGACTTGTTCGGCAGCCGCGCTTGTTCGGTACGACTTTTCCCTTTTCTTTTAGCTGTTCCTACTCCTTCCGTTCTAGTTTTCTATTACAGCTTTATAGTTTAGTTTTCCCGCTTTACTACTTTTGCTGTTTACCTGCTGTTTTAGCGTGTTACTACGTTGTTTTTTAGTGGGGATCCGCGTGACCCCTACTGAGCCAGTGACACGAGGCTCACCCCTACTTTTCAGGTGTGGTTGTCTCTGCTTCCTTCGCTGTTCCTGGTGTGGCGAGTTCGTAGCTGCCAGCAGTACCTGCGTCGGGCTTCCCTCGACCATAGTGTACGTCCTTCTTTTCTGTTGACTGTACTACTTATCTTTCCTTTGGAATGGACTCTGGTATAATTGTTAAACTTAAACTGTTAATTAAAAAGTAATTTTATTTCTGCTACTTTAGCAAACCGATCTAATGAAATTTAATTGCTTACTGTTATATCTCTGTGGCTTCAATGTACTACACGATAATCCTTTTATCCCTTTGGAGCTTTACAGCTCTTGGGAGGCTTCACGGGTTCCAAGCGGTATCGGGTTTACTCGGTAGTCCTATCGGGTATATCCGGTATCCAGGATCCGAGTCGTCACAGCTGGCATCAGAGCGTTGTTGTGTGAAGTACATGGGAATCTGAGATATACAGTTTCTAGAGTCCTCAAAGTCCAGTACAGTCTTTAGCTGGCTTAGGTTTCACGTTTCTTGTCACCTTATTTTTCGCGTGTTGTCTTGTGCGTGCTATATTAGCACTGTACAAGATGGTCTTGCTCTCATCAGGATGTGACGAGATGCTTCTTTTTCATCGTGGTATTCGTCTCGATCATGTTGTACTTGGATGAGTTCACCGGAAGGCTTAAATCTGCAGTACATTGTTTGAGATATTTCCGCAGCATGTTCAGGTGGCTGATAACTTTTAGCGTTGGTGTGATGACCATGCACGTTCTTACGTTGTTTTGGTCATCCTAGCATAAGTCTATTTAGCTCCTGATGTGTTTCACTTCTGTCGAAGAGGTCGATTAGATTCCTTGATTGAGAAGGTGCTCGAGCGAGCCTAAGATTTTCCTTCCTGGTGAGCTTTTGTTAGTCGAGCTTGATGCTTCTCATTCCGTCTGGTGGAGTCTTTTCAAGATTAGCACTGGAATTGCTATCTTAGTAGCGTCGCTGTCCTGCGTCTACTTAAGTGTGGACTTTGTTTATTCTTAGCCTGATCTTCTCCTTGGTTTACGGTTGCTTAGCTTTGGACCTGATCCTTGTGTTAAGAGCCATTGTGCACCGTGTTTGTCGTGCTGTGTCTGATGGCTGATGCGTTGTGAAGGCTCATTTATTCTTTCAGGACGTAATGGTAAGCTGAGATTAGCATTTTTATTTGTGCTTTGTGCTGAAGCTGGTGCTATTCTTGGTTTGCACTTAAGCTACTTGTGATCGGTTGTTAGCAGGACCAGTACTCGTGGCATGGTATATTGCGATTTTCATGAATTGCGATGGTGCCGAGTGTGTGCTGAGATGTGGATACCGAGTTATTTTCTGATGCCTGTGTACGTTGTTTGAGTGCGCAGCGGAAGCGTGTGGGCTGATAACCCATAGGTCGAGGATCGTTGGTTGTAAGATTCTGACCGGTCGAGAGAATTGCTTTTCTCGATGTGACTTTATCTTGGCTTCCTGTGCCTTGATGTGGTCTCTGCTCCTCGGTATTTCTTTTTCTGGGTGTTGTGTTCTCAGGGCATGATCATGGTCCTTGAGATGCGTTCTCCGAGGTTGTCATTTTCATTGTCGTGCGTCTGTTCTTGGTAAGCTGCTCGACGCATGGCTAGTCCTTTGTAGTCGTGTGTCTAGCTGTTGTTGTGCCTGGATGTGACCCAGCTTGCAGTTATGTTCCATGGTTCTGTGTTCAGTATGGAGCCAAAATCCTGCAAGTGCTGCTGTTGTTGTTTTATCGCTGTTTTTCTATGAGTTTGTGTATGTGTCTTGGCACTGTGTAGACAGGGTCTTGTCGATTAGCTTTGCTGTACTCTCTTCTCCTGGTAGAGTTAGCATGTGACTCGATCAGATGTAATATTTGAGTGAGGACTGACTTGATTGTGTTTGGGCTCCAGTGCTATCGTTGGCGTCCTGTGTGCACGGTTTCGTGGTTGCCTTTGGCACTGGAGCCGATGTGTCGAGCTGTCAGCTGAGAGGACTATACTTCCTTGTTTAAGCTGATGTTTATCGTGTCTGTCATTTTGTTTTATCGATAGCTATCGTCATGGCATGTGTCGTGTCTCCTTCCCTGTAAGACGTAAGCTACGTTGCCTTGTTTCGGAGGTATCACACTTGAGTTCACTTGTGTATCATGCTCGTTCGATGGATATGTCTTCCTTGAGATCCAGAGCGTGTACTTGTGATTATGGTCTGACTATGTCCCTCTGAATTGTGTTTCTTGAGATTTATGTTGTTTCAAGTTGTGTCTTGGGGTTGTTCTTCCCTGCTTCCCTTTTACTAGTCCTTAAATTTTGAAGATGAAATTTCTTAAAGGAGGGGAGGATGTAATGCCCTGGATTCTTATCGGATTATTAGTAGGTCTTTCGGATCCTTATTGGAGGGTTTCAGATCGCTTTTGTGGGTCCTGAGTTGAGTTTTACAATCCGTGTGAGTTTTTCTCTCGTACAAGTTACGGAACCCTGCGGTGAGTTTATTTCTCAGTTCATCGACTCGAGGACGTTACAGCAGCGATGTACTCTTTGAGAGGATCGTTTCGACTATTTTTGTATATTTTTCTGAATTAGTGGATTTTCGACACAAAAATCAGAATTTTCAGAAATTAAGAAAATTTCCTAATTTCTTCTATTTAAACCTCAACCCCCTCTCTCCTCCCTCATTTCTCTCATCTCTTTCTCTCTCTTGTTCTCTCTCGTCTCTGGGCCGTTCGACGCGGGGCGCGCGACCGTGGAGAGCTGGCCGAGGCGGGGACGCGATGGAGTGATCAGGACGCGGAATGGGGCGACGGTTTGAGCATGGCGAGGCGCGATCCCTCGGTGGATTCTGAGATGGTGCGATTCGTTGATTTGGCGTTTTCGGCATGGCTTAGTCACTACGGTGCACGGAATCGTCAGTGGAGGTAGGGAGACGAAACCTCTACTTCTCCTCTACGTCCCCTCAAAGTTTCACGTCGAACAGTGAGCATACGAGTAGGTTTTCTTGTTGGAGTAAAATCATGCTTTTGGGGTGTTCGCAGGCTTCATCGAAAAATGGCGACGGTTTTTAGATCAGTTGGTATCAATCGAACCCCTAGAATGCCAGCATTCCAGATCCGCTATTTTCGTGTCATTTGGTTGTCATTTGGGGTCGGTACGAGCCCTGGAACCCCGGTGACTCATTTAGGGTCAATTCGGTGGAATTGCCACTTTCAAGCCGCTTGTGCGTTGTTTTGATCCCTTCCGGAGTGTGGAAGGTCGGTATTCTCATTATGGATGTTTCCCGCTTCGATCGGAATCGAACAGGGCATGGAATCGGGCCCGGAGATTAGGGTTTGGCCGGTTTTTTACCCTGACCGGTCGACCGGAACGGATGGGCCGGTCGACCGGCAGTTGCCCGCGGACCGTGTTGGGTCCGACTGTTGGTCCGGTCGACCGACCGCACAGGTCCGGTCGACCGACCAAGTCAGGTCGACCGACCCTAGGGGCCAGGTCGACCGAAATTCTTTATTTTTGTTTGTTTTGAGTCCTGGTCGGTTCGGTTGAGACCCAATGACCGACCTATGGCCTCACGAATATCCCGAACACCCTGTGGGTTCCGTTTCCGTGTTTCTGGAGTGTCGGGAGGTGCCGTGTTACCTCGATTAGCGTGCCCGTATGGATGTGTGTCTCGGGCTTTATGTTATGCTCGATCGAGTCACCGTGTATCGGTGTGAGTGAGGTGGGGTTCCCCCGCATGTGTGTGGCCTCCCTTGAGTTCCAGTCTTGAGGGGATGGTCTTGGCGGCTTGTGGTCTACCTCGGTATTCATGTTACCGTGGTTTTAGACCTACTCAAGAATTTAAGTCGGTTGGCCTTGGCGGCCCCACCTTCATGCGTTTCTTCGCTGTAGAGCGCCTTTCTTAGGCCGCTACATGCCGTTTGACTTAGGTCTTTGTCTTAGGGCGGTTAGTGTGCCGGTTGTCTCTTGGACCGCCTAGTCCGTGTAGCGGGTCTATATTAGACCGCTTTAGTGGTTTGTCTGAATAGGTCTGTTCATGGTTGACTGGGTTTAGCAGCTTAATCCTTGATCGCTACAGTCCCCTAGCGGCTCATTCTATGACCGCCAGATTATGTTCCTCCGCTAAATTCCTGCGTGTCGTTTCCCGATCTGTTGGTTTACAAGTGCCTCGGCTTGACCTTGTGGTTTGCCGTTCCTGTGGATATCTATTGATGTCCTATGAGGGCTATGGCCACATTATGAGATAGCCAAGAGTTTTCTTGCTTGAAGTAGGATTCTCTTTCCTACTGTAGAATCATCATTGTCTGGTTCCGGTCAACCCGGGGTGACCCAGTGGTTGACGGGCGACCTTGTGTGCATCTCGGCGGTTCTGTCTAGCCCGAGACATGGTTCTGGATGCCTTGAGGTGTTGTCTCGCTGAGGTTTGTATGTCTAGATGTGCTGAGGGTCTTGGTGTTCCCTCATGTCCCCGTTTGTCATTTTACGCGGTCATGTCGTTTCCTCTGACTTAGGATTAGACCGATTGGCGGCTTGTTCCGCTTTGTGCAATGATTTTGACTCCGAGTCGTGAGACTCAAGGATCGTTGTAGTAGTAGGTCTAGTTGCCTTGTCCTGAGTCTGTTAGTAGTTGTCTTGTTGCCTCGGTGCTTCGTAGTACGTGCGATAGTGCTTCTTTGCATGTCTATCCTCCAGCACCCGTGTTTTGCAGTCTATGTCTACTGAGCCTCCACTAGTCGTAGTCTTACGACACGTTACGGCTTGTTGGCCCATGTGGCGGGTCAGTTCCCGAGATATGGTTTTTAAGCTAGTTCCGTGGGCCCCCGGCTCTTCACCGTAGCGTCCTGCGGGGGGGGGGGGGGGGGAACTAGCTAGAGGTCTAGCTCTAGGCACAAGCCTGTGTGTGCACACATGGTCAAGGGCTTTGGACTTGGGCTGATGGGCATGACCCTGACTAGTCACTCACAACTGTAGTTCCTGGTTCTAGTTCTTATAGTGTGTTAGCCTCTATCGTCTTGTAGGCATCGTAGACAGACACTTGTAGGCACAGCATAAAACGTTAGTGGACGCCGCTGGCTTTTCTTCTAGTGAGGAGGTGCTTCCGTCACGTGACACGTGACACTCGCGTTTCTCGTGCGTCGTGACCTTTCCTAGTTAGCCTTGTCTTGGTCTTGCCCGAGATCAGTGTTGTGTCGTGTGCTCGACGTTCTAGTCGTGTGTGTGTGTGGTCGTGTCTAGAAGAGCGTGCACGGCAATCAAGTCGTGTATGCTTTAGGGCGTCTGTGTTTGTCTAGGTCTTTTCTAGGCTTTTTGCATGTCTTTGTGGGCCCGACAGATCGGCAACTCTTGACTTTGTCAGATCAGGGTTCGCCTTCCTGTTGCTGCCCGGAGTAGTTCAGGGAGCCGAGACTAGTTTGGCAGCCGCGCTTGTTCGGTATGGCTTTTCCCTTTTCTTTTAGCTATTCCTACTCCTTCCGTTTTGATTTTCTTTTATAGCTTTGTAGTTTAGTTTTCCTTCTTTACTACTCCTGCTGTTTACCAGCTGTTTTAGCGTGTTACTGCGTTATTTTTCAGTGGGGATCCGCGTGACCCCTACTGAGCTAGTGACACGAGGCTCACCCCTGCTTTTCAGGTGTGGTCGTCTCTGCTTCCTTCGCAATTCCTGGTGTGGCGAGTTTGTAGCTGCCAGCGGTACCTGCGTCGGGCTTCTCCCGACCTCAGTGTACGTCCTTCTTTTCTGTTGACTGTACTGCTTATCTTTCCTTTGGACTCGACTCTGGTATAATTGTTAAACTTAAACTGTTAATTAAAAAGTAATTTTATTTCTGCTACTTTAGTAAACCGATCTAATGAAATTTAATTGCTTACTATTATATCTCTACTGCTTCAATGTACTACACGACTATCCTTTTATCCCTTTGGAGCTTTACAGCTCTTGGGAGGCTTCGCAGGTTCCAAGCGGTATCGGGTTTACTCGGTAGTCCTATCGGGTATATCTGGTATCCGGGATCTGGGTCGTTACACCTCGTGTTGTTCGTACGAAAGAAGGATGGTTCATTGAGACTATGCATTGATTACCGACAATTGAACCAGCTTACTGTCAAGAACAAGTATCCATTGCTGAGAATAGATGAACTATTCGATCAGATAGCGGGAGCATCATATTTTTCAAAAATTGATCTTCGATCAGGATACCATCAGCTGCGGATCAAGGACGAGGATATCTTTAAAACTGCCTTCCATAGCAGGTATGGGCATTTTGAATTTGTGGTAATGCCTTTTGGACTAACGAATGCTCCTGCAACTTTCATGCAGTTGATGAATAGTGTATTCCGGCCCTATCTAGATCAGTGTGTCATGGTGTTTATAGATGATATTTTGATATACTCTAAGAGTGAAGAGGAGCATGCTGAGCACTTGAAGATGGCATTAAGGTTATTAAGAGATCATCAATTATATGCGAAGTTTATTAAATGTGACTTCTGGATGCAAGAAGTGTCTTTTCTAGGACACATTATCACTAAAGAAGGAATCTCTGTTGGCCCCTCGAAGGTGGAGGAAGTAAGAGATTGGGATAGGCCTGAGAATGTTACAGAAGTAAGAAGTTTTCTAGGCTTAGCAGGTTACTATCGGAGGTTTATCAAAGATTTCTCCAAGATTGCGGTACCCTTGACCAGATTGACCCGCAAGGAGAATCGGTTTGAGTGGTCAGAAGATTGTGAGCGGAGTTTCCAAACTCTGAAGGATTGTTCAACCACTACCCCTGTTTTAGCTTTACCCTCTGGAGAGGGAGGATTTCAAGTCTACACAGACTCTTCGGGTATTGGCTTGGGTTGTGTGCTTATGCAGAATGGCAGGGTAATAGCTTATTCCTCGAGGCAACTGAGGAAGCATGAAGAGAATTATCTCGTCCATGACTTGGAACTTGCTGCAGTGGTGTTTGCCTTGAAAATTTGGAGGCACTATTTATATGGAGAAGCTTTTACAGTGTTCTCCGATCATAAGAGCCTTAAATACTTATTTTCTCAAAAGGAACTTAACATGAGGCACAGAAGGTGGCTGGAGTATTTGAAGGATTTTGATTTCTCTATCGAGTATCATCCCGGGAAAGGTAATGTGGTGGCAGATGCTTTGAGTTGTAAGCTGATTGCAAGATTGTCAAGTCTCATGTTACAGGAATGGAGGCTATTGGAACAATTGGCTAGTTTAGACCTCAATGTTAGCAAGGATCGGGTCATGATCGCTCAGTTTCAGCTTCGTCCAGAATTACTGATGGAAATCAAGTCCTTACAAGAAAATGATCCTATGGTGGTAGAAATCATGGAAAGTCTGAAGAATAGACCAGATTTTATGTTAGCTGATGACGACAGGTTATTGTTTCGAGGGAGAACATGTGTTCCTGATGCGGCTGAAGTAAAAGGCAAGATCTTGGAAGAAGCCCATAGGTCTAAGTATACTATTCACCCTGGAGGTACTAAGATGTACCGAAATTTAAAGAGGACATTTTGGTGGCCGAGTATGAAAATGGAAGTGGCAGAATTTGTGAGCAGATGCTTAGTATGTCAGCAAGTCAATGCTGAACATTTCAGACCCACAGGGAAGTTGAAGCCGCTCGATATACCACAATGGAAGTGAGAAAGTGTCGGCATGGACTTTATCATGGGTCTGCCTAGAACTCATGGTGAATTTGATGCAATATGGGTCATTATTGATAGACTGACTAAGTCGGCACATTTCTTATCCATTAAGTCTAAATGGACAGTGGATGTTTTGGCTGCCCTGTATGTGAAAGAAGTGGTAAGACTGCATGGAGTACCAACAACCATTGTGTCAGATAGAGACCCCAGGTTTACTTCTCATTTTTGGAGAGGACTACAAGAGTCCTTGGGAACCCGTCTGAGTTTTAGCACTGCCTTTCATCCTCAGACAGACGGACAGAGGGAAAGAACTAACCAAATTATTGAAGATATGCTAAGAGCTTGCATGATTGATTATGGAGGTAGTTGGCATGAGCACTTAGCTTTAATTGAGTTTGCCTACAACAACAGTTACCAGTCTAGTATCCAGATGGCTCCGTTCGAGGCCCTTTATGGGAGAAGTTACCGATCACCGTTGTGTTCGGACGAGATCGGAGAGAAGCAATGGATGGGAACGGATATCATTTCAGAATCATCCAAGAACATCCGTATTATCCGGGATCATCTACAAGTGGTACAATCAAGACAGAAAAGTTATGCTGATAGCAGAAGAAGAGCCCTGGAGTTTTAGGTAGGAGAGCATGTATTCTTGAAGGTTTCACCGATGAGAGGAATTCGAAGGTTTGGCATCCGTGGAAAATTAAGTCCAAGATACGTTTGCCCCTTCGAGATTTTGGAAAGAGTGGGAGAGGTTGCTTACAGATTGGCTTTACCCCCTCAACTATCTGTAGTACACAATGTCTTCCACCTATCTATGTTATAGAAGTATGTTTATGACCCCACTCACATCATTCAACATGCGGATCTAGAGTTGAAGAAAGACTTGACTTATGAAGAAAGACCCGTCAAGATTTTGGACCGGAAGGAACAGCAACTCAGGAATCATTCCATACCTATGATCAAGGTTCAGTGGAGCCGACACGGAACCGAAGAAGCTACTTGGGAGTCCGAAGATGCTATTCGAAAGCAATACCCCGATTTATTCTAAGGTTAGTAACCTTGCTCCTCATTTTTGATAAGCGCAATGAATTTGGGGGACCAAATTCCTTGAAGCGGGGGAGGGTGTAGCACCCCGGTAGAGCATTAGATAAAATAATGAGAAATTCACAAGAAATCCTATTACGGTAAGTAAAATTTTGACCAATTTATAAAAACCTAAAAAAATTATAATCATGTAGAGGACAAATAAATTAGATAATTTGTCTTTTGTAGGAAACCCTAAATAAAATTGGAAGCCAGCTGAATTAAGAGAATTAGGGCTAAATGCACATTTAACCTCATCGAACCTCATATCACCCAATTCGGACCCAATTCTTGATCAATTGAGCCCAGATCGGACCCAATCGAATGGCCACAATGTGTAGGTCATTTCCCCTCTATATTCACACCGAAACCCTAACTCCAAAATTCGAATTTTTAGGCAAGGCGGCGGCATGACTGGGTCAATGCGCGAATCGCGCGCAACCAAAGTTCGTGGGCTCTATCCTCGCGATCGATCCCTCTAGAAACCAATTAATCCTATAAAACAAGCCTTAGGGCCTCCTAGCATCGACGTTTTGTTGCTGCGACCGGCGAGGTGCGAGGACGAGAGCGTATTCCGGTGATCTTTGAAGGGGTTTTTCTATCGCGGCCGACGGCGTCGACCCCTTTTGTTCTTTTTTTAAGGCAGGTTCTAGTATACCAAACGCTAAGTAGTTTATACCATTGGGTTCATCTCCAATCCCTCTTTCTTTTGATACCAAAAGCCCTAAAATTCGTTCTGTAGCATGTGAGTATTGGTCATTTTAGTCGGAGCATGTTAAAACTAGGGTTACCACTGTTATCCTCAATTAAAAGTTAGCTTGGAAGGCTTAAAGTTTTAAATTAATCAATCCATGACATGCATCTTTTTGTTCTCTTTCTAGTGGTATGCTTTTGCCCAATTTTTATGCTCTATATCGTGCGAATTTTTTGTTTTAGTTAGCCTCGGTCGGATGTTCGCCGGACATCGGAACAACGAGTAGGACACAGCCTTAATAGGAACCACTCATCATTGAACGGCCTCACGATAGACCATTCTGTCGGGCAAGCGGTTTGGCTCTAGACCGCTTGGAAACCCTAGCGGTTGTTCGATAGACCGCGTAAGGCGTGTAGGGTTTCGGACTTGCATGACCTGAGTGGCCTAGCGATAGACCACTAGACCCCGTCCAGCGGCTCTAAGTTAGACCGTGTATGTCTCGTTGTTGGTCTATTCCATGTGTTAATTATGTCGATTCTTGTTAAAACTATGCATGTATACAGAAACCCACACAACGAACTAGTAAATTATGGAACATATGATCTGATTATTTATTGTTCATGATTGATATCTCCTTTCCAAAGCATAATTTTCCTTATTATTCTTATCAATTAATGGAACATAAATTTTTATCATGTTCATATTGGAGGATCGATACTAGGTTTGTTCTGATAGTCACTCCACTCCGGTGGTGTTGACTTACCGACTTATTCATTTTCTGATGCTTCAGTAGCCTCAATTCTTGTAATGGTTGGGACTCTCCGCTGGATACTCATTTCGTCAGATTAGGGCCTCCATTATGAGACCTTCGTAAGCCCCCGTGAGCTTGGGATTCCCACTAGGACGTCGGGCGGGTTGTACCCCCAAAACCTGAACCTTTGGACTTGATTGAATTGCATGATTTTGACCAAGCCCGGATTCAGGGCTGTCCTGTTATTAGCGGCCCTTCAAGGACTGCTCTGTTAGTGCGCGGCCCAGGCCTGGCCTCCTGAGTTTCTGAATGGTCCCTTTGGAGACCGTGTCCAGCTGGCTTGTGCGTCGACCTCAGTTTGTAAACGGCTATTATTGGACCGTTCTATGTTGGGCGGCCCAATTAGGACCGTTTACCCTTGGTTATGGCCCAGGAACCCTCTCATCCTGAGTGGCCTTCCTTTTGACCATTTTATTGGTGGAACGACCCATCTAGGACCATTTACGTCTCTAAACTCTGGGTCTTGTCCCTCCAAGCCCAGTATTACTTGTAGCGGCCCATGTCAGACCGTTACTTGATTATCAGCCTAAAGCTTGTTTCGCGTGTTTCTTGTATGTTTCGGTGAACTGAGCCCAGTTGGGCTTAAGGTTCTACTCTTGTTCTTTCCAACCATGAACCTTATGGTTCCTACTCAATTATCGGAATATCTCTTTGATCTTAGAAATTAAGTTACATGGCTTGACCTTGAAATTCTTGGCCGACTCCAATGAATGTCTGGATATTACTTGGGATCTTGGATCCACCAAATCAATGCCAACACATCATAAGGGCCCAGTCTGGTCCTGGGAAGAGCACCCAAAAAGTACTAGTGCCCCGGGGAGTTGTAATGACATGGTGAGGCATTGCACCGAGTGCATGACTAGCGTGTGTCTATGACATTCATCCCGTTATTAGATTCCTACAGGGAATTCATCTTGATATGATATGCTTGTTACATGCTTGATCGGCCAATTTCTGGAAATTGATATTTCTATATTCAATTCATTCTATTAGTTCATTCATTTTCTTCTTATGATAATTTATTTTATCGTTCTTAGTTCGCATGCATGATAGTTAATTACTTGGTTAATTACTAAAACCTTGCCTGCTAAACCTAGTTGTTCCCCCTTTTCAGGTAGCTCTGGTGATGACTCTCTAACTAATGGGGACGGGCAGGAATGAAGTCCTTGGAGCGAACCAGCTAGATAGCCTTTCAGAGATGTCATTAGATAGTTCGAGTCTGAGAGTTGTAATTTTTTTAAGTCGGTTGTTATGTACCTGTGTTAAGTTGGTGGTTATGTGAGAATTTCTTTGATACTTTTAGTGTTGGTGGTTATTGACACTAGTTATATTTAATTAGTTAGAATTAAATGGTTATTTTGGAAAGTATTGTTGCCATGGTGTGGTGTTGAAGTTATTTTAATCGCTCACGTAAGGCACAGCATGTCTGAAAATCAACATATTTTAACTTTCTACTGCTGCGTCCCAATTTTCCTCGTCGGGGTGTGATAGTGCTGATGAGGAGAAGGTCCTACTCGCTACCTTTCAGCTAGAAAGGGATGCCTGTACGTGGCGGGAGTCGGTCGAAGCAACTCTACCGCACGACCAGGTGTTGTGGGAAGAGTTTGTGGAACACTTCAACAATAAGTACTTCTCCGACCGAATTCAAGAGACGAAAGCTACCGAATTTACTTCCTTAAAGTAAAGGAGTTTGACGGTGCAGGAGTACAAAGCTCAATTCGCAAGATTGTCCCAGTACGCACCACAGCTTGTGGGTTCCGAAAAGATGAAGGCGAGGAGATTCTTAAATGGCTTAAAGCCACAATATATTACTCAACTCGCCCCAATGGATATCCAAGTATATGTCGATGTGGTGAAAGAGCCCAACTCCTGGAAGATGCAACAGAGATGTCTGATCGCATCTGGGGAAGAGATGCCAAGAACGAGCAAGTAACTAGCTCTGGTAACTTCAAGCCCTCCTTCGAGAAGAAGAGGCCCAATGATGGGCGTAACTCCCTTAAAGATGGGTGTACCTTCTAAAAGGACAAGAAGCCAAGATGTAATGATAAACAAATTTTCCCTTTTGTTACCCCATCAGAGGAACTATGCAAGCATTGTGAAAAGCCCAGACATAAGATAGAAGAGTGCTGGAGAAGTCTTGGTGTCTGTCTTCGCTGTGGGAGTCGGGATCATAAAATCCCGAATTGTCCACTCCTCAACGAGCAAGCTCCGCCAGAAAAACATCCAGTTGCTATCAAAAAGCAAGGTAGATTTCAAGCTCTTAGGGATGCAGAACTTACCGAAGAAGGAGACGTTGTGGAAGGTACTCTTTCTATTTGCTCAAAGCCCGCCTCTGTTTTATTTGACACTGGAGCCACGCATTCATTTATATCTAAGAGCTTTGCTTATACTTTACCGATCTGGCCTGTCCCGTTAAAACCCAAACTTACTATTACTACTCCTATTGGAGCAGGATCAGAGATTAAATATTTCTACCCTACTAGTGAAGTTCTAGTCAACGGTTACAACCTACCGGTTGACTTAGTATGCATGGAGATGGAAGGATATGATATTATTTTGGGAGCTGACTGGTTATCTACATATGGTGCTAGTGTTAACTGTAAATTTGGTATAGTGACCTTTAGTGAGTACCACAACCTCTTATTTTCTGGTGTCAGGCATTCTAGACACCTATCCCTTATTTCGGCCCTTAAAGCAGATAAATTATTGAAGAAGGGTTGTGTGGCTTTCTTAGTTTCTATGACTATGGCCAAGCATAAGGAATCCAATCTAGAGGATATTCCTATTGTTCGGGATTATTCTGATGTATTCCCGGACGAGTTGCCTGGTATTCCTCTAGAGAGAGAAGTGGTCTTCTCTATTGATTTAATTCTGGGAGCTGCACCGATTTCTAAGGCTCCGTATTGGATGTCCCCTATCGAAATGGAGTTAAAAGAACAATTGATGGAGTTATTAGAGAAGGGATTCATCTGACCGAGTACATCACCATGGGGAGCCCCTGTCTTATTTGTCAAAAAGAAGGATGGGTCAATGAGATCGTGTGTTGACTACCGGTAATTGAACCAACTCACAATCAAGAATAAATATCCATTGTCGAGGATTAATGAACTATTTGACCAGATTTCGGGAGCTCAATATTTTTTAAAACTTGATCTCAGATCTGGTTATCATCAATTGAAGATCAAGGAAAGGGATATTCATAAAACTGCATGCAGGAGTAGGTATGGACACTATGAGTTCACTATTATGCCTTTTGGCCTAACTAATGTGTCTGCTGCATTTATGCAATTGATGAATAGTATATTCAAGCCATACCTTGATCAATTTGTTGTGGTCTTTATTGATGACATTTTGATCTATTCCAAGTCAAAGATGGAGTATGTAGAACATCTCAAGAAAGTCTTGCAATTATTAAGAGATCACAAAATATATGCTAAGCTTAGCAAGTGTGATTTCTGGCTAGAAGAAGTTTCTTTTCTAGGTCACACAATTTCTCAGAAGGGTATTGCGGTCGATCCTTCAGAGGTCGAAGCAGTAAAGAATTGGGAGAGACCTACTAGCATGATCAAAATTCGAAGCTTCTTAGGATTGGCAGGATATTATAGAAGATTTATTATGGACTTCTCCAAGATCATGGTATCTTTAACAAGATTAACAAGGAAGGAGACCTCTTATATATGGTCCTAGGAACATGAGAAAAGCTTTCAGACACTAAAAGATTATCTGACTACTGCCCCTATACTCATGTTGCCTATAGGAGGAGGAGGATTTGAAGTTCATACTGATGCATCCGGAATTGGCTTAGGCCGTGTATTGATGGAACATGACAAGGTAATTGCTTAATCCTCAAGGCAATTGAAAAAGCATGAGGAGAATTATCCCGTGCATGACTTAGAACATGGGGATGTAGTCTTTGCCTTGAAGATATGGCGGCACTATCTCTATGGTGAGACTTTCATTGTGTATTCCAACCACAAGAGCCTTAAGTACTTATTCTCTTAAAAAGAAATCAATATGAGACAAAGAATGTGGCTGGAATACTTGAAGGATTTTGATTTCTCTATACAGTACCATCCAGGAAAAGGTAATGTCGTAGCAGATGCTCTTAGTCGGAAGCCGATGGCATTATTATCAAACCTAATGATTTAAGAATGGCAATTGTTAGAGCAAATGGCAAACTTAGACCTCAATGTGGAGGAGAAGGGAGAAGGAGTCTTGATTACAAATATTAGACTCCAACCCAAGTTACACTCAGAAATTAAAGAGTTACAAGATGATGATCCGTCGATTGTTGAAATTAAAGAGATATTAGATCAACGGCCGGATTTCATTTTGGAGGATGATGGAAGGTTACTTTTCTGAGGAAGAACCTGTTTGCCCGATTGTTAGACCATCAAGAGCAAACCCTTGGAGGAGGCATATCGATCGAGGTACACTATTCATCCTAGTGCCACAAAAATATATCAAGATCTCAAAAGAACCTTTTGATGGCCTAACATGAAAAGAGAGGTAGCCGAGTTCGTAAGCCGATGCTTGATTTGCCAACAAGTTAAAGCCGAACATCTCAAGCTGGCTGGTAAGCTAAAACCTCTCGAAATACCGAAATGGATATTATTGGCATGGATTTTATTGTTGGATTGCCGAAGACCCAAAATGGATTTGATACTATATGGGTGATTGTGGACCGATTAACTAAATCCGCTCGCTTCTTGTCCATCAAGACCAAATGGACCGTGGATGTTCTAGCAGCCGTATATATCAAGGAGGTCGCAAGGCTGCTCGGTATTCCAACTTATATTATTTCAGATAGAGATCTGAGATTCACCTCTCATTTTTGGAAAGGTTTACAATCATCTTTGGGAACTAGGCTGAATTTTAGCATGACTTTCCACCCTCAGACAAATGGGCAAACCGAGAGGACGAATTGGATTGTCGAAGATATGTTGATAGCTTGTATGATAGATTTTGGCAAAAGTTTGCATGAGCACTTGTCCTTGACTGAATTTGCATACAACAATAGCTATCAGTCTAGCATACAAATAGTGCCTTTTGAAGCACTGTATGGCAGGAGTTGTAGATCACCTCTATGCTGGAGTGAAGTTAGAGAGAAAGGATTGATTGGCCCCGATATTATTCAAGATACAACTCACAATATTCAGTTAATCCATGAAAGGCTGAAAATTACTCAATCACGGCAAAAGAGTTATGCCGATAATCGAAGAAGAGACCTTGAATTTCAAGTGGGAGAGCATGCCTTCTTGAAAATTTCACCCACGCGAGGAATTAAAAGGTTTGGTATCAAAGGAAAACTAAGTCCAAGATTTATTGGCCCTTTTTAGATTCCAAAAAGAATCGGCGAAGTGGCATACAAGTTGGCTTTGCCTCCATAATTGGTGGTGTCCATGATGTATTTCATGTATCCATGCTAAGGAAATATATATATGATCCTTCGCATGTGATTCAATTCGATGACTTGAAGCTACAGAAGGATTTATTTTATGAAGAAAGACCGATCATGATCTTAGATCAAAAATTACACAAACTAAGGAATAGGGCAATACCGATGGTAAAAGTCCAATGTAGTAAGCGTAGATTCGAGGAGGCTACTTGGGAATTAGAAGAGTCAATCAAGAAGAAGTATCTAGGTTTGATCTCAAGTTAGAATTTTGAACCCTCCATTTGAAATTTTAAATTACTATTACGTGATGTGAATTTGGAGGACCAAATTCTTTTAAGTGGGGGAGGATGTAGTAACTCAAAATTATATATATACATTTATATGCGAAAAAAATAATGAAAGATGAAAATAAAATAAATGATATATATTTTTATTTATGTCTTTAAAGTGTAGAATATATAAATGTAAATCCTATCTCACGTGTTATCACAAATGGTAAGATTCGTGGCATGATTCTGAGAAGGTGAAGATGTCGGTACTGTAGCAGTACTGTAGCATCCGATGTAAGAGAGAATTATTAGCTCTAATTGAATCTTAATTAGTGGATGATGTAATTTCTTACCTAATTAAATAAATGAGGTCATAGATTATGTCATAAAGGGGGATTTATTTTAATATTTACATGTTGAAAAATAATATCAACATAAGTTGGTGTAATAGTAACATGAGTTAATGAAATAGAAAAATTAGGTGAAAAATTGACTTAGAATTAAATTAGCAATAAAACATCATTTAATAAATGAGATAATTGCTTATGTCATAAAGGGAGATTTATTTCAACATCCACATGTTAGAAATTATTGCCAACATAAGTTGGTGTAATAGTAACATGGGTGGAATAAGAAATTAGGTAGAAGATAGATTTAAATTAACAATAAAATAATCATGAGACTTGGCCTATAAATAAGGCTTGGATCTTCTCTACTCAAAACAAAAATCCATTGGAGAAGCGCTAGTTGTATAGAGGAGAAAATCTTGAAGTTGGAGGAGTGTTCAAAGTGTTCTTCATTCTTATTCTTCCTCCTCTTCGATCTTCCACTAGGTAGGTATTCTCTCAGACTAAACTTAAATTGATGCATGAATTAGATGTAGATTGATGTGATATCCCCTAGGACTTACACAAGCAAGCACATTCACAATCAAAAGGGCCAATTTGGGCCACCGCTCTCCCGTCGCTCACCCAAGTCCCGGGGTAACTTGGCAATGCCAAGGTGAGGTTGAGAGATTGGACCCTTGCTGGTAGAGGGCCAGCAAGGCCAAGATTTGATTCCCAATGGATGTGGATGCTCAATTCAATGGGGCCGACAAAGTGCCAATGGCACCGATTACTCTCTTCCCACGGTGATCACTCAAGACAACGGGGCTTGAAGATCAAGCTCTCACTCTCACGGCCAGCGGAACTAAGAACTAATATTGAAAGACAAGCACTAAAGGGAGTGAGGTTTGAGCACTTACTCGACCGGTTTGAAGAAACCGGTCCCGCTCGGAGACGAGGGCGAGCGGGGAGGCGAGTGGATCCCCACACGCCGCGGCGGTGTAGCTTGACCTGCTCAATCCAATTACAACACTACTCCTCTCGCAGGAGGGGGACCTTGGGGTGGGGGTTAATGGATATTACAGCCAAAACTACCTCCACGCAGGGAGGGGCCTTCAGCCAGCCAAGCGGGGAGGGGAATTGGAGAAAGGAACACCGAAGACGGGAGGTTACCGATTCTGCCCGATTCTGTGGGTGCTGACAGGTGACTGAAGAGTTGACTGCTGCAGCTGCTACCGACTTTTGATGGGGGCGAAACCACCTGGGAAATCTTCGTAGGAGGCAGGGAAAGTCGTCCAAATTTTGTTAATTTCTTCTGTCGTCGATGCCGGTCTGGGTGGAGGCCCGAACAGGGAGACAGACTCTCAGACTGGCAGCTCCTGATTTCTAACAGCGGGTTGCAGAGGATGTCCCGACAGCTCCCGAACTCGGAATCAAGCACCGTTGGAGTCGTTGGAACCGTGGACGAGCTCTCTTCGCCAAAAAACTAACGGGGAAGCCAAACGATGCCGGAGAAGGACAGGGGACTCTGAACACTGCTGACAGGTCGGTGCAGACTGTGGGTAGCAGAACTACGTAGCTGAGGGAGAAAATGGATAACACCTGCTACAGGATGCCGAACGGAGTTCCGCTTCTTGATTCTGAAAGTAGACAGGGAGAGGAAGAACATTACAGAAGAGCTCTTGAGCTGATTCTTCCGAGGTTCGTCGTGGTGAAGCTTCTACTCCGGTTCTGGTACTCAGCAGGGGTAGCTCTGCGCAGTTGTGGGAGAATGGAGCTCCCGGGCAGCACACAGCTCGGATGAAGATGAAACCACCGCCGTTGCGAAGAAGACCGGTAGACGCTTGTGTGGATACCTCTTGGGACTTCAGATTCGCTGGGATGTGGTCAAGGTCGCCTCTGCAATCTGCTACTCTTTTACTGCCTGCGAACTGAAAACTGGAGGTTGAAGATGATGGGGGGAAATCGGGTATATGGGAGGGGAAATGGAGGTGGATGAGTGTGGGGAGAACCCTGGCTGTGAGGGGGTCTAGGAGGGGGTGTTCCAAGGTGTGGGGGGGGGAAGAATATGGTCTGGAAGGGGGTCTAATAGGTGGTGGGAGGAGGAGCTATGAATTTGGGCTTGGAGGGAGAAGGGGGAAGGTGAGGGGGGCACAAGTGGGTGGAGGGAATGTGAGTTTGAATATCCTTTAATGTGGGGTGATCAATGGTGGTCTTGGGGATGTGAAGAGGTGCCTTGGGAAGGTGGAGGGCTGCTTGGGAAGGGGATGGGTAGTTGGGGGTTGGAGGGTGGGGTGTGGATTGGTGAAGGGTCTATTGGGACTAGGGGGAAGTAATGATGGCTTGTGGGAAGTTGTAGAGGAGTTAATGGAGGTAGGTGGGAGGGTGGAGGTGGTTGGGAGGGGAGGAGAGAGAAAATTTTTGAAATTGGGTGTGGAGGAGAGAGAAAGGAGAGTGAAAGAGAGAAATTAAGAGAGGGATGGGTGGGGAATCTCTCCCCTAGGGTCTCTCACCCAAATAATGGAATCTCTCCACTAGATAAGAAGTTTGAACTCTCAAAATGGTAAGTTTTTCATTCATTGATTCATTAGTTCCAAATGAAGGGAATGGGGCCCTATATATAGGCAACCCACATTTTACAATAAGACCCTGACAAAAGACTCAATGACAAATAACCGAGGGGGTAGGGGGGCTCTTGGGCCAAGCCCAATGAAATAGGCCCAATAGCTAACTAAACAACATAATGACACTCAAACTTAGGAAAATAAACACAAGACCTAGGGACATGACTCAAGAAAATGAAAATTACATCAAATGACTCAAATAGAAAGCACAAAAAGGATAATTGGGCCTTTATGGAGAGAGGCCCGAACTCAAATGGTGCCGGAGTGTGAGGAAGACCCGAGCCAAAGGGAGTCATGGCTGATGCCTCCATCAAATCCCCTGGGCTACGAAGAGCTTGACTCCATCGAGTAGGGGTCCATCCGGCTGTGGTACTACTCGAGAAGGTCGGGATCCAACTACTGGAGATCCTCCCGACTCACCCATGAATCCTCCGAAGGAGGCCGATCCTTCCACCTGACGAGATAGCGCTCGTATACCTTGCTCCGAGTGGTAGTGACTTGTTCATCCAATATTTGTTCTATGCGTTCACGCTGGGCTCTCTTGGCTGGTGGTCTCTCCTCACAGGTGGGTGCTCTCTCAAGGGAAGGAATATGCTCAATCTCCTCACTGGGTACCACCGTGGGTCCCTTATATGGCACTAAGTCGGCGACATTGAATGTGGGACTTACCCTATATTCCTCGGGGAGATCTAACTCATAGGCATTTGCACCAATGCGCCTCAGGACCTGGAAGGGACCAGCCCCACGTGGCCTCAATTTGGAGGTGGCTCCCAGGGAGAGCCTCTCCATCCTTACCATCACAAAGTCACCCTCATGGAATTCTTGGTGACGCCGATGAGAGTCGGCCCGCCTCTTATAAGCCTCATTCTTTTTGCTTATGTGCTTGCAAAGGCTTTCATGTAATTTTGTGAATGTTGACATTCTAGGGGTGATGGGTGGACCTGGGCAACCAAAAGTAGACCAATTATGCTTTGATGCCAAGAAGACTTTGATGGAATGGGGAGGACCGGGGTATCCATAGGTGATCCGGTCATGCATGGGGGTGACAAATGCTGGGGGACCCGGACATCCATGAATACTCCTATCATGCCTACGACTCTTGATGAGTGAAGGTGGACCACTACATCCGAATTTGGATCACTCATGCTTTCTACTTGACATGTGGGTGATATGAATGAATGGACCCAACATAGTGTTCATGCCAAAGGGTGTGGAAAGCCTAGACACATGCATACTTTTCCCAAAAGTGACTTCCATGTGTATAGGTGTGGGACAACCTTTGAACTCCCATTGGAAAGGATCGAATCGATCTAAGAAGCTGGTCATCATGGGGTGGGGCACAACCTTATTACCAAGGGATATGTGGTCTAAGGTCATGGCTCTCAAGGTATAACCCGGGTCTAGGATGGGGTGGATTAGGTCAAACATGGTGGGTTGGGATAGGGAAAGGTGGGTGGTGGATAAGGTGGTTGGGTCCCATGGTTTCTTTGACCCACATTGGAAGGGATCAAAGGGATCATAAAAAGGGTTATCAAGGGGGAGGGGCCCTATGTCCTCAAGATCCTCAAGTGGTGATGGGTCATCCTCCTCTAATGAGATAATTGGGCCGAAGTTCTTTGTGAGTGGGTCGGACATGAGGGGAGGGCTTGACTTTCCACCCGATATAAGAAGCTCCAAATTGAGGAGAAGGTCGGGCTCATCGGGTGTGGGGAGGAATAGAAGGAGGTCGCTAGTGTAGATGCATGTCTACTTTGATTTTATACCATTTTCCCCAATTTTTATTGAGTATTAAGAATGATGTCCATACAACTGGACATAAGAATCTAACCGAGATTCTTAACCGCCGGAAGATCTGTCTTGGATCACGGTGTCTTTCTAAGACCGTGTTCCGGATATGCGATCTCCGCCCCAATCGTGATGTCTTTAGGTTCTAATTGAACTAATATATCATCTAGCATGTTAAATATGTCATGTTAAGTTGCATATCATTCAAATTCACACATGATTAAGTTAAGGATATTGAAGATAATAATTTTATTCCATGAGCTTATATTTCTGTCCTAGTTCTTATTACATTCATGATATCTTTGATCTCCATGACAATATTATCCTTCTAGCATGTTAAATGGAATATATATTATCTGTTAAAATTACATGGGCTTAGTTGCATGATCATGATCAATACGAGTTTAATGATTTCCATGTTATCGTGTTACCGTGTTTTCGACAAGTCATGTAGTTCGCTAGATTTTCAAAGAAGAACGATGTCTAAGGAAAGAGAACCATGGGCAAACACTTTAAGTGGATAAGTGGTTATTTAATTAGGTCATCGTGAATACGAGGGGAGCCTCCCACTATCCCACCTCTTACCTGGCCATGATTCTTCGATTTTCTAGTTAAGTTCCGACTGCAAAAAATGGGATAGAATTCTCGCTAGAATTGTTCCTCATTTTCAACAAGTCGTGTAATTAGTAAGATTCTCAAGGAAAAACGGTGTCTAAATAAAGAGTTCCACGGGCAAACGCTTTAAGTGGATAAGTGATTTCTTAGTTAGGACCTCACGAATGTGAGGGGAGCCCCCCACTGTCCCACCTCTTACCTGGCTATAATTCCTCGATTTTTTAGCTAAACACCAGACTGTGAAAAACTTGATCTAAACCTGTGTTACGAGATTTTTCGCAAGGGCTGATTGTGCCTTGTCCGACAATCCAATCTTTTATCAACTTAATGTCGTTAAACAAGATGCCTTAAATCCTTTTCGAACTTCTCTTTCAACTACTTGTAATTATTGCACTACTCATACCTCGAATGATAAATTTTGCTAAATCTGTACTTTATCTAGTAACTTTTACCTTAAAATTATTTGGCCATTCATATTATATGGATGTCTAAATATACTTGGGATCTATGATCCGTAACCCCAATACTTGGCGTTAATGGGGCCCGGTCAGGTCCTAGGGGGAGCGCCCGAAAGTACTTGTGACCATGGGAGTTGAATGACCTGGTCTGACATTGCACCGAAGTGCTTGACTTGCTAGATTGATTTATGATATTCCATAATTCATGAATTACTAGAACTACTTAAATTACGTGAAATACTTGACTTGTACATACTTGCATGAAATGGCTAATTCTATAGTAATACTTTCTACATGATCATCCTCTAATTGAACTTTACTCTTGATATCTTGTCAACTTGCTATTCCATTCTTCACTCTCTCTCCTATTCATGTTCCGTGTTTGATTTACGTTTCTTGGCATAGCACAGTAACTTTATCCAAAAATGTTAATTATTTTAAGTTGCCTGGTATAGAGATATAAATCCTACTGAGCGTATCGCTCACCCTACATTTTCGGTTAACATTGCAGGTAGTTCCGACGATGAACCCCAAACACATGGGGACAGGCAAGAGTGAAACGAGGGATCAAGTTTATCTTAGTTACCTAAGTTTATGTGTGTTACTCTTGCTTGAATTATGTACTTAGAAGCTGTATTATGCCTCTTAAGGTTTAAGAATATTATAAAACTTTATTTCGATGAAATAAAAGTATCCTTTTCTTCTTGTGTCCCATTATGGTTGACCCTATTATACATGCTCTTGATCAACACGAATGTTTATGACTCGTCGCGTCTCGATATTCTACGTCGGGGCGTGACAGATCTAATCCCAACCTCTTATCAAACTTATCATGCACTTGGCAGACATTTACACGGGTCTTATCTCCGTCTTTGTTACACTTTCAACACGGACTTCCGTCCGCACATGAAATGGTTAATATATGACCGACATGATTTTAAATACCCCTTTGCACCCTAATGTAGGGGATTTAAATACTCTTCAATACACCTTTCATTCATTTCATGGAATTTGATTTTCAGGCCTGAGACCCCTTATCTTGACGATTAATCAAAGGTTTTCCCCTCTCTGAGGGGATGTAATTAATGCCGTGACCTTTATGGCATGGCGGGCTCTAGTCCTGACACGATATCCGCTATCGTCTGATTAGTCAGAAAGCGTGCACCATTGGTTCCGGACCACTCCAGTCTCGAAGCCTGAACAATTGTTACCCATGTGATTGGCACGCCCACGCACTGATAAACCGATATAAAAGATAAATGATATCAAAAAGATGAGCTGCCAAAAAGTGCGTCCACAAACGGGGCCATCGTTAGACCCCTTTCTTAGAAGGTGGTCATGTGCAGACCGCGTTCATTCCAGTGCTTTGTCAAGTTTCACAATGCAAATGGCTCTATTTTCGATCAAAATCTTTGAGCATAAACCCCTGATAGATCATGTTCCAGTAAAGGAACTTCTCCTTAATGACTTTTGTCATAGCACATCTTTGAAAACTATCTTATTAATGCCGTTAAACATGATGCCCTCAATTAGTCTTGAACTTCCGTTACAACTACTTGTGCTTCTTGTACTACTTGTTCCTTGAATGATAAATTTTGCTAGATCTATACTTTACTTCATGAGCTTTACCTTAAAATTATTTGGCCATTATTATTATTACTTTAATGTGGATGTCTAGATATTTACAATTGGATCAAAGATCCATAACTTTAATGTCGGCATTAATGGGGCTCGGTCTGGTTCTGGGAGGAGCACCCGAATGTACTCGTGCCCAAGAGAGCTATTATTGACATGTTGTGACATTGCACCAAAGTACTATCTCGCTAGATTAAACTAAGACATTCCACTCACTCTTAAATACTTGGACTTGCTTGACTTCCATGAAACACTTGAAATACTTGACTTGTACACTCTTGCGTGAGATGGCCAATTAGATGCCAACATTTCTACTTGTTCTTTCTATACTTGCTCTCCTTTTATTACCTTGACTTACTTGATCACCAATTGCTTGCATCTTATATCATCTTATTCATATTCCATGATTTATTATGTTTCCTCTGCATTAGCGAATTTACATTATCAACCTGTTAATCATTTAAAGATGCCTGATGATAGAGATATAAATTTGTACTGAGATTCTTGCTCATCCTATTGCCTATAACATTTTTCAAGTAGTATGGAAGTTGAAATGCACACTATTGTGGAAGGGGAAGAGTGACCGAGTGTTGTTGTATTAGAAGACCCGAGTTCTTTCAAATTAATTGAGTCTAGTTTTGTAGTTGAGAGTCTTGTATTTTGCATCTTTTCTTTTAAATCTTAAAATTGTACTATTTAGTTATCCAGAATTGTAATAATGAGTGTATTATTAATAAATAATCTTTTGTCAAATCTGGTCTTGCTAAGTTACTTCCTTGTAGTAGTTTACCCTCCAACGGTTTGCTTGACTCGACTGTTCGTTGCCACGTTCCGAGCAGTTTCCACCGGTATCGATTCGGGGCATGACAATCTTAGACTGATTTATTCATACATCAAAGAGGGTCTTGTTACTTTGAATCAAAATTCATATATATTCATTGATTATATAAGTTGAAATTCTGCCAAAATAAAAATATAACAAACACTAAAATGTGGGGGCTATGTTGGGTCGAGGGTGCTCCATGAGGGAGAATCCCCACCTGGGAGAGGACGCTAGCGAGTGCCTGCAACATGCGCACCTCTTAGCTCAACATCTATATCCTCAACTCGCACTGGAAATCAGACATCTCCGCTCGTATGATGTCTCTGACGTCGATAGTGTAGGCATTAAATCTGCCCCCAAATAGATGAATAAGTGCAAATAGGCGCGATAATAAGAAAAGGAGAGGGGCGATAAAGAGATAGAGAAATAGTGTGATTGCCACCAAGGATTAACAACGCAAAAGACGGGAAGAAGATAGTAAAAGCGTTGCATACCTTGGAAAGATGTAGAGAGAGGACGCAGTCGGCGCATGACCGCTATAATAATATCACAGACCTCGTGCAACCGCGTTCAACACTAGATGTGGGAACTTCATGGTTCAGCTCCTCCTCGCTTTCCAGTCGGCTAGAAAGTAAGGGCCTCACGTCCACACCTGCTTTTCCTGTGAAACAAAGCAACAACAAGGAGAAAAACCCACCATTACAAACAAATAAGTGTAGCATCAATCCCATATAGAGATAAGCATGAAATAAAAGGGGGAAGAACGCACCGGGGAGGGTTTTTAACCCCTGTAGAAGGGAACAAAAATAGGTGTGTGTTTGTGTGTATGATTGATGAGTGTAAAAGAGATAGAAACAGAAGACAACAGAGATGATGAAAATCGTGCAATATCCAAGAGACGTGATAAGAGAAATAGTGCAGAAAAGAAGGAAGGAAAAGAGAAAAGCAACCCAATGGGGAGGATTTAGAACTTCCCTGGCTAGCCTAAGGTCGAAGAGAAAAGGTAGCAGTGCGGCATGGCTTCGCCCCAGATCCAAAACGCCCTCCCCTCGAGCTCATGGCCATGGGAGGCTATTTATAGGCCTTAGAAGCCCTAAATCGGAGTTTGTTGATAAATCCCAGAAAGATAAGATTTTTAATGATAAATCCATGGGATATTGATCAGATAATGCTCCTAGAAGGGATAGGAACTGATCTGGCACGAAATCCTTGGAGTAGAATGCTTCAAATAGGACTCTAAGGCATCCTTGGCCGGAGAAAACGGAGTTCGGGACGAACATGACTCTGCTCTGAGAAGGCGATCTATTGCGCGACCGCTACCTGAAGAACATGGTCAGGAAAGAACCGCGACCATGCCAGAGAAGAAAAGGCAAAGGCTACATTGATGCACCAACGGCAATGGTTTGACTCACCCGGTCGACACAAGAAGAACGTAGTCTGCTAGTCGATCGTGATCTCCTGATCACGGTTGCCTGACTGACCGCGACCAGGGGTCGACAGATAAAAAGGAGAAATCAGTTGACTGAAATGGGAACAAGTCAACTGACATTTTGCATCGGTCGACTGAAATCGCCATCGGTTGACTGAACTGGGAATTGGTCGACTGATACTAAAAAAATCAATTGACTGAACCGACTGAACTGAGAATAGGTCGACTGATTCCTGAAAATCAGTCGACTGAACTTGTCTTAAACCAGAAATAGGTCAGCTGAACTTTAAGATAGACGCGGTTTGTTGGAGACCGCAGCTCAATAGATATGGTCAGCTGGTAGGCCGCGAACATGAAAATAGACCCATAATATGCGAAAATCAAGGAAAATAGCCTCCAAAGCTTAATGGGTCGGGAAATGAACTAAAAATGGGCTCGAAATGTGATCAAGGAAGACTCCAAAATAATGGGTGTCACACCTGTAGCTATATTTTTATCCTCTACTAAAGATCAATGCCTTATGAATAGACCAGTATGCAATGAACACATGGAAACAATCAGAGGAGAATAGAAAACAAATGACCGTGATCGCCACCAGGGTGCCGTACGTGATGAACACGTCGTACCTTGGAAAGGGAGGGGGTACTCGCCTAAGTTGCAGCGCTGGGGAGATGAACGGTTCTTGAAGAACTGCCTACACGTTGCACGGTCTTACGATAGACCGCCTGAGTACGCTGTAGAAGGTGCGGGAGGCACTACTGCTAGATGACGAATGGCTTCCTGTTGACCGCACAAACAGGACGAATGGTTTTATCCAAACCGCACGTACGGTTGAACGGCTTCAATTAAACCGCACAAGTCTACCACGCAGTAAGTTGCAAGGGGTCCAACCTGCACCCTCTCCGACCGGCCAGAGGGGATGGGCCTCGTGCTGATGATTGCTGACCTGCAAAATAACGTAAGAAACACACAAAGAAAACCTAAATTAGAACTGGACAATGTAGTAAATGTCAAAATAGCAAAAGGTGAACATTAACGAATGGAAAGGAGGATACCTGGGGTTTTAATCCCCTAGGGTGACAAAAACGTGGGTGGAGGTGTGCATGGTAATGAGAAAGAAAGGTGGGATATAAGAAGGAAGTGATGCATGCAATGAAAAGAAAGTGTTGAAAGCTATGAAACGAAAAGACTAAAAAATCAAACTACTCCCTGAACCGGCGGCTTGTATGGACGTAGAAAGCCTCCCTCCTTGGTGCTAGGTCGCTCAAGAATGCGACAGGGCTTCGCCATCGACCAGAATCTCCCCCCCTTTTCAAGTCCGGCCTTTAGGGTCTACTTATAGAGCCTAGAAAACCAGCCCCGAAATCAGGGTTTAGAGCCATTTTCGGCACGAGATTATTAAAGATAAATCGTAGATAATATCATTATCTCTCGTCCAGTCAAAATGGCAACTAAAATGGTTAATTATCCACGGAGATATTGACAAAAGAAGTTGGGGATAAAACCATGGATAAAAGGATTAAAATCTGTCAAAATTCGGCAAACGATGGGATGAACGGTCTTACGATAGACCGCTCAACAGTTGGACGGTTCACTCTTGACCGTCCAAACCTGTCGGTGGAAATTCAGATAATCAGAAAATCAACCCAATTATCGCTCGAACTGACCGAAACGTCTGCCGTTAGACCCTCACAGATGAATGGTTCCTAGGAGACCGTTCCACAGTAGAGCGGCCATTGATCAACCGTTCCAGACCTGTCGATGATAATTGGATAATTATCTGAACAAACCTCCAAGCGTAGGACTCTGAGTGATGAGCGGTCAGATGTCATCCGTTCATTGGGTTTGAACGGCCATATCAGGACCGTATAAATGCCTGTCAGTGGTAATTCAGAAAATCAACCAAAATACCCCAAAATATATGGACGGTCCTTATTAAACAGCACATTAGCAGTGCGGCCAGGAATAAACCGTGCATGTATGTGGATGTTGAAACTCAATGAAAAGCCCAAAACCACGGCCCAATAAGCACTGAATCGACCTGGACTTAACCAAGGAGGGAGGCAACCCATAAATTGGCCCAAAGCATGCCTAAAACAGCCCCAACGAGCGATGGGCAACTCAAGGCATCAACAAAAGGGAGTAAGAGAAACGACTCAACTTATCGGCATAAAACAGGTGTCAACAGATGCCCCTCCTTAATGTCCTCTTTGCAGGGAGCGAGCGGAGGCGAAGCGGAAGTGACATGGAACATGGAGGTGGATCGGAAATGCAGCGGAGTGGACCGAAAAAGCGGGCGTTAAGGTAACACGACACCCGTTTCTACCAACAAGCGATGAGAACCTTCCGGAAAACTCTGAACCAAACGTAAGGAACGATTAAACCAAAAGTGACGCCGATCTGGAGGAACTAAACTAAATAAAACAAATCGACAAGACCAACCTCATGGGGGACACAATCCCGCAGTCCAATGAGGGGGCCACAAAAGAAAAGAGGCTAAAGCTCCAGACAGGGACCTTTCAATCAACCGAACCAGGCGAACCGACCAAAGAAAACCTTCCAATTCGGAGTGGAATTAACTCTCTTACTCAATCACTGAACGCATAATTAACCATCACAGGCGGGGCATTATTCAGACAAATTCGATGGGTCATGAATGTTTAAAAGATGCATATGATGCATGCTGGGCTAAAATAAAGGAAACTGTGAAAACGAATGCAAAGAAAGATTAAAATATAAAATACTCGAGAATAATATTGTTAAGTTGGGAAAATCAGAGTCAAGATACCATCCGCAACCACAGCGTGCAGGATAGAACCATCCTCCCCGTGACATCTCAACTTAACGGCCTATCCGAAGATTAAATATGTGAAACTAGATCATCGTCGCTTTTGTTGAAGGGGAACATCAGATCCTGGAACACGTAAGTAACCAACTGGTTCTCGAGATAATATAATATAATACCATATAGTAATGCAATAAAGGCGATAGGGATAGAAAGCCATACCTGACTTACTTGTGCAGGTGAAACGGCAAGCGAATGTTTGGACTACTGCACACGAAATTGTTAGCAAGCTTTGCAATAATATCAAAATTCATCAACTGAAGTGCAACCAATATTCAAGCATGAACGGTTGATTATCAGCCGTCCAACTAAGAACGGTCATGTTACAACCGTATATACAAGGGAATTTGAACCGACTTAAGAAACTTACCATTAAGGATAAACGGCTAGAGCACAACCGCACAAACAAAGGACGGTCTATCGCTAGACCGTACAACCTCTGCAACCTCGAAAAGCCAAAAACCCTTCGTCTCCCTCCACCATAACCGACGGTGGGAGGGAGAACGAAGGCAAACCCTCATTCTCACCCTCTCTCAACCTCTCTCCACCTCTCCACCTCCCTCTCGCCCTCTCAATGCGCCAAAAGCACCAAGCGAGTCGTCCAAGGATGGCCGAAGAGGGGACCTCCGTACCACCGCCGTCGACTTCCGCCGCGGCGGCGAGCACTAAAGAACCACTGCCCGTGGCTGTGCCGTCGTCATCCACGGCTGAGGAGAACGCGCCCCCGCCACCATCCACCATCGAGGAGGAACCGGGAACAGAGGCGGCCGAGGAAGAACTCGCCGTCGTCGGGGAAGAAACACCGGCGGAGAGACCGGCCAAAAAACCACGGGACCCCGAGGTAGGAGCCCTAAAAACCCTCCTCATTTCCATTTTTTCCATTTTTAAGCCAAGCATGTTAGTTTAGGGGGTTTTTAGAGGACTTAGGGGGCTGATTGGGGGCGATGGCAGCCTCTTTGCCGGCTGGGGGACGCCCACCATCGTCGGGGAAGACGATGGTGGGGCGGTTCAACAGAAACCGCACAAACAAAGACACGCGGCCCCCACAGGACCGCTCAAACCCATACGGCCTTGGAAGGACCGTTCAACATCACACAGCAAATGAACCACACCAATAAAGGACGGTGAGGGGGTCACCGCACACACAATAAACGGGCCACATTGGTCCGTTCAGCAACCAAACAATGCAAAACTAAACGGTTCCCATAGGACCGTCCATAATTCACGCGGCCCAGGAGTGGCCGTTCTACCCTAGGAAGATGAAAAGACGGACTGCTTGTGATGGCCCGTTCACGTTAAAGATGGTCAAAGGTAGACCGGTCAAACACATAACCTGAAGAATAAGAACGGTGGACATGGGACCGTTCCATCGATGAGCAGCCCGTGGAGAACCGCTCTTCAAACAGAGAGTTAAACCCTGATGATTTTATTCAAATGAGATAAAATGCGAAACTAACTTACTAAAATGTATCTAAAATGGATGAAATGAATGCAGGGGAAGCGCAGGACCCGCACCTCGTGGCTACAGGTCCGCGTAGTGTACTTAGCACTGTCGGATTTTCAGAGGGAGCGGTTGGCTGCCATGGGGTTCGCCCCATTCTTGAGCATTGAGGTGTGTCGCTTTGACGCAGCTCTGCTCTACGCCCTGCACGACCGCTGGGACCCAGTGAGTCAGACGTTCCTTTTCCCGTGGGGGCATATGGTCCCCATGCTAGAGGACGTGGCCAGGCTCACTGGCCTTTGCGTGCACGGGTCACCGGTTAGTGGGACTACCTTTCCCGACTACCGAGTGATGGCTCGGGAGTTGCTGGGCTTACAGCTACGGCACCCCGAGAGGCAGTCGACCCTCCTACCCTGGGCTAGTCTCCAGGACAGCCTGGGATTATGACGAGCAGGAGTTGCAGTCGGCGAGCAGCCGGAGGAGCATCTGGAGCGGTTGATAGGGTTAGCGCGGCCGAGAGTTGCAGCAGGACCGGGAGCGGAGGCAGATCGAGTGCTGAGGCGGTTCTTGATGCTGATGTTCGGGCGACTCCTCTTCTCCACGCGAGCAGATGTGATGAGCTGCTGGTTCCTCCCCTTCTTCCAGGAGCTTGAGCACATTGGTGACTACGCTTGGGGAGCGGCGGTCCTTGCCTTCCTCTTCGACACCCTGAGTTCGACGGCCCGTCGGATGATGCTCGGGGGCTTCTCCCCCTTACTCCAGGTACGCCTCTTACCCTAGACTTAATTATGCGACCCTATATGTTTCCTAAATGTTGACACAATGCTATAATGCAAGTGTGGGCCTACGTATATCTACATGGGCTGGGCAGAGGCGAGGAGACCCATCCTGGGCTCCTGTCGATTGCACGGAGGTGGACAGCACCTCGGGAGATGGTAGCCCTAAGACGACAGGTACGGGAGTTGCAGGACGACCTAGACTCTCTACCGTATGCCTCGGTATGTTTCTAAACATGGACTTTCTAATTAAATGCAATTCCTATATGATGATGATGATGCTGATGCAAGTTCTTACGGTGCAGGTACGGTGGACACCTTACGCGGGGGAGGGCCAGCCGTGGGTGGCTGAGGCTCTTGCCTTTTCCGGGCAAGACGTGTGGCTTCACCGCATGAATGTGGTGGAGCCACTACACTTCAGGTTGGTGATGAGGACCATAGGGGTCCATCAGCCTGCGGTGGAGTTCCCTGCGCCTGAGAAGGCGGGGGAGCGAGTGACGAGGACGACACGAGGACTTCGTGAGGCGTTTGACTGGACAACGAGGAACGCCACTCAGGTCGCCGACTGGACCGCACGAGGGCGAGTGGTGACCGCCCGAGCAGAGAGTGACAGCGCGTACTACACCGCGTACGCCAGACATTACCGGGACCAGGTGTTCCGGGGTGCCCACCGACCGGTACGACTTCTGAACTTAAACTATGTCTATTATGCTTATGATGATGAACTAACACATGGACTTCTAAATGTAGATTGACCCTGTGGGACGACAGGCGGAGTTGCAGGGACTTCTGCACTCCACCATCAGGGAGAGAGACGAGGTCCGGCAGGCCCTGGCCTTACTAGTGAGTCTTCTAAACCTTACACTCTTTAAATTATGCAATTCTATATGATTATGCTTATGCATGTGACTGACCTGGAGTATTTGGATGCAGCGTGCCGAGGGAGTTCAGAGGGTGGGATCGGACGCTCCTTCCTCCTCCACGACCCAGACTCCAGCCGACCGGGCTGAGAGAGACGCAGACTTTGCCAGGATGGTGACGCGGGCCAAGGCGGCCGAGGTGGCGCTCACCGAGAGGGTACGTAACTCTAACCTTCCCTTTGCTTATTATGCTTATGAATGAAGTGATCATGCAACTGACTAACAATGATATGTGGATGCAGACGTCCGAGCTGACTCGCCTCCAGGCGGAGCTGGAGTAGAGCCGGGTAGCAGCCAGGGCGGAGGTGGCCCGTGTACGGGAGGAGGCTGCGTGGAGCCGACCGGCAGACACATTGGAGACGACACTCCTTCGGGCTGAGCTAGATCGACTACGAGCAGATGCGGGGGAGCTGGTGCCGGTCCGAGTGGAGCGGGATCAGGCTCTGATAGAGGCATCCGGGATGAGTGGAGAGCTGTGGTCCTATAAGGAAATGAGTCGGCGATCGCGCAGTGGGACTCCGAGTGGTAGCCACGGCACTCACGGCTCCGTTAGGAGCTACTTCACGGGTTCCTCCGGTCAGGGAGGAACGAGGAGGACGAGCAGCGCCGGCGACGCCGGCGTGACGAGGCGACATCAGCGATGCCTCCCCCGAAGAGGCATGAGGGCGGCAGAGAAAGCGACGGGGGCCAGGGAGAGGGAGATGCTTGACGTGCACCGGGCCCATCTTTTGTACATGATGTGATATGATATGATAGTGATATGCATGTTTTTGTTTTGATTTTTGTTTTGTGGATGAATGTATGAATGAATGGATGTATGAATGAATGAATGGATGAATGTGACATGAGTGTGTGAGTGAGGGACGACAACTACGGGCGAGACATGACTACGAGTGTGAGTGAGACGGAGGGACACCGACTGAGTGAGATGAGGGACGCCAAATGAGTGAAGTGGGAGATGCCAAATGAGTGAAGTGAGAGACGCCACATGAGTGAAGTGAGGGACGCCAAATGAGTGAGGTGAGAGACGCCAAATGAGTGAAGTGAGTGATGACAAATGAGTGAAGTGAGAGACACCAAATGAGTGAAGTGAGAGATGCCAAATGAGTGAAGTGAGAGACGCCACATGAGTGAAGTGAGGAACGCCAAATGAGTGAAGTGAGAGACGCCTAATGAGTAAAGTGAGAGACGCCAAATGAGTGAAGTGAGAGAGAGGATATGATTGTTAGTTGGGTAGGTTGACAAAAGGGGGCGGATCAGACAGGCGGTTCTCAGAACGCCGCTCAAAGACACAAACGGTTCATAATAAACTGCTCCAAGGGAATTGAACGGTTGGATGATAACCGTTCCGAGTGGTGAACGGTTCGACATAAACCGTGTGAAAGAAAGAACGGTCTGTATCAGGCCGCACAAGTAGTTGGACTCGGGTTTTCTAGAAAGAGATGAACGGTCCGCTACGGACCGCACAACAGGATGGGCGGTCTATCGTAAGTCCGTCCAAGTGGATACCCGGCAAGCTTAACGGGGGACTCTCCGGAGAGTCCTCAACCCGAGGGTAAGGCGATTGGAACTTATCTAAACCTCATCTTAACCCGTCTTAGACTTATCCAACCCCAATCTCAAGAGGCCTAGACTTCCTAACAAGCCCTATAAGTGGGAGGGGAGTCTAAATTCGCAGCTCACACATCTTCTTCCTTCCAATCCTTGAAACCTTTGATTCCCGCCACCAAATCATCATGAAGAGGGCTCTAGAGGGAAGTTCTATGGAGGGAGCATCTTTTGAAGGGCCAAAGCCGGCCAGAAAAGAGCGGGAAGTGCTTCAACGGTTAACCGCGATCCCGCAACATCTGAGCTCAAGCCCTGTGAGAGAGGTTAGTTAATCATCTTTCATCCAATCCAATTCTCTTTCCTTTACTCACATGCTTTCCTCTCCCTCTCTTCCTCTTTCTCAGCTTCTTCCTGGCGCGAGGCGACATTCCACCGTGAAGTGGTTGGCTCCCATGATCCGTGCATTGCCCCTAGGGGTGACTTACCTCCTCAAATCTTGGCACCTACACTCCCTTTTAGTTCTTGGCCAAAACTGCCCTAAGCTTTCCTTAGATTGGCACAGCATCTCCGCTTTGATAGAAACATGGCATCCTCAGACCCATACCTTCTTCTTCCCATCTTTCGAGGCCACTATCCTATTAGAGGAGGTGGAGACCTACTTCGGGTTCCCTAGGTCCAAGGTAGGGGAGGAAGACTCGATATGCCACACCGTTGCCCCTATAGACCCAAAACTCATCCTAGGAGGGTTTATACCAGATAGCAGAGATGTTCATACCTTTGTAGGCCCTCGCCATATTCACCTCCTTCCTCTTAGTCAGTGGGTAGTGGAGCATTGCAAGAATAAGCGTGGGTGGACCGAGGCCATAGCCAAAGCTGCATCCATCTGCCTGTGTGGGGCCATCTTGTTTCCTTCAGCTGACCATGTCTTAGAGATCCCCTTGCTTAGCACCATTAGTGGCCTGTGGCATGGACTTTCCATCTCCCAGGCTGTCTTAGCCTACTTGTATGAGGGTCTTAGCTCCGCGGCCCTAGGAGGTCCTCTCTTTGTCTTATGATTCTATTGGAGTGTTGGATGGGATTCCGGATGAAATTCATCCACAGGGAGGATGTTACTTCAGCGAGCCACCCCCTTTACTTCATAGGAGGCGCCTTCAGGTTCTCTCCACAGGTTGAGTGCAGGACGGCTGAGATGAAGACCAGGGACGAGTGGCGCCCGTACATTAACAGGCTGCCCCTGGATAGATTCGTGATGCGTCCAGATTTCCTTCACGACACCACCATCAGGCTACCTAGGAGGGCAGGCTTGGACTTGAGGCTTGTGAGCGACACTGCACTGGTGATGTACAGCCCACACCGGTGCTACCTACAGGTTGGACTACCCCGGACAGTGCTACAGACGCTACCCCACCTCCCCGCGCTACAGGCGAGGAGGATCGGGACAGAGGAGGACGAGCAGGCGGTCAGGAGCGCGTTGATTACGTAGGAGGTGAGCAGGGTGCGCACCCTACCGGTAGAGGTCGAGGAGGCTCCAGGGACACAGCATGCTTACCTTAGGGAGATGAGAGAGATAAGTCCCCGCGGGGATGCCCAGCGGCGGACTGAGTGATTGTTTTATCTTTTCATGATGATAATGATGTTGAATAGGACTTGTGCTTAGAAAGCTTGATATATGAGATGAATAAAGTTGATGAATTTGATTGAATTTGGGCTTCATGGTTTGATTATAATGTGATTGCATAGATTGAGATAGGACTTGAACATTCACACGGTCACGAGCCAACTGCACTTTCAACCTGCCCCTGTACACACATAAATACAGAAAACAGATTAAATCTATTTTAGGCTTAGCCCCTTGCCTAGAGCAAGTTAGGGAATGACCAGTTCTTGATTTTTGGTCAAGGGGATAAGCCTTATTAAATAGGCAAATAACAAATGTTGAAACAAATGCAATGGATGCTATGAATGCAAGAATGAAGAAAACCTTTTTTGAGTTTTGAAAATATCTGATTTTTTTGTGAGTTTTTGAATATCTGATTTTTTTGAGTTTTTGAATATCTGATTTTTTGAGTTTTTGAATATCTGATTTTTTGAGTGTTTGAATATCTGATTTTTTTGAGTTTTTGAATATCTGATTTTTTGAGTTTTTGAATATCTGATTTTTTTGAGTTTTTGAATATCTGATTTTTTGAGCTTTTAAATTTTGGAAACCAGCTTAGACTTGACGACGGGGAACCTCCCCATCTCATCAGGGGCCTCCCGGGCTCAACTTGCAATATGAAGGACCGCTCGCGGCCGGTGCTAATCTTGCTTTAATGGTGCTTCTATCGAGGCCATACCCGGGGTAGGATCCGGTCCTTGGAAAATAAAACAGATTTAACAGGAAAGTTGGCGGTAGGTCTAAAGGTTTTTAGGGCTTGAGTTCTTCTCATGTCACTCCCCCCTTTTTCAAAGAATATGGTCTGTTGCGCCGGGGCTCTGTGACTGTCATCGAACCTACTCCCGCTCTAGGCACGCATACGACCGGACTCATAATGTCCCGCGGGAAAACTGTATTGCCACTCTTGCCATGCCTGATTTTATTATTCGGGGACTTTCAGAAAATTTTTGAGAGCTGCGAGCTTTGGGTGAGCTTTTAGCCTCAATTTCTGCCCCTTTTCATTCATTCCTATCTTTCTCTTCTTTCTCGTTCTTTTGCGGAATAAGGTCATAACGGACTGCCCCTATTTGAGACCTCTTTTATTGGGGGGGTCTAGATCAGTTCTCGCCCCCTTATTCACCTTTTGCCCCTATTTTCAGTCGAGAGAGAAGGAAAAACAAGGACTTTCACCTCTCCTCAAGCATGGCCAAGGCAGAAACGGTGTTTATGCAAAGGAAAGCAACTGACCCGCAAGGGGTTGTGTGCTGTGTGGAATGTTGAACCGGGGATTTCCTTTCGTGATCAAGCGAAGGCGCACCCGCCACCGAGTCGGTGCTGGTTTTGTTTTATGGATAAAAGTGTTTTAAATATAGCCCATTCCACAGATTTTGTAACTCCTCCCCCTCCGCGTTGATTAAACGATACGCGTTACCCGGATAAGCTTCCTTGACTACAAATGACCCTTCCCAGTTGGGTTGTAGCTTAGACCTGGGACCTGCTGATCTGATGAATTTGCGTTTCAAAACCATATTACCCACTTGAAATTTTCTTTCAATGACCTTCCTTTGAAAATACCGCGAGACAGGCTTTTGATAAACCGAAACCTGATTGGCCGCGTTAAGCCTCTTCTGGTCCAAGAGTTCCAGTTGGACTAGCAACGCCTCTCAACGTTCGTCGAGATTAAGTTCTTTGTCTAGCTGCACTCTTAGGGAAGGGATCAAGATCTCATACGGGAGTACCGCCTCCATCCCATAGGTGAGAGCAAAAGGAGTTTGCCCTGTAGGGGTGCGGACGGAGGTGCGATAAGCCCACAGAGCTTCCACCAATTTGTCGGCCCAATCAGCAAATTTATGCGATTCGCATGTTTTCTTAATAATTTTAAGAAGGGTTTTATTCGTGGCCTTAGCCTGGCCATTTCCTTGAGGGTAGTATGGTGATGAATGATGCAAAGCTATATTTAATTTCTTACAGAGTTCCCGGAGTTCTTGTGATACAAATTGAGGCCCGTTGTCGGTGACGATGTCGCTTGGCACTCCAAACCACAAGATAATGTTCTTCAAAATAAAGCGGTAGACTGTGGTGGCTTTGATCTCTGCATAAGCTTCAGCTTCCGCCCACTTGGTGAAGTACTCCGTAGCCGTCAAAATGAAGGATTTCTGCTTGACTGCGGAATTCGGGTCACCTAGGGGTCCGATGATATCAAAGGCCCACATGGAAAATGGCCAAGGAGCAGAAAGAGGATGAAGAGAAGAAGCCGGAGCATGGATTTTGTCGGCATGAAGTTCACACTGAAGACGCCTACGGACATAGGTGGAGCAATCTTCTTCTAGGGTCGACCAGTAATAGCCCTGCCTAAGAATCTTCTTTGCCAACGCTTGTCTGTTTACATGCCCTCCACATTCGCTGGAGTGAGCTGCTTCTACCACCTTCCAAGCTTCTTCGTCATCTAGGCACCTCATTACAACTCCGTTCAGAGCCCGCCTATATAATTCACCAGCGATGATCGTGTATCTTGTAGCGACTCTTCTAATGGCCTTTCTCTGTTCAGCATTCGCAGCCTCCAGAAATGTACCATCCCTACAATACTGCTCAATTTCATAGAACCACAGCAACTCTTCTTCTTCGATGATTTCCTCAAGCTCAGTTAATGACACTTCTTTCACCTCTTCCCTTTCTGTCTTCCTTTCTACAGACTTCCTAAGGTTGTCGAACCAGGGATCCTGAAGAGAAGGAACATCTAGCCGCTGGACCACAATGGTCTCGGTGGCGCGACTGAGGGGGAACGATAGGGAAGAAGCGAGTGATGCAAGTGCGTCAGCCAAGATGTTCTGAGAACGAGGAGTATGAAAATAGATCAGTTTCTATAATTGCCTAGCCAGGAGCGTGACCAGATCTTGATAGGGTTTAAGCTTAGGGTCACGGGTGCGGTAAGTTGACAGAACTTGGCGTAGCACCAATTGAGAGTCTCCTATGATGTTAAGGTATCGCGCGCCCATGAGGTAGGCGTGCTTCAGACCGACAAGGAGAGCCTCATACTCGGCTATATTATTAGTGGCAGGGAATGAGAGTTGATACGCAACAGGGATAGTTACCCCTTCCGGGGTAAGGAGAACGGCGCCGATTTCGCTGCCCTGGGAATTGAGAGCACCATCGAAATGAAGAGACCAGAAGGGAAGATGAGCAATTACCGCCAAGTGTTCATCAGGGAACTCATCCTAGATCGAATCAGTACGAGGGATAGGAGAATGAGTGAGGTGCTCAGTAATAGCATATCCCTTGATTGCTTTCTGAATGATGAATGTGATGTCGAACTGGGAAAGAAAGCTCTGCCAGCGAGCTAGTCGGCTAGAATGGATAGGCTTTTCCATGAGATAACGAATGGGGTCCATTCTAGAGATCAGCCTAACCTCATGGGCAAGAAAATAGTGTTTAAGCTTCTGAGTTACCCACACTAGCGCTGCACAGGTCTTCTCCATGGCAGTATACTTGGATTCGGCGAGATTGAATAGCCTTGAGAGGTAGTATGCCGCCCTTTCCCTTCCTTCATCATCCACCTGTGCCAAGACAGCTCCTAGGGAGTCCTTAATCATAGAAATGTACAATATTAGGGGTTTCCTAGGGACGGGTAGTTGTAGAACTAGGGGATTAGAAAGGTAAACCTTAAGCTCCTCATAGGCCTTCTGGCATTGTTCATTCCATTAAAATTTTGCGCCTGTCTTTAATAATTCATAAAATGGGCGGCATCTTTGCGAGTGCTGAGATATGAATCTCCTAATAAATTGCAAACGCCCAATCAGATCTCGAAGTTCAGTAATGTTCTTTGGCGGCGGCATTTCCATAACGGCCTTTGCTTTATTTGGGTCGATCTGAATCCCCCGTTTACTAACTATAAACCCGAGCAATTTCCCTGATGCAACTCCGAATACACATTTCTTTGGATTCATTTTTAACTTATACTCCCTAGCCCTTTGCAATACCTTGGCTAGAATGGCGGGGTGTTCTTCTTGAGACCTCGATTTGACCAAGATATCATCCACATAAGCTTCCAAGTAGACGTGCATCATATCGTGGAAGATAGCCATCATCGCTCTTTGATAGGTGGCACCTGCATTTTTCAATCCAAACCGCATAACGACATAGCAGTACGTGCCCCAAGGTATGGTAAACGAGGTCTTCTCTTGATCCTCCAGAGCTAGACGGATTTGGTTATATCCAGAATAACCGTCCATGAAAGAGAGGGCTTCATACCCAGCTATATTATCAACTAAGACATCGATGTGAGGAAGTGATACAAGAAATATAAAGTGATCTAGAAGGGGAGGGGATGAATAGATCACTGTTTTCAACCGATTAAAAATTTCTGAAGAATGATTCACTTAAAACAAGCAATCTCGGAGTAGAACCCACAAACACGCAGTGCGGACAATAGCTCGAGTGGATAGAAGGCACACCACAAAATCACCACAGATAATCACACGAGTACCCAGAGGTTTTTAAGGTGGTTCGGTCAGACCTCCAGTCTGCCTACGTCCACCCCTCACTTCAAATCGAAGTGAGGCTTCCACTAGCACCTGCTAGCAAAGCAGACTCAGTCTGCGATAATGGCTGATTCACAGCTTCACCAGGGGAACACCCTCCCCTCTTCCTCCACACCCGGAGGGAACCCTAAGGACGCCAAGTCCCAAGAAACCAGGAAACAAGTTCCTCTTCCTCCAACCGGAGGGAACACTAGTGATCTGCAATCACTAGAACCAGAGACGAAGGTCTCTCTTCCTCTGAAGCCTAGAGGGAACACCTCTTCTACGAGAGGGAACAATACTGCAACCTCTGTTGCAAGTGAACCAGAGAGAACACGTCTCTCTCTTCCCCTGAACACCAGGAGGTAACACAAAGAACTTTCAATATAGAAGGAAAAAAGCAGATAAAAACGAAAACACGAAAGAAGGAAGCCAAATTTCAGAAACTGAAAACAATGTAGCTCAAACTGAGCAGCAGACTTCGGATTTGATCCGTAAGTCAATACCCATCTTCTGATCACTCTTCTGCTCTCTCTTCTCTCTCAACTGGATCACTCTAGTTTCTCAGGGAGGCTCTTTCCCGTCTGCTCTCACTCAAATTTCTTTTCTGTAACCTCGGAGATCCTCCCTTTTCGTAGATGGTGAGGCAATGCTTTTATAAGCGATCAGGAGGGTTCATGCAAGGCGTGTGCTTCCCGCGCTCGATCCAGAACCTTCTTGCCACGTGCCCTTATAGCATTGGTTCCTTTAGTATTGGATCATGTGCAGCCCAGACACTGGGGAATATTCTTCCTCGGACCACCTTCTTCTTTTTGTTTTTCTTCTTCTCCTGCAAAGAAATTAAAACCATTAAAACTCAGGGCCACAAAAACTAAAACTGCATGAGGTATGTGATAGCAATACGAGATGCACTATACTGAGAACGACACGAGATACACAAGATGACTACAACATGAAATAAAGAGATAATGACACGAGGTCAGATGAGAATATCACGAGGTGAGAAGGAAATAACACGGAGTGAAACGATAGAAACACACGATCAGAGGAACCTTGGATGAAGATAGAAAGAAGCAACACGAAGACACAAATACAAAAACAACATGAAGACACAAAAACAACAACACGAAGACACAAACACAGAAACAACACGAAGACATTAAAAAATGACTCGAATACAAAATTGCTCGAACTTACGAACGACTCGAAGACGAGGACGACACGGACTGAAACCAACTCGAAGATGAAAACAGAACCCTACACGAAGTGTGGTCACAAAGCAAAAAGGACACGGGGTCTAGGAAAAATAACACGAAGACAGAAGACAGGAACGGCTACAACGACACGTGATAACACAGTGAAAGCAGGAAAACGACTCGAGTAACTACAGTAAATGACACGAAAACACAAGAGCAAAAATAAAAAGGATGACTCGAGATGAGCAACTAAATACTGAAGAAACGACACGAGGTTCACAGGAAAACGACTCGAAGTTCATCGGAACAAGTCGAGCTGCTTCAGTAAACAGCACGAAGACAATCAACAAACATAGTTGGAACAACACGACGTACAAAAGGACAACACGAAGTGTAGTAAACGCAAACAACACGAAGTATGAAAGGAACAGTACGGACATACAAGGTACTACCTCATAACAGTTTTCCTGTTAATCAAGGAAATTTCAAATGCATAACATTACGCAAGATATCTGATTAAAATGACAATATTTAACATAGTGATGCTCATCATCAAAACACTAGGGAAGTCACAAAAATCCAAGAATCTCCCCCTTTTTGATGGTGGCAACACTATATTAAATAACAGAGATGAAGTGCAATGAGATTATGTGAAGATAAGCAATGCAGACACACAACACACTCGCCTCCTCTGACGACTCCCAAGAGCTCCCCCTGAACACAACAACTGCTTTCCTCTGACTAGATAACTCAGGGCACTTATCTTTCGCTCCCTCTCAGCAAAACACAAGCAAGACACTCTCCCCCTTTGACATCATCAAAACTAGGGGCAGGTCTGAAGATATCACGAAAAGAAAATTGCTGACAGTGGAGAGAAAACAAGAGAGAGTATGGCTGATAAAGGAAAGTTATTGAGATGTTTAGGCAATTAAGAAAGCCATTAATTTAATGTGAGGATTTTGAAGATCAGTTAGTCAGACTGTGTGCAAAATGGTGAATGAAGATCCGCTCCATACACAGAACCAGATTCTAAGCAAGTAAGGTACAAGATACCAGTATGGTCAGAGTAAGTCTTTACTCAGAGAGTATAAAGCAAGGAAGTCAGGAAGACAAAGACCTGTGGTATTGAAAACAAACAAACCAAGAACTATATGCCAAGTGAACAGGATCTTGATACCAAGAGGGAATTTTTTTTTTTCAAAGATGGTCAAGATCAAAGGTAAATCTGTCAAGTACACCTTTGACATTAGGGAGACACCTTGTTTAGAGGCAGGAATCCCCAGTTACTTGGTGGCAAGACCACATTACCCCTTTTGACAAGAGGACAGATATAGTATTCTAACTGGTGTTGACATTAAGGTGACACCTTTACCAGAGGCCAGACACCCCAGTTACTAACTAGATATGTACCATAGCTCTGTATGATCAAGACAGCTAATTAAACCTGATTTATACTGCCATCTCATGACATGGGATGCTTTCACTTCATTGATGAAAGTCCCAGTTTCTCAATGAACAGTTAACAAGGTTGTTAAAACTTCTTTCATGAATTTTTTTTTCATTAAACTGCACTTGAAACCTTGTAAATTAGTCTTGATTCAGTTTGAGAACAATACACCAGCTCCAAGGTTTTTCAGACTAAAACACTATATACCTCATTTCGGACTTAACTAGACTAAGTAGGTATGCTGTACTGGCTAGATCAGAAGTCAGTAACAGTGTAGGAAGATAGTCTTGAATTCAGATTTTGATCTCAGTGGGACTAACAGCTGAAATTCCAACAAGAAATTAGATGAACAGTCTTAACGGATAAAACATCCAAAATTTTCTTTTATACACCTACTCAAACTGATTCTCTTATAAGGTCAGCAAAAATCCGTTCAAAGTATGTTCAGATTTGGCCAAAAGAGCATGACACCTATTATTAATCTAGCTCCCCCTGAGACCTTGACTCCAACTCAGACTTAACCAAGACATACCTCAAAACACCTCAAAGAAAACAAAGTGATATCAATCAACACGAGTGAATCAGCAAACACTCATAATGAGGTTATTTTCAGCAACAGACAATGAGTATAGATAAGCACAAGAGCACATGACAGATTATTCAGAGATCAATTATTCAATCATGAAATTTTGTAAATACCTAATTCTCTGCGCAATGTGCTAAATTTTTCAGTATCCAGTGGCTTAGTGAAAATATCTACAATTTGTGAGTTAGTGCCAACATGGATCAACTCAAACGTCTTCCTAGCTACTTCATCTCGAATAAAATGATGCCTGATTTCGATGTGTTTAGTTCGAGAATGAAGTACAGGATTCTTTGCAATGTTTATTGCACTAGTATTGTCACAAAAGATGGAAGTGCAACCTAGCTCAACTGAGTAATCCAGAAGCTGATGTTTTATCCATATAACCTGTGTGTCACAGCTCCCTGCTGCCACATACTCAGCTTCAGCAGTAGAAAGAGCCACAGAGTGTTGCTTCTTGGATCCCCAAGAGACTAGGCACCCTCCTAAAAATTCGCAGTGACCACTAGTACTTTTCCTGTCCAATTTACATCCTGCATAATCTGCATCTGTATATGCAATGAGATCTAAACTACATGATGCAGGATACCAAAGACCTAGATCATGGGTAGCAGATAAGTATCTAAAGATTCTTTTTATAGCTGCCAAATGCAATTTAGTAGGCCTAGCCTGGTATCTGGCACACATCCCTACACTAAATTGAATGTCAGGCATGGATGCTGTTAAGTAGAGGAGTGAACCGATCATACCTCTATATAATTTAGCATCCACCTCTTTACCTTTTTCGTATGAATCCAGTGAAGAGTTGGTGCCCATGGGTGTTGAGATAGTCTTGAGGTTGGTCACTCCAAACCTTTTCAGCATCTCCAGAGTATACTTGGTTTGATTTATGAAACAACCATCCTCCATCTGTTTGACCTGCAGCCCAAGAAAATACTTTAGTTCGCCAACTAAACTCATTTCAAATTCATGAGACATAGATTCAAAAAATTCTTTACACAATTTTGAATTGTTAGATCCGAAGATGATATCATCAACATATACCTGGACCACTATTAAATCCTTTCCGAGATTTTTGGTGAAGAGGGTTTGGTCAACCTTACCTCAAGTGTAGCCCTTGCTCAAGAGGAATTCAGAAAGTCTCTCATACCAGGCTCGGGGAGCCTGCTTCAATCCATAGAGGGCTTTATTCAACCTAAAAACCATGTTAGGTTGAATAGAGAAATTAAAACTTGGAGGTTGTTCAACATATACCTCTTCCTTCAATAACCCATTTAAGAATGCGCTTTTGACATCCATCTACTGCAGCCGAATGTTCCTAGAGCATGCAAATGCAAGCAGAATTCTTATAGCTTCCATCCTAGCCACTAGGGCATAGGATTCATCAAAATCCACACCAAATTCCTGACTGTAGCCTTGAGCTACAAGTCTTGCTTTATTTCTAGAAATAGCTCCATTCTCATCAACTTTATTCTTGAAAACCCATTTAGTGCCAATGACATGAGTGTTATCAGGTCTGGGAACTAGTTCCCATACAATATTTTTCTCAAATTGATTTAATTCCTCACACATGGCGGATACCCAAGAATCATGTTTTAAGGCTTCTTCCATAGATTTGGGTTCCACCTGAGATACCAATGCAGCTAAGTCCTGTTCTTGGACAATTCTAAAATGAGACCTTGTCCTAGGAGGATCATGCAAATTGCCTATGACATTTTCACTAGGGTGGTCTTTGTGAAATATTATCTCACCTGAGGGTTCACCTAACTCAGCTGCTCCTTCTTGCTGTGAGTTTTCTGGTTGAGCAGCTGGATGCATCTCTTCTTCTTCAATTTTCTCCAAGAAATCTCCCTCATTAGATGGCTTCATGTCATCATTCATCACTTTGTTAGAGAAATCATTTTCATCAAACACTACATGCGGTGTTTCTTCAACAGTTTGATCATCTTTATTGAAAACTCTGTAAGCCCTTGAGGTTTCTGAATATCCGAGAAAAATTCCAGGAGAGCTTCTAGCTTCAAATTTGTCCAAACCATTCTTACCATTATTGTGAATAAAACATTTGGAGCCAAAAACTTTAAAGTAAGAAATGTTTGGCTGCTTACCCTTGAGAAGTTCATAAGGAGTTTTCCTATGAGTAGGTCTTACCAAGGCTCGGTTTAGAATGTAGCATGCAGTATTCGCAGCTTCAGCCCAAAATCTCCTTGGAAGTCCACTCTCAATCAGCATAGTCCTGGCCATTTCAATTATTGACCTGTTTCTTCTCTCAACAATTCCGTTCTGCTCCGGTGTCCTGGGAGAAGAGAATTTGTGAGTCACTCCCTCTCTTGAGCAAAATTCAGAAAATGAAGAGTTCTCAAACTCTCCTCCATGGTCAGACTGAATTGTAATGATATTATGTTCACCTTGCAGTTTGATTTTATTGAAAAGTTCTTCAAAGTGAACAAAAGCATCATTTTTATTTGCTAAACAAAACAACCAAGAAAATCTAGTGAAGTCATCAACTATGACTAATCCATATCTCTTACCTGACAAACTTTGTATGCGAGTAGGACCAAAGAGATCCATGTGCAAGTGCTGCAGCGGTTTAGATGAAAGACTCTCAGTTCTCAACTTAAAAACTGCACGAGTTTGTTTACCTTGTGCACAAGCATCACATAGCTTGGACCCTAACTGAAATTTTATTCTGGGCAAACCTCTAACTAGGTTATGCTTAGACAGTTTATTCATTGTAGACAAACTAGCATGGCCTAGATGCCTATGCCAGTTAAAAGCAACCTGTTCAGAGTTAGCAGACATACACAAGTTAGTTTCAGGATTATCATCCAGGTTTACGATGTATACATTGTTTACTCTATGACCTTTGTGTTAAAATGTAATGCCCAAATACAGAGGGGGGGTGAATGTATCCCGCTACAAAAATGGCCTAATTAAATTCTAATGCTCAGTAATGCGGAATTAAAACTGTTGCAGAAATAGCCTAAGGAGCCTTAGAAGTATCAAAGCAAGACAGCAACTCAAGAAGCCCTCAAACGATCCTAAGCAAGCATCTAATGCGCAGCAATCAAGTGAACATATAAGAAACTCAATTAACCTCTAGGATATAGATAATCAATTAAATCACGGTCCTAGCATGCATCTAGCGGAAGCAAGAAATCAAACAAACCACTGCACGATGATTTTAGGTGGTTCGGTCAACAGACCTACGTCCACCCCTCACTCCAAACCAGAGTGAGGCTTCCACTAGTAACACTAGCACAGCAGACTCAGTCTGCAACAAAGGCTGCCAAACAGCTTGACCAGGGGAACAACCTCCCCTCTTCCTCCCAACCGGAGGGACACCCCAAGTGACTCCCAGCCACTTGGAAACTAGAGTCACACGGTCTCTCTTCCTCGAGACACGGAGGGAACCCCTGGACTTGCTACCCACAAGCCCAGAACCGGAGGAACAAGCCTCCCTTCCTCCAAACCGGAGGGGAACCTAGAGACCCAAGTCTCACTTCCTCTGAACCCCAGAGGAAAGCACAACCGGAGATAAATCTCCCTTCCTCCTACCCGGAGGGAAACAACCGATGACACCCTGTCAAAGGCAACCAGAGACGCAAGTCTCTCTTCCTCCACACCGGAGGGAACCCACCACAAGTAGCACCCAGCTACTTGCAAACCGAAGACACAAGATCTCCCTTCTCCTGAGTCCTCAGGAGGAACCCGATCCCCAACAGGGCAATCGGAGGAACAACAAATGAATAGTTCAAAGGAAAAATAAAACCCAGCAACAGAAAGCTGAAAAGGTGAAATCAAATGTGGCTCTCGCAGGAGCTGGCTGGCCTGGATTTGATCCACGGTCCAGCAGGAACTTCTTCTACTACTTCTCTCTTTCTCCCAGCACGAACTCTCTTTTCTTCTTCTTCTTCTCACTGCTCTTGCCTTCTCCTTCTTCTCACTCTCTGTATCTCACTGTCTCTCTTTCTTTTTCTTCTTCTGCTCTCTCGATCTAGCTCTCAGCCTTCTCTATCTCTTCTTTCTCTACTGCACGTCTTCTCTTAGCTCTGGCTGCTTCTACTTCAGTCACTCTCTCTACTCTTTCTCACCCTCTTCAGAGGAAGAAGACACATATTTATAGCAGCAGCAGAATAGGGCATCGTGTGCTCTCCACGATTCCCGCCCAAATGCTTCAGTCCACGTGGAGGCTCCTCTGCATCTCGGATCACGTGCCAGATGCCAGCCTCGTATCACGTGCCTCACTCTTCATAGGCTTCACGAATAGTACCTGTCTCACAGTCATAGGAGATTAATCAGAAGGATAGAATGTATAGACTTTAGAACAGCAAAAGGTGCACTCTACTGAAAACGACACGGGGTACATAAGATGACTACAGCACGAGATAAACAGAGAACGACACGAGGTACATACAGTATCATAGCTAACACTACAAGGATAACGACACGAAGTCAGATGAGAACAGCACGAGGTAAGAGAGAACGACACGAGGTAAAACGGTAGTAAAGCACGCGATCAGAGAAAAACTGGACGAAGATAGAAAGAAACAACATGAAGACATAAAAACAGAACTAACATGAAGACATAAGAACACAAGATAACACGAAGACACAGGAAAACAAAAGCAACACGACATAACAAACAGCAAAGAGAATGGCACGAGGTGAAACGACACTTTACTAAAAAGACTTGAATGCACACAAAGACAACTTGAGTACTAAGTTGCTCGAACGTACGAACGACTCAAAGACGAGGACGACACGGGCTGACAACAACTTGAAGACGAAAACAGAAACCGACACGAAGTGTGGTTACAAAACAAGAAAGACACGAGGTCTAGGAAAAGCAACACGAAGATAGAAATAACAAAGAAACGACTCGAACTACGGACGACATGGAGACAACACAGTCAGACTCGACTTGAGACACTTAAAGCTTGAATTTAGAGAAGAATGCACGAAGTAAAATCAACACGAAGACAGAAGAAGACGGTCAACGAGACGCTGACTCTGTACAGACTTAAGCTAAAGCAAGACAGTCGATGTATGGACTTTATGAGAAGGAAACTGAACACTGTACACACTTCCAACGTACAGACTTCATATGAACATCCCAATGTGCATACTTCCCTTCGATGCATCTACAGTGCAATGTATGGACTTGATGAACATTATGCAATCTATGGACTTTGATGTTCAACTGGTGAGTGTACAGACTTCACCAATGAAACGCTCAGTGTACAGACTTGCTGGATGCAACGTGAGACGCTGTATAGACTTCGTCTTCCAACGTATAGACTTAATGAATGCATATGCCAAAACCATTGTATAGACTTGACATATTTAAAGTGCATGCGATGCAGACTGTACAGACTTTGATATGTGAGACACAAAGAGAATGCACTGAAGTCTGTATAGACTTAGCATGAAGCACACATGCGATGTACAGACTTCAAGTCATGCAATGCAATGTACGCACTTCAGCTAATTAAGCTTCAGTGAATGTATGGACTTCATGAATAAGATGCAATGCTAACTGTTGTATAGACTTGTGAAACGATGCAAGCTACAGGACAATGCAAGTTGTTCAGACTTTGTGTGTTCAAATCCCAATGTACAGACTTAGCTTTGAGCATGGGACGTACAGACTTGGCGAATGCAATATTCAGACTTCGACGCATGCTGTGCCATGCGATGTATAGACTTTATGAACTACGACATGAACATATCAGCAGAGAGGCAATGCACAGAACAGAAATCAAGCACAAACCAATTTATCACAGCATGACTCAAGCATACACATGCATTCTTCGCAATTCAGACATGGCACACTCATGCAATCTCCCACAAAATAGATCAGACATAATCAAAACAAAGTGATGACTCAATATTATGTTGCTATCATTAAAACACCACATCATCAACAAAGCACAAGGGGCACAACAATCTCCCCCTTTTTGATGATGGCAACATAATGAGTCACACTGACTCATCATACTATTCTCCCCCTTTGACATAATCAAAAAGAAGGGAAATGGTTTGATAGTCAACAGTAGCACACAAATGCAGCACACAAAGACAGCACGTAAATGTAGAGAATGAGTCATGATTCTTTTAAAAATGAAGATCACCCTTATGACCAAGAAACAGCTCTCCCCCTATCAACATGCATGATTGACTACTCTCCCCTTAGATGGGAATAAACCAAAACTCCCCCTGAGCACAAGAATGGACTCTGGTTAACCAATAAAATAATCTAAAATCAACCATTTCAAGGAATCTGAATTCTGGTGAAAATACCACAGAGTCAGAACTTATTGCAGAACAAGATGGAAGATTCCAACAGTGTGGAGAGAAATGCATCTCAGGAATCAATCTGAAATCCACCACCATAAGGATTCTGAAGTTCAGAAGGCTGCAAGTGAACAAGATAATAAAGGGAGTGGCACCTCACATTTGTATGGCCAGAAAAATGCAGATGGAATCAGTCAACTGATAAGAGAGGAGTTCACTTTGTTGATCATGCATGAATCTGATCATGAGGGATTTGAATGCATACATCACTTCAATAAGTCTTAAAAGATGTAGACTCTTCTATCATAAAGAATTATGAAGTGGCAACTTAATCAATCTGATTTAATTTTGATGTATACCAACTTTACCAAATTGAACTCAATGCTTATATCTGAATCCAAGTTTTAATAAAAGTGAACCAAATAGTCAGAAAAACACTCAAAAACAATCATCTTTTATCTTACACATATGATCTCAAATGCTCCTTTGAAAAATACACAGGTTAGTACTGAAATTAAACATTTTTTTTTAAGAAACATGAGATGACAGATTTTTCAAGATAATTTTATTTGAAACACATTATATTTTTCTTGAGTAATTTAAGTTGATCAACACTTTTTTTTTTACATGAGGCACAACAAGTCTTAGTTGAAGTGACCCAGTTACTCAGTGTGATAACTGGCATTGCCTCTCACTTTGAGGGCAGAGTTAGCAATATGAGTATCTTTTTACATGAGAAGACACCTTTATCAGAGGCCAGACTCCCCGGCTACTCAACACAAATAAGCTATTGCTGTGTCAGGATTTGTTTCACTGAATTTTTTATCAGAGATAACTGTGGCACCTCATGACATGAGTTGCATTATTTCATTGATAGAGAACTCAGTTTCTCAGTGACCGAGTCATTGCTCTGAAATCACAAAAAAAAAAAATTTCGTCAACTTTTTCAAGTTAATGTTTAACCAAACCACTCCCTCTATGTATCTCTACCAAAGTAGCCTAGAATTCAAATTTCAGATATCAGATGAGAGATTTTAAGGATTACATGACACAAGAGGTTAAAGTTTATTAAACCTTATCAACAGATATTTTCAATTCATTTAATTACAAAGCCGAGAATATATTAATCTTATATCAGTCTGATTCAGTGATAATTCTTAAATCCATATGATAGGAGTTTCTGCCAAAGTCTCAGACTGAATTGCATGACATGCAGCTTAAGTTCCTCAGATCAGAACAATAAAGTTAGCTGACCAACAACTCAATAAAGGAGCCAAAGTAGTCACACCAGCTAAGAGGTATAAGAAGGAAGAGTACAAGCTGGTGGAAGAGTAAATCAGCAATAGAGAAGAGCATCAGAAGAGATTTTTATCATCAGACAGTAGCTGAGTCTGGAATACAGACTGATCAGCTATTTTAGTGATATCAGCAGAGAATACAGTTGAATAGCGCATAGTCAAGAGAATGAATCAGGTTACTTAAACAAAAAGAGTTCATGAGGTGAAAAAGATAGCTGATCAGTATATGAAATAGGAATGCTCCCCCTGTCTAAGTGTAGTGAATTTCTTTTTAGATTTTAAAAAAAATTATGATATGCACTCTCCTACATATGCAGTATGCAACAATTCTAACAAGGAGAACATGATGATCAATCAACAACAAACTAGCTCCCCCTGACAAAATGCATGATGTGCAATGAATCATTTCTTTTTGAATTTTATTTTCTTCAAATTTATGATATGCAATACACTGCTCTATATGAGAACTAGACCCCTGGTACTAGGCGGAGGACTCGGTCCAAGAACCACTTCACACATGGCAGTAGCATCCAGACATACTCCATATCCCCTTCAGCACTGTTCCATTTAATATATCATTATGGTCATGCAAATGTCATATGCAGTGCAAAGCAATCTCATTTGTTTAGTGCAAACAACATCATGAGAAGAACATCAAAAATCAATCAAACTAAACAACAATTTCAGATACTGAAATTGAGACAGATTTCAGAACTGACCTGAATTGAGTCCTGGGGTTTTCTTTTTGAGTGCCTTGGTTAACCCCTTTTATTTCTCCCTCCAAGGCACACCTGCAAAGTATTTGATCAACTTGATCCTGCAGGGACCCAAGCAGCTTTGGGTCCTACGTTAGCCCTGACAGGTTTACTAAACATTTTCATAGCAACATGATCATCAAATTTCATCAGTGAACAGTCATCCATAGAATGTCCAAATTTTCCACAGTATCTACATGAAGTGGCTGGTGTTTGATTCTTATGATGCATATTGACAGCAGGGTGATGTTTATAAACATGTTCATAAGATTTTTTGTTATATGCATGAATAGTTTGATGCTTGTTCTTAACCATCCAACATTCAGCAGATTTATGGCCTGGCTTCCCACAGTTATAGCATGAAATTTTCACAAAAGGTTTTGCAGGGAATTTGACAAAATGGGGTTTAACATAGTTCTTTTGAACATACCAACAGTCCTTGACTGTATGCCCATTTTTCCCACAGTGGGAGCAAGCAAACGAATTTCTTCTATGAAAACCATTTTTACCCCAAGTAGATCTAGACCAGCACTCAGCAGCCTTGTGCCCAAGCTTATTGCAGTTGAAGCACACAATGTGCTGACTAGAGTTCTGGTTAGATCCATATGGACCATGAACATGAATGGGGATCTTGGCATGCTGTTTATTGTCTTCTTTCATGAAAAAATATTCACTCATGAGATGACCATGCTTCCCACAATAATAACATGAGGCATCAGGCTTTCTAGTAACATGGTTTCTATCAAAAAAATTTCTAGAATTTAAAGTTCCACTAGCATACTCATCCTTTAACATCAATCCACAATCCTCCATTATGTGACCTCCTTTCCCACAATAATAACATGACCCCTTTTTAATATGAATGTGTGAGAGATCATGTGAGTTGTGTGTAGCCTTCTTTATAGTAACAGGAGTGTCTTTATCCTTCTTCTGTGAAGTTTCACCCTTTTTCAGTTTTTGATTTTGTTCCACAGTTTTGGGTTTTTCAGTGGATTTTTGTGCCGTGAATTTGAAGACAGAAGGAGCAGAGGTTGTGTTCTGATTAGTGGCTTTGACAAAAACAGTAGATGTTTCATTCCCATTACTCCTTTTATTTGTCGGATTATACCCCAGTCCCTTTCTCTCAAAGTTATCACTCTTTCCAAGAAGCGTATTCAGATTGTCCTTACCTTTGACAAATTTTGATAGAGAGTTTTTCAAATCTTTAATCTCAAAATTCAAATTAGCAATTTTAGCTTCATATTTGGACAGATCTGTTTCACAGGAAATGACTTGTTGATGAAAGGCTTCATTCAGACTCTTCAATTTTTCAACTTCATGTTTTAATTTTGTTTCATTTTCGGCTTCAGATAGGGACTTATAAAGATCATCAACTTCTTGTTGAAGGGATGTGATAGTAAGCTCATATCCAGCTATTTTCCGTTCACTACAAGTGACATTTCCATTTAACATTAAGTTGATGGTTTTCAGACTCTCAATTTCTTGTTCAGCATTCATTAACCTATCAGAATTATCCATACTCACACACTTGCCTTTTTCCATTGTTATTAGCCTATCTGTCAACTGGGTGTTTAGATGTTTCAACTCATTGATTTCCTCTTGCAGTTTACCATTCTGCTCTAGGAGATCAGCATCAACCACCCATTCATCTGAGAGAGACTGACATTCATGAAACATTTCCTGTTGTTTTTCAGAATCTTTCTGTAATTCTATGTTTACAGATTTTATGACATTAAGCTTTTCAATCAGCAATTTGTTCTCATGTCTAAGTTTCTCTGATTTTTCATCATTTTTATTGGAGAACTCCTTAAGAGAGTCATTTTCAGATTTCAGCTTGTTTAATTCAGACTTAACACATTCAATTTCTTTCAGCAAATCCTTGCTCTGAACAGAATCATGACTAGCTAGACTAAGCTTCTTTTCAAGTTCAGAGATTTCTTTCACATGATCTTGATTCTCAGTTTGTAATAAAGAAATTTGTTTCTTTAACATTAGAGAATCAGACATACAGGCATCATGAATATTTTTCAATTCAACACACTTTCTACAAGGAGAACTTGAACTATCTAAACCAGTACCCTTCTTCAATTTTTTATACTGTTTTCTTAACAGTTCATGAGATTCAAATAATTCAGCATAAGCATTCTCCCAATCTTCTAGAGAAAAATTCTCGAAGAGATTTATCTCATCATCATCATCTTCAGTCTGACTGCTGCCTTGATTGCTATCAATTGGATTACTTCTATTAGCCATCATGCAGTTGTCCTCGTTTACCCTGTGAAATTGCTTCAGCCTATCCAGAATGTCCTTTGCTGAGCTGCAATTATGAAGACAAGACCATAAGGCTCTGTCAGTAGCTGCTTTCAATAGGTTAAAGGCTTTCTGATTTTCTCCATCCTTTGATCTGTGTCTGTCGGTCCATTTGGACACTTTCGTTGGTAAGGTGTGAGGACCTTGTGAAATTAATTTCCACAAATCAGGATTAGCATAATTTACATAGGCATGTAAAGCAGTGTACCACTGACTGAAACCAGAACCATTAAAGACGGGTAGTAAGGCCATTGAAACACAAATAGCGAGTAGGTTCAAGGCAACAGGAACAATTATGCACTAAAAACAAATTAGCACCTAAGACAGCAAGATCGAATCTACAGGTCGCTGGACCTTGTATGCAGACACTGCTCTGATACCAATTGTTAAAATGTAATGCCCAGATACAGAGGGGGGGTGAATGTATCCCGCTACAAAAATGGCCTAATTAAATTCTAAAGCTCAGTAATGCGGAATTAAAACTGCTGCAGAAATAGCCTAAGGAGCCTTAGAAGGATCAAAGCAAGACAGCAACTCAAGAAGCCCTCAAACGATCCTAAGCAAGCATCTAATGCGCAGCAATCAAGTGAACATATAAGAAACTCAATTAACCTCTAGGATATAGATAATCAATTAAATCACGGTCCTAGCATGCATCTAGCGGAAGCAAGAAATCAAACAAACCACTGCACGATGATTTTAGGTGGTTCGGTCAACAGACCTACATCCACCCCTCACTCCAAACCAGAGTGAGACTTCCACTAGTAACACTAGCACAGCAGACTCTGTCTGCAACAAAGGCTGCCAAACAGCTTGACCAAGGGAACAACCTCCCCTCTTCCTCCCAACCGGAGGGACACCCCAAGTGACTCCCAGCCACTTGGAAACTAGAGTCACACGGTCTCTCTTCCTCCAGACACGGAGGGAACCCCTGGACTTGCTACCCACAAGCCCAGAACCGGAGGAACAAGCCTCCCTTCCTCCAAACCGGAGGGGAACCTAGAGACCCAAGTGTCACTTCCTCTGAACCCAGAGGAAAGCACAACCGGAGATAAATCTCCCTTCCTCCTACCCGGAGGGAAACAACCGATGACACCCTGTCAAAGGCAACCAGAGACGCAAGTCTCTCTTCCTCCACACCGGAGGGAACCCACCACAAGTAGCACCCAGCTACTTGCAAACCGAAGACACAAGATCTCCCTTCTCCTGAGTCCTCAGGAGGAACCCGATCCCCAACAGGGCAATCGGAGGAACAACAAATGAATAGTTCAAAGGAAAAACAAAACCCAGCAACAGAAAGCTGAAAAGGTAAAATCAAATGTGGCTCTCGCAGGAGCTGGCTGGCCTGGATTTGATCCACGGTCCAGCAGGAACTTCTTCTACTGCTTCTCTCTTTCTCCCAGCACGAACTCTCTTTTCTTCTTCTTCTTCTCACTGCTCTTGCCTTCTCCTTCTTCTCACTCTCTGTATCTCACTGTCTCTCTTTCTTTTTCTTCTTCTGCTCTCTCGATCTAGCTCTCAGCCTTCTCTATCTCTTCTTTCTCTACTGCACGTCTTCTCTTAGCTCTGGCTACTTCTACTTCAGTCACTCTCTCTACTCTTTCTCACCCTCTTCAGAGGAAGAAGACACATATTTATAGCAGCAGTAGATTAGGGCAGCGTGTGCTCTCCACGATTCTCGCCGAAATGCTTCAGTCCACGTGGAGGCTCCTCTGCATCTCGGATCACGTGCCTGATGCCAGCCTCGTATCACGTGCCTCACTCTTCATAGGCTTCACGAACAGTACCTGTCTCACAGTCATAGGAGATTAATCAGAAGGATAGAATGTATAGACTTTAGAACAGCAAAAGGTGCACTCTACTGAAAACGACACGGGGTACATAAGATGACTACAGCACGAGATAAACAGAGAACGACACGAGGTACATACAGTATCATAGCTAACACTACAAGGATAACGACACGAAGTCAGATGAGAACAGCATGAGGTAAGAGAGAACGACACGAGGTAAAACGGTAGTAAAGCACGCGATCAGAGAAAAACTGGACGAAGATAGAAAGAAACAACACAAAGACATAAAAACAGAACTAACATGAAGACATAAGAACACAAGATAACACGAAGACACAGGAAAACAAAAGTAACATGACATAACAAATAGCAAAGAGAATGGCACGAGGTGAAACGACACTTTACTAAAAAGACTTGAATGCACACGAAGACAACTCGAGTACTAAGTTGCTCGAACGTACGAACGACTCGAAGACGAGGACGACACGGGCTGACAACAACTTGAAGACGAAAACAGAAACCGACACGAAGTGTGGTTACAAAATAAGAAAGACACGAGGTCTAGGAAAAGCAACACGAAGATAGAAATAACAAAGAAACGACTCGAACTACGGACGACATGGAGACAACACAGTCAGACTCGACTTGAGACACTTAAAGCTTGAATTTAGAGAAGAATGAACGAAGTAAAATCAACACGAAGACAGAAGAAGACGATCAACGAGACGCTGACTCTGTACAGACTTAAGCTAAAGCAAGACAGTCGATGTATGGACTTTATGAGAAGGAAACTGAACACTGTACACACTTCCAACGTACAGACTTCATATGAACAGCCCAATGTGCATACTTCCCTTCGATGCATCTACAGTGCAATGTATGGACTTGACGAACATTATGCAATGTATGGACTTTGATGTTCAACTGGTGAGTGTACAGACTTCACCAATGAAACGCTCACTGTACAGACTTGCTGGATGCAACGTGAGACGTTGTATAGACTTCGTCTTCCAGCGTATAGACTTAATGAATGCATATGCCAAAACCATTGTACAGACTTGACATATTTAAAGTGCATGCGATGCAGACTGTACAGACTTTGATATGTGAGACACAAAGAGAATGCACTGAAGTCTGTATAGACTTAGCATGAAGCACACATGCGATGTACAGACTTCAAGTCATGCAATGCAATGTACACACTTCAGCTAAGCAAGCTTCAGTGAATGTATGGACTTCATGAATAAGATGCAATGCTAACTGTTGTATAGACTTGTGAAACGATGCAAGCTACAGGACAATGCAAGCTGTTCAGACTTTGTGTGTTCAAATCCCAATGTACAGACTTAGCTTTGAGCATGGGACGTACAGACTTGGCGAATGCAATATTCAGACTTGGACGCATGCTGTGCCATGCGATTTATAGACTTTATGAACTACGACATGAACATATCAGCAGAGAGGCAATGCACAGAACAGAAATCAAGCACAAACCAATTTATCACAGCATGACTCAAGCATACACATGCATTCTTCGCAATTCAGACATGGCACACTCATGCAATCTCCCACAGAATAGATCAGACATAATCAAAACAAAGTGATGACTCAATATTATATTGCTATCATTAAAACACCACATCATCAACAAAGCACGAGGGGCACAACACTTTGAACATGACGTTATCAGAATTCAGCTCAAAAATAGTGCAGGAATTGTGGTCAAAGAGTACCTTGTGTCCTTTGTCGCAGAGTTGACTTATACTTACCAAGTTGTGCTGAAGTCCTTCTACAAGATACACATCTTCAATGGAGTTAGTAGAGGACTTACCAACTGTACCAATTCCAATTATTCTTCCTCTGTTATTTCCACCGAATTTGACCAAGCCCCCAAACTTCATTTTCAGTTTGCTAAATTTGGACCGGTCTCCTGTCATGTGCCTGCTACAGCCGCTGTCAAGATACCACTTGTTATGCTCGGCTGCCCGGCTAACCTGCAAGAGTTCAGACAAAGTAATGTGGGACCCAATTCAAATTGGGTCCAAAGACAGTTTTCAATTTATGCAAATTACACTTAGGAACCCACATTTGTTTTACTGTTCTTTTCAGTGATTTCATGTGGATTGATTCTTCCTTCTTGGCATTTCTCAGTGGGTGTTGAATGAGCCTATTCCTATTAAAATTATGCTGTTTCCGAACAGAAAAATTGTTGTTTGGCCTCTTAGAGGAAACACGTGTGTGCTGAGCATAATTCATGTAACCATTTTTATTCAAATGAAAATTGTGCTGAAAGTGATGCATGTTTGCATGCTTTCCTTGATAACTAGCATGCTGAACTTTCTTAGCGAAACTGTTCACCTTTCTAGTGACATCAATAGGAATGGTCGTGTGAAAACCTTTGTTCCACAACTGTTGAACAGGAGCAGTTCTAGTCTCAGGATTTCCTGACTTAGCTTGCTGACTAGTGGATTGAATGGATTTGCTGGTCGAAACCTTCAATGTAGAGACAGATTTGGAACTGGATGGTGTTTCCAGTTTTTCTTTGCCCTTGGCGGGGCAAAACGTGACAGTTTTAAATTCAAAGGGTTTTTTACTTGTGGGATAGTATCCTAATCCCTCCCTATTGAAGTTTACCCTCGACCCCAGAAGGGCATTCAGATTGTTTCTCCCCTCTGTAAATTTTTCTAGCATTTTTCCTTTGTCCTCAATCTCCTTCTGAAGTTCATTACATTGGTCCTGGAGTTCCTGATTAACTTTTCTAACCGCCTCATATTTTTCTGCAATCAGTCTAAACTCTTTTTTACTCTCTTCAGTTTTACTCTTCAGCTCATTCATCCTAGCTAGATTTTTCTCTCTTTCCATTCTAAACTTCTCGATCTCACTTCTAGCCTGATCTAGCTCAATGGCCATCTCCTTGGTTTTCATGTTATCCGTAACAGCAATAGAGTGTTCCTCAGAAACAGAGTGAAACTTTCGTTTAAGCATTCTGTGCTCCTTGGTTAGAAAATTATATTTAGCTAACAGGTCGCCATAGGCATCCTCCCAATCGTCCAAAGTAAAATTCTCAAATAAGTTCGTTACCTCTTTCTCATGGTTGGCCATGAGGCAAGTCTTCTCTTCACCTTCACTGGACGAGGTGGCTTCTGGATCCTCCTCCTCGTCGCTCCATGTGCACAGCATGGCTTTCTTCTTCTTGTGCACCATCTTCTTCTGGTATCCGAGAGCCTTAGCTTGCAGCTCTGGACATTCACTTTTCATGTGACCAGGTTTCTGACAATGGTAGCATGTAACCTTCTTAACAAACAAGTTCTTCTCAAGTTCTCGTTCAGGAGACTTCCTTGTAGCATTAAATTTCTTTCTCCTGTAGAATTTCCCTTTAGTCCTTAAGAACTTTCTGAATTGCCTGGTGAGCATGGCCTGCTCGCCCTTGTCCAGGTCTGAGAATCCGTCAGAGTCTTCGCTGCTACCACCACTGCTGCTGCTGCTGCTGCTCTTCTTAGTATGTCGTGAGACTTTCAGAGCAACATTCTTTCCCTTTCTGTCATGTCCATCATTCCCTTGTTTGAAGTTCATTTCGTGGGTCATGAGAGACCCAATCAGCTGGGTTACTGACATGGTGGATAAATCTCTAGATTCCTCTATGACGGTCACCTTAGTATCCCAGATGGGAGTTAGGGACCTATGGATCTTCCTGACAATGTCTTCTTGCTGAATCTCCTTTCCAAATCCTCTCAGACTATTGATGCTCACAGACAATCTAGCATACATTTCTATGATCGACTCCTCTGGCTTCATCTTAAACAACTCATACTGAGTTGTAAGCATATTGATCTTGGTAGCTCTCACTTGAGATGTGCCCTCATACATTAACTGCAATTCATCCCACATTTTCTTTGCAGTCTTGCACGCTGAAATCCTCAAGTACTCTTCCGGGTGGACGGCGCACTGTATGATGTTAAGAGCTGTCCAATTCAGTGCGGAGAGTTTAACCTGTTCCTCTGTTCACATGTCTTCGTTCGGTGGAAGTTGGTACGGACCATCTGTAATTACTCTCCAGAGCTTGTGGCTTTGGGCCCTGATAAAGACTTCCATCCTGTTCTTCCAAAAGAAATAGTTACTACCATCGAAGAAAGGGGGACGGGTGATTGATTGCCCTTCAGCAATGTAGCTGCGAGAACCAGCGGATCCGTTTCCCTGGCCGTTGGACCACATATTGGGAAATACCCGCTCTGATACCAAGTGATACAAGAAATATAAAGTGATCTAGAAGGGGAGGGGATGAATAGATCACTATTTTCAACCGATTAAAAATTTCTGAAGAATGATTCACTTAAAACAAGCAATCTCGGAGTAGAACCCACAAACACGCAGTGCGGACAATAGCTCGAGTGGATAGAAGGCACACCACAAAATCACCACAGATAATCACACGAGTACCTAGAGGTTTTTAAGGTGGTTCGGTCAGACCTCCAGCCTGCCTACGTCCACCCCTCACTTCAAATCGAAGTGAGGCTTCCACTAGCACCTGCTAGCAAAGCAGACTCAGTCTGCGACAACTGCTGATTCACAGCTTCACCAGGGGAACACCCTCCCCTCTTCCTCCACACCCGGAGGGAACCCTAAGGACGCCAAGTCCCTAGAAACCAGGAAACAAGTTCCTCTTCCTCCAACCGGAGGGAACACTAGTGATCTGTAATCACTAGAACCAGAGACCAAGGTCTCTCTTCCTCTGAAGCCCAGAGGGAACACCTCTTCTACGAGAGGGAACAATACTGCAACCTCTATTGCAAGTGAACCAGAGAGAACACGTCTCTCTCTTCCCCTGAACACTAGGAGGTAACACAGAGAACTTTCAATCAAGAAGGAAAAAAGCAGATAAAAATGAAAACACGAAAGAAGGAAGCCAAATTTCAGAAACTGGAAACAATGTAGCTCAAACTGAGCAGCAGACTTCGGATTTGATCCGTAAGTCAATACCCATCTTCTGATCACTCTTCTGCTCTCTCTTATCTCTCAACTGGATCACTCTAGTTTCTCAGGGAGGCTCTTTCTCGTCTGCTCTCACTCAAAATTCTTTTCTGTAACCTCGGAGCTCCTCCCTTTTCGTAGATGGTGAGGCAGTGCTTTTATAAGCGATCAGGAGGGTTCATGCAAGGCGTGTGCTTCCCGCGCTCGATCCAGAACCTTCTTGCCACGTACCCTTATAGCATTGGTTCCTTTAGTATTGGATCACGTGCAGCCCAGACACTGGGGAATATTCTTCCTCGGACCACCTTCTTCTTTTTATTTTTCTTCTTCTCCTGCAAAGAAATTAAAACCATTAAAACTCAGGGCCACAAAAACTAAAACTGCATGAGGTATGTGATAGCAATACGAGATGCACTATACTGAGAACGACACGAGATACACAAGATGACTACATCACGAAATAAAGAGAGAATGACACGAGGTCAGATGAGAACAGCACGAGGTGAGAAGGAAATAACACGGAGTGAAACGATAGAAACACACGATCAGAGGAACCTTGGATGAAGATAGAAAGAAGCAACACGAAGACACAAATACAAAAACAACATGAAGACACAAAAATAACAACACGAAGACACAAACACAGAAACAACACGAAGACATTAAAAAATGACTCGAATACAAAATTGCTCGAACTTACGAATGACTCGAAGACGAGGACGACACGGACTGAAACCAACTCGAAGATGAAAACAGAACCCTACACGAAGTGTGGTCACAAAGCAAAAAGGACACGGGGTCTAGGAAAAATAACACGAAGATAGAAGACAGGAACGGCTACAACGACACGTGATAACATAGTGAAAGCAGGAAAACGACTCGAGTAACTACAGTAAATGACACGAAAACACAAGAGCAAAAATAAAAAGGATGACTCGAGATGAGCAACTAAATACTGAAGAAACGACACGAGGTTCACAGGAAAACGACTCGAAGTTCATCAGAACAAGTCGAGCTGCTTCAGTAAACAGCACGAAGACAATCAACAAACATAGTTGGAACAACACGACGTACAAAAGGACAACACGAAGTGTAGTTAACACAAACAACACGAAGTATGAAAGGAACAGTACGGACATACAAGGTACTACCTCATAGTAGTTTTCCTGTTAATCAAGGAAATTTCAAATGCAAACATTACGCAAGATATCTGATTAAAATGACAATATTTAACATAGTGATGCTCATCATCAAAACACTAGGGAAGTCACAAAAATCCAACACTTTCTTCATCACCGAGACTATGTTCGCCACCCATTGCGGATACAGTACAACCCTAATGAACCTGGCCTGATGGAATTTATCAACCTCTTCCTTAATTCTCAAGACCATCTGCGGGTGGAATCTTCTTGCTTTCTGCTTAACGGGTGTTGCCCCTAGTTTCAGAATCAACCGATGTTCAACCAGCGTGGGGTCAAGACCCGGTATGTCCTCATAGGACTGGGCAAAAGAATCGATGTACTCCCTCAAGACCTTGATAAGCTCCTCTTCGACCTAAGGAGGGAGGTTGGCAGAAACAAGTATGGGCCCGGGATCCTCTTCTGTTCCGAGATTGATTTCCTTAGTGGGTTCATCCACTGCTGAGGGAGGTTCGTCGAATTTCTTCAAACCTTGCGCGTACAGGTTGGCAGCGTCATCCACCTCATCTTCCTCATTATCAGCTGGGTCCTTCTCGTTTACAATCTCATATACTCCTAATCCATCGTTGCTCCATACCTCTCCTAGTTCCTCATCATCTTCTAAGACAATCGCGGTCTCTACAAATTCAGGGCACCTCAAAAGGGCGTGGCATCTTTCAGCCAGATCTTGCAGAAACCTATTGGGGATGGTTTTGGGGTGACGCACCACGGGGTGCGCCGCAGACGTGGATGGACTGACTAGACTTGAACTAGATTCTACTCCGACTGACTCTACTAACCTAGGAGACTCTACACACTGTACATCTACCCTAGGAGAGAGGAAATCTACTGGAAGAGAAACATGGGTCATGTGCTCCTGGGAATCTGAGCAGAACATAGCGTAATCTTCCACTGAGACCTCCGTTTTGAAATTGGCATTTTTTTTTGGAGGCTGGAGGTGATCACGCAGCAGGAGGAGGAAGAAGACGGAGGAGGAGGCAGCTGCATGGGGAACAATTCAGGAAATATACAGTCAAAGAAAGGATCAGAAAAGGAAAACCACATTTCATGGAGCTGAGCTCCGGGGGGAGGAGGAGTAAATAGTGTTGACAGATCAATAGGTGGGCAGTGCCCGCAAGCATAGGGAATGAATAAGATTTCGGGTCTCTCCGTGAAGCACGGGTCGACCAGGATTGGAGGGGAACGGGGAATAGACCCCATTTGCTGAAACCAAGAGGCGAGACGGGAAGGGGACATAGAATAGGTAATGACAGAGCTCTCCATTTCCCGCGGCCCCTGGCGGATCAATGGCATCGGAGGACGCTTTACCAGCTACGTCTCCTTCTTCTTCGGCTTGCTTTCTATTTCCTGAAACAACTTCACAAAACAACCAGACAAATCTTCTAGATCACCAACCAGCCCTTGCAGTGGTGGTGGTGGATCAGCAACAACACAGGCCTCATCTGCCTTTTCTTCAAGACTGGACGGCGATTTCTTCAAGGTACCAGGCTATAACGGGCCTTTTACAAAATGTTACCGGTAGTCCCATGTTAATGGCCCGGAGTCTCCAAGTACTGACATTGAGGATTCACGGTAGCCGAGGCCTCGGCGGCCCATCTTCCTTCCTTTGGGAACGGGGTTGGTCCGGCCCTGTAACTGTGTGCCGAGACCCAGGCCCGGCCGGTAGCCTAATTTTAGAATCATGTGCCACCCTTTGGAATCTCTCATTTTGGACTTGACTTTCACATTGACTGGTGCTGTGGTGGGCTTGCGTGACGCATATGCCCATGGGTAATTCAAGTCCATTACTGATAGAACGGGCCTATTACTTGGCCACAATGTAGGCAGAATCTTGGCTGCTATCACATCAACATTCTGGACTGTAGAGATGCTCTTTACCTTGACCACCCGCCCTTGAAAGGGGAACTTCAAACATTGGTGGGCGGTTGAGGGGACGACATTTAAACTGTTCAGCCATAGATGACCCAGAATAGCTTTGAACATCGGGTCTATGTCTAGCACATAAAATTCCACGTCCATAACTTAGGGCCCTAGCTCGGCCTGTACAGTCACGACCCTGTGATGATGTGACACAACCTATGACTCAACAAGCAAGCACAATTAAGCATTCAAAACGGACCGATAATAGCAACCGCTCACCTGATGCTCACTAAGACCCGGGGTAACTTGGCAATGCCAAGGGGAGGTTGTGTGGGCTAGGCCCTTGTTGGTAGAGGGCCAGCAAGGCCAAGGTTTGATTCCCCAAGGGTATGGCTGCCCAAATCAAGGGTCCGACGAAGTACCAAAGGGCACGGGTTCCACTCTCTTCCCACGATGATCACTTATAGCAAATGAGCTTAAGGATCGGGCTCTCGTCACGGCCAGCGGAGTTTATGAACTAATATTGAAAGAACAAGCATGAATTAGAGCAAAGTTTTGGAGCACTCACTCGACCGGTTTGAAGAAACCGGTCCCGCTTGGAGACGAGGGCGAGCGGGGAAGCGTGGGTTCCCCACACGCCGCGCCGGGGTAGCTTGACCTGTTTAAGCTATTACAACACTACACCCCATGCAAGGGGGGGATCGTGGGGAAGGGAAGATGATAGTTACATCCAAACACTACCTCCACACAGGGAGGGGCCTTCAGCCGGCCAAGCGGGGAGGGGAATTTGAGAAGGGAACACCGAAGATGGGAGGTTGCCGATTCTACCCAGTTCTGTGAGTGCTAACAGGAGACTGATGAATTGACTGCTGCAACTGCTACCAAATTTTGTTGGGGACGAAACCACCTAAAAAATCTTCGTAGTACACCGGGGAAGTCATCCAAATTTTATTAATTTCTTCTGTCGTCGATGCTGGTCTGGGTGGAGGCCCGAACAGGGAGGCAGATTCTCGGACTGACAGCTCCTAGTTTTTAACAGCAGGTTGCAGAGGTTGCCCTGACAGCTCTCAAACTCAGAATCGAGCACCGTTGGAGTCGTTGGAACCGTGGACGAGTCTTCTTCGTATAAAAACTGACGGGGAAGCTAAACGATTCCGGAGAAGACCAGGAAACTGTGAACAATGACGATAAGTCGGTGCAGACTGTGGGAAGTAGAACCGCGTGGCTGAGGGAGAAAATTGATAAGTCCTGCTACAGGATGCCGAACAGAGTTCCGCTTCTTGATTCGGAAAGTAGACAGAAGGTGGAAAAACTTTACAGAAGGGCTCTTGTCTTGATTCACGCTGTATTTATCGTGGCAGAGCTTCCAATCATGTTCAGGTGCTCTGTCAGGAGAGCTTCGTACAGTCGAGGGAGAACGGTTCTCCCGGGCAGCACGGTGCTCGGACGATAACGAAACCACTTCCGTTGCAAAGAAGACAGGCAGACGCTTCCGACGATAGCTCTTGGACCTCTAGGGACGCCAGGGGGAAGACGGGGTCGCTGCTGAACTCAACTGGTTCTCTACAGGCTCTCAGCCAAGGTGGAGGAAGAGTGATGGGGTGGCTGCTATTGGTAGAGTGGAGTGGAGGGAAGGGGATGGGGGTGGCCTACTCAATGGGGAAATGAGTTAGGCGACTTTGGGCTATGGAGGGAAGGGGATATTCAAATTCAAATGGTCTTGAGAGGTGGAGGGTTGCATGGGGGAGAGGGAAGGTTGCTTGGGAAAGGGATGAGGTGGTTGGAGGGTGGCTTAGTGATTGGGGATGCTCCCTTGGGACTAGGGGGTGGAGTAATGGGATGTGTGGGGAAGGGGAGTGGCCTTTAATGGGGGTAGGTGGAAGAGTGGTGGTTGGGAAGGGAGGAGAGAGAAAATTTTTGAAATTGGGTGTGGAAGAGGGAGAAAGGGGAGTGAAAGAGAGAGATTAAGAGAGGGATGGGTGGGATTCTCTCCCTAAGGCTTCTCACCTCACTAATGGATTCACTCCACCATAAAAATAAAGATAGAACTCACAAAATGTCATTTTTTTTCATTCATTGATTCATTATCTTGAAATGGGGGGAATGGGGCCCTATATATAGGCAACCTACATTTTACAATAAGACCCTGACAATTGACTCAATGACAAATAACCGAGGGTGTAGGGGGGAGCCCTTGGGCCAAGCCCAATGAATTGGGCCCAATAGCTAACTAGACAACCTAATGACACTCAAACTTAGGGAAATAAACACAAGACCTAGGAACATGACTCAAATAAAAGGGAAAATACATCAAATGACTCAAATAAAAATTACATAGGACTCAAAATTAAATAACTAGACCATGCCGGATGCAACTGGGGCGAGGAGACAAGCTGTCAACGTGGGCATGAGAGGTGATGTCCCCATCACGTGACAAGCACGTCTGGAATTATCATAGGCTGCTATTGTGGTCGGTGTTGGCTTGAGCATGTCTTCAGAGATGTTGCAGGCGCGGAGGGTACTTAATGGGCACACATTTATTGACGCTCCCGTGTCCACAAGTGCAGATTCTACGGCCATTTTGTTCAGAGAAATGGTAATGCATAATGGCATCTGCCGTGCCTCCGGGGGTGCTAGTTCTGATTCAGAAAATGAAATGGAAGGCCCCTTGGTGATTGTTGCCAAAACCGACGGCAAACTATCCACTGCCACGTCCTCACTCACCATGACCTTCTGCAGGAAAGTCTTCAAGGCGTCCGGGTGTAGTGGCCACCTTTTGATCAATTCCAAGACTGAGATCTTAGCCGACATCCAGTCCAAATGCTGCAATAAATCATATCGTGCCTAGCACGGGGTCTACCTCTTCTGTCTCAACTGTGGGGGAGGGAACTTGCAGGTTGGGTGCAGATGCACCGGAGGGAGGAAACATTCTATGGAAAGGACGCCCGCTCCGAAGGGCGCAGTTTGGTGCAGACACGGCCTGAGATGGACCCCCGCTTGGCCCGGTGGGGTAGGTGAAAGGTGTAGAGACGGGGGTGAGGATGGCGGAAGTGGGTCTAATAGGCCCTGGTGGAGGGGAGATAGGCGAGGGGTTAAACAGAGGGGTGACGACGGAGGGTATGGGGGGTGGTGGTGCAACGACCGGTGGCGTGGAGGGGAGTGTGACGAGCCTGATGGGTGATGCGGAGGGAATAACGAGTGGGGTAGTGGTCAGAATGGTGGTCCTGAGGATGGAGGGGATAGCAGGTGTGTTAGGGTGCTAGGCCCGGATACAGAGGGGGGTGAATGTATCCTTCTATGAATAATGGCCAAATAAAAACTCAGATGCTAGACAAAATCTGAAATTAAGCTAATTCGATTAAGCAAAATAACAAACAGGTGGAGCGAGCCTATCCAAGCATCTAGCGGAAGCAAATCAAGCAATCAAACCACTGCTCAATAGATTGTTAGGTGGTTCGGTCATCCAGACCTACATCCACCCCTCACTCCCAACCGGAGTGAGGCTTCACTAGCAAACGCTAGAACCAAGCAGACTCAGCCTGCAAACAGTCGCTGCCACACAGCTTGACCAGGGGAACAGCCTCTCCTCTTCCTCCCAATCGGAGGGACACCCAAATGACTCCCAGCCACTTGGAAACTAGAGACCAAAGTCTCTCTTTCCTCCAGTCTAGGAGGGAACCCGCCAGTGACTCCCCGTCACCAGCAACCAGAGGTCGAAGACCTCTCTTCCTCTAACTGGAGGGACCCCTGGACTTGCAACCCACAAGCCCAGAACCGGAGATCAGATCTCCCTTCCTCCAACCCGGAGGGAACACACAAGTGACTTCCAGCCACTTGCAAACTAGAGGTCGCAGACCTCTCTTCCTCCAGACCAGGAGGGACCCGACCTCAGTCCAGAGGATCAGAAGTACAAAGCTAACCAAATGAAAAAGGAAAAATAAGAAAAGGAAAAATACAGAGCGATCAGAAAGCTGTAAAGAAAGATAACACAGATGTGGCTCGCATGGAACTGACTGACCTGGATTTGATCCACGGTCCAGTAGACAGATCTTTAGGTAAGCTTCTCTTCCTCTTCTCTTCTCTCTCACTTTCTTTTTCTCTTAACCCTCACGAGCTCTCTAACTCTCTCTTTCTCTTCTTTTCCTTCTGCTCTTCTTCTCTTTCTTTTCTTCTTCTTCTGCAGGCTCTCTCTGTCTCTTCTCTTCTCTTTTTCTTCTGCTTTCTACTGCAGCTATTTTATTCTTCTGCTCTTTCACTCACTCGATCTCTTTTCCTCTATTCTCTTCGGCTCACCCTTCATCTTGCTCGATCAGCCTTTCTTCTTTTTATAACAGCAGCCAGCAGGAGGGCAGCATTGGGCGCGTGTGGCTTCCACATTTCCCGCCCAGAACCTTTGGCCACGTGTCAGTCTCTCAGCCAGCTTCAGCACACGTGTCACAATCCTGTCTGCCCTTCCAACCTCGGATCACGTGCCGCCCAGTCACTGGGGAATATTCTTCCTCGGACCACCTTCTTCTTTTTGTTTTTCTTCTTCTCTGCATAGAGATTAAAACCATTAATACTCAGGGTTCTTCTATATATATATATATATATATACTTGAAATAAGTCGGTTGACACTCAAGCTAAAGCTGCACGAGGTGTGTAGGAACAACAAAAAGTGCACTATACTGAGAACGACACGAGGTACATAAGATGACTACAGCACGAGATAAAGAGAGAACGACACGAAGTCAGATGAGAACAGCACGAGGTGAGAAGGAAATAACACAGAGTAAAACGGTAGTAAAACACGCGATCAGGGAAACCTGGACGAAGATAGAAAGAAGCAACACGAAGACATAAAAACAACACGAAGACACAAATACAGAAACAACACGAAGAACGAAAACAGAAACCGACACGAAGTGTGGTCACAAAGCAAAAAGGACACGGGGTCTAGGAAAAACAACACGAAGACAGAAGACGGGAACGGCTACAACGACACGTGATAAAACAGTGAAAGCAGGAAAACGACTCGAGTAACTACAGTAAATGACACGAAAACACAAGAGCAAAAATAAAAAGGATGACCCGAGATGAGCAACTAAATAATGAAGAAACGACACGAGGTTCACAGAAAAACGACTCGAAGTTCATCAGAACAGATCGAGCTGCTTTAGTAAACAGCACGAAGACAATCAACAAACATAGTTGGAACAACACGACGTACAAAAGGACAACACGAAGTGTAGTGAACACAAACAACACGAAGTATAAAAGGAACAGTACGGACATACAAGGTACTACCTCATAGCAGTTTTCCTATTAATCATGGAAATTTCAAATGCATAACATTACGCAAGATATCTGATTAAAATGACAATTTTTAACATAGTGATGCTCATCATCAAAACACTAGGGAAGTCACAATCAAGAAAGCTGTGAACAACAAGGCATGTTGTACAGACTTTGATGTAAGACGCAGAATGAGACGCTGAAGTCTGTATAGAGTTTGATGACTGAAGCATGAATAGTATGCCAACGTATGGACTTGGCCAAAGCGTAGGGAAAGCCCCCAATGTGTAGACTTCCAATGTGAATGAAACGCTGTGCAGACTTGCTCAAACAGTCCGATGTATGGACTTGGACTTCCAATAGAAGGATGTATGGACTTTGATAAGAGAATGGCTGTACAAACTTCACCACAGCTACGATGTACAGACTTTGACAGAGCAGCGATGTACAGACTTTAAGTGAAAGTGCGATGTATAGACTTTAGCTGAAGACCAATGTATGGACTTCGAATATGAAGACCAATGTACAGACTTTGACAGTGATCTCTGCACCGAATGTATAGACTTCAAGGTTCATTGAAGGATGTTCAGACTTTGTTCCACCGACCAGTGTATTAGCTTTGCAAGCGTGAGACGCTAGATAATACGGTGGATGTACAGACTTCATGTAATGTGAACAGTGAGACAGATGTATAGACTCAATGAACTACAGCATGAACATATCATCAGAGAAGCAATGCACAGAACAGAAATCAAGCACAAGCCAATTTATCACAGCATGACTCAAGCATACACATGCATTCTTCACAATTCAGACATGGCACACTCATGCAATCTCCACAGAACATAATAAATCATATGCATTCAAATCAACATGCCATCATCATATCAAAACACATTTCATGATGCTGTCTAAACAATATCCAAAGCACTCACTGTGTTGCTATCATCAAAAAAAAATAGCATTGCTATCATCAAAACACATAGCACATGCTTGCGCCTAAGGGGCACAACATTCTCCCCCTTTTTGATGATGGCAATACTACACTGTGAGTAATGCTGATGACCCAAACTATTCTCCCCCTTTGACTTTATCAAAAAGAAAATAGTTTGAGAAATTATAACATGTATAAAAATTCAGTCAATTTCTCCCCCTTGCAAGAACATGATTCTCCCCCTTTAAGATTTTCAGCAAAAGCATGAGTTAGAGATGATCAAAAGGAACCTGCATGCACTGATTGAATGATATTCTCCCTCTTTGGCAAACAATCTCCCCCTTTGGTATAATCAAAATAAACCATGGGAAGGGGTATGAATGTAGATGCAGATACCAGAAATATGAATGCAAGAGTACAATTCTTCTCCTTCTATGCAGCATGATGCATATGACAAAGAGGCTCCCCCTCAATAAATGGAACCTTATGAAATGAATGAGAAGGAGACCACAGGGGCAAACAAGGAGAAGTTCAGGTCAATGAGCAGAAGAGGTTCAATTAGCAGATTTTTAAAGAAGCTCCAATCTCAAAAAATTCAGTCAGATTTTCAGAGAGATATCAATCTCATAAATCCAAAACATAAGTTTTCAAAGTCTTCCATTATAAGGGCTTATGAATGAGCTTTATTGAACAGCATGGTTTAAACATGATGTATGCAGAGTTTATCAATAAAATTCTGTATTGATATCTAAAACCATGTTTTAATAAAAATGAACTAAGCCCTCATATTTATCTTGATTATCCTCCCTTTGTCTTACACAATCAAATTTATTGACTTCTTTCAGAATTACATGCACTAGTATTGAGATTAAGCAATTATGAAGTCATATTATTTTGTCTAGGGTTGTAGCAATTTGATTTTAGCATCAATATTCAGATATTAAGATATGTTCAACAATTTTTCATGCTACAAATTTTACGAGCAGTCTAGTTCAGTGCACACCTTGTAACTAGAGGATATACCTTGATCAGAGGCCAATATCCCTAAGCACTTAGTGTGACTAACTGTCATGCTATATATGAACAGGGATAGCATTTTACACATCATGACACACTTCAAATCATTTCTTGATGAGTGAGTTGTATTTCTCAGTGTGCATGCCATTGCTCTGCCTAAATTTTAATGAATTTTTAATCAGAGTTAACTATGGTACCTCATGACACAGTCCTTTGGACATGTGTTTCTCAGTGACCAAGGTCATTGCTCTGACAGATATTACCCTTTAGACTTTTCAGAAAAATTCATTTGCTTCAAATCAATAATAGTTTCATGTACTTAATCAGTTGAAGTCATGTATTCAAAAGTACAGATTTCAGAAGTTTTCAAGACACAGCACGAAACAGATGGTTAATGTTTATTAAACATGCTTCAGATATTTTTAAGAGATTTTAAAGTCAAACTCATTGAGTACATTAAACTTAAACCACATGAGTTATTTCAGTCATTCATAAAAATGTATAATAGAAGATTTCTAGTTCAAAATTTTCAGATTTATGATCGAGATAGCCCATTGAAATCTTCATGAAGGACTGATAGAATTTTGAACCCAAAAGATACCAATTGATAGGAGAAATACCAATTGTTAAGAGAGATTGTGAAGCTCAAAGTTTTCAGAATATGATTAAGGTTTGTCAACAAAATCAATAAGAAAGGATATGCAATGAGTTCTGACACATGTATGCATTTGACAACCTATATGCAATGCATTGACTCCCCCTCACAATATGCATTCAAACTCTCTTTTTGGCATTTTTAATATAAGGAAATGTAATGCACTATATGTATGCAGGGACATGCAAAGACTCAACATTGAATACTATGCAAGGATATGCAACTAACTCCCCCTGAAAACATGCAATGTTTGCACTGAAAACCGAACATATGATTCCAAATGATTCATGCACATTCAGACTGTCCTAACCAGCAAGGTGACCCATGGTACTAGGCGGAGCACTTGGTCTAAAAGACCACCTCACACATAGTAAGAACCTCCAGACAGACCTCCCTGCCTTTTGGTACCTTACCATTTATATACCATTGAGGTCATGCATGATTATTCAACATGCAGTCCTATATGCAATTCAGAATTTCAGTGAGCTATTGCAACACACAACTTTCAAGTCACGCTCATAAGCAGTTCAGATTTTTCATAAAATTCGAAATGCAATTTATTTTCAGAGTATATGCATAACACAATTATCAAGCAATTGCAATTAGCCTATGTATGCATCAGATACAGACAACCCTTTTTAATCTGATATTTGCACAGAACTCTGAGCAAATGCATGATCAGAAAATAATGCACATGGCAGATGATGAATGAAAATGCAAAAACAGATTTAACTTGCTATGCATTAAAACTAAAACCAAGAAGAGCAGGAAGTTTACCTGAAAAGTTCAGTATGGGGTTTTCTTCTTGAGTGCCTTGGATCATTACCCCTTTTTATTCCAGTCCCAAGGCACACCTGCAGGTTAGCAAACTATTTGGCACGAATAGGCACCCAATATGTCTTGGGTCCTGAGTTAGCAGTGACATTCTTAGTAGGTTTTCTAACCAATCTCCTAGGAGCATGGTCATCAGATTTCATCAGATAGCAATTATTCATTGAATGACCAATTGTACCATAATAATAGCAAGATGCAGCAGGTTTCAGATTGGATTTATGCACATTCTTATAAACATGATTTTTATGCACATATGTATGAAAATTTTTGTTAACAGAATTGAAATTCTGTTTACCAAAACCAGCATTGCTTTGGTATCCTGCCAGCCAACAGGTTGCAGCCCTGTGACCTGGCTTTCCATAGTTAAAACAATGAGAAGAGTTCATTCTCTTAAAATTCTCTTTTCTACCCTGACCATGCCAGCATTCAATGGCCCTGTGGCCTGTCTTTCCTGTTAGGGTGCTTGGCCAGGATACAGAGGGGGGGTGAATGAATCCTTCTACGAATAATGGCCAAATTAAAACTAGGATGCTAGATAAGGACACAGAATAGAACCAATTCGATTCAGCTCAAATACAAACACATGGAGCGCGCCTTTTCAAGCATCTAGCGGAAGCAAATCAGACAAACAAACCGCTGCTCAATAGATTTTTAGGTGGTTCGGTCCTTCAGACCTACATCCACCCCTCACTCCCAACCAGAGTGAGGCTTCACTAGCAAACGCTAGAACCCAGCAGACTTAGTCTGCAAACAGTTGCTGCCACACAGCTTGACCAGGGGAACAGCCTCCCCTCTTCCTCCCAACTGGAGGGACACCCAAGTGACTCCCAGCCACATGGAAACTAGAGGTCGAAGACCTCTCTTCCTCCAGACCAGGAGGGACCACTGGACTTGCAACCACAAGCCCAGAACAGGAGGACTAGCCTCCCTTCCTCTAACCAGAGGGCAACCCACAAGTGACAACCTGTCACTTGTAACCCGGAGATCAGATCTCCCTTCTCCTGAACCAACAGGAGGAACCCGATCCCCAACAGGGCTATCGGAAGGACAAGATAACCAGATGAAAATGGAAGAAAACAAAAACACGAAAGGAAAGCAACTTCAGCAAACAGAACGCTAAAAAATGAAATGCACAATGTGGCTCCAAACGGAGCTGACTGGCCTGGATCTGATCCACGGTCCAGTGAAGACAGATCTTCAAGCAGCTTCTTCCTTCTTCTCCACGAGCTCTCTCTCTCTCTTTCTATCTCTCTTTCTTTCTCCTCTGCTCTCTTCTTCTTTTTTAATCTCTGCTCCTCTATTCTCTTTTTGCTTCAATGCTCACTCTTGCTCGACCAGCCTTTGTTCTTTTTATATCAGCAGCCAGCAGGAGGATGGGGTACAGAGTGCGTGTGCTTTACACGCTTGATCCAGAACCTTCCTGCCACGTGCCCCTTTCGTATTTGTTCCTTCAGTATCGGATCATGTGCACCCAGACACCGATGAATGTTCTTCCTCGGACCTGCAAAGAGGTAAGAATCATTAACCTTGAGTGCCACAAGAACTAGAACTGCATGAGGTAAGTGGACACGACAAGAGGTGCACTAAACAGAGAACGACACGAGATACAGTGGTGACACAATGAACACTACTAAGAGAACGACACGAGGTAGAAAGAAATCAACACGAAGTAGAAGGAGAACAGCACAAAGTAGAAAAGGACGACACGAAGTAGACAAGATTACTATAGTACGAGATAGGGAGAGCATAACACAAGGTCAGATGAAAAATAGCACGAAGTAAAGAAAAAATGACACGAGATACATTGTGACAGAATAGACACAAAGTGAGGTTATAAAACAACACCAGGTAAAAAGAAGAACGACACGAAGTGGTTGCAACAACAAGCAAGACATAAAAGATGACACGAGATGCAACTAGAGGACAGAGAGAAGCGACACGAGGTTCACACAGAAACGACACGAGGTGGCACAGAAAGCAACACGAGGTGCTGTAATGTTCTGCACGCAGTGGATCAAAAACGACACGAAGGCACAACAAGGAGAACGACACGAAGTCACTGTAACAAACCAAAACACTACGAAGAGAACGAATACAAAAGCAACACGAAATCATGAATACAAACAACACGAAGATGAAACAGTAACCGACATGAGTTGAAAACAACACGAAGATGAAACAGTAACCGACACGAGTTGAAAACAACACGAAGATGAAACAGTAACCGACACGAGTTGAAAACAACACGAAGATGAAACAGTAACCGTCACGAGTTGAAAACAACACGAAGTCAGTGAGAGCAGCACGAGGTGAAATGACACGGGCTGACCACGACACGAAGACAGACCAACACGAAGACGTAAACACAACACGAAAACACTAAAACAACACGAAGATGAAACACAAGATTTGACACGAGGTGAAGTCACAAAGCGACAAAAGTCACGAGGTCTAGCAACCATGACACGAAGTCATGAGTTAGACATGTCTTCAACAACACGAGAAGAAAGACAGACACGGCTATCACGACACGTGATGAAGCAGTGAACCCAGACATGAAACGACTCGAGGAACAACACTAAGTGATATGAAAACACAAGAGCAATCATACAGAATGACTCGAGATGAACAACATGAATGCTAACGACACGAGGTCAAACAGAACACATTTTAAAAACAACACGAGGTACGAGAGGACGACACGGCATAATGAAAACACAAACAGTACTAAAACGAAAACGACACGAAGATAATCAGTACAACACGAGGTGTTATACACAAACAAGACGAAGTGCCAACCAACACGAATACAGTCCCTGAAAAATACCTGAAGTGAAATGAAGGTTTATTCTTCATAAAAAATATTCTTTGTTCACTTTCACAGAAAAATATTTTTGTTAATTTTTCACAGAGACATATTTTTGAACACCACTAAGACTTATAGAGTTGTCATCATCAAAACATGTAAAGATTCAACAAGACTCAACAATCTCCCCCTTTTTGATGGATGGCAACACTATGAGTCTTGAGTCTTTGCAGAGAAGGAAAAGCACTAAATAGCCATTCTCAATGAAAAACAAACATTAAACATTCTCAACGAGCTCGCAAAAACCTGATTTCTTCAAGGCTGAAATAGCCATTCTCAATGAATAACAAACATTAAACATTTTCAACGAGCTAGCAAGGGCCTGATTTCTCCCCCTTTGACATCATCAAAAAGAATGAAACAATAAGAATGCAACAATGCAAATATGAGTTTTAATTAATAAGTCCAAGAGTGTGAGAGAGAAAGCCTCAAAATGGGCAACAAGATAGAGAGCATAGTCTGTTCAAGAAAAGTATCTGGCTTGTCTGCTAGAAGGGCCACGCGGCCTGCCATGAGGTGGTCTCCCCCTTGGAGAAGCAGAAGAATATTCTTGAGTTGGAGTTCTGCTGGAAGAAGCTTGGCCAGGTGCTGAACCCAAGGTAGACTGAAATTCTTTTAGGTCATTTGATAGTTCAGCTAGCCAATACACCACAGAGCTTCTGACATGTGCCACTTCAGAAATGATGTCGTCTTGGCGAACATTGACAGTTTCATATCTGTCAGTCAGAAGTGTCATTTCTGTTAAGAAGGCGGCCAATTTATCATAGACCTGCTGAATACCTGGACCTAGGGCACTGGATGACTTCTTCAAAAGTTCTAAAGATGTTCTGATCTCATAGCAGTGATCTATAATGGTGGTAGACATTTTGAAGGAGGAGATTTGAACATCTTGCAACTCACTCAGTGCTTTAGCTATCTTTGAACACACCTCCTGCAACCCTTGCATCAGGGATCTGTTGGCATCATCTGAAGCCTTTTTGTTGAGAAGGAATCGTTTCCATTCAGTGAGGAGAGATATCTCGAGCTTCAGTAGCCTGGAATGTACCTGATTTATGTTGAGGGTGACATATGTGAGCAGGTCATCTAATTTCTTATCTTGTTTCTGCATCTGCTGAGTTAGGTTTATAAGAAGTTCTTCAATGTTGGGCGCCCGAGCAGATTCAATGTTGGGCGCCTGTGCAGATAGAAGTCTAGGTGGACCTAGAGGTGTACCAAAAAATTCACTGCCAGGTACAGTTCTCTCAGCTGCTTCCTCTTGTACTGGCATTTGACTACTCTCAGCTGGGACCTGATCTTCATCTTCAGCTTGAGTTTCTTTGCTGAGGAATTTCACCTTCAGGTGCCTCTTCTTCACTTGAAGATTCTGAATCTAGTTCTATGATAGGAACCTTTTCTTGACTGCTATCCCCTCTATCTTCCATGAGTTCCTGATCTGCAGGGCTGTCAACAGATGCCTGTTCAAGACTTTCAGATGCAACCAAGTTGGTAGCCTCTTCCAAGCTTCTCTCTACAGTTTCTCTTAAAATTACATTAACAAAAATAGCAAGTTCTTGATCAGTACAGTCTTGCTCTTTAGCTGGCTGATCCTCAGGCACTATTACCTCTTCAGATGTCTTCCCAAAAGAATCAAATAGACCAGCAATATTTGCATCTAGATCAGTCTGAATGCTTTCGTCAGACAACCTGATTTCCTCAGATGCAACCTCGACTAGCCTCTGAAAGGAAAAAGGTACTTCGGTGGGTGCAGCTGGCAAAATAGACTCTGGTTGTTCAGCTGGTGTTTCCTGTTGAGCAATCTCAGAAACTAATTGCACACCAGTTTGGGCTAAGTCTTGAAATTGTTCCAAATGCTCCCCCTGAGTATGTGATTCCCTGACCTTTTGGGCCTTAACTTGCCCCACCATAGAAGAGCCCTCTAAGCCCAAAAAGACTGAAACAAAATTCATATTAAATATGTTTCGGGCTTTAACTTCAGATGCGGCCTCTCCATCCAAGCAAATCTCTGAATGCTTGAAGATGTCTGTCAGATGGGCGGCATAGGGAAGGTGTCTCTTGGATCCAATGCATCCCTTCATGACAGTAAAAATGATCTCTGGCAGACATATCTTTACATTTTGAATCAGACAAAATAGTAGAAATCTCTGTGTGTCTGTAATTCTTCCTCTAGCCCCAGTCTGTGGGGTGATAATGGAAGCAATGACGTTCTGAAGGAGCTTGTGAAGAGGAGGAAATGACGATGTCTGATAAGCTTTTAGCTTCAACTGCCCCTTATCATGAATATTACTGGGTTTACCAGTAATGACTGAGAAAGCATCATGGAGACTGTATCGAAAGCTTCCCTCTACCTCCCCTTTATCTGGAACACCGAGGGCTTTGTGAAGGGAGTCACATGTAACAGTTATCTCGACCCCTTTAACAGATGATAACAAGGCAGACTTGTCTCGGCTCAAGGACAAATTATTGTAAAATTCCATTACCGGCCTAGGGTAATAGACACGGTGATTTTCTAAGAAATTTCTCCACTCCTGAAACTCAAAGATTTTCAACAGTTCTGGAAACTTCGAGACCATGGTTTCATCTCCGAAATCTATTATTCTAGGAGGAATGATTTTCCCACTTTCTAAGAACACGGTAGACTGAGAAATCCTGGTACCTTGTTCTGAAGATACTTCCGCAGCAGGTTCTGGCTCAAGACATCTCTGTTGCTTAGATGAAGGCTCTTCAACTATTTCTTTTCCCTTCCTCTTCCTTTCACCATGAGCTGCTGACTGTTGCTGATCCATCTGCCGTAACTTCCAGAGAATCAGCGCTTTCTTGCTGGTTGCTGCTGGAGATGAGGCTAGACCCAAGAGAGGAAGAGACCTCTGTGGGGAAAGAAAGTGAGCGGGAAGAGATGGAGATGAGTTTGAAGAAACGCTCAAGGAGGAGCGGCACGAGGATGAATAGGAAGCGGCAAGGGGAAATGAGGGTTTGAGGTTGAAGGCGTGTGAAACAAGAAGGGTTTTGTCGGGTTGCTTTTTACTCTTATCAAACTTTTTCTGGAAATACCCAAATTACCCTTAGTCATGATGTAACGCAGCTATTGCCTGTTAAAGTTAGCCCTTCAATATGTGGACGGGTTATATTCTTCCAAATTCCAAGGTCAGTTAACTCAAGATATTAAATCAGCATAATCACAAAATTAGCTGTTAAAGTTGCTTAAACTAGAGAGAGTCACGATTAAATTGCTCCTTATGTTTGTCAAGCAACGAAATAACACATCGATGTCAAGCAGATTTCATTTCTTCATTTAATGGACAAGAGAAGGCATACAGGGTCAACCAATTTGTTGAGCACAAGGTAGAATAGTCCGTTTTTACACAAGGAGACATGTTTATCAGACACCAGAAACCCTGGTTACTCAGGACAGACTACCTTTATGCCAATCAAAGCCAATGAAATTTTCTTTGAGGACTTTTCCCCCTTTTTTTTTTTTTTAACATTTCTACACAGAGATAGCTAATTGTATCATGACAGAAACTCTGGACTTCTCTGATCTAGAGTGTCTATTTCTCCACAAAAGCCATTGCTCTGCCACAATTAATGGCGTATTGCCTGGTAGCACTTCTCATGATTTTAGACAAAAGACAGATATCTTACTTAACACAATTTTTTATCTCAGAGCTCTCTCCACATAAGTTTCAGTTAAGTCGAGATCCTCAACAAGTTTTACTCATTTAATAGGAAGTTTTATAATATGTTGACCAACACTTGAGAGGATAACTTAGAAGGATCAAGGACCAAATATAACCCCCAAACATTGAAGTTCTTTATTAACAGGTGTAAGTTGTTACACTAGATATTGGGTGGTTTAAGGTATACAGAACACATCTGATAAGAGCAAGAAGACTGAAAACATAATTTCTTCGAGAGAATATCTGACCCAAGAGTGATAGGAGAGAGATAAGAAAGTGGCTGACCGAATAGAGAGAGATGAGATGAGATGAGCAGCACTCCTATCAGCAAGCCAACAAGTGAGAGATCACTCAAGACATTAGGCACTAAGGACACATCCAAATATAGTATTCTTGAAGAAGTTCTGTCTCACATCCAGAGAAGCTCTTGGGCAACAAAACGCAACCTCATGAGATGGCAGATCTAAGCACCACATAAACTGCATCGGCTGACACAATTCCTCAGAAACCAAATGGCCAGACAAGCTCCTTTTCAGCCCACTCAAGGACATCTCACACACGACTCTTGGAGGTATTAATTAATTATTGAATGCAGTGTTTGCCATGAAAATTAAACATGTGAGTTTGAGTTATGCACAAACAGGCTCCCCTGATCATCAGAATGACTCATGGCACTAGGCGGAGCATTTGGTCTGAAAGACCATCTCACACATAGTAAGGACCTCCGGACAGATTTCCCTGCCTTTGGTAGCTTACCATTTGATATACAATAGAGGTCATGAATAACAGGGTAAACTCAACAGTCCTATAAGCAATTCAGATTTTCATGAATTATGCAACATACAGTTTTCAACTAGCATTCACATTCAGTTCAGATTTTCAGAATTTTCAGAGTGCATGTTCAGAAAATAATGCAACTTGCAGATGTTGAATGAATATGCAAGAACAGATTCAATATGCATGCACTAGATGAAACTAAGAGCAGGATAAGCAAGAATACATCGAACCAGATATGCAATAGGTTTCAAAATGGGACATGCAGAGAGATTACCTGAACAGTGTGAGAATGGGGTTTTCATTCTTGAGTGCCTTGGATCATTACCCCTTTTATTCCAGTCCCAAGGCACACCTGCAAAAATAAGGTTTATTTTGCACAAACAGGTACCCAAGAAGTCTTGGGTCCTGGCATGACATTATTATTTCTAGCAGGTTTTCTCAGCACATTTCCAGGAGTAGTTTTCAGATCTGATTTATGCACATTCTTATTAGCATGAATTCTATGTGCATACACATGAGATTTTCTGTTAACAGGGAAAAATTTCTGTTTACCAAAACTGGTTTGGTTTTGATATCCTGCCAGCCAACAGGTTGCAGCCCTATGACCTGGCTTCCCATAATGATGACATGAAGGTTTTGCAAATTATCTTACAAGGAATTTAGCATGTTTGAGATTCACATTTCTACCCTGAATATGCCAACAGTCCTTGACTGTATGGCCATGCTTTCTACAGTGAGAGCAAATGAGAGAATTTCTTCTAAAGGAACCTGACCAGCATTCAGAGGCCCTGTGACCCATTTTGTTGCAGTTGAAACAAATGATATGCTGGCTCATTGAAACAGATTTATTTTTCTTAAAAACATGTTGGTTTGTAGGGAATTTAGCATGATATGAATAAAAGGTTCTCTTACCACTAGCAAACCAGCAATGAGCAATAGAGTGTCCTAATTTGCCACAATTAGAGCATGTGACATTTCTTTTCTGAGGTGATGGATTTTTATCATAAGATCTCCTAGCATTCTTATCATCCTTCTCCATCAACTTACACTCATGCATCAGATGTCCAACTTTGTGACAGTAGTGACAGATATTCTTCCTTTTAGATGCATGTGAGTGTGTGTGAGGACTGTGATCAGCAAATGCTGATGGACCCTTTTTATTTATTTTCTGATTTTCAGTCCTTTTCTGATTTTTATCTTGTTTTCCTGTTTTCTTAGCCTTGTACTGAATTGGAGATGAAGTGGAAGGCTTTTCCTGTTCAGAAGATTTAATGAAAACAGTTTTTAGCTTGGATCCATCAACCTTTTTCAACTTTTCAGTTTGGTTCTGATTCTTCTGAACATTTGGTTGTTTATTTTCTGAGGTTGTGGCTATATCAGAAGCTTTGACAAAGGATGTCGTCAGCTTGTTTTCAAAAACCTTTTTATTGACATTGTTGTAGCCCAACCCTTCCTTTTGAGTATTGACCTTAATTCCTAACAACCTGTCCAGATTTTCTTGACCACTCACAAACTTTGACAAGGAGTTTTTCAGATCCTGAATTTCATTATCAAGAGATGCAATGTGTATTTCATAACTAGCGATCTCTTGTTCACTACAATTGACAGTTTCATTCAAAACCTTATTAGCTGTTTTGTATTCTTCAATTTTCTTTCTCAGCTCATCAACTTCATCAGTTTCGTTAGTACAGATGACTTTTCCTTTCTCCAATGTGAGAAGTCTTTCAGACATGGCACTGTTTAACAATTTTAATTTTTCAACTTCTTCTTTAAGCTTATCATTTTGAATTAACTCATTTATTAGAAGCTGATCTTCTGAGTCAACCATGTTTTCTCTCCTAGCTTCAAACTCCCTCAATTCCTTTTGTTGTTTTTCAAAATCTTTCTGTAGTTTTATGTTTACATATTTTATGGCATTAAACTTTTCAATCAGCAAATCATTCTCTCGTTTAAGTTTCTCTAATTGTTCTTCATATTCTTTAGAGAGCTTTCTGAGAGAGTCGTTCTCATTTTTCAGCTTGTTTAAGTCAGATTTAACGCGTTCAAATTCTTTCAGCATCAGATTATCAGACATACTAGCATCAAGAGCATTTTTCAGTTCAGCACAATTTCTACAAGGAAAACTTGAGCTATCTAAACCAGTACCCTTCTTCAATTTTTTATACTATTTTCTTAACAGTTCATGAGATTCAATTAGTTCAGCATAAGCATTCTCCCAATCTTCTAGAGAGAAATTCTCGAAGAGATTTACCTCATCATCATCATCTTCTTCAGTTTGATTGCTGCCTTGATCGCTTCTGTTGGCCATCATGCAGCTTGTTTGATTTCCTTTCCCGGCTCTCTTCATCATTTCCAACATATCCCTTGCAGATCTACAATCAAGGAAACATGAGTGAAAAGCTTTGTCAGTGGCTGCTTTCATCAGATTTATAGCTGTTTGATTCTCCTCATACATTGATTCGTGACTGTCAGTCTATTTGGACCTTTTCTTTGGTAATTTATGAGGACCATATGAAATCACTTTCCACAGGGCTGGATCAACAGTTTTAACATAAGCACGTAAAGCACTGTGCCACTGGTTGTAATCAAAACCACTGAAGACGGGTGGACAAGCCATTGAACCAAATAGCAAATAAATTCAATGCAACAGGAATATAGATGCACTAAAGACAAATAAGCACCTAAGACCGCAAGATCGAATCTGCAGGTCACTGGACCTTATATGCAGACACCTGCTCTGATACCAACTGTTAGGGTGCTTGGCCAAGATACAGAGGGGGGGTGAATGAATCCTTCTACGAATAATGGCCAAATTAAAACTAGGATGCTAGATAAGGACACAGAATAGAACCAATTCGATTCAGCTCAAATACAAACACACGGAGCGCGCCTATTCAAGCATCTAGCGGAAGCAAATCAGACAAACAAACCACTGCTCAATAAATTATTAGGTGGTTCGGTCCTTCAGACCTACATCCACCCCTCACTCCCAACCGGAGTGAGGCTTCACTAGCAAACGCTAGAACCCAGCAGACTCAGTCTGCAAACAGTTGCTGCCACATAGCTTGACCAGGGGAACAGCCTCCCCTCTTCTTCCCAACCGGAGGGACACCCAAGTGACTCCCACCCACTTGGAAACTAGAGGTCGAAGACCTCTCTTCCTCCAGACCAGGAGGGACCACTGGACTTGCAACCACAAGCCCAGAACCGGAGGACTAGCCTCCCTTCCTCTAACCAGAGGGCAACCCACAAGTGACAACCTGTCACTTGCAACCCGGAGATCAGATCTCCCTTCTCCTGAACCAACAGGAGGAACCCGATCCCCAACAGGGCTATCGAAAGGACAAGATAACCAGATGAAAATGGAAGAAAACAAAAACACGAAATGAAAGCAACTTCAGCAAACAGAACGCTGAAAAATGAAATGCACAATGTGGCTCCAAACGGAGCTGACTGGCCTGGATCTGATCCACGGTCCAGTGAAGACAGATCATCAAGCAGCTTCTTCCTTCTTCTCCACGAGCTCTCTCTCTCTCTCTCTTTCTATCTCTCTTTCTTTCTCCTCTGCTCTCTTCTTCTTTTTTAATCTCTGCTCCTCTATTCTCTTTTTGCTTCAATGCTCACTCTTGCTCGACCATCCTTTGTTCTTTTTATATCAGCAGCCAGCAGGAGGATGGGGTACAGAGTGCGTGTGCTTCACACGCTTGATCCAGAACCTTCCTGCCACGTGCCCCTTTCGTATTTGTTCCTTCAGTATCGGATCATGTGCACCCAGACACCGATGAATGTTCTTCCTCGGACCTGCAAAGAGGTAATAATCATTAACCTTGAGTGCCACAAGAACTAGAACTGCATGAGGTAAGTGGACACGACAAGAGGTGCACTAAACAAAGAACGACACGAGATACAGTGGTGACACAATGAACACTACTAAGAGAACGACACGAGGTAGAAAGAAATCAACACGAAGTAGAAGGAGAACAGCACAAAGTAGAAAAGGATGACACGAAGTAGACAAGATTACTATAGTACGAGATAGGGAGAGCATAACACAAGGTCAGATGAAAAACAGCACGAAGTAAAGAAAAAATGACACGAGATACATTGTGACAGAACAGACACAAAGTGAGGTTATAAAACAACACGAGGTAAAAAGAAGAATGGCACGAAGTGGTTGCAACAACAAGCAAGACATAAAAGATGACACGAGATGCAACTAGAGGACAGAGAGAAGCGACACGAGGTTCACACAGAAACGACACGAGGTGGCACAGAAAGCAACACGAGGTGCTGCAATGTTCTGCACGCAGTGGATCAAAAACGACACGAAGGCACAACAAGGAGAACGACACGAAGTCACCGTAACAAACCAAAACACTACGAAGAGAACGAATACAAAAGCAACACGAAATCATTAATACAAACAACACGAAGATGAAACAGTAACCGACATGAGTTGAAAACAACACGAAGATGAAACAGTAACCGACACGAGTTGAAAACAACACGAAGATGAAACAGTAACCGACACGAGTTGAAAACAACACGAAGATGAAACAGTAACCGTCACGAGTTGAAAACAACACGAAGTCAGTGAGAGCAGCACGAGGTGAAACGACACGGGCTGACCACGACACGAAGACAGACCAACACGAAGACGTAAACACAACACGAAAACACTAAAACAACACGAAGATGAAACACAAGATTTGACACGAGGTGAAGTCACAAAGCGACAAAAGTCACGAGGTCTAGCAACCATGACACGAAGTCATGAGTTAGACATGTCTTCAACAACACGAGAAGAAAGACAGACACGGCTATCACGACACGTGATGAAGCAGTGAACCCAGACATGAAACGACTCGAGGAACAACACTAAGTGATATGAAAACACAAGAGCAATCATACAGAATGACTCGAGATGAACAACATGAATGCTAACGACACGAGGTCAAACAGAACACATTTTAAAAACAACACGAGGTACGAGAGGACGACACGGCATAATGAAAACACAAACAGTACTAAAATGAAAATGACACGAAGACAATCAGTACAACACGAGGTGTTATACACAAACAAGATGAAGTGCCAACCAACACGAATACAGTCCCTGAAAAATACCTGAAGTGAAATGAAGGTTTATTCTTCATAAAAAATATTCTTTGTTCACTTTCACAGAAAAATATTTTTGTTAATTTTTCACAGAGACATATTTTTGAACACCACTAAGACTTATAGAGTTGTCATCATCAAAACATGTAAAGATTCAACAAGACTCAACATTTCCACAGTTGACACATGCAGAGTATTTTCTATTTGCAGCAACTTTATTCCTATCAACATCATTATGGTTTGCAGTAAATTTAGCATGAAGTGAAGAATATATTTTCTTACCATTTGCAAACCAGCATTGTGCGATGCTGTGTCCTAGTTTGCCACAGTGCAGACATTCAATTTTCTTTTTCTGGAATGAAGAATTTTTATCATGAAGTTTCTTAGCATTCATTATCCCGGCCCACATATCATCTTTCTCCATCAATTTACACTCATGCATTAAATGTCCAAGTCTATGACAGTAGTGGCATGACATTTTCCGTTTAGATGAGTGTGTGTGTGGAGTGTGATCAACATGCACAGATGAGCCCTTTTTATTCATTTTCTATTTTTCATCCTGTTCTTGTGTTTTCTTAGCCTTGTAGTGAGGTGGAGAAGAAGTAGAAGGTTTTTCCTGTTCAGATGATTTAACAAAGATAGTTTCCAAATTGGATCCATAGACCTTACTCATGACTGGACTGTAGCCCAGTCCCTTTTTCTTAAAAGTAGAGCTAGAAACAGAATATGTCTGAATTTTATTTTCAAAGATTTTTTTATTTACAGGGTTATAACCTAACCCCTCCTTCTAAAAATTGACTTTTACTCCCAGCAGTTTGTTCAGATTTTCTTGCCCATCAACAAATTTAGACAAAGATTTCCTTAAGTCTTGGATTTCTTCTTCTAAAGAGGCAATGTGTAACTCATAACTTGCAGTCTCTTGTTCACTGCAATTGACAGCCTCATTCAAGACTTTGTTGACAATTATGTATTTCTCAACTTCCTTTCTCAACTCATCAATTTATTCTGAATTATTGGACACCACATGTTTACCCTTTTGTCAACGATCTCTCTGACATGATGGTGTTCAACTATTTTAGTTTCTCAATTTCTTCCTTTAGTCTGTCATTCTGAATTAATTCATTTATCAAAATCTGATCATCAGGGTCAGTTTCAGATTTTCTTCCATCCTTAAAAGTTTTCAAGTCTTTTTGCAGTTTCTCAGTGTTTATCTGTAATTCAAAGTTGACAGACTTAATGGCTTTAGATTTTTCAGCAAGTACTTTATTTTCAATCCTGAGCTTCTCTAAACTTTCCTTTCTTTCAGTTGAGGATTTTCTCAGGGAATCAATCTCACTCACATGATTCTTATTTCCATTGATTAGCACTTCATTTTGTTTTTTCAACATTTGTAGATTAGACACACATGCATCATGAGAACTCTTCAATTCAGCACATTTTTTACAGTCAGACCTTGAATTATCTAATCCCTTATTCCTTTTCAATTTTTTATATCATTTTTGCAATTTTTCATATGACTCAGATAAATCAATGTAAGCATTTTCCAAATCTTCTATAGAAAAGTTCTCGAAGAGGTTTACCTCTTCTTCATTCTCCTCCACCTCTTGGCTGGTACTGTGGTCACTTCTGCTAACCATCATGCATGTGCTTTCATTTCTCCTGTGGGCTAGCTTCAGCTGGTCCATAATATCCTTGGCGGATCTGCAATCATGGAAACAAGAATGCAAGGCTTTATCATTCGCTGTTAACATTAGGTTTAAGGCCTTTTGATTCTCTCAGAACATCTGATTCTCACTGTCCGTCCACTTGGACCTTTTCTTGGGCAGTTCATACGGACCTTGTGAAATCAACTTCCACAAGTCCTTATTAGCTTGTTTAACAAACATGCGAAAAACACTAAACCAATTGTCAAAATCAGATCCCTTAAAAATCGGTGGATTAGCCATTGCCATCAGTTCAAACGAACAGATATCAAACACTAACTCACAAGCAAAATAATGCACACAGGAAACACGTAGAGGATCCTTTGAGAATCGTTGGATTCTGAACCAGTGACCGCTCTGATACCAACTGTTAGAGTGATAGGCCCGGATACAGAGGGGGGTGAATGTATCCTTCTATGAATAATGGCCAAATAAAAACTCAGATGCTAGACAAAATCCAGAATTAAGCTAATTCGATTAAGCAAAATAACAAGCAGGTGGAGCGAGCCTATCCAAGCATCTAGCGGAAGCAAATCAAGCAATCAAACCACTGCTCAATAGATTTTTAGGTGGTTCGGTCCTCCAGACCTACATCCACCCCTCACTCCCAACCGGACTGAGGCTTCACTAGCAAACGCTAGAACCAAGCAGACTCAGTCTGCAAACAGTCGCTGCCACACAGCTTGACCAGGGGAACAACCTCCCTTCTTCCTCCCAACCGGAGGGACACCCAAATGACTCCCAGCCACTTGGAAACTAGAGACCAAAGTCTCTCTTCCTCCAGTCTAGGAGGCAACCCGCCAGTGACTCCCCGTCACCAGCAACCAGAGGTCGAAGACCTCTCTTCCTCCAACCGGAGGGACCCCTGGACTTGCAACCCACAAGCCCAGAACCGGAGATCAGATCTCCCTTCCTCCAACCAGGAGGGAACACACAAGTGACTTCCAGCCACTTGCAAACTAGTGGTCGCAGACCTCTCTTCCTCCAGACCAGGAGGGACCCGACCTCAGTCCAGAGGATCGAAAGTACAAAGCTAACCAAATGAAAAAGGAAAAATAAGAAAAGGAAAAATACACAGCGATCAGAAAGCTGTAAAGAAAGATAACACAGATGTGGCTCGCATGGAGCTGACTGGCCTGGATTTGATCCACGGTCCAGTAGATAGATCTTTAGGTAAGCTTCTCTTCCTCTTCTCTTCTCTCTCACTTTCTTTTTCTCTTAACCCTCACGAGCTCTCTAACTCTCTCTTTCTCTTCTTTTCCTTCTGCTCTTCTTCTCTTTCTTTTCTTCTTCTTCTGCAGGCTCTCTCTGTCTCTTCTCTTCTCTTTTTCTTCTGCTTTCTACTGCAGCTCTTTTCTTCTTCTGCTCTTTCACTCTCTCAATCTCTTTTCCTCTATTCTCTTCGGCTCACCCTTCATCTTGCTCGATCAGCCTTTCTTCTTTTTATAACAGCAGCCAGCAGGAGGGCAGCATTGGGCGCGTGTGGCTTCCACATTTCCCGCCCAGAACCTTTGGCCACGTGTCAGTCTCTCAGCCAGCTTCAACATACGTGTCACAATCCTGTCTGCCCTTCCAGCCTCAGATCACGTGCCGCCCAGTCACTGGGGAATATTCTTCCTCGGACCACCTTCTTCTTTTTGTTTTTCTTCTTCTCCTGCATAGAGATTAAAACCATTAATACTCAGGGTTCTTCTATATATATATATATACTTGAAATAAGTCGGTTGACACTCAAGCTAAAACTGCACGATGTGTGTAGGAATAATAAAAAGTGCACTATACTGAGAACGACACGAGGTACATAAGATGACTACAGCACGAGATAAAGAGAGAACGACACGAAGTCAGATGAGAACAGCACGAGGTGAGAAGGAAATAACACAGAGTAAAACGGTAGTAAAACACGCGATCAGGGAAACCTGGATGAAGATAGAAAGAAGCAACACGAAGATACAAATACAGAAACAACACGAAGAACGAAAATAGAAACCGACACGAAGTGTGGTCACAAAGCAAAAAGGACACGGGGTCTAGGAAAAACAACACGAAGACAGAAGACGGGAACGGCTACAACGACACGTGATAAAACAGTGAAAGCAGGAAAACGACTCGAGTAACTACAGTAAATGACACGAAAACACAAGAGCAAAAATAAAAAGGATGACCCGAGATGAGCAACTAAATACTGAAGAAACAACACGAGGTTCACAGGAAAACGACTCGAAGTTCATCAGAGCAAGTCGAGCTGCTTCAGTAAACAGCACGAAGATAATCAACAAACATAGTTGGAACAACACGACGTACAAAAGGACAACACGAAGTGTAGTAAACACAAACAACACGAAGTATGAAAGGAACAGTACAGACATACAAGGTACTACCTCATAGCAGTTTTCCTGTTAATCAAGGAAATTTCAAATGCAAACATTACGCAAGATATCTGATTAAAATGACAATATTTAACATAGTGATGCTCATCATCAAAACACTAGGGAAGTCACAAAAATCCAACACTTTCTTCATCACCGAGACTATGTTCGCCACCCCATTGCGGATACAGTACAACCCTAATGAACCTGGCCTGATGGAATTTATCAACCTCTTCCTTAATTCTCAAGACCATCTGCGGGTGGAATCTTCTTGCTTTCTGCTTAACGGGTGTTGCCCCTGGTTTCAGAATCAACCGATGTTCAACCAGCGTGGGGTCAAGACCCGGTATGTCCTCATAGGACCAGGCAAAAGAATCGATGTACTCCCTCAAGACCTTGATAAGCTCCTCTTCGACCTGAGGAGGGAGGTTGGCAGAAACAAGTATGGGCCCGGGATCCTCTTCTGTTCCGAGATTGATTTCCTTAGTGGGTTCATCCACTGCTGAGGGAGGTTCGTCGAATTTCTTCAAACCTTGCGCGTACAGGTTGGCAGTGTCATCCACCTCATCTTCCTCATTATCAGCTGGGTCCTTCTCATTTACAATCTCATATACTCCTAATCCATCGTTGCTCCATACCTCTCCTAGTTCCTCATCATCTTCTAAGACAATCGCGGTCTCTACAAATTCAGGGCACCTCAAAAGGGCGTGGCATCTTTCAGCCAGATCTTGCAGAAACCTATTGGGGATGGTTTTGGGGTGACGCACCATGGGGTGCGCCGCAGACGTGGATGGACTGACTAGACTTGAACTAGATTCTACTCCGACTGACTCTACTAACCTAGGAGACTCTACACACTGTACATCTACCCTAGGAGAGAGGAAATCTACTGGAAGAGAAACATGGGTCATGTGCTCCTGGGAATCTGAGCAGAACATAGCGTAATCTTCCACTGAGACCTCCGTTTTGAAATTGGCATTCTTTTTTGGAGGCTGGAGGTGATCACGCAGCAGGAGGAGGAAGAAGACGGAGGAGGAGGCAGCTGCATGGGGAACAATTCAGGAAATATGCAGTCAAAGAAAGGATCAGAAGAGGAAAACCACATTTCATGAAGCTGAGCTCCGGGGGGAGGAGGAGTAAATAGTGTTGACAGATCAATAGGTGGGCAGTGCCCGCAAGCATAGGGAACGAATAAGATTTCGGGTCTCTCCGTGACGCACGGGTCGACCAGGATTGGAGGGGAACGGGGAATAGACCCCAATTGCTGAAACCAAGAGGCGAGACGGGAAGGGGACATAGAATAGGTAATGACAGAGCTCTCCATTTCCCGCGGCCCCTGGCGGATCAATGGCATCGGAGGACGCTTTACCAGCTGCGTCTCCTTCTTCTTCGGCTTGCTTTCTCTTTCCTGAAACAACTTCACAAAACAACCAGACAAATCTTCTAGATCACCAACCAGCCCTTGCAGTGGTGGTGGTGGATCAGCAACAACACAGGCCTCATCTGCCTTTTCTTCAAGACTGGACGGCGATTTCTTCAAGGTACCAGGCTGTAACGGGCCCTTTACAAAATGTTACCGGTAGTCCCATGTTAATGGCCCGGAGTCTCCAAGTACTGACATTGAGGATTCACGGTAGCCGAGGCCTCGGCGGCCCATCTTCCTTCCTTTGGGAACGGGGTTGGTCCGGCCCTGTAACTGTGCGCCGAGACCCAAGCCCGGCCGGTAGCCTAATTTTAGAATCATGTGCCACCCTTTGGAATCTCTCATTTTGGACTTGACTTTCACATTGACTGGTGCTGTGGTGGGCTTCCGTGACGCATATGCCCATGGGTAATTCAAGTCCATTACTGACAGAACGGGCCTATTACTTGGCCACAATGTAGGCAGAATCTTGGCTGCTATCGCATCAACATTCTGGACTGTAGAGATGCTCTTTACCTTGACCACCCGCCCTTGAAAGGGGAACTTCAAACATTGGTGGGCGGTTGAGGGGACGACATTTAAACTGTTCAGCCATAGATGACCCAGAATAGCTTTGAACATCGGGTCTATGTCTAGCACATAAAATTTCACGTCCGTAACTTAGGGCCCTAGCTCGGCCTGTACAGTCACGACCTCGTGATGATGTGACACAACCTAGGACTCAACAAGCAAGCACAATTAAGCATTCAAAACGGACCGATAATAGCAACCGCTCACCCGATGCTCACTAAGACCCGGGGTAACTTGGCAATGCCAAAGGGAGGTTGTGTGGGCTAGGCCCTTGCTGGTAGAGGGCCAGCAAGGCCAAGGTTTGATTCCCGAAGGGTATGGCTGCCCAAATCAAGGGTCCGACGAAGTGCCAAAGGGCACGGGTTCCACTCTCTTCCCACGATGATCACTTATAGCAAATGAGCTTAAGGATCGGGCTCTCGTCACGGCCAGCGGAGTTTATGAACTAATATTGAAAGAACAAGCATGAATTAGAGTAAAGTTTTGGAGCACTCACTCGACCGGTTTGAAGAAACCGGTCCCGCTCAGAGACGAGGGCGAGCGGGGAAGCGTGGGTTCCCCACACGCCGCGCCGGGGTAGCTTGACCTGTTTAAGCTATTACAACACTACACCCCATGCAAGGGGGGGATCGTGGGGAAGGGAAGATGATAGTTACATCCAAACACTACCTCCATACAGGGAGGGGCCTTCAGCCGGCCAAGCGGGGAGGGGAATTTGAGAAGGGAACACCGAAGATGGGAGGTTGCCGATTCTACCCAGTTCTGTGGGTGCTAACAGGAGACTGATGAATTGATTGCTGCAACTGCTACCGAATTTTGTTGGGGACGAAACCACCTGAAAAATCTTTGTAGTACACCGGGGAAGTCGTCCAAATTTTATTAATTTCTTCTGTCGTCGATGCTGGTCTGGGTGGAGGCCCGAACAGGGAGGCAGATTCTCGGACTGACAGCTCCTAGTTTTTAACAGCAGGTTGCAGAGGTTGCCCCGACAGCTCTCGAACTCAGAATCGAGCACCGTTGGAGTCGTTGGAACCGTGGACGAGTCTTCTTCGCATAAAAACTAACGGGGAAGCCAAACGATGCCGGAGACAACCAAGAAACTATGAACAATGATGACAAGTCGGTGCAGACTGTGGGAAGTAGAACCGTGTGGCTGAGGGAGAAAATTGATAACTCCTGCTACAGGATGCCGAACGGAGTTCCGCTTCTTGATTCTGAAAGTAGATAGAAGGTGGAAAAACATTGCAGAAGGGTTCTTGTCTTGATTCACGCTGTATTTATCGTGGCAGAGCTTCCAATCACGTTCAGGTGCTCTGTCAGGAGAGCTTCGTGAAGTCGAGGGAGAACGGTTCTCCCGGGTAGCACGGTGCTCGGACGACAACGAAACCACTTCCGTTGCGAAGAAGACAGGCAGACGCTTCCGACGATAGCTCTTGGACCTCCAGGGATGCCAGGGGGAAGACGGGGTCGCTGCTGCACTCCACTGGTTCTCTGCAGGCTCTCAGCCAAGGTGGAGGAAGGGTGATGGGGTGGCTACTATTGGTAGAGTGGAGTGGAGGGAAGGGGATGGGGGTGGCCTACTCAATGGGGAAATGAGTTGGGAGACTTTGGGCTATGGAGGGAAGGGGATATTCAAATTCAAATGGTTCTGGGAGGTGGAGGGTTGCATGGGGGAGAGGGAAGGATGCTTGGGAAAGGGATGAGGTGGTTGGAGGGTGGCTTAGTGATTGGGGATGCTCCCTTGGGACTAGGGGGTGGAGTAATGGGATGTGTGGGGAAGGGGAGTGGCCTTTAATGGGGGTAGGTGGAAGAGTGGTGGTTGGGAAGGGAGGAGAGAGAAAATTTTCAAAATTGGGTGTGGAGGAGAGAGAAAGGGGAGTGAAAGAGAGAGATTAAGAGAGGGATGGGTGGGATTCTCTCCCTAAGGCTTCTCACCTCACTAATGGATTCACTCAACCATAAAAATAAAGATAGAACTCATAAAATGTCATTTTTTTTTATTCATTGATTCATTACCTTGAAATGGGGGGAATGGGGCCCTATATATAGGCAACCCACATTTTACAATAAGACCCTGACAATTGACTCAATGACAAATAACCGAGGGGGTAGGGGGGAGCCCTTGGGCCAAGCCCAATGAATTGGGCCCAATAGCTAACTAGACAACCTAATGACACTCAAACTTAGGGAAATAAACACAAGACCTAGGAACATGACTCAAATAAAAGGGAAAATACATCAAATGACTCAAATAAAAATTACATATGACTCAAAATTAAATAACTAGACCATGCCGGATGCAACCGGGGCGAGGAGACAAGCTGTGAACGTGGGCATGAGAGGTGATGTCCCCATCACGTGACAAGCACGTCTGGAATTATCATAGGCTGCTATTATGGTCGGTGTTGGCTTGAGCATGTCTTCAGAGATGTTGCAGGCGCGGAGGGTACTTTATGGGCACACATTTATTGACGCTCTCGTGTCCACAAGTGCAGATTCTACGGCCATTTTGTTCAGAGAAATGGTAATGCATAATGACATCTTTCGTGCCTCCGGGGGTGCTAGTTCTGATTCAAAAAATGAAATGGAAGGCCCCTTGGTGATTGTTGCCAAAACCGACGGCAAACTATCCACTGCCACGTCCTCACTCACCATGACCTTATGCAGGAAAGTCTTCAAGGCGTCCGGGTGTAGTGGCCACCTTTTGATCAATTCCAAGACTGAGATCTTAGCCGGCATCCGGTCCAAATGCTGCAATAAATCATATCGTGCCTGGCACGGGGTCTACCTCTTCTGTCTCAACTGTGGGGGAGGGAACTTCCAGGTTGGGTGCAGACGCACCGGAGGGAGGAAACATTCTATGGAAAAGACGCCCGCTCCGAAGGGCGCAGTTTGGTGCAGACACGGCCTGAGATGGACCCCCGCTTGGCCCGGTGGGGTAGGTGAAAGGTGTAGAGACGGGGGTGAGGATGGCGGAAGTGGGTCTAATAGGCCCTGCTGGAGGGGAGATAGGCGAGGGGTTAAACGGAGGGGTGACGACGGAGGGTATGGGGGGTGGTGGTGCAACGACCGGTGGCGTGGAGGGGAGTGTGACGAGCCTGATGGGTGATGCGGAGGGAATAACGAGTGGGGTAGTGGTCAGAATGGTGGTCCTGAGGATGGAGGGGATAGCAGGTGTGTTAGGGTGCTAGTCCCGGATACAGAGGGGGGTGAATGTATCCTTCTATGAATAATGGTCAAATAAAAACTCAGATGCTAGACAAAATCCAAAATTAAGCTAATTCGATTAAGCAAAATAACAAGCAGGTGGAGCGAGCCTATCCAAGCATCTAGCGGGAGCAAATCAAGCAATCAAACCACTGCTCAATAGATTTTTAGGTGGTTCGGTCCTCCAGACCTACATCCACCCCTCACTCCCAACCGGAGTGAGGCTTCACTAGCAAACGCTAGAACCAAGCAGACTCAGTCTGCAAACAGTCGCTGCCACACAGCTTGACCAGGGGAACAGCCTCTCCTCTTCCTCCCAACCGGAGGGACACCCAAATGACTCCCAGCCACTTGGAAACTAGAGACCAAAGTCTCTCTTTCCTCCAGTCTAGGAGGGAACCCGCCAGTGACTCCCCGTCACCAGTAACCAGAGGTCGAAGACGTCTCTTCCTCCAACCGGAGGGACCCCTGGACTTGCAACCCACAAGCCCAGAACCAGAGATCAGATCTCCCTTCCTCCAACCCGGAGGGAACACACAAGTGACTTCCAGCCACTTGCAAACTAGAGGTCGCAGACCTCTCTTCCTCCAGACCAAGAGGGACCCGACCTCAGTCCAGAGGATCGGAAGTACAAAGCTAACCAAATGAAAAAGGAAAAATAAGAAAAGGAAAAATACACAGCGATCAGAAAGCTGTAAAGAAAGATAACACAGATGTGGCTCGCATGGAGCTGACTGACCTGGATTTGATCCACGGTCCAGTAGACAGATCTTTAGGTAAGCTTCTCTTCCTCTTCTCTTCTCTCTCACTTTCTTTTTCTCTTAACCCTCACGAGCTCTCTAACTCTCTCTTTCTCTTCTTTTCCTTCTGCTCTTCTTCTCTTTCTTTTCTTCTTCTTCTGCAGGCTCTCTCTGTCTCTTCTCTTCTCTTTTTCTTCTGCTTTCTACTGCAGCTGTTTTCTTCTTCTGCTCTTTCACTCACTCGATCTCTTTTCCTCTATTCTCTTCGGCTCACCCTTCATCTTGCTCGATCAGCCTTTCTTCTTTTTATAACAGCAGCCAGCAGGAGGGTAGCATTGGGCGCGTGTGGCTTCCACATTTCCCGCCCAGAACCTTTGGCCACGTGTCAGTCTCTCAGCCAGCTTCAGCACACATGTCACAATCCTGTCTGCCCTTCCAACCTCGGATCACGTTCCGCCCAGTCACTGGGGAATATTCTTCCTCGGACCACCTTCTTCTTTTTGTTTTTCTTCTTCTCCTGCATAGAGATTAAAACCATTAATACTCAGGGTTCTTCTCTCTCTCTCTCTATATATATATATATACTTGAAATAAGTCGGTTGACACTCAAGCTAAAGCTGCACGAGGTGTGTAGGAACAACAAAAAGTGCACTATACTGAGAACGACACGAGGTACATAAGATGACTACAGCACGAGATAAAGAGAGAACGACACGAAGTCAGATGAGAACAGCACGAGGTGAGAAGGAAATAACACGGAGTAAAACGGTAGTAAAACACGCGATCAGGGAAACCTGGGTGAAGATAGAAAGAAGCAACACGAAGACATAAAAATAACACGAAGACACAAATACAGAAACAACACGAAGAACGAAAATAGAAACCGACACGAAGTGTGGTCACAAAGCAAAAAGGACACAGGGTCTAGGAAAAACAACACGAAGACAGAAGACGGGAACGGCTACAACGACACGTGATAAAACAGTGAAAGCAAGAAAATGACTCGAGTAACTACAGTAAATGACACGAAAACACAAGAGCAAAAATAAAAAGGATGACTCGAGATGAGCAACTAAATACTGAAGAAACGACACGAGGTTCACAGGAAAACGACTCGAAGTTCATCAGAACAAATCGAGCTGCTTTAGTAAACATCACGAAGACAATCAACAAACATAGTTGGAACAACACGACGTACAAAAGGACAACACGAAGTGTAGTGAACACAAACAACACGAAGTATAAAAGGAACAGTACGGACATACAAGGTACTACCTCACAGTAGTTTTCCTATTAATCATGGAAATTTCAAATGCATAATATTACGCAAGATATCTGATTAAAATGACAATTTTTAACATAGTGATGCTCATCATCAAAACACTAGGGAAGTCACAATCAAGAAAGCTGTGAACAACAAGGCATGTTGTACAGACTTTGATGTAAGACGCAGAATGAGACGCTGAAGTCTGTATAGAGTTTGATGACTGAAGCATGAATAGTACGCCAACGTATGGACTTGGCCAAAGCATAGGGAAAGCCCCCAATGTGTAGACTTCCAATGTGAATGAAACGCTGTGCAGACTTGCTCAAACAGTCCGTTGTATGGACTTGGAATTCCAACAGAAGGATGTATGGACTTTGATAAGAGAATGGCTGTACAGACTTCACCACAGCTGCGATGTACAGACTTTGACAGAGCAGCGATGTGCAGACTTTAAGTGAAAGTCCGATGTATAGACTTTAGCTGAAGGCCAATGTATGGACTTCGAATATGAAGACCAATGTACAGACTTTGACAGTGATCTCTGCACCGAATGTATAGACTTCAAGGTTCATTGAAGGATGTTCAGACTTTGTTCCACCGACCAGTGTATTGACTTTGCAAGCGTGAGACGCTGGATAATACGGTGGATGTACAGACTTCATGTAATGTGAACAGTGAGACGGATGTATAGAATCAATGAACTACAACATGAACATATCATCAGAGAAGCAATGCACAGAACAGAAATCAAGCACAAGCCAATTTATCACAGCATGACTCAAGCATACACATGCATTCTTCACAATTCAGACATGGCACACTCATGCAATCTCCACAGAACATAATAAATCATATGCATTCAAATCAACATGCCATCATCATATCACAACACATTTCATGATGCTGTCTAAACAATATCCAAAGCACTCACTGTGTTGCTATCATCAAAACAAAATAGCATTGCTATCATCAAAACACATAGCACATGCTTGCGCCAAAGGGGCACAACATTCTCCCCCTTTTTGATGATGGCAATACTACACTGTGAGTAATGCTGATGACCCAAACTATTCTCCCCCTTTGACTTCATCAAAAAGAAAATAGTTTGAGAAATTATAACATGTATAAAAATTCAGTCAATTTCTCCCCCTTGCAAGAACATGATTCTCCCCCTTTAGGATTTTCAGCAAAAGCATGAGTTAGAGATGATCAAAAGGAACCTGCATGCACTGATTGAATGATATTCTCCCTCTTTGGCAAACAATCTCCCCCTTTGGTATAATCAAAATAAACCATGGGAAGGGGTATGAATGTAGATGCAGATACCAGAAATATGAATGCAAGAGCACAATTCTTCTCCTTCTATGCAGCATGATGCATATGACAAAGAGGCTGCCCCTCAATAAATGGAACCTTATGAAATGAATGAGAAGGAGACCACAGGGGCAAACAAGGAGAAGTTCAGGTCAATGAGCAGAAGAGGTTCAATTAGCAGATTTTTAAAGAAGCTCCAATCTCAAAAAATTCAGTCAGATTTTCAGAGAGATATCAATCTCATAAATCCAAAACATAAGTTTTCAAAGTCTTCCATTATAAGGGCTTATGAATGAGCTTTATTGAACAGCATGGTTTAAACATGATGTATGCAGAGTTTATCAATAAAATTCTGTATTGATATCTAAAACCATGTTTTAATAAAAATGAACCAAGCCCTCATATTTATCTTGATTATCCTCCCTTTGTCTTACACAATCAAATTTATTGACTTCTTTCAGAATTACATGCACTAGTATTTAGATTAAGCAATTATGAAGTCATATTATTTTGTCTAGGGTTGTAGCAATTTGATTTTAGCATCAATATTCAGATATTGAGATATGTTCAACAATTTTTCATGCTACAAATTTTACGAGCAGTCTAGTTCAGTGCACACCTTGTAACTAGAGGATATACCTTGATCAGAGGCCAATATCCCTAAGCACTTAGTGTGACTAACTGTCATGCTATATATGAACAGAGATAGCATTTTACACATCATGACACACTTCAAATCATTTCTTGATGAGTGGGTTGTATTTCTCAGTGTGCATGTCATTGCTCTGCCTAAATTTTAATGAATTTTTAATCAGAGTTAACTATGGTACCTCATGACACAGTCCTTTGGACATGTGTTTCTCAGTGACCAAGGTCATTGCTCTGACAGATATTACCCTTTAGACTTTTCAGAAAAATTCATTTGCTTCAAATCAATAATAGTTTCATGTACTTAATCAGTTGAAGTCATGTATTCAAAAGTACAGATTTCAGAAGTTTTCAAGACACAGCATGAAACAGATGGTTAATATTTATTAAACATGCTTCAGATATTTTTAAGAGATTTTAAAGTCAAACTCATTGAGTACATTAAACTTAAACCACATGCGTTATTTCAGTCATTCATAAAAATGTATAATAGAAGATTTCTAGTTCAAAATTTTCAGATTTATGATCGAGATAGCCCATTGAAATCTTCATGAAGGACTGATAGAATTTTGAACCCAAAAGATACCAATTGATAGGAGAAATACCAATTGTTAAGAGAGATTGTGAAGCTCAAAGTTTTCAGAATATGATTAAGGTTTGTCAACAAAATCAATAAGAAAGGATATGCAATGAGTTCTGACACATGTATGCATTTGCCAACCTATATGCAATGCATTGACTCCCCCTCACAATATGCATTCAAACTCTCTTTTTGGTATTTTCAATATAAGGAAATGCAATGCACTATATGTATGCAGGGACATGCAAAGACTCAACATTGAATGCTATGCAAGGATATGCAACTAACTCCCCCTGAAAACATGCAATGTTTACACTGAAAACCGAACATATGATTCCAAATGATCATGCACATTCAGACTGTCCTAACCAGCAAGGTGACCCATGGTACTAGGCGGAGCACTTGGTCTAAAAGACCACCTCACACATAGTAAGAACCTCCAGACAGACCTCCCTGCCTTTTGGTACCTTACCATTTATATACCATTGAGGTCATGCATGATTATTCAACATGCAGTCCTATATGCAATTCAAAATTTTAGTGAGCTATTGCAACACACAACTTTCAAGTCACGCTCATAAGCAGTTCAGATTTTTCATAAAATTTGAAATGCAATTTATTTTCAGAGTTTATGCATAACACAATTATCAAGCAATTGCAATTAGCCTATGTATGCATCAGATACAGACAACCCTTTTTAATCTGATATTTGCACAGAACTCTGAGCAAATGCATGATCAGAAAATAATGCACATGGCAGATGATGAATGAAAATGCAAAAACAGATTTAACTTGCTATGCATTAAAACTAAAACCAAGAAGAGCAGGAAGTTTACCTGAAAAGTTCAGTATGGGGTTTTCTTCTTGAGTGCCTTGGATCATTACCCCTTTTTATTCCAGTCCCAAGGCACACCTGCAGGTTAGCAAACTATTTTGCACAAATAGGCACCCAAGAAGTCTTGGGTCCTGAGTTAGCAGTGACATTCTTAGTAGGTTTTCTAACCAATCTCCTAGGAGCATGGTCATCAGATTTCATCAGATAGCAATTATTCATTGAATGACCAATTGTACCACAATAATAGCAAGATGTAGCAAGTTTCAGATTGGATTTATGCACATTCTTATAAACATGATTTTTATGCACATATGTATGAAAATTTTTGTTAACAGAATTGAAATTCTGTTTACCAAAACCAGCATTGCTTTGGTATCCTGCCAGCCAACAGGTTGCAGCCCTGTGACCTGGCTTTCCACAGTTAAAATAATGAGAAGAGTTCATTCTCTTAAAATTCTCTTTTCTACCCTGACCATGCCAGCATTCAATGGCCATGTGGCATGTCTTTCCACAGTTGACACATGCAGAGTATTTTCTATTTGCAGCAACTTTATTCCTATCAACATCATTATGGTTTGCAGGAAATTTAGCATGAAGTGAAGAATATATTTTCTTACCATTTGCAAACCAGCATTGTGCGATGCTGTGTCCTAGTTTGCCACAGTGCAGACATTCAATTTTCTTTTTCTGGAATGAAGAATTTTTATCATGAAGTTTCTTAGCATTCATTATCCCGGCCCTCATATCATCTTTCTCCATCAATTTACACTCATGCATTAAATGTCCAAGTCTATGACAGTAGTGGCATGACACTTTCCGTTTAGATGAGTGTGTGTGTGGAGTGTGATCAACATGCACAGATGAGCCCTTTTTATTCATTTTCTATTTTTTATCCTGTTCTTGTGTTTTCTTAGCCTTGTAGTGAGGTGGAGAAGAAGTAGAAGGTTTTTCTTGTTCAGATGATTTAACAAAGATAGTTTCCAAATTTGATCCATAGACCTTACTCATGACTGGACTGTAGCCCAGTCCTTTTTCTTAAAAGTAGAGCTAGAAACAGAATATGTCTGAATTTTATTTTCAAAGATTTTTTTATTTACAGGGTTATAACCTAACCCCTCCTTCTGAAAATTGACTTTTACTCCCAGCAGTTTGTTCAGCTTTTCTTGCCCATCAACAAATTTAGACAAAGATTTCCTTAAGTCTTGGATTTCTTCTTCTAAAGAGGCAATGTGTAACTCATAACTTGTAGTCTCTTCTTCACTGCAATTGACAGCCTCATTCAAGACTTTGTTGGCAATTATGTATTTCTCAACTTCCTTTCTCAACTCATCAATTTCTTCTGAATTATTGGACACCACATGTTTACCCTTTTCAAATGTCAGCAATCTCTCTGACATGATGGTGTTCAACTATTTTAGTTTCTCAATTTCTTCCTTTAGTCTGTCATTCTGAATTAATTCATTTATCAAAATCTGATCATCAGGGTCAGTTTCAGATTTTCTTCCATCCTTAAAAGTTTTCAAGTCTTTTTGCAGTTTCTCAATGTTTATCCGTAATTCAAAGTTGACAGACTTAATGGCGTTAGATTTTTCAGCAAGTACTTTATTTTCAATCCTGAGCTTCTCTAAACTTTCCTTGCTTTCAGCTGAGAATTTTCTCAGGGAATCAATCTTACTCACATGATTCTTATTTCCATTGATTAGCACATCATTTTGTTTTTTCAACATTTGTAGATTAGACACACAGGCATCATGAGAACTCTTCAATTCAGCACATTTTTTACAGTCAGACCTTGAATTATCTAATCCCTTATTCCTTTTCAATTTTTTATATCATTTTTGCAATTTTTCATATGACTCAGATAAATCACTGTAAGCATTTTTCCAATCTTCTATAGAAAAGTTCTCGAAGAGGTTTACCTCTTCTTCATTCTCCTCCACCTCTTGGCTGGTACTGTGGTCACTTCTGCTAACCATCATGCATGTGCTTTCATTTCTCCTGTGGGCTAGCTTCAGCTGGTCCATAATATCCTTGGCGAATCTGCAATCATGGAAACAAGAATGCAAGGTTTTATCATTCGCTGTTAACATTAGGTTTAAGGCCTTTTGATTCTCTCGGAACATCTGATTCTCACTGTCCGTCCACTTGGACCTTTTCTTGGGTAGTTCATACGGACCTTGTGAAATCAACTTCCACAAGTCCTTATTAGCTTGTTTAACAAACATGCGAAAAACACTAAACCAATTGTCAAAATCAGATCCCTTAAAAATCAGTGGATTAGCCATTGCCATCAGTTCAAACGAACAGATATCAAACACTAACTCACAAGCAAAACAATGCACACAGGAAACACGTAGAGGATCCTCTGAGAATCGTTGGATTCTGAACCAGAGACCGCTCTGATACCAACTGTTAGGGTGCTAGGCCTGGATACAGAGGGGGGTGAATGTATCCTTCTATGAATAATGGCCAAATAAAAACTCAGATGCTAGACAAAATCCGGAATTAAGCTAATTCGATTAAGCAAAATAATAAGCAGGTGGAGCGAGCCTATCCAAGCATCTAGCGGAAGCAAATCAAGCAATCAAACCACTGCTCAATAGATTTTTAGGTGGTTCGGTCCTCCAGACCTACATCCACCCCTCACTCCCAACCGGAGTGAGGCTTCACTAGCAAACGCTAGAACCAAGCAGACTCAGTCTACAAACAGTCGCTGCCATACAGCTTGACCAGGGGAACAGCCTCCCTTCTTCCTCCCAACCGGAGGGACACCCAAATGACTCCCAGCCACTTGGAAACTAGAGACCAAAGTCTCTCTTCCTCCAGTCTAGGAGGAACCCGCCAGTGACTCCCCGTCACCAGCAACCAGAGGTCGAAGACCTCTCTTCCTCCAATCGGAGGGACCCTTGGACTTGTAACCCACAAGCCCAGAACCGGAGATCAGATCTCCCTTCCTCCAACCCGGAGGGAACACACAAGTGACTTCCAGCCACTTGCAAACTAGAGGTCGCAGACCTCTCTTCCTCCAGACCAGGAGGGACCCGACCTCAGTCCAGAGGATCGGAAGTACAAAGCTAACCAAATGAAAAAGGAAAAATAAGAAAAGGAAAAATACAGAGCGATCAGAAAGCTGTAATGAAAGATAACACAAATGTGGCTCGCATGGAGCTGACTGGCCTAGATTTGAACCACGGTCCAGTAGATAGATCTTTAGGTAAGCTTCTCTTCCTCTTCTCTTCTCTCTCACTTTCTTTTTCTCTTAACCCTCACGAGCTCTCTAACTCTCTCTTTCTCTTCTTTTCCTTCTGCTCTTCTTCTCTTTCTTTTCTTCTTCTTCTGCAGGCTCTCTCTGTCTCTTCTCTTCTCTTTTTCTTCTGCTTTCTACTGCAGCTCTTTTCTTCTTCTGCTCTTTCACTCTCTCAATCTCTTTTCCTCTATTCTCTTCGGCTCACCCTTCATCTTGCTCGATCAGCCTTTCTTCTTTTTATAACAGCAGCCAGCAGGAGGGCAGCATTGGGCGCGTGTGGCTTCCACATTTCCCGCCCAGAACCTTTGGCCACGTGTCAGTCTCTTAGCCAGCTTCAGCATACGTGTCACAATCCTGTCTGCCCTTCCAGCCTCGGATCACGTGCCACCCAGTCACTGGGGAATATTCTTCCTTGGACCACCTTCTTCTTTTTCTTTTTCTTCTTCTCTTGCATAGAGATTAAAACCATTAATACTCAGGGTTCTTCTATATATATATATATATATACTTGAAATAAGTCGGTTGACACTCAAGCAAAAGCTGCACGAGGTGTGTAGGAACAACAAAAAGTGCACTATACTGGGAACGACACGAGGTACATAAGATGACTACAGCACGAGATAAAGAGAGAACGACACGAAGTCAGATGAGAACAACACGAGGTGAGAAGGAAATAACACGGAGTAAAATGGTAGTAAAACACGCGATCAGGGAAACCTGGATGAAGATAGAAAGAAGCAACACGAAGACATAAAAATAACACGAAGACACAAATACCGAAACAACACGAAGAACGAAAATAGAAACCGACACGAAGTGTGGTCACAAAGCAAAAAGGACACGGGGTCTAGGAAAAACAACACGAAGACAGAAGACGGGAACGGCTACAACGACACGTGATAAAATAGTGAAAACATGAAAACGACTCGAGTAACTACAGTAAATGACACGAAAACACAAGAGCAAAAATAAAAAGGATGACCCGAGATGAGCAACTAAATACTGAAGAAACGACACAAGGTTCACAGGAAAACGACTCGAAGTTCATCAGAACAAATCGAGCTGCTTCAGTAAACAGCAGGAAGACAATCAACAAACATAGTTGGAACAACATGACGTACAAAAGGACAACACGAAGTGTAGTGAACACAAACAACACTAAGTATAAAAGGAACAGTACGGACATACAAGGTACTACCTCATAGCAGTTTTCCTATTAATTATGGAAATTTCAAATGCATAACATTACGCAAGATATCTGATTAAAATGACAATTTTTAACATAGTGATGCTCATCATCAAAACACTAGGGAAGTCACAATCAAGAAAGCTATGAACAACAAGGCATGTTGTACAGACTTTGATGTAAGACGCAGAATGAGACGCTGAAGTCTGTATAGAGTTTGATGACTGAAGCATGAACAGTACGCCAACGTATGGACTTGGCCAAAGCGTAGGGAAAGCCCCCAATGTGTAGACTTCCAATGTGAATGAAACGCTGTGCAGACTTGCTCAAACAGTCCGATGTATGGACTTGGAATTCCAACAGAAGGATGTATGGACTTTGATAAGAGAATGGCTATACAGACTTCACCATAGCTGCGATGTACAGACTTTGACAGAGCAGCGATGTACAGACTTTAAGTGAAAGTCCGATGTACAGACTTTAGCTGAAGACCAATGTATGGACTTCGAATATGAAGACCAATGTACAGACTTTGACAGTGATCTCTGCACCGAATGTATAGACTTCAAGGTTCATTGAAGGATGTTCAGACTTTGTTCCACCGACCAGTGTATTGACTTTGCAAGCGTGAGACGCTGGATAATACGGTAGATGTACAGACTTCATGTAATGTGAACAGTGAGACGGATGTATAGACTCAATGAACTACAACATGAACATATCATCAGAGAAGCAATGCACAGAACAGAAATCAAGCACAAGCCAATTTATCACAGCATGACTCAAGCATACACATGCATTCTTCACAATTCAGACATGGCACACTCATGCAATCTCCACAGAACATAATAAATCATATGCATTCAAATCAACATGCCATCATCATATCAAAACACATTTCATGATGCTGTCTAAACAATATCCAAAGCACTCACTGTGTTACTATCATCAAAACAAAATAGCATTGCTATCATCAAAACACATAGCACATGCTTGCGCCTAAGGGGCACAACAAGGTGCGGGGGAATGGTTGTGGTGGAAGGCCAAAAGGTGTGCGGGGGTTTCATCATCAAAAGTCCACCCATCGTTGGGGGTTGGGTGTTGGACAACGTTCACTTGTGCTGGTGCCGGTGTCGGCGGCTGTTGTTGTTGCTGAGGAGCGGGTTGATGCATTGGCATGGGATTCTGATGGATCCCAAGGTCTTGTTGCTATTGCTTGGGTTGCTGTTGCTGCTGGGGTTGCTGTTGCTGCTGGGGTTGAGGTGCCGCCTGCTGCGGCCTGGCTTGTCTCTGCCTCTGCTTAATGTCTTCAATCAGCTGGTGCGTCTGGGCCCAATCAATCCTCTGGCCCTCATGTAGATCATACACCAAGTCTCTGAATTGGTAGCACCGCTCTATAGTGTGCCTGGGTTGCCGATGGAATATGCAGTATCGAGATTGATCGGTGGCCGGGTTCCAATTTGGGCGCTCAGGAGGCAACTGAAGATCACTAGTATACATCAAAGCAGAGAAGATATCGAGCAAGGTTTCAGGAAGAGGAGGGTAGTGGGTCCTCTTTGGACTCGGTCGAGCAGATCCATAAGCGGCGGGTGGAGGAACATTGTTGTATTGAGGCGACCGCTGAGGCTGTTGGGGTGGTGGTGGTGCTTGTTGCGGGTATTGTGGGACCTGGAAGGCGGGCTGGGGGACTTGTGGAGTGGTGAACTGGGGGTTGCACGAAGGCTGAGGGAAGCGAGGTAGAGCGGCTTGGTGGGGGAACTGAACAGCCTGAACTTGCTCATTAATCTGTACTCCCTCAGTGACGGGGCCCTGGGATTTTCTAGCGGCTTTGGGTTTCTGGGCCTCAAATAGAGAATGAATGGGGGAGTCTTTGAACTGGGTTTGTATGAATCGAGCTCTGCTATACAACTGGTGCATGTTCGTAATGTCATTCATTGCCAAGATATTCCTGAATGTTGGCGTAGCATTGGAGATTAACAATTTTACCTTCTCTTCTTTCGGGATTTGCCCGGGCACACGTGAGGCCATCTGCCTCCATCGGTCTGGGTAGGTCGCAAAGTCTTCCTCTGGCTTCATCTTCTCAGCTACCAGATCAGTGAAAGAATATTCGGGCCCGACCCGATCTTGAAATCTCCGAATAAACCTCTCTTTGACAGTTTTGAAATTCTCGGCCTCCTCCATGGACAAGGTATAGAACCACTCCAGGGCAACCCCCTCCAATGATCGTCGAAATAAATAAGCCATCAGACGATCGTCCTACTGGAACTACGCCGACTCGTATAAGAACTTCCGAACATGGATAAACGGGTTGCCATTCCCGTCATATTTGCGATGCACGGGGAGCTTGGACTGAGAAGGAAAACGAATGTCCCTGAAGTTATGGATAGGGACGTCAGCCAGAGATTGCGGGCCGACCCGCTTGTGGAGAAGATCAATTCGTTGCTGCATAGCAGCCCATTTATCAAGAATCTCCCGTTCCTGGGAGGGAGGAGAAGGAGCTGGAGGAGCCATACCTAAATATGTAGCCAAAGGATAAGCCGACTGAGGGTGCGGCACGTAAGATGGATAATGGGCCGAGGAAGGGCCCATATCTGCGTGAGCCAGCTAGGCGGCCCCTGGTTGCAACCTAACGAAGTCTGCCGGGGCTACGAGGGCCTACGGTGATGGGGAAACTGTGGCGTAAGGATCAAGGTAAGGAACAGAGAGGATTGGAGACTTTCCCTTATCGATCTGCTAATGGGCCGTGGTGGAAGCCTGGCCCATTTCCATATTGGAATAGCGAAGGATCTGAGGACGGGTAGGAGTAAGGTCGATGGGAGCCACAGAGGTGGTCCCAACAACGGGAGACGTGATGGCAGCCGCAGTCGTGCCATGAGAAGGAATTGAGGTCGGGGCATCGGCCCCCTTCAAAGACTGCCGGATGAGATGGAGCTGGGTAGAGCTGGGCCATCATATTGAGGATTAGATTGGCTAAATTCTGATTGGACGGATTTGAAAGAGAGGGTTGGGAACCCTCGCCAAGAACGGTTGGGAGTGGAGGGGCAGTCCCCTCTCCTCCCTGCAGGTGGGCGACCCTAGGGGGGTCCTCAAGAAGGCCTTGAGGAAGGGAGTCCTCGTGAGACTGAGAGAAGTCGTATGACGACATGGAAGATGATGAATCAAACAAAGGGTTGGAGTATGAATGGAAACAAGAACTAACCCTAGGAGATGATCCTGAGGGAAAGAAACAACCCCACATACACCAAGACACCTAGGACTAGGACAATCAAACCTAACCAAACCAAACCTACAAAGGAAACAACAAGCATGCAATGGAAGGAAGAGATGAGAGCAGAATCACCCAATTATGCAATCAAGTTATTAAATGATGCTCGTCAATTTCTCATGATTTCCTTTTTGAAACTTAGTGGGTTAATGAAAATATATATTCTCTCAACCACTAGGTGCCTAACTGGGGTAGGAAATGAGGGACTGTGTGACTCTACAAGGATCTCTCACTCGCGAATGCAAACCCTAGACTTGGGGTGGATGCGGTACAACCTGCCCGACGTCCGTGTGGGAATACACGGCTCACGGGGGCTTACGGAGGTCCTCGGCAAGGTCCCTAGTCGGCTCCAAGGAATATGGAGATGAGAGGAAACCCTACCTTGGTAGGAATGCAACTACTATGAGAAGAGATGGATGCTCCTATGCGCACCGGAGTGCATGCACAATCTAACCTAGCAACTGTCAATCAATGATCAAGCATACATATAAGCAATAAAGAAAATGATGATGCAACAATGGTAAGAGAGCAGGGGGGAGATCAACAAGTAGCACCACGAGCAGCCAATCGCATGGAATATGACAATCAAAGTAGACCGTGAGTGCACTGTGGCACCAGATGAACGGTCCTGCTGCGACCGCTCAAACAGTAAAATGGTCTGTATGGGACCGTATAATCCAGGGAGAAAACATCAGACGAGCCGTGGAATAATCACAGAATGCTGAAAATATGAGGCAGCAGTGATAGGAGAATACCAGAAGAATGGTCTATACCAAACCACGTACTCTCCTGAACGGTCTTCAAGCAGCCGCATGCCTGCAGTCAAAACATAGTAAAGCGTACATGTGCCGAAGATATGGATGGCTAGATTCCAGCCGCTCAAAACGACGGACGGTATACTATGCACCGCGTCAGGGAACAGAAGCGGGACTGGCTCTGATCGCAGGGGATGGACGGTGGAGTATCAGCCGCTCCTGAAGATGGATGGCTCTGGGAGAACCGCACACGTCCCAGAAGGCAAAAAACGCATCCAACCTGCAAATCACTCCAGGAAGAAAACTTGCACAACGAAAGGGGGTCAGCAACTCAAAAACACGATGGGCATTAGGGGTCCCACCGTGATCGCCACAAAAGAGGGGTGTAGATATATTTTTCTCCTCTACTAAAGATCAATGCCTTATGAATATACTAGTATGCAATGAACAAATGGAAACAATCAGAGGAGAATAGAAAACAAATGACCGTGATCGCCACCAGGGTGCCGTACGTGATGAACACGCCGTACCTTGGAAAGGGAGGGGGTACTCGCCTAAGTTGCAGCGCTAGGGAGATGAACGGTTCTTGAAGAATTGCCTACACATTGCACGGTCTTACGATAGACCGCCTGAGTACGATGCAGAAGGTGCGAGAGGCACTACTACTGGATGACGAACAACTTCATGTTGACCGCACTAACAAGACGAACGGCTTTATCTGAACTGCACGTACGGTTGAACGGCTTCAATTAAACCGCACAAGTCTACCACGTAGTAAGTTGCAAGGGGTCCAACCTCCACCCACTCCGGCCGGCCAGAGGGGATGGGCCTCGTGCTGATGATTACTGACCTGCAAAATAACGTAAGAAACACACAAAGAAAACCTAAATTAGAACTGGACAATGTAGTAAATGTCAAAATAGCAAAAGGTGAACATTAACAAATGGAAAGGAGGATACCTGGGGGTTTTAAACCCCTAGAGTGACAAAAACGTGGGTGGAGGTGTGCATGGTAATGAGAAAGAAAGAAGGGATATAAGAAGGAAGTGATGCATGCAATGAAAAGAAAGTGTTGAAAGCTATGAAACGAAAAGACTCAAAAATCGAACTACTCTCTGAACCAGAGGCTTGTATGGACGTAGAAAGCCTCCCTCCTTGGTTCTAGGTCGCTCAAGAATGCGGCAGGGCTTCGCCGTCGACCAGAATCTCCCCCCCTTTTCAAGTCCGGCCTTTAGGCTCTATTTATAGAGCCTAGAAAACCAGCCCCAAAATCAGGGTTTAGAGATTATTAAAGATAAATCATAGATAATGTCATTATCTCTCGTCCAGTCGAAACGGCAACTAAAATGGTTAATTATCCATGGAGATATTGACAAAAGAAGTTGGGGATAAAACCATGGATAAAAGGATTAAAATCTGTCAAAATTCGGCAATCGATGGGATGAACGGTCTTACGATAGACCGCTCAACAGTTGGACGGTTCACTCTTGACCGTCCAAACCCGTCGGTGAAATTCAGATAATCGGAAAATCAACCCAATTATCGCTCTAACTGACCAAAACGTCCGCCGTTAGACCCTCACAGATGAACGATTCCTAGGAGACCGTTCCACAGTAGAGCGGCCATTGATCAACCATTCCAGACCTGTCGGTGTTAATTGGATAATTGGATAATTATCTGAACAAACCTCCAAGCGCAGGACTCTGAGTGATGAGCGGTCAGATGTCATCCGTTCATTGGGTTTGAACGGCCATATCAGGACCGTATAAATGCCTGTCGGTGGTAATTCAGAAAATCAACCAAAATACCCCAAAATATATGGACGGTCATTATTAAACCGCACATTAGCAGTGCAGCCAGGAATAAACCGTGCATGCATGTGGATGTTGAAACTCAATGAAAAGCCCAAAACCAGGCTCCAATAAGCCCTGAATCGACCTGGACTTAACCAAGGAGGGAGGCAACCCATAAATTGGCCCAAAGCATGCCTGAAACAGCCTCAACGAGCGACGGCCAACTCGAGGCATCAACAAAAGGGAGTAAGAGAAACGACTCAACTTATCGGCATAAAACGGGTGTGAACAACACCCCGATGCGGAATATCGGAACGCGATAGTTATATACATTCATGATAAACAGAGCAATAATGGCATTAAGAGAACACAATTGCAATAAAGAAGGAATAGCCTAAAAGAAACATCAACTTTTTTATAAGGAGAGAAAATAGGAAGTTTCAACCTCCAAATCCTTCTTACATAATGACTCAATTAACCGATGAAGAGAAGATTACAACTCGAATTGAACAACATGACTAACAACATACAACGACTCTTTAAAACATCTCTAAGACCACTCCAATGACTATCTATGACGTTAGCAAGGTTCACGCCCATCGGGGTCCACTCCAGGTCTTTACTCTTGCCCATCCCCATTTGTTTGCGTCTCATCACCAGAGCAACCTGAAAAGGGAAAAAACTGAGTGAGCGAATGCTCAGTAGGTAATAGCAGGCAATTTTAAGTAATTAACCAATTAATTTGAATGTCAAGCGAATAAATAAAATAAAACTATAGCAATCAAGAACATTAAGGACAGAGGGGTGCAGTTGAACAAATAGAATAGTAATAGCACTATGGATTGGCCGATCAGGCACGCGATGTAACACGTCACGTCGAGATAAATCCATGAAGGAATCAATTATTAATATTCAGTAGGAAAAGAATAATGAATGTCATAGATAACAAGCTAGTCATGCACTCGGTGCAATGCCTCACCATGTCATTACAATCCCGGGGCACTAGTACTTTTTGGGCGCTCCTCCCAGGACCAGACCGGGCGCTTATGATGCGTTGGCATTGATTTGGTGGATCCAAGATCCAAGCAATATCTAGACATTCATTGGAATCGGCCAGAATTCCAAGGTCGAGCTATGTAACTTATCTTCTAGGATCTAGTGAACCAATAATTAACTGGGAAGCCCTAAGACAGTGGCTTACCAAGGACAAGAATATACTTAGAGTTGAATGCAGCACAACCCAACCATGGCCTGGCAAAGAACACCCAAGAAACACGGAAAACAACTTCTGGAGGGGTTGCGGTCGCATAAGGGCCGCAATCAAGGGTTAAACGGTCTGGAATGGACCGCTAAGGTCGAAGCTGGCTAGGAGGACCAAGCCCAGAGTTAAATGAGAAAAATGATCCAGAATGGGCTGCAAGCAATCAATGATGGTCCTTAGTGGGTCACTTCAGCAAAAATAATGGTCCACATTAGGCCGTTTCAGAGACGAAGGGATCATGGGCCACCCAACCAAAGAAACGGTCTCTACTGGACCGCCACAACTCATAAGACGGTCCTTGGGGGTCCGCTTAGATGGTGAAACGATCCAGTTATGGCCGCAACTCGTTGGGCCCAGCTAAAATTTTAAGCAGTTAACTTAACAAGTTCCCAGCCCACCAGAGAAGTGGTGAAACTGAACCAGGGTCCAGCCCACCTCCCAGGTCAACCAGGGGTGATTTAGTCAACTGAGATAGGGCTAGGTCGATGGGAAAACAAGAAAAATTGGCCAGCAGGACCTGGCACATGGGCCAACAAGAAAACGGTCGTGACTAGACCACTTAAGCACCAGGCGGTCTAATCCGGGGCCGCTTTTAGAACAAGACGGACCCAAACTCTGGGCTATAAAACAAGCGATTCGATCAAATAATTGGGTGAAGGTCTTGAGGGTACAACCCACTTGACATCCTAGGGGGAATCCCAGGCTCGTGGGGGCTTATAGAGGTCTCACAATGGAGGTTGTAGCAACCCTGGTAAATGGAAGGAATAGAAATCCTAAATAAATTAAAAAAAAACAATTAGCCAAGGCCCAGACCCTATACACAACACCACACTACACAATGGGCCTTATACCTAACCCAAATGGGCCAAGGAAAGGGCACCCCTACCCAAAGGCGCCAATTCAAGAAACAAAGACTCTTCGAATGGGCGCTATTTTCATGCACTTGTAAACAACATTCGTATCATGTCAGGGTATAAAGGTGAAGGGCGCCCCCTGTTATGGCGCTATTCTATGAAATGAAGACCCTTGCTTAGGTGCCATTTCACTAAGGGTGAAATACAGAAACTGCCGACCGTGGTTCATTTTAAGTTTGGACACTGGTTGATGTTCGAGAAGATCTTGATCTGGAAGGATTAATACGTAGGAAAATATGGATGCAATAGGATTCTTACGTAGGGAATATTAATCCTGATAAAACTTTAATTCTCTAGTAGGATTGCTTCTCTATAAATACCCTACCCCATCGATCTAACACCAGCTACTGCATCATCTACCTCCGGTGTTCTTCCTCTCTGCTCTTGTTTCTTCTTCGTTCGGAAGCGGAGTGGAGGTTGGTGTTCCCTGCTGCTTTTTTCCATGAAAAGAAGCCTGCTTCTACCCGACGTGAACGTGGAGAAGCTTTGCTTCTACCTACTACTTCATCTTCTAGCGAACTGTTCTTTTCTTCACCCGACGACTATGCGTGAAGAAAAAGAATTATCCTTTCTACCATTTCTCCTTCGAGTAAAGTTGCCGTTGCTACTGCTTCCATCTTCTACTTCCGTGCTGTAAAGTTGCAATTGCCGTTATTATTATTACTGCTCCTATCTTTTCTTTAATATCTTCGATCTATCATCATCCAAAATACCCAAACAGGTAGGTGTTCTCAAGTACCAAGGCCAACCTAATTAATTCAGAGCATGAGCATGCATATAGGTCCGTTAGATTGGTTTTCAATAGTTCCTGTTACGTTTTATGAGTTTCAGTAAAAGGGTGCCCCTCTATAGGGCACTATTACATCAAACGACTGTACATGCAGTCATTATTCTTTCAGTAACTAAAAAAAGTACACCTTCTTTAAATTTTAATAACCATGAATCCTGATGTCTAATCTAATGCATGAGTACACTGCTAGAATCCTGCTATTTTTCTCTACCTGTCCATGTGTTCATTCCTGCAAAATTATTTTATTTGAAAAAGTGCTACTGTTCATGACCAATTTACACATGGATGAAACAACGGCTGAGACCAAATCTCTGTTTGATATAGCGCCCCTGACCTAGGCGCTATATTAAGAAAACATGGCTGGGCCCAAGGTGCCATTTACCCTGAGCATATATTGTCCAGAATAGTAACATATTTATATATGAAGTAAATCCTGAGTTTGAACGACTTAACAGAAATACTCTATTTAGTAAAATAATGGCACTGGCAAAGGCGCCATTTTACATGTTCACTATTTTTCCCGAATGATTTCATGTAACCGAAGTTAATGGGTATCTATATGGCACTATATCTCAGTCCGTAGATATGGTCCCACGTTTCTCGATGTTTTATAGATTACCCCACTATTTCTTGGTGATAGATGAGCCCTCCGCGGGATATTCCTTCCTTCATACTGGTGACTTTATCATAGAGACCTCTGTAAGTCTACGCAAAGCCTTGGATTCCCTCAAGACCGCCGAACATGTTGTACCATTAAAACCCATGACACTTTTTGATTGCCATGTCACTCTAAAGAAACATGGTATACCGGCCCTCGTGGTATGCTATTTGGATACCGTGAAAATGTTTCTTGAGTTAATGGAATGGGAAACCATACCATTGCTATCAATTAAGGATTATATGCCTCTATGTAGACACAGATTCTTTCTATCTTATCATGTACAAAGTACGAGCAACCATGTGAATATGAGCGCTTATTCTTGATATCATGGCACCCACTAGGGAGCCAATTCCACCCATTTTTCAATTAGCATCGTGATTGTACCGTTTTGACCGTAGTATGTCCTTACATGAAAGTTCTATCCTTGAGTTTTTGTTCCACAAGATCTACATTAAATTCCTACAAGGGCATTCCCTTGGAATTCTATATTGGCTATAACTATAGTGGATGTCAAAAATACATGACTCAATGCTTGCGCATATAGGGCCCGATCTGGTCCTGGGAGGAGCACCCGAAAGTACTTGTGCCCATGGGAGCTATTATTGATCATGGTATGACATTGCACCGAAGTATTCATTGTTCTAGATAAATGACATTCCACAATCTTGTACTTGTACTTGAGTTGACATGACATGACTTTTGTGGCCCGGAGGGGTATTTACTTGCTTGCTTGATAACGTGATAGCCAATTCTTTACATGACTTGATAATTGTACATGCTTGTTCATCTCGATATATATTGACATGAATTCTTGAAAGACTTGCTAGTTCACTCGATTATCTCTTGCTATACACTCTCTCTATTGTCATTTCATGGGAACATACATAGCTATACCTGCATTCATGTAACTTGTAATTTACTTAAAGCAAGCTTGCACTTGAGATATAATTCCTACTAAGCGCTCGCTCACCTAGTGTTTTCCCCTATTTTTCAGGTATCTCCGATGACGCAGCTCATTAGGATGGGGATAGACAAGAGTGAAGAGCGTAGAGCCAATCCAACTCTCTGTGTCGTTATCTAGTTGTGATTGTTTCCTATTTTCTTGAGTCATCCATTGTACTTTTTCTTTTATTGATTCTTAGTGCTTTCATCAAGAGTTGTAATAGAAGTACTTTGAAAGTTCATGATTAATAAAGGACTTGGTTATCTCTACTTTTGCACGCTCTGTCTATGTGTCGAATACACTCATGCTCTGATTGACATGATCGATATATAACTCGTCACGCATACCGGGTTCCTTCCGCGCTCGGGGTGTGACCGTTTTTGTGGTATCAGAGCCTAGGATATTCAATTTCTAGGAAACCCAAGTCCAAGGATAGGTTATGCCTTTACCCAGTGAGATTGGGTAGAACCATGGGTTTAAGTCAACTTAGGAACTCAGACCCTTGCATTAACCTTATATATATTAATGTAGTTTCTTAAATTTTTTATAGGACTATGGCCGCCGAACGTGCCCAGTGGCGTAATATGCAACGCACTATTCAAGGCATTACACAGGCGCTATTGCAAGTGACGCAAGGCGGGGCCAACCGTGGAGCGGGTGATGTCCACCATAGTTTCAAAAATAAGAACCCACCAAAGTTTATTGGCTCATCAGACCCCGATGATGCTGAGCACTAGCTCAGGGAAGTAGAAAGAATATTCCATGTTATGCAATGCATGGACAAAGAGAAGGTGTTACTAACTACCTTCCAATTGGAAAGGGATGCCCGTTCCTGGTGGGAGTCCGTAGAAGCTACATTAGAAGAAAAACCTATTACATGGGCAGAATTCACCGAACACTTCAATAACAAATATTTCTCCGATCGTATACAAGAGAAGAAAGCCACAGAATTCGTCACACTCAAACAAAGAACCCTATCAGTGGCCGAGTATGAGGCCCAATTCTCTCAGTTATCAAGGTACGCGAAGCACTTAGTAAGTATTGAGAAGATGAGGGCGAGGAGATTCCTTAATAGGCTTCGACCCTAATATATTACACAGCTGGCGCCGATGGACATTCAAGTCTATTCGGATATGGTTCGAAGAGCCCAATTACTAGAAGATGCCACGGAGTTGTCCAACAGAATCCGTGGGAAGGACAAGAAAGAGCCTATTACTAGTACCGTCAATTTCAAGCCCTCTGTTGGCCTAGAGAGATGGCAGACAAGAAGGGGGGTTGAATTGTCCCCTTATCGAGATGGCAGATTTTCAAAACTTTCTTAACTAAACACAGTGGAATTAAAACTAACAACGTTAATTACCCTAAACAGATGTGAGATTAAAAGAGTTCTCTCAAGCTTTTCGATCTCACTCGAATTAACAATGCAACTAAACAAATCAAGCTCAACATAGATAAATTTATGCTTAACACGGATAATGGAGGTAGCAATTTGTGGAGGTGTCGTGAATAAAAATCTACAAGTTGACAGGTGAAGGGAGATAGAAGAAATGGACAACCACACAGGCAATCACACGAGACACATAGATTTTTAGGTGGTTCGGGACCACGACGGGCTCCCTACGTCCACCCCTCACCCAACCGGGTGAGGTTTCACTCCACGCCATGAAACGTAGCAACACGGGGACGAGCCCCAACACCACACACGCTGCTTCCGTAATAATATCCACATGGGGACAAGCTTCAAAACGCTGCCACCGCAGAACACACAAACACAACGTCGGGGAACACACCCCGGACACTAGAACCACACGGAGACGCAGCTCCGTCTACACACAACCTACCACAGGGAAGACTTTCCCCACAATCAAACCACACATGCGGAGATACAACTCCGCCCACACACAACGTATTCTCAATTTAATAAAATGAAAGGATATACAAGAAATGCCCAAATAACAATCTATGCTCAACGTAGGATGTATATCAAGAAAGAAAATACAATCAAGAGGGTAAAAGATATGGAATGTTTTCCCCTTTGAGCTTCACAAACTGATTTAAGAAGATCCTTGAAGTTTAGGTCGGAGGGAAGTCGGATGGCGTCGATTTGAGCATCTCCACGATCATCTCTTCAAGCCGCTCCACTTTCTCTTCTACCACGAGCTCCAAAGATGGACGGATGTAGATCAAAACCCTTGCTTTTTCTTCAGCTCCTTCTTTACCCCTTTTTTTTCCTACAAGATAGAGCAAGGTAAGCACATTAGGGTTCCTCACCCCCAAATTCGGAGTTCACAATAATATATATAGATGAGTGACTAAAAGACCCAAAAACCCCTCCAAAGTATGTTAAAAACATCCATTTAGGTCTAGGAACCAATGGGGGGTGTTTTGGTAAAGTTTGATAGGGTTTAAAAAGAGTTCCGGACGAGTTCGCAAACCCCGACCGGAAAGGGTCGACCCTTGGGGTTGACCCTCGTGCACCAGAGGGACAAACAGAATCAAAAAATAGGTTCTGCTCTCTGGGGTCGAGCCTTGGGGTCGACCCTTGGCAGTGGGTCGACCCCAGCGGTCGACCCCTGCAGGCTGGCTCTAAAAAATGGTTTCTGTCCGATGCAGAAACACTAAGGGTCGACCCCAAGGGTCGACCCTTGCAATAAAGGTCTAGAAAAAGGTTGTTAAATCAGCAAAAATACATGAGAAACTAAATGATTAAATGTTACCAAGTCCCATGATGATCAACCATGATTTCTTCCCCTGAAAAACATGATAAAATGAGAGGTTAGATCGAAATCATAATATTTGGATCATGCATTAACATATGAAGCTAGTTTTGAGTCCAAGACCCAAAAGACATGAAGTATGATTATGAAAACATTAGCATGAGGCACATAAATACTTTGAACACATTTTCATCTCAAGAACCTCCTCAAGAATATGCATAAAATATTTTGAAACCATTAAGTCCTCAACTAGCAAATGAAATCAATTGAGAGCATGACTAATGAATCAACCCCAATCTAAGCACATCGGAATTCATTTCCAACTCAAGCAAATGTATACCTTGATCACTTGATGTTGAGCCAATCCACACATGAAGATCATATGCAGTGGAAACATGATGAATTCTAGCCACAAGCACAGATAATACACATGATTCCAATCCATGTTCTTCACAAATCAAAATGATTTAAGCAAGTCAAACACGGGTTCCAAGTTTAATCAAGAAATTCAGACATTGTCCAAAGACATCCAAATTTTGTCTAAAACATGAAAGGGCCTTCAGCCCTTATCAAGGCAAAACAACCATGAGTGTGTAAGCATATCAGTTCAAGGATTTCAGATTTAGTCAAGATAAGCTAAACTTACACAACCCTCACAAAACAATTAGATTCACGCAGTAAGTGTGAATTCAGTCCAGCTCTATATAAATAGCCATATATGATATGCATGAATCCTTCAACCTTCATATTAATATATTGAAAATGCAATATCAAATATGAGTGATTCAGGGATTTTCAACCCGTATTCTTCATGCACTCACATATCAAATGTGATTCAAGCAAGTCACACATGAATCACAAATGCAGTCAAAGCCAATTGATCCAACCATTTGAAAACCCATAGTGAGAGACATTATGATATCCTGTCATGAGATTCTCAACCATCAGAATGCATGATAACTCTAGAAACAATATCCATTTGGAAAATCTGAAAACTCCATGAACCACACTTGAATGATATGCATGAGAGCATCAAATTAGAATAACATCCATTGAGACTTTTGAAGAACCAAGGGATGTGCTCATGAAAACCCAAGCATTTCACACTAGTAAAGGGTCCTTGAAATTCTGAACAAGAGACAAGGCTCAAGGGCCTTGTGACCTTCTATGAAAACATGATTTCACCAATGAAAAACATCATGTATGAAGTGCATTAAGAAGTAAACATGGTGATGATGATGCACATGATGAAAGCAATCCAGAAGAGGTCGATGCAAGTCCAGAGGCAGGTCAGTGCATGTGAAGAATAAGTGAGATAACCTACAAAAGAAGATGCAACATGGGAGCATCACGATCAAGATGATCAGTGCATATTTCCACAAAACTTACACAGAATATTTTCACTTTAAAACATACAAACAACACACAATATATTAGAATCATCAAAACCATTGTCAAAGACAAAGAGGGGGAGCACAGAACCCAACAATCTCCCCCTTTTTTATGATGACAATATATTGTGACTATTTAAATTTCTCTCCCCCTTTAGCATTATCAAAAAAATGGGGGACTAAAGAGTAATTATGAAGTTTTCAAAAATGAGTGAGAGATGAGCGTACGAACCCAGCAATTAATCTCCCATGAAGGGAAGGTGTGGAAACCAAGAACCAAGCAAGAGAACGAGACTCTATGTGCATTTTGCAAGATGTGGGAATTATGTCCAAATGTGCAATTTTTGAACTATAAGCAGAGTGTGTGATCGAGCTATGCACAGGGAGTATAAAGGAACTATATGCAAGTGTTGTTCTAAAAAGCACATTATTCTCCCCCAATTGTCAAGAACAAAAACTAACTGACAATGGGTTATTTAACCTGTTATCTACATGTATATCCTAAAGATGCAAACTATGGAATGAAGTATGAAATGATCAAGGCGGATCAAGTATTCAAACACTCAAGCATGCATAGTTAAATATAGACTCATGCAACTCCCTTCGGGACATGTGTAAGGATAATACAATTGACTGTTGAACATGATGATCATGAACAATACTAAGAAGGTCGTGCTTACATAAATGTAGTACTGCATTAACCATGAAAGACGACTGATTCATAAAGAACATTCACACAATCAAACCCAAGGTGTATATGTGAAGATTGAGCAATAAATTCGAAACAATAAGGATAATCAGATTTTCTAAGGAACACTAAAAAGAACTTATCATCCATACACTTTCATACACAATGCTCGAATATTGGTAGCTACGTATGACCCCAATTTTTTTTTAATTACTATAAATGGTGTGACTAACCTTTTGACACGAGTCATGCACTTTATTTCAGGGAAAATTCTCGGTTACTCAGTTTCATCACTTTTTATGATGTGGATGAGACACTTTTCGACGCGAGTTGTACCATTTGTCTTAGGGGCACTTCCCGACTACTCGGTGACAAATCACACTTATTTTCATGTGGATTAGTTTCTCCTTTCGGCGCGAGTTTCCTCCTTTATTTCAGGGGGATTCTCGGCTACTCGGATCCATGTTCCACTTATACACATTTTTGATGGGGTTAACATCTCTTTCCTCATGAGACAAGTGATTTCCATGTAGAGAATCAATAGCCCTCAAGAGTGTTAAGTAGAATAACTGTAATCCTTATTAAATTGAATCATTTATCTCAAAAAGGTGCATTTTGTGTGGGTGGTTGCAATGAATGTAAGAAATAAATTAGCTTCATCATAGCAATGTCTCCCCCTAAATGTATGCACGGTTACAAAAAATCTCCCCCTTAATATATGCCATGTAACAAACATGTCTAAATCAATGCAATTTCATTTAGCATGGGAAGAGTCATAGACTGAGTCAAAAAGATGGGTGATATTTTATATACAATCAAGCATGCATTGGGATGAATTTTTCACACAGGTTGATTACCAGTACTTGGCAGAGGTGGAGGTCCAAAGACCCTACTCAGGCATAAGGAAAGCTTCCAGGTGGACGTAATCCACCTTTCCACTAACATCATTTTATATACCGAATAACCATGGCATTCAAGCACAGACGTATGCAATGATATGTAAGTGTATGCATGTAACTTGAAAAGATGACTGAAAATTTTCTTTATTTACAAGTATGCAAAGATGTATGATATGTACAATGTGTATCATGCAAGTGAGTGTGCAAACTGTGTATGTAAAAGTGAATTGTTATTTGCAAGATGTAAGTGAAAGTATGAAAGACTTTATGTGCAGATCAAAACATTCAAACATGAATTTTTTATTTGCAAAGCGAAAGAGAAAGTGTGTATGAAGAACCATATATGTGCAAGGTTAAGCATTCGAGAACTAAGATTATTCACAAGATGTGCAAAGAGAAGCATTCCAGACAACTACTCATCAGACTCAAAAGATCTAAACATTTCAAAATATGCCAAAATCAGTGAACTAGAATTGTAAATATTTTCCTCCAAACATAATTTTTACCTTTTCAGATTTTCCAAGGGGAACCTAAGCGAAACAAATTTCAAGACAAACCATTTTTGTTTCTCGCCTTGAGAGTCCTTTATTTATCGACATCTTCCTTGTCCTCGAGACGCCCTTGCAAAATAGATTCTCATTTTAGAGATTTGAGTACCCAAGCCATCTTGGATCCCGAGGGGTTAGCTCTAACATAAGCAAATGTATTCTTCTTGTTCTTCCTTTCAGACCATTCATCATCGGCCCTCATCATGGTACAATCATCCATTGAATGTCCATTCAGACCACAATAAAAATAATGAGAAGATTTCCTTTTTATGAACTAATTATCATCTTTTTCCATTAAAGAACATGTATTCATTACATGTCCACGTTCACCACAATAATGACATGAAAATTTTCTTTTGAAAGACCATTCATCATCTCTTTTCTTTCTAAAGTAATTTTCAAAAACATGGCCATATAATCCACAATAAAAGCAATGAACATTGAAGTTCTTCTTCATTGATTTTTCAAGATTTTTTGACTTATCAACAATTTTTAATTGTGACTTCAATGCCTCATTATCATCATATTTCATCAGAAAATAATCATACATGTAATGGCCAAATTTTTTACAATAGTCACACAAGACATTCCTTCTTTTCCTTGATGCGTGATTATGTTTAACATATGAAATTTTTTCATGCACACAAGAGCATTCAACAACATCTTTCTGTATTTCATTTTCTTTATCACACGAATACAAAGATTTATTTAGGCTCTTGATTTCATTTTGTAGATTCAAGATTTGCAAATGAGAGCTAGCAATCTCTTCTTCACATGATGCAATTTTCTCATTCAGCAAGGAATTAACATTTTTGTGACTTTCAGTTTCTTGTTCAAGACTATGTAAATTGTCACAATCATCAATGATTACACATTTTCCTTTGTCAACCTTTTCAAGACTTTTCAATTTACCTTCAAGCAGTGAAATCTGAATTAGCAAAGCATTGTTCTCATTTTGGAGTTTGTCAAATGAATTTTTGTTCATGGGAGTGTGTTCAAGTTCTTTCATTTGAAAACTCACCTTTTCATCAACCATTTTATTCATGATTTCATTACATTCAAATTTGTCATTCATAGTCCTAAAGCTCTCTATTTCCTTTCTAAGTTCCTTCAGCACATTAAACTTGTCAACATTCAGAGTTGCTTCCCTTTTTTCTAGAAGAAACAGTTTTTCAGATATGGCGGTGTTCAACATTTTCAGCTTCTCATTATCTTTCTCTATTTGTAGAAATTCTAGAATTTTATCCAACAAGGATTTTTTTTCATATTTAAGATATGCAATTATCTCTTTGTGTTCTTCATCATCAGGCATGTGAGATTCAACTAATCTTTCAAGTTCGGTGCATTTTCCACATGAAGAATTGTCATGTTTATGTTTCAATCTTTTGTTTTCAGATTTTACTGTTTTATATCTAGTAAATAGTTCATCATAAGCATTTAGCAATTCATCATAGCTTAATTCATCACCATCATCAGAATCGCAGTCAGAATTTACCTTTGAGTTTTCCTCGCTTTGACATTCATTTTCTTTGTTTGTCACGAGGCACTCATCATTGTTGCAGCTTCCTTTTTGGGCCTTGCTTAGCCCATCCAAGATATCTTTGGCTGACCTACAAGATAAAACGAAAGGATAAACGTCAGTGTTCACTGCAGCCTTACGAGTAGTCAAAACAAAAAGATTATCAGAATCCTTTTTCTTGTGCTCATCGGTCCACTTTGATTTGTCTTTTGGTAAAGCATGAGGACCATTAGTCATTAAGTTCAAAAGCCTTGGATTAGTACTAGAAATCTAAACACACAATTTTCCAAGCCATGATGTAAAATCAAAATCATCAAAGACAGGAAGCACATTTACACTAGCCATCATGAAACGATCTTTACTCCTAGACCGTGAGGTCCGCTAATAAAAAAATCAGAGACTGGGCCCTGATACCAATTGTTGGCCAAGAGAGATGGCGGACAAGAAGGGGGGTTGAATTATCCCCTTGCCGAGATGACAGATTTTAAAAACTTTCTTAACTAAGCATAGTGGAATTAAAACTAACAATGTTAATTACCCTGAATAGATGTGAGATTAAAAGAATTCTCTCAAGCTTTCCGATCTCACTTGAATTAACAATGCAACTAATCAAACAAATCAAGCTCAACACAAATAAATTTATGCTTAACACGGATAACGGAGGTAGCAATGTGTGGAGGTCTCATGAATAAAAATATATAAGTTGACCTGTGAAGTGAGATAGAAGAAATGGACAACCACAGGCAATCACACGAGACATAGAGATTTTTAGATGGTTCGGTACCACGACGGGCTCCCTATGTCCACCCCTCACCCAACCGGGTGAGGTTTCACTCCACGCCACGAAACGTAGCAACACGGGGATGATCCCCAACACCACACATGCTGCTTCCGCAGCAATATCCACACGGGGACAAGCCCCAAAACGCTGCCACCGCAGCACACGCACACACACAACGTCGGCGAACACACCCCAGACACTAGAACCACACGGAGACGCAGCTCTGTCTACACACAACCTACCACAGGGAAGACTTTCCCCACAATCAAACCACACATGCGGAGATACAACTCCGCCCACACACAACATATTCTCAGTTAAATAAAATGAAAGTATATACAAGAAATGCCCAAATAACAATCTATGCTCAATGCATGATGTAGATCAAGAAAGCAAATACAAGCAAGAGGGTAAAAGATATGGAATGTTTTCCCCTTTGAGCTTCACAAGCCGATTTAAGAAGATCCTTGAAGTTTAGGTCGGAGGGAAGTCGGATGGCGTTGATTTGAGCATCTCCACGATCCTCTCTTCAAACTCCTCCACTTTCTCTTCTACCACGAGCTTCAAAGATGGACGGATGTAGATCAAAACCCTTGCTTTTTCTCCAGCTCCTTCTTTCCCCCTTTTCTTTTCCTACAAGATAGAACAAGGTAAGCACATTAGGGTTCCTCACCCCCAAATTCAGAGCTCACAATAATATATATAAATGAGTGACTAAAAGACCCAAAAACCTATCCCAAAGTATGTTAAAAACATTCATTTAGGTCTAGGAACCAATGGGGGGTGTTTTGGCAAAGTTTGATAGGGTTTAGAAAGAGTTCTAGACGAGTTCGCAAACCCCGACCGAAAAGGGTCGACCCTTGGGGTCGACCTTCGTGCACCAGAGGGACAAACAAAACCAAAAAATAGGTTCTACTCTCAGGGGTCGACCCTTGGGGTCAACCCTTGGCAGTGGGTCGACCCCAGGGGTCGACCCTTGCAGGCTAGCCCTAAAAAATGGTTTCTGTCTGATGTAGAAACACTAAGGGTCGACCCCAAGGGTCGACCCTTGCAGTAAAGGTCTAGAAAAAGGGTGTTAAACCAGCAAAAATACATGGGAAACTAAATGATTAAATGTTACCAAGTCCCATGATGATCAACCATGATTTCTTGCCCTGAAAAACATGATGAAATGAGTGGTTAGATCGAAATCATAATATTTGGATCATGCATTAACATATGAAGCTAGTTTTGAGTCCAAGACCCAAAAGACATGAAGTATGATTATGAAAATATTAGCATGAGGCACATAAATTCTTTGAACACATTTTCATCTCAAGAACCTCCTCAAGAATATGCAGAAAACACTTTGAAACCATTAAGTCCTCAACTAGCAAATGAAATCAATTGAGAGCATGACTAATGAATCAACCCCAATCTAAGCACATGGGAATTCATTTCCAACTCAAGCAAATGTATACCTTGATCACTTGATGTTGAGCCAATCTACACATGAAGATCATATACAGTGGAAACATGATGAATTCTAGCCACAAGCACAGATAATACACATGATTCCAATCCATGTTCTTCACAAATCAAAATGATTTAAGCAAGTCACACATGGGTTCCAAGTTTAATCAAGAAATTCAGACATTGTCCAAAGACATCCAGATTTGGTCCAAAACATGAAAGGGCCTTCAGCCCATATCAAGGCAAAACAACCATGAGTGTGTAAGCATGTCAGTTGAAGGATTTCAGATTCAGTCAAGATAAGCTAAACTTACACAACCCTCACAAAACAATTAGATTCACGCAGTAATTGTGAATTCAGTCCAGCTCTATATAAATAGCCATATATGATATGCATGAATCCTTCAACCTTCATATTAATATATTGTAAATGCAATATCACATATGCGTGATTCAGGGATTTTCAACCCGTATTTTTAATGCACTCACATATCAAATGTGATTCAAGCAAGTCACACATGAATCACAAATGCAGTCAAAGCCAATTGATCTAACCATTTGAAAACCCACAGTGAGAGACATTATGATATCCTTACATGAGATTCTCAACCATAAGAATGCATGATAACACTAGAAACAATATCCATTTGGAAAATCTGAAAACTCCATGAACCACACTTGAATGATATGCATGAGAGCATCAAATTAGAATAACATCCATTGAGACTTTTGAAGAACCAAGGGATGTGCTCATGAAAACCCAAGCATGTCACACCAGTAAAGGGTCCTTGAAATCTTGAACAAGAGACAAGGCTCAAGGGCCTTGTGACCTTCTATGAAAACATGATTTCACCAATGAAAAACATCATGTATGAAGTGCATCAAGAAGTAAACATGGTGATGAGGATGCACATGATGAAAGTAATCCAGAAGAGGTCGATGCATGTCCAGAGGCAGGTCAGTGCATGTGAAGAATAAGTGAGATAACTTGTAAAAGAAGATGCAACATTTGAGCATCAGGATCAAGATGATCAGTGCATATTTCCACCAAACTTACACAGAATATTTTCACTTTAAAACATACGATCAACACACAATATATTGGAATCATCAAAACTATTGTCAAAGACAAAGAGGGGGTGCACAGAACCCAACACCCTCCTTTAATAAGAAGAGAACCAACGATGGAAGTACTTATTCCCAAGAGAAGAAACCCAAGAAGAATAATAAACCTTTCCCCATTACTGCCGCACCTACCAAAGAGGTGTGTAACCATTGTGACAAGACCGACCATAGGGCCGAGGAATGCTGGAGAAGACTCGGAGCTTATCTCCGTTGCGGGAGCAGTGACCATCGGATTCCCGATTGTCCCTTGATTAATGAAAAAGCCGTAGGCGAAAAGCGCCCAATGAAGAAACAAGCACGTCTCCAAGCTCTTCAGGAGGCGGAACAAGATGAAGGCGAACTGGTGGAAGGTACCTTAAAGATCGGTTCCAAGTCTGCTCGTGTCTTGTTTGATACAGGTGCATCACATTCTTTTATTTCCAAGAAGTTTGCTGATCCTTTATCTATGGAACCCGGGTGGTTAGACTTAGTAATCTCCACTCCGATCGGAGAAGAATCCGATATTACACGTTACTACCCGAATTGTAAAGTTGTGGTAAAAGGGAAAAATCTACCTGCTGACCTGATATGCCTAGATTTGAAAGGATATGATGTCATACTAGGAGCCGATTGGCTGTCTACCCACAACGCAGTTGTAGATTGCTGGAATGGCAAGGTTACTTTTAATGAATTCCCAGAACTTGTTTACACTAGCCCAAAGAGTCGAAACAAGTCACCTCTTATTTCGACCCTCCGAGCTAGTAAGTTAATAAGGAAAGGGTGTGTATCTTTCCTTGCGTTTGCCCCATAAAAGAGACTAAGGAGTCCAAGATAGAAGACATCCCAATTGTTCGGAAGTTTCCCAATGTGTTTCCGGAAGATTTGCCCAGATTACCCCTACAAAGAGAAGTGGCATTCACCATCGACTTTGTCCCTGGTGCTGGTCCAGTTTCTAAGGCACCCTATAGGATGTCCCCTGCCGAGCTCAAGGAATTAAAGGCGCAATTGATTGAACTTTTGAAGAAAGGATTTATCAGACCAAGCACTTCCCCATGGGGAGTGCCTGTATTATTCGTAAAGAAGAAGGATGGATCAATGAGACTATGCATCAACTATCGACAGTTGAACCACCTCACGATCAAGAACAAGTATCCACTATCGAGGATCGATGAATTGTTTCATTAGATATCTGGATCCAAGTATTTCTTGAAGATTGATCTCAAGTCGAGATACCACCAACTGAGAATCAAAGATGAGGACATTCATAAGACCGCGTTTAGGAGCAGGTATGGGCACTATGAATTTGTTGTTATGCCTTTCAGACTAATAAATGCCCCTGCAGCCTTTATGCAGTTGATGAATAGCATATTCAGTCCTAATCTAGATCAGTTTGTGGTGGTCTTCATCGATGATATATTGATTTATTCGAAGACTAAAGAAGAACATGAAGAGCATTTGAGGATTTCATTATAGATATTGAGGACAAATCAGTTATATACAAAGCTCAGTAAATGTGAATTCTGGCAAGAAGAAGTATCCTTCTTAAGACATGTAATCTCCAAGGATGGGATATCAGTTGACCCGTCAAAAGTCACGGCGGTGAAGAATTGGGATAGGCCAACCAATGCTAACGAGATCCGTAGTTTCTTAGGTCTTGTAGGCTACAACAGACAATTCATTAAGGACTTCTCTAAGATTGCCATGCCACTTACTAGGCTAACCGACAAAGAGATCCGTTATGAATGGAGCAAAGATTATGAAAGAAGCTTTCAAGCTCTAAAGGATCACTTGACTACTGCCCCGGTTCTGGCCTTACCAATTGAAGGAGAAAAATTCGAGGTGTACACCGATGCGTCGGGCATTGGCCTCAGAAGTGTGTTAATGCAACAAGGAAGAGTCATAGCTTACTCTTCCCAACAACTGAAGAAGCATGAAGAGAACTACCCGGTCCACAACCTAGAATTGGCTGCGGTAGTGTTTGCATTAAAGATCTGGAGACATTACCTATACGTAGTACAATTCACTGTATACTCCAATCACAAGAGTCTCTAGTACCATTTCTCTCAGGGGTAGAGGCGTTGGCTCGAATATCTCAAGGATTTTGACTTCACAATATAATATCATCTTGGAAAGGGTAATCCTGTACCTGATGCCCTTAGTCGAAAGCCAAGAGCCTTATTAGCCAACTGTATGACTCAAGAGTGGAAATTGCTAGAGCAATTCTCTAGACTTAATATAAGTATGGACTAGGAGAAACAATGTATTACTCTATCACACATGACGATGCAATTGGATCTACTCTCTGAGATAAAAGAACTTCAAGACAGTGACCCGATGTTAGTAGAAACAAAGGATAAGCTAGAATAATGACCAGACTTCAAGATAGCATCAGATGGAAGGTTATTATTCCGAGAAAGAACTTGTGAACCAGATTGTCCGGAACTAAAGAAGAAGATATTAGAAGAAGCTCATAGGTAAAGGTACACGATTCATCTCGGATCTACCAAGATGTACTTGTTGACGCACATTTTATGACCAATGAGTTGGGTCATCTCCTTATCTATTTTATGATGTCCCGAGTTGTTCACCAATTATTTGGTCATTTTTAGGTCAGTTTTGGGATTATTTCATGGGTTTTTCTCCCTGGTTGGGGCCTAGCTCCTCTGATTGCTCATCATTCTCAGCTTATTAGGCCTGGATAAGGGATAATAAGGGATTTCATGTGGATTAACTTGGAGATTTATTGGTCTTTATCTCATTTGCCACGTCTACAAGCCTAGCGGTCTATCGCGCGACCGCTTGGTAGTAGCTAGCGGTCTTCTGCTAGACCGTTTGGAAGCAGAGAGTCCTACTGGGTCTCTTTGATCTTATCTTTTTTGGACGAATGAGCCTAGCGGTTTGTCGCTAGACCGTTTTGTGGTGCCTTGCGGTCTATCGCAAGATCGTTAGGTCCAACAGAGAGTCCTGCTCTGCCTGATTTCCTCTACTTCATCGTGGTCGAACTAGAGTCCTTGGTTTATCGATTTCTCTCTAGATAGAGGCTCTCAGAAGCCTTTGTTTGTTTGTATGGACTCTTGGGAGTATTATCTTCGAGATTTATCTAGTTTAAGGCTTATTTTTGTGTCATTATCCCTCCAACTCGAACCTAGGGTTTAAGGGCCTATACATAGAGCCCTTGACTTCATGGCTTGAGGAGGAGATTTCTGGAGTTTGCCATGAAGTGCTGCTGCATTCTGGAGCGAGTACTAGTCAGGGAGAAGCTGCTTCCACGTCTACAAAGCTTCTGGTCCAGAGAGTATCAAGTTCCTTTGGTCTAAGTTTGAGTCTTTTTCTTTTAGTTTTGTCTATTGTCTCTTTGCATCCATAGCATCTTCCCTCTTCTTTCTCCACATTCTCTGCACTCACATCACATTTTCAAACATCCTCCTACTATTTTCTGGGCCCCATAGGGGTTAAAAAACCACCCAACCCCCAAGTATTCATCCTTCCTCTTATGCACCATAGCTTAATTGAATTATACATACTACACTTGTCAAAGGGCTAATTTGGTCATTTTTCTCTGTGTCCACACTCTTTTGTAGGTTTACAGGACTCATTACACGAGGCCCAACTCTTCTGGCCGGCGAGGAGGGGTGGAGATACAAGTCCAAAGCGTTTGTTCTGGGTGTGCTAGCGGTCATTCATCAGACTATTTTCCAATTTTTGGCGGTCTATTGTAAGACCGTTTGGCATCATCTAGCGGCCATCTATTAGACCGTTTGCCTCTGTAGCATCTAGTTTTCTCTCTCCCATGGGCGGGTGGCTTCAACCGGCTCTTTCCAAGGTAATTATTATGGTTTCACTGCATTATTTACTTTGGTGGCAATCACACTTTCATACATCTGGGTATTTGTCATCTTGTTCATCATATTGCTTGCTTTCTGTTTATTTTAGTTGCTCCACACCTACGGTGTGTGTTTTCTTTATGCCTTTGCTCCATGCCCCGGCGTGTGTTTTTGTTTTCCTTCTTCATTTCTACAGCATTGATGACATGCCCACTTGCTCTACTTCTATGTTGATTGCTTGAGTTAGTGCACCACTTGTTCACACACACTCTTATCACATCATATTCACACCACTTCATTCACATCGCATTCACATCCCATCATAATCACAAACAAAACATCAACACCCCTAATTTTTTTGGCGATCACAGTGGGACATCTAGTGCCAATCGTGCTGAGTTTCTGTCTGACCTGCTGTTCTTGGTTGTTCTCAGTTGCCCTTGTGTTTTCCTCAATTTTCCCGTTTATTCCCTATTGTTTTCTGCTCTCTGGCGATCTTTGCCCCGACCGTTTCTGGCTTACAAGCGGTCTAGCGATAGATCATTTTTATCTTATTGGGGGTCTCCCATACGATCGTTTCTCCAGTACAGGTACGCACATCGAGGTTGCTATTATTTCTGTAGTTTTTGGCTGTGATTATCACTTTTGGGTGCTATCTGGTCTCCTCCTCTGTTGTGGCATATATTTACATCATTGTTTGCATATTGGTTTCTAGTTATTAGGCTAGAAATTGCATGCACTCCGATGCACATAGGGTAATTCATCTTTCATATCATTGTTGCATTCCTAACTTGGTGTGTGATCCTCTCACCTTCATATTCCTTGGGGTCGACTAGGTGACCACATCAGGGACCTCCATAAGTCCCCGCGAGCCGTGGATTCCCACACGGATGCCGAGCCGGTTGTACCTTCACCACCCCGTGTCTAGGTTGCATAAGTAAAAGAGAGTTTACATCTAGAGTTAACCAAGTTCCCGATATCCTTGCTATTAGGAACCTATTGTTGGAGAGAATACATTAAATTCAAATCACTAAGGTTCTAAAGGAAGAGATAAAGAAAACTTGTGCATCATCATAACTTGTTTGAGTTTGGTTGCTTCTCTTTCTCTTCTTATTTGCATATAGTTTGGAGTCATCTTGTCTAGTCACTCATTTGTGTTTGTTTGTGTTTGTGTTCTCTTCTCAAGGTGTTACATTGCATGTGCAGTTGCTTTCGGTCCTTAGATTCATCTCCTAGGGGCAATTCCTCTTTCACATCTTATTCCAATCCCTTGTTTGAGTCCAATATGTCTTCCTACAATCTTCCCTGTTCCCAGGAGGAATCTCTTCCCCAGGGACTCTTGGAGGACCCACCTAGGGTTGTCCAACTTCAATTAGGGGAAGGATCCGCTCCTCCTCCATCCTCTGTCCCCATGGAGGGTGCGCAACCCTCCCTCTCCTGCAATAATCATACCAGTCAGATCTTACACATGATGGCCCAGTTGGATCCACCCCAACTTCAGGCCCTTTACCAGACTTTGCAGGGGTCCAATGCCCCATCTCCTACGATTACACAGGGTTTGTCCACTACCTCCATCCCGCAATCTAGAACTAATGGGCCCGGGGTTTCACTCATTCCTATTAATCTTACCTCAGTCCAGCCCAGGATCCTTCAGTTCTCCAATTTGGAAGTAGGCCAGTCCTCTGGATCGGCCCATCAAATTCTTGATAAAGGGAAGGCCATCCTTCCATCATTCACCCAGATTGAGTCTTATGGGGCCATTCCATCAATTCCACAAACCCTTGTCAGCCCGGCCGATCTCGCCCATCCTCAGGAAGGACGGCCCATGTCCACTCCAATTTGGGCCATCCTCCAGCCCAACATCCTTCATATGGGCCTCCTCTCCCTCCTTCAATTTATCCTTCAGCTCCTCACCTTGAGCACGCTCCTTTCACCTCACCTCCCCCATCTCGGGAGCAGGAACTTCTTGATAAGTGGGCCGCCATGCAACAACAACACGGCTTTCTTCAGAAGCGGGTTGGCCCACAAACCTTATCAGACATTCTAGTTCCTAGCTTCCACAACATTCGATTCCCTCCCTAATCTGAGCTCCCCACGTACCGAAAGTATGATGGGAACAGCAATCCATTTGTTCATATGAGGGACTTTATCTATGAATCGGCGCAATTTCAGTATGATGATCGCCTCATGGTGTATTTATTTCGCCGATCTCTGGAGGGAGTTGCATTGGAATGGTTTTATGTGTTGCCATTAGAAGACGCTGAGAGCTTCAAAGTTGTAAAGGATAAATTCATTCAAAGATTCCAAGACCGGGTCGGCCCGGAATATTTATTTACAGACCTTGTGGCTGAGAAGATGAATGCAGATGAAGACTTCGCTACTTATGCCGACAGATGGAGGCAGATGGCCGCCTATGTGCCGGGTCATATTTCGGAGGAGGAAAAGGTCAAGTTGCTGATATCCAATGCAACACCCACTTTCCGCAACATACTGGCCATGAATGATATTTCCAATATGCACCAACTTTATAGTCGGGCGAGGTTTATTCAAAACTAGTTCAAGGATTCCCCTATCCACTGTCTCTTCGAGGCCCCAAAACCCAAATATAATAGAAAACCTCAAGGGCCCGTCACCGAGAGAGTCCAAACCAATAAGCAAGTGCAAGCCATTGCATTCCCCTTCCTGAACCAGTCCACCCCGCTCCGCTTCTCGCAAAACCCGCGCAATCCCCAATTCTCCGCCCCCCAAAATCCTCAGCCTACCTTCCCCGCTCAACCAAATACCTGCCCTACCTTTTTCGCTCCACAAACTGCCTTCCCCGCTCTACAACAGCCACAACAACTGCCCCAATGCCACAATGTCCCTCCACCCAACGACTATACCAATAACAAACGCCCAGCTCCAAAGAGAGCCCAATATCCTCCTTTACCCTCACGGATATCTTCTCCGCTCTCATGTCAATAAATGCAATTTAGCTTCCTCTAGAATGGCCCAATTGGAACCCGATTGTTGATCAATCCAAGTATTGCATGTTCCATTAGCAGCCCCGGCACACTATTGAAGGGTGCTATCAGTTCCGAGATCTGGTGTATGACCTTCATGAAGGGCACCGCATTGACTGGGCCGAGCTGCATAAGGCCATCGTGGAAATAAAAGAGAAAAGAAGGCAGTCGCCGATGCAGCAAGTGCAGCAATAACAAGCACCACTGCCACAGTAGCAACCGCAGCAATCGCAACAGTATGTTCAGGACTTGGGGATCCATCAAAACCCCATGCCAAATCATCCACCTGCTCCGTAACCTCAGCCGTCGGCACCGGCTCAAGTCAATCTTGTCCAACCCCCGGCACCCGATGCTGGGTGGTCTTATGACGATGATTCGTCAGTATAGTAGCTCATGGCCCTCCACCACAACTACCATAACCCTTCTTTACTTTCTACCCCCATCATCTTTCCGTTTAACCATCAAACACCTCTACCCTCTACATCCACCAAAACTCTCATCCTGCCATCCGCTTCCCCCATTAACCCACCTATCTCCACTCCAACACCAGCACCTACACTCATCTCCACCACGTCTCTAGCCAATCGCCCACCCGTCATCCTCCTTCCACCTACACTGACACCATCATCACCTCGCCTCCCTCAAACCCTTCACCCATCATCCCTCCACAACCTATTATCTCGACCACTTCCCTTACCTCCATTACACCTTCGCCCGCGTCATTCATCCACACCGTTGGAGCCATTAAGCCACTCCTCTTAAACTCATCTAACGTCGTGCTAGCCCAGAATTTAGCCCTACAGAGTGGGCGTTTGTTTCATAGAAACTATCCTTCCACTGGTGCACCCGCACCCAATTTCTAGACCTCACAACAGGCTGCTGATCAGGAGGAGGCAGATCCGCTGCAAGGAACACAATATGATTTACTACATCATCTAGACATAGTGCCTGCAAAGATCTCCGTGCTGGAGTTAATCAAGAGGTCTATGCTTCACCAAGAGGCACTCTGAAACTTCCTTCAGAAGGTGATAGTGAACGAAGACATGGCAGTGGATAGGTTACCAACAGCCCTAGGTATAATCTCTAAAGGGCTGGCAATTACATTTTCTGAGACTGAACTGACATCCCCTGAGGCATGACAGATGCCGCTATGCATTTCTATTACTCCCAATAAAGCCAGCATAGACGCAACATTGGTAGATACAGGAGCCTCTATTAATGTCTGCCCCCTCAGCACCTTATGGGCCTACAATTTGTCAGAAGATTCACTATGGCCAACCCCGACCACTATTGCCGCGTATGACAATTCCAGAAGGGCATGTCACGGGGTGGTCACCATTCAGGCTGAGCTTGGGCCTCTCACCATGTCAATTAAATTCTATGTGCTGGATATCGACCCTATGTTGAAAGCTATTCTGGGTCATCCGTGGATTGATAATCTTAATGTTGTACCATCCACTGCCCACCAGTGCCTCAAATTCCCTTTTCAAGGGAGGGTGGTCAAGGTAAAGAGCATGTCCACGGTCTAGTCTGTCAAGTCCGTCTTAGAGAAGATTCTGCCAACACTGTGGCCCATCATGCGGCCTATTATCTCAGTTCTAGATCTAGATTTTCCAAGGACTTATGCGCCACGCAAGCCCACCACTGTGCCAGTCGACATCAAAATAAAACCCTAGATACGGGATTCTAAGGGGTGGGATATGATATTAAAGTTGGGCTATCAGCAAGGCAGAGGCCTTGGCGCATAGTTACAAGGGCGGACTAAACCGGTCCCCAAAGGTAGAAAGACGAACAGAAGGGGCCTCGGTTATCGAGAATCCTCACTCTCGATTTTGGGCGACTCTGGGCCATTAACATGGGAGTACCGCCAACATTTCATCAGAGGCCCCCTCTAGCCAGGCACATTAAAAGCTTCACCAAGTCAGTCGAAAGAGGAAGATACAGCTTACACTGTCGACCGCGCGGTATTGATGCCCAAGGGGCCAGTTGACGATATGCTTGATTTCAGCCAGGCATTCGAAAGGTTGTTTTATGAAGAAGAAAGTTGCCGAGCAAATCAGGAGGTGCGGCTTGTGCGTTATGAGCCAGAGAAGCCAGCTTACCGCTCACGGGAAAGGGGGAGCTCACCCATCATCTTCACTTGGTCTCCTTCCCGCTTATTTTCATTCTTCCAAAAAATGGCATCTATACCACGTTCACCTCCTATCTTGATCAATCCACTACTATTAGAGCTTCCTACGGATTTCCTTATCGTCAGGACTGGTGATTGTTGTCCACCTGTCAATTTATCTACTCCTTTCTTCTCCTCCTCTGATCCCTTCCTCGACATTTTCTGTCCATCGAAGTACCCTCTTAGGCTTCCTCCCTCCTCTCCATCTTGTGGCATAATCTCCACTGATCTCCTCAAAAAAAAAATGTCAAATTTGGAATGGAGGTCTCAGTGGAAGATTATGCTATCTTCTCTCCATCTTCCTCCCAAGGGCATGAGGTCCCTGTTGCCTCCTTCCCACTAGATTTTCTCTCTCCTAGGTTAGACGTAGGGTCCGTCGAGTCTAGGGAAGTACAGTCTGTTAGGTTTAGAGAAGTAGGGTCTTGTTCTAGGTCGTTCAACCCTTCCTTGTCGGAGCCGCACCCGCTGGCGTGACATTCTAAGTCCATTCCTGATAGGTTCTTGCAAGATCTAGCTCAGCGATGTCATGCTCTCCTTAAATGCCCGAAGTTCATAGCTACGGCCATTGTGATCGAAGAAGATGAGGAGCAAGGTGGGGTGTTGAGCGACGATGGGTTGGGAGTCTATGAAGTCATCGATGAAAAAGACCCAGTAGATCTTGAGGACAGCGACGTAGATGACACTGCCGATTTATATGCGCAAGGCTTGAAGAGATTTGACTAGCCATCGTCAGCAGTGGATGAACCTATGATGGAAATAAATCTAGGAACTGAAGAAGACCTCGGGCCCATCATTGTTGCCGCTAATCTCCCTCCAGAGGTCAAAGAAGATTTGATTAAGGTCCTAAGGGAGTATAGCGATTCTTTCGCCTGGTCTTACAAGGACATGTCGGGTCTTGACCCCTCTTTGGTGGAACATCGGTTAATGCTTAAGCCAGGGGCAACACTCATAAAGCAAAGATCAAGGAGATTTCACCCCCACATGGCCGTAAAGATCAAAGAAGAGGTCGATAAACTACACAAGGCCAAGTTTATTAGAGTCATCTTATATCCTCAGTGGGTGGCGAATATAGTCCCTGTCATCAAGAAGGATGGAAAGGTGCACATTTGCATTGATTTTAGGGATCTTAATAAAGCATGTCCCAAAGATGATTTCCCGCTGCCTCATATAGATGTTTTGGTGGACAACACCGCCGAGTATGAAGCGCTGTCATTCATTGATGGTTATTCAGGCTACAACCAAATCCGTCTCGCTCCCGAGGATCAAGAGAAAACCTCCTTCACCACGCCCTGGGGTACATACTATTATGTGGTCATGCCGTTTGGTTTGAAGAACGCGGGTGCCACTTATCAAAGGGCGATGATGGCTATATTCCACGATATGATGCATGTCTACATGGAAGCTTACGTGGATGCTATTTTGGTGAAGGCAAGGACCAAAGAGGAACACCCCGCCGTTCTAGCTAAGGTGCTTCAAAGAGCTAGGGAGTATCAGCTGAAAATGAATCCAAAGAAATGTGTTTTTGGAGTCTCTTCAGGGAAGTTGCTAGGCTTCCTAGTTAGTAAGAGGGGGATTCAGATTGATCCTAACAAAGCAAAGGCCATCATGAACATGCCTCCGCCCAAGAATATCACGAAACTTCGAGGGTTCATTGGATGCTTACAATTCATTAGAAGATTTATATCCCAGCATTCTCAGAGGTGCCGCCCATTCTATGAATTGCTAAAGGCGGGGGTCAAATTTGAGTTTAATGAAGACTGTCAAAAGGCCTATGCGGATTTAAAATTATATTTATCTAATCCCCCGATTTTGCAACCTCTTGTCCCTAGGAAACCCGTGATCTTATGCATTTCTGTCATTGAGGACTCCCTAGGAGCTGTCCTGGCGTAAGTAGATGATGAAGGCAAAGAGCGGGCAGCTTAGTACCTCTCCAGGTTATTTAACCTCGCGGAGGCCAAGTACACTGCCATGGAAAAAACTTGTGCTGCCTTAGTTTGGGTAGTGCAGAAGCTGAAATACTATTTTCTAGCCCACCTAGTTAGGTTGATCTCTAGAATGGACCCAATTCGCTATCTCTTAGAAAAGCCTGTCCTTTCTAGTAGGTTAGCTCGCTGGCAAAGCTTTCTCTCTCAGTTCGATATCACATTTGTTGTTCAGAAGGTGATCAAAGGATATGCCATCGCCGAGCATCTCGACCATCTTCCTATCCCCTACACGAATTCTATTCAAGATGATTTCCCTGATGAGCATCTCTCTGTTCTTACTCATCATCCCTTCTGGTCTCTACACTTTGATGGTGCACTCAACTCCCAAGGCCAGGGGATAGGTGTTGTTCTCCTCACTTCGGAAGGGGTGATGATCCCCTTTGCATATCAGCTTCGCTTTCCTGCTACCAATAACATCACCGAGTATGAAGCTCTCCTGGCCGGGTTGAAGCACACCAAATCTTGGGCGCGCGCTACTTAAACATCATAGGAGATTCTCAGCTCGTCCTACGACATGTTCTGTCCACTTACCGCACTCGTGACCTAAAGCTCAAACCATATCAGGATTTGGTCACTATCTTGGCTAGGCAATTCCGTAAGCTAATCTATATCCATACTCTTCAATCTCAGAATATTCTCGCCGATGCATTGGCATCGCTCGCTTCCTCCTTATCTTTCCCTCTCAGTCGAAGCACTGAGACCATCGTCATCCAGAGATTGGATGCACCCTCTCTTCATGATTCTTGGTACGCCAACCTTAAGAAGATTGTAGAGGCTAGGGATGAAAAGGAAGATTTGAAGGAAGTATCTTTAACTGAGTTAGAGGAGATTCTGGAAGAAGAAGATTTGCCATAGTACCATGAAATCGAGCTATACTGTAGGGATGGATCATTCCCAGAAAGGGAAAGTGCTGAACAACGTAAGGCTATTAAAAGAGCCGCTTCGAGGTACACTATCATTGCTGGGGAATTATAGTCGGGCTCTCAATGGGATGCTTATGAGGTGTCTCGAAGATGATGAAGCTTGGAAGGTGGCCGAAGCAGCCCATTCAAGTGAGTGTGTAGGTCATGTCAATGGCCATGCTTTAGCGAAGAAAATCCTTAGGCAGGGTTACTATTGGCCCACTCTAGAGGGGGGTTGCTCCCTCTATGTCTGGAGGTGTCTTAAATGCCAACTCCACGCTGATAAAATCTATGCTCCAACTTCATCTCTTCATCCTCTCTTCGCTCCTTGGCCATTCTCTATGTAGGCTTTCAACATTGTTGGCCCGCTTGGTGATCCCAACTCTCAGACCAAGTAGAAATCCTGCATCCTTACCGCCACTGAGTACTTCACCAATTGGGCCGAAGCAGAAGCGTACGCGGAGATCAAATCTACCACAGTGTGTCGCTTCATCATGAAGAATATCATCTCACGGTTCGGAGTGCCAAGCAGCATCGTCACCGACAATTGACCCCAGTTTGTCTCTCAAGAGCTCCAAGACCTTTGTAAGAAGTTTAATATTACATTGCATCATTCATCTCCATATTACCCTCAAGGTAACAGTCAAGCTGAGGCTACCAATAAAACCCTTCTTAAAATCATAAAGAAAACATGCGAATCTCACAAATTCTCTGATTGGCCTGAACGGTTAGTGGAAGCTCTATGGGCTTATCGTACCTCTGTCCGTACTCCTATAGGGCAAACCCCTAATGCTCTCACTTACGGGATGGAGGCGGTGCTCCCATATGAGATCTTGATCCCTTCCCTAAGGGTACAACTCGATAAGGAACTTAATCTCAATGAACGTCGAGAGACGTTGCTTGTTTAGTTGGAACTCTTAGAAGAGAAGAGGATGAATGTAGCCAATCACGTGTCTGTTTATAAAAAGAGAGTTTCACGTTATTTTCAAAAGAAGGTAATCTAACGCAAATTTCAAATAGGTGATATGGTTTTAAAACATAAATTCATTAGGTCCGGAGGACCTAGGTCTAAATTACAACCTAACGGGGAAGGGCCGTTCGTCGTTAAAGAGGCTTATCCAGGGAATGCATATCGCCTTGTCAACGCGGAAGGTGAGGAGCTATCTCACGCCTGGAATGGGTTGTATCTTAAACGCTTTATCCCTTAGAGCCAGGCTAATGAAGGCCTGGTAGCAAGGTGTTCCTTTCCTCGATCATGAAGGAGGATTCCGAGATTGCCAAATCACACACTTCACGACATCCCCGGTCGGGTTCCCAATTTAGTGTTGATATCGTTTCTCCCTGGCCATGCTTGGGGGAAGTAAGAGTCCCTATATGTTTCTCTCCTCGGCTGAATCTAGGGCACAACCAGAAAAAGTGGGATTTCAGACGGCCGGAATCCGTTTGAAATCCGTCTAAAAATCCATCACAAAACACGTTTGTAACAGATTTCAGATGGATTTCAGACGGACATAGGCCGTCTGATATTCATAGTCACAAATTTGTGACGGTTCCAAATTCCATCTGAAATATCGTCTGAAAATAAAATTTCAGACAGACTTAATTCAGTCACATATTCCGTCTGAATATCATACGAGATATTTTCCGTCTGAAATACAGTATGTCCTAAATTCCGTCTGAATTTAAAACGATCAATCTCCGTCCGAAAAGTGGTGAGAAATCCGTCTGAATTTCAGATGGATATTACGAATGGATACGACGGTTTCAAATACCGTCGGAATTTTAGACGGATTATACGACGGTTACCTCAACGGTTCGTCTGAAATTTCAGACGGATATATTTTGTCTCAAATACCGTCGGAAAATCCGTCTGAAATGTCAAAATTTATTTTTAAAAAAAATCTTAAATTATTCTAAAAAACCTGTTGGAACACAAATAAACATCAAGAAATATCATGCTGAAAAAAATATTGGGAACCTGTTGATCAAATAAACACCACCGAAAAAAAAACTCAACACCATGCTGATCAAATAAACACCATCGGAAAAAAAAAACTCAACACCATGCTGATCAAATAAATACCATAAAAAAAAACCCATCAACCCTGCTGATTCATCTTAATATCATCAAACATCAAGAAATATCCGGTACATCGTCCATATCCTCCCTGCCCTGCTCATCTCCTCTATCACCGCCCGCAGAAGGACCCCCCTATATTTAAAAAAATAATAAAATTAATTCATAGATAAAAAAATTAGTGCGAAGAAATTAGCATAAATTGAAATCAAACATATCAAATTGATAACTGCAGATTTTATAGACCAACTAAACTAGCTTGAAACAGTATTTAAATTAATTACATTTGGAGAATGCACTTTTGAGCACCGAGCTCAAACTGGGCATCCGATTTGGATTCCATCAGTTCTAACAAGTCACTTTCATCACCCAAGTCATGTTGGAATGATCGGCACGGCCATCCGACCGGTATTTCAGGTTTTAGACCCCCGGACCCGACTTGGCAGTTCATTTAAACTAAGTGTATTTAGAAACTGAACATTTGAGCGCCAAGCTCAAACCGAGCATCCGATTTTGATTCCGTCAGTTCTGACAAGTCACTTTCATCTCCCAGGTCGTGTTGGAACGATCAGTACGGCCATCCGACCGGTATTTCAGGTTTTAGACCCCCGGACCCGACCTGGCAGTTCATTTAAACTAAGTGTATTTTGAAAATGAACGTTTCAGCGCTGAGCTCAAACTAGGCATCCGATTTGGATTCTGTCAGTTCTAACAAGTCACTTTCATCTCCCAGGTCATGTTGGAATGATCGACACGGCCATCCGACTGGTATTTCAGGGTTTATAGACCCCCGGACCCGATTTGGCAGTTCATTTAAACTAAGTGTATTTAGAAAATGAACTTTTGAGCGCCGAGCTCAAACCGGGCATCCGATTTAGATTCCGTCAGTTCTGAAAAGTCACTTTCATCTCCCAGGTCATGTTGGAACAATTGGCATGACCATCCGACTGGTATTTCAAGTTTTAGACCCCCAGACCCGACCTGGCAGTTCATTTAAACAAAGTGTATTTTAAAAATGAACGTTTGAGCGTCGAGCTCAAATCGGGCATCCGATTTGGATTCCGTCAATTCTGACAAGTCACTTTCATCTCCCAGGTCGTGTTGGAATAATTGGCACGGCCATCTGATAGGTATTTCAGGTTTTAGACCCCCGGACCCGACCTGACATTTCATTTAAACTAAGTGTATTTTGAAAATGAACGTTTGAGCGCCGAGCTCAAACCAGGCATCCGATTTGGATTCCGTTAATTCTGACAAGTCACTTTCATGTCCCAGGTCATTTTGGAATGATCGGCATGGCCTTCTGATCGGTATTTCAGGTTTTAGACCCCCGGACCCGACTTGGCAGTTCATTTAAACAAAGTGTATTTAGAAAATGCACTTTTGAGCGCCGAGCTCAAACCGGGCATCCGATTTAGATTCCGTCAGTTCTAACAAGTCACTTTCATCTCCCAGGTCATGTTGGAATGATCGGCATGGCCACCCAACTAGTATTTCAGGTTTTAGACCCCCGGACCCGACTTGGCAGTTCATTTAAACAAAGTGTATTTAGAAAATGAACTTTTGAGCGTCGAGCTCAAACCGGGCATCCGATTTGGATTCCGTCAGTTTTGACAAGTCACTTTCATCTCCCAGGTCGTGTTGGAATGATCGGCATGGCCTCCCTACCGGGATTTCAGATTTTAGACCCCTGAACCCGATTTGGCAGTTCATTTAAACAAAGTGTATTTTGAAAATGAACGTTTGAGCGCCGAGCTCAAACCGGGCATCTGATTTGGATTCCATCAGTTCTGACAAGTCACTTTTATCTCTCAGGTTGTGTTGGAATGATTGGCATGGCCATCCGACCCCCGAACCCTGGATTTTCTCAATTCTTCTAAACTAAGTGAGTTTTGAAAACTAGGAAGTTTTAAAATTTCAAATGAACATAATTGAGTAATTCCATCAAAACAAAAACATAGTAAACACTCACCTGTGCGGCCTGTGCTGTGGTGGTGGTGAATCACTGAGGGACCATTCCCCCCTAGGAGAGGAGGCCACTGATTACCTGTAAAATGATTGCATGCTGGCTAGAGATCTCCTATTGGAACAGCTGATGCTGTCGCTGCAAATCAGAAATCTGCGATCGGACCATGTCCTTCATGTTGCTGGTAGAAGTGCTGGGGGCAGTTCCAGGTATAGTGAAGGCACTGCTACAGGTTTGGATAGAGTAAGAACTCGCACACGATGATATCACCGTGCTAGCATCTAGGCTCTCCCCAAAACCATATAGTCGGCCTTTCTTCGGTACAGCAGCTGCTGCCACCCACTCCACCGGATCGAACTCCGGCTGCTGCGTGTCTCCCTCCCCGTACTTCTCTGTCACTGCTTTGCTATATGTTTCCTACAAATTGAATAAAATAACTAGTCAATTGACAACGAATTTCATGTCAATTTAAATGAACGGTACAAGTTGCATATGTAGATAAACTTACTGCTGCTGACTTAGCTGTCTCACTCACAAATTGATTAGTCCCCTTCTTTTTGTGTGTTCTGTCGATCACCTCGAGGAACGACAGAGGTCGATTAATGATGTGACACAAACTAGGACCTAAATTGCAAGCAACGCAATGACTTGGCAATGTCACACAAGCGGACTCACTCGCGTTTGGCACACTCAGGTCCGTAGGTGGACCGGTAATGGGGTGAGGGTCCGAGGTTGGACCGGAGGTTTCCAAGGGTATGGCTGGCTTGGGCAGGACCCCTAAGGGCCAGGGGTTTCCCAAATTCATTGGTGGTCAGCACGCCAAAGGCATGGGTTGAAGGGTCACTCTCACAACTCACCCGCGGTAGCCACTCAAATATAAGCAAATTCGGAACGGGCGCTCACTTACCATCCAACGGAGTTAAGAAGCAATACTAATTAAGCAAGAGAATCCAGCAAAGAGAAGTGTTCAGTGGCTCACCTGATCGGTGTGAAGACACCGATCCCGACCGGAGACGAGGGCGAGCGAGGAAGCGTGGGCTTACCCGCACGCCGTGCCGGAGAAGCTTCAACCTGAAATTTTAGATTACCTGCACTACGCCCCATGCAAGGGGGGGATCTTGGGGAAGGGAAGTAAATGAATACACCCAAACACTACCTCCACACAGGGAGGGGCCTTCAGCCGGCCAAGCGGGGAGGGGAGAAATCGAGCTAGAAGCTAAATAGGAAGCCGATGCCGGTTCTATCTGCTCTCTGCACTTCAGGACAGACAGTTGAATATCTTGATGCTGCGACCACACCAGATTTTTGTTGATGACGAAACCAGTTGGAAATTCTTTGTAGCCAGATCAGTATGACGCCTAAATTTTTTTGATTTCTTTGGTCGCCGGTGCTGATCGGGGTCGGACTGCAAACAGGGCCTTTAAGTTTTGTCTTTGGCCGCTAGAACAGCTCAACAGCAGGGAGAAGAGAACACCACGGACGTTCCTGAACTCCAATTTGAGCGTGGCTTGTACCGATGGATTTGCTGTCAAGTCCTCTTTGAAACGTGGGTCACGGGAATGCCAGCAGATATTGGAGTAGACCGGTAGAACTCGAACAGTGAGGGTGGGTCAGAGCAGACTGATAGGAAGCAGAACCGCGCACTAGGGGGAGGAAAATGATAACTCTTAACTCCAGGCGCCAAACAGAGCTCTGCTTCTTGATTCAGGAATTAGACTTGACGAAGAAGCTCCCGGCCAAGCATCGCCTCCAGATCTTCAAGAGAGTGGTCGTGGCAGCTTCAGGAATCAGCTTCAGGTTACTCTTCAGGGAGGAGATGCGCAGTTGGGGAAGATCGACTGCTTAGGATGGCCCCGAGCTCAGAACGTGATGAGACCACCACTGTTGCGAAGCAGACAGAGGGACGCTTCCAACGGTACCTGTTGGGCCTTCAGATTCGCTGGGATGTGATCGGGGTTGTCTTTGCAACTGCTGCTCCACCTGCACTTCTGGGCTGCGAGCTGCTTCTTTGGTGTAGCTTCCGATGACCAAGAATGAGAAGAGAAGGGTGGTGAATGGCAAAGGGGATTGGTTGAGTGATAGAAGGGGAATGTGGGGAAGGTGAGGAAGAGGAGATATGGTGAAATTAGAGGGGTTGGAGAGGGGAGGGGCGCAGGTAGGTGGCTGGTTCTCTACACTAGATGGAGGTGGGAAGGGAAGGTGGAAGATGCTCCAAGTTGAATGGGGATGGAGGATGGGGGGGGGGTGACCAGCCCAAAGGGAGAGGGCTTGGGGGCGCCCTAGGGCTGGGAATGGGGGGAAATTTTCAAATTCAAAACTGTCTCGGGGGCTGGGAGATTGTGTGGGGAAGGGAGAGGGTTGGGTTGGGAAGGGAAGAGGGGTGGTTGGAGGGTGGAGTGGGGATTGGGGGTTCTCTATTGGGACTAGGGGTGGATTAATGTGGGGGTCTGGGAAGTTGGAGAGGACTTAATGGAGGTAGGTGGGAGGGTGGAGGTGGTTGGGAAGGGAGGAGAGAGAGTAGGGGGCGCCCTTCTCTCTTGGGAGAGAGAGAGAGAGAGAGAGAGAGAGAGAGGGGAGGGAGGGGCTTCTCACCCACTCAATTGGATTCTCTCCAGTAAAGATAATTTATGGGACTCAAACACTCTTTGTTTTTTTTTTCATTCATTGATTGATTCAAAATGGAGAGAGTGAGGTCCTATTTATAGAGATCCCACAACTTACAATAAGACTCTGACTTTTGGAGTATTGACAAATAACCAAGGGGAAGGGGGGGCGCCCTTGGGCCTAGCCCAATGAATTGGGCCCATTAACTAATCTAATCAACCTTATGACACTTAACTTAGGTAGATGACTCATTAACCTAGGTACTAGACTCAAATAAAAGGAAAATTACAATGATATGACTCAAATAAAATATGAAAATTACATGACTTGACTCAGAAAAATATGATGGACACAATGGAGCTATGTTGGCGAGCAATCGAAGCTGTGGAAAATGTGAAGGGCGAGAGATGCCCCCATCAATTAAGCTCCACAGCCTGTTATACAATTCATAGTAAAAAAAGTTAAATATTGGTATAAATTGTAAGAAGATAAATTATTATATTACTTACCAATTTTTATTTATGAGCCGCATAAGAGATGGACCCACTCGTATGCAAATTTGAACCTGGTTTTGACGCCCTATTTGCTTTGACTTTTTCAGACTTTTCTATCCACTTGGGGTCGGCAAAATGGTCACAAGATATCTCCCAATCATCATGCCTCATCCATAGAGGGCGGTGCGCCTTCCACAATTGTCGGTCTTCACTCCCCCCACTTAATTTTTTAGCGTGTGCTCGGGCCTCATGTATTTTCCTCTTATAACTTGACTGCATAGTAGACTCCTAGGCACGACAACATCTCGCCGCGTCATGTCCACACGTGAATTGAAAAGACCGTTGTAAATCAATTACTTTTCACACTTAGTATACTGTTGTGAATTGAGTTTGGGAAATACTTGAAATAAATGACATAATTACTTACTAAGAACATGTTGTACAATGAATCGCGGACGGCCATCAGAAATTCTCTGAAAGTGGATGCTGCCCCGGGCACATGTGCCAACATGAGTACGGTGGAATGATGGACATCATTGTGGGGTTCAAATTTTTTACTGCAATTGTAAATGTCAAAATATTCATATGAGACAGTTGAAGGCTAATTAAATAATGAATGTAATATAACCTTATAGATTTACCCGGAGATCCAACACGGGCGACGTCGATCATGGGTCGTGCCTCCCTCGTGACGACTGCCGGCATCGTCAAGTGGCTGACTGGTGGGGGTGTGCCCTGTACAAGTGGGAGGTGGCGGGAGGGCACTGCGATCTGTAAGAATAGATCTTCACATGTAAAACTAAGTGTATTACAGATCCTTGAAATAACATAATTAAGCAAGGAGGGCACTGGGACCTATACATACCTGCAGCGGGAGGTGGTGGGGGTGGCATCTGCACAACAGGTGGGAGACCACTGAGACCTGTAAGAATTAATTTTCATAAGTAAAACAAATGTTGGAGAATTTAAATTAAAATATACATACCTGCAGTGGGAGGTGATGGGGGTGGCATCTGCACAACAGGTGGGAGGCCACTGAGACCTGCAAGAATTAATTTTCATAAGTAAAACAAATATTGGAGAATTTAAATTAAAGTATACATACCTGCAGTGGGAGGTGGTGGGGGTGGCGTCTGCACAACAGGTGGGAGGCCACTGAGACCTACAAGAATTAATTTTCATAAGTAAAACAAATATTGGGAACTTTAAATTAAAATATACATACCTGCAGCGGGAGGTGGTGGGGGTGGCGTCTGCACAACAGGTGGGAGGCCATTGAGACCTGCAAGAATTAATTTTCATGTGGAGTGATACAAATATTACGAACTTATAATTAAAATATACATACCTGCAGCGGGAGGTGGTGGGGGTGACATTTGCACAATAGGTGGGAGGCCACTGACACTTGTAAGATTTAATTTTCACAAGTAAAACAAATATTAGAGAATTTAAATTAAAATATACATACCTGCAGCGGAAGATGGCGGGGATGGCGTCTGCACAACAGGCAACGAGCCGACACTTGAACATAAAAAAAATTCTTTTTTGCTAGTAAATGATGTAAATATTTATATAGCTAAATTTTTAATAGATATACATGTGCCCGAAGAAGACGCCAAACAGGAGGGAGTAGAGCCCTTGTCACTGCCCTGTCTCCTCCCACTCCCAGTACGACCTCCTCGAACCATTTCTTTTTTACTAACAAAATAATTAATACATATTAATCCTCAATTGCACAAGACTAAAATCTCTGTTATTAAAAATTATGCAAAAAGGTAAGGATCTCTCACTAAATATGAAAATGTGCCTCCCTCATGTTGATGATATATCTAACTCATCATCATCTTCGTCATCCATAGTAGCCTCATTAGATTCAAACTCTTCATCTTCATCTGATTCTTCCTCCCCTCTAACATCAACATTTAGCTCCATCGGATCGACTTCTTCCACTTCATCTCGCGTACGTAATGACAATGACTCGTCAGATTCGTCCAGATTAATCCTAGAGGAACCGACAACGCCAACTTCGTCTGATTGATAATATTCAGCACTAGCAACCTCTGAGACATCTCCACTCATAGTTAACTCATAAGTGGGAAAGAGTTTTGAATTAACCCTACAAACTACCCACCAATCTCTATTCTTGGATGATGGATAGCTTGAATAGTACACTTGCTGGGCTTGTGCGGATAAAATGAACGGTTCATAGGTCTTAAGTTTAGACCTATGCTTGACATCGACAATCCCATAATTTGTGTCATGTCGAACAGAACTAGGATCAAACCATTGACACTTAAATATGTATACGTGATTGTCTTGTCCCAAATACTGAAGTTCTAAGACTCTTCAAGAATACCATAGTAGTCTAATTCCACTTCATTGTATAAACTTCCCTTCACAGATACGCCGCTGTTCATCGTAGACTTACTTCACCCATAATCCCTTGTATGAAATTTATATCCATTCACAATATATCCTGGATAGGCACGTGTCTTGTTCGAGGGGCCATAACTTATCTGTTGTACTCCTTGATCAGTAATGAGACCTTGTTCAACCTATATTCAAATTAGAATAGTTAAAATAATAACAATTACCTCAACATACAAATACAAACATATATATTCGACGATGACACTAACTCGGTTTCTCAGCCAATTGGCAAAAATCTTCTCGCGTTCTTTTTCAATCTCCACGTCCTGGATATTTGGGCATGTTTCAGCTAATTCTGAATCAAATTGCCTGCAATATAAATGCACTACTACTTTAAATGAACTGCAGAAGAAGAATGAACAACTTATGGACTTGCTAGAAATGTGAGTTAAGAACTTACTCAACATAAGGTTCAATCTCGAGACAATTCAGAAGAATATATATCTCAGCAGCGTGCAACTCTCTATCTTCGAGCGTGCGAGTCAAGCAACGTCCGAACGCACGTCCAGGATGTTTAAATATGGAGAGCCGATCGGACGATTCATCCACTCCCCTATCATCATTACGTGGAGGTCGAGTACGATGAGTTTGAATCTCTGGCTCAAAGTACATAGAACAGAAGTTCAAAATTTTTTCAAGAATGTATGCCTCAGCAATCGAACCCTCCACCTGTGCCTTGTTGCGAACTTTCATTTTTAATTCATGCATGCACCTACAACAACAAGTCAGATGGCAACGATATGTACCGGCCATGGACGACTTGTAAGTTAACAAAAATTGTCACATACCTCTCAAATGGATATATCCATCGAAATTGTACCGGCCCTTCGACGATAGCCTCATATGGAAAATGAACGACGAAGTGCTCCATCAAATCAATGAATGTTGGAGGAAATATCTTCTCTAGCTTGCAAACGGTTGTGACAACTTTTTCTTCGATAGTTTGTACATCCCGAAGTCTGAGTTCTGATGCACATAAAATCTTAAAAAATTGACTCATCTCAGCTAGTGCTCCCCATATCTGCTTTGGCAACAAATCACGAAATGCAATGGGCAGTAGCCTCTCCATGAACACATGACAGTCGTGACTTTTCATACCATATATTTTCCCCTCATTAACATTCACACAACGGGCTATGTTGGATGCATATCCATCTGGGAATCTCAACTGTTTCAAACACTGGCACACCTCCTTGATCTGTGTATCATGAAGCACGTAAGTTACTTTAGGCTGCACAGTTTTGCCATTTACGTTCTGTAGTTCCAGTTCTGGACGTTTACAAAGCATCTTTAAATCCATACGTGCTTTGGCGTTGTTCTTTATTTTCCCTTTAACATTCATGATCGTATTGAACACATTATCAAAAAAATTCTTCTCGATATGCATGACATCCAGATTGTGTCGTACAAGAAGAGTTGACCAATAAGGCAATTCCAAAAAATGCTTTTCTTGTTCCAATTGTGATCCTTTCCAAAACAAGGGAGTTGCCGTGTGCTACCAAACAATTGTACTACATCTGTTAAATTGTGCACCCGTGACGCCATATGTAGACCCGACACTCGTTGCAAGTCAGCTTCACCCATTTCAATAGTATTTTTTTTAAACGAGTCTTTTTGACTTCGAAAAGGATGGTCACTTGGTAGCAACCGCCGATGACAATCAAACCAGCATGCTTTCCCACTATGTTTCAATACAAATGATTTGGTATGTTCCATATAGTAAGGACATGCTAACCTCCCATGTGTGCTCCAACCAGATAGCATTCCATATGCAGAGAAGTCACTTATTGTCCAGATCAGTGTAGCCTTAATAATAAAATTTTACTTCCTATATGCATTATAAGTAACAACTCCATCAATCCATAAAAATTTGAGCTCATCAATCAACGGCCTAAGATATATGTCTAAATTTTTTCCGAGACTTTTTGGACCAGGAATTACTAAGGATAAAAACAGATTTTCTCGCTTCATGCACATGTGCGGCGGAAGGTTGTACGGTGTCATGAACACTGGCCAACAAGAATAAGATGCCACTAAACCACCGAATGGATTAAAACCATCTGTGCATAAACCCAATCGAACATTACGTGACTCCCTTGAAAATGCAAGATGAGTACGACTAAAGTGAGTCCAAGCTTCACCATCGGCAGGATGACTGATTATATCATCGGCACGACATACTCTTTTGGTGTGCCATGTCATATGTCGAGCCGTCTTTGAGGACATATACAGCCGCTGTAGCCTAGGCACAAGAGGGAAGTATCGCAACGCCTTGTAAGGTACATCTTTTGCCTTTGAATTGACCCCCCCCCCCTTAGGTTTGAATCTGTCATGGCCACAAATGAAACATGATATCTTATCTGCATCATCTTTGTAATATAACATACAATGATTCGGACATGCGTCTATTTTCACATATCCAAATCCTAAGTCATTGACCATCTTTTTTGCACGGTAAAAAGTTTCTGGCAACTTCTCGTCTCGAGGCAACATACTCTTGATCAAGAGGAGGAGACGGTCAAAATAAGTCTCACTGATGTGAAATTTAGATTTCAAGTTCAACAACTGTGACACTGCAGATAATCGAGTGTGCTTTTCACAACCATCCCACAGCGGCTCATCAGCATCTCTAAGTAGTTCATAAAATCTTCCGGTTGTCTTATTCGGTGCTTCCTCATGAACATTAAAACTAGGACTAGCAGCATCTACAACCATATCCACGTACCCACTTGTGCCTGCAATATTGTCGGGCTCATATCTCAAGAATTGCTCACCATGACACGTCCAATTTGTATAACCATCCACGAACCCTTTCGTGTACAAATGATGTTGCACATCCCATGTTGAACGCCACCTCAAGTTTCTACAACTTGAACAAGGGCATCGAATGTGACCATCGCGATATTCTATGATACATCTATGAACAATCTGTCGACATTTTGCCTGCACCCAATAAATGACAATACACATCCTAACTTTCAAAATATTACTCATGATATTACACCCGACCCTTTCCTCACATCGTTCATCATAGACCATTTACAGTTGGAAGAGGAATATTAATTAGATTATCACTTTTTAACCCATCCATGAAGGTTTGATCGCACAATCACTTACTATATGTGCTGCACGATTTGCTGAAAATTTCGACATCATCTCCCCACACTTCTCCGATATACCAAAAATATTTATTGATTTTGAAATTTTCTTAAACACTTACAAGTAAGTGGTTAAGAAAACACTCAAAATTAATAATGGTATATCAGAGAAGAGTGAGGAGACGCAACCGAAATTCTCAACAAACCATACAAACACATATAGTAAATGACTACGTAAGTGTGATCAAACATTCACAGACTGTCCAAACGGGACAATTCAAGACTTTGAGGTAGATATATACATTCTCATAAACAAATGAGAACATACACATCAATCCCAAAGTCTTGAACGGGAAGGCACATTGACACGGTTTTAACGCGCTCTCCTGAGCTGCGTGTAATGTTAGGTCGCACCCACGCACCTCAACTCACAGGGAATACGCCATGCATTTATATAACATAAAATGAAATAACAACACAATTATCATTATGCATATATCAAATTAAATAACACCCAAATTACAAAATTTTTCAAATGAAGAACATCGAAGCTAAACAATCTACATTTTTGAGTCAAATTAACATCAAATTTCTATTAAATTCAGATTTAAAAATATATTTACATGCAATTAAAATCCACAAAGTTTTAAATCATAAAATGAATTTTTTGAGTATTTACGTATTGCTATAGAGAATTCTGATTTCTTTGTATTTATCCACATCTTTGTATATATGTACTACTTCAGATATGTGGTCATTCCATTTCTCTATATCTTCTTATCATCATAAGACAAGGTTCAAATGGGATCACTTTCAGCCTCAGTGGAGCATCTATGGCCTCAAGAATGTATCCCTCGGTGATAGGGAAGCATATGCTGTCTAGGTTCCAACGGTCTGCGCACTGCTATCTCTGGAGGGCATCCATTGCCTCTGGAGAGCATCACTAGTGTCAGAGGAGCATGCATTGTTGGTTCAAGGCATTTCGATATCACTCGGAGCCGGTCGACCGACATACTACTTGTGCGGACCTGGTTCTTTGGGCAATGCATGACCTGACTAATGGTGAGGGAGCATCTACAGTCGCTGGAGGGCATACTTGGTCTCAGGAGAGCATCCTTGGAGACAGGCGAGCATGCACGTCTAATGTACCCCGGAAGAGGATTTATGTTTAGTCAGGGGCATTGTTGTCCTTAATCTCCTGACTAATGACACCCTAATCTCCTAGTATAAAAGGGTGAACTCTCTCTTTGTATTGTAATGGAGCCGTCTGATTATTAGTCGATTACTGCTGCGGCCGTGGATGTAGTAAGGCATCTTGCCTCCGAACCACATAAAAAATCCCTGTGTGTTCTTGTTATTGATCTTTTCTTTCTCCTTTCTTCTTCCTCCTCTGTTGGTTGTCCATCTCTGAAGGTATTGCGTTTCCTAACAAGGGTGCAGCTAAAATTGGAAGGCTGGCAGTCAAAATTTCTATCTCAAGCTGGTAGAGCCGTATTGATTGACTCAGTCCTATATAGTATGCCAGTTTTCCTTACCGAAGTCACTTTTATCCCAAAGAAGGTGATCAGTTTCATTGACCGGCTATGTGCAAATTTTTTTTTGGTATGGAGAGAAAGGCACCAAACGCAGGCATTGGGTAGCATGGTCAGATATCCAGAGACCTAAGTTAGAGGGAGGTCTGGGAATCAGAGATCTACAGTGGGTTCAGACTTCTTTGGCAATCAAAACCCTTTGGAACATTGTTCATGGGTCTTCTCTCTAGTCCATGTATGCTAGGCGTAGATTCATCAAGGCCCATCTAACCAGCTCTTTCCTTTTAATCTTCACCTCTTATTTTCACCTGATGCATTTCCTTCATTCCCTTCTTTCCCCCTTTTCTCGATGCCAAGGTAGGGGTTGTTCACTACTAGGAGAAATCAAGAGCAAACATCATTCCCCTTGTTTGCTCTTCCATATTGGACTCTACGATTCATCTTTCAAGTTCCCATGTTCTGGACTCTACGAAGAACATTTCTTGTTCTTCTTTTCAATCTTATTCGTCTGATTCACTTAGTTTCCCAATCTATGTGGTAGCTATGATCCCTTTGTGTGGGTGAAAGATGTTAGAACAGGTGCTATAGATTCAGAGGGGGGGGTGAATGAATCCCCTTATAAAAACTTGTCCAAATATAAAACTAAAGCGGAAATAAAATCTTAACTGGAGATGCAGCAACCTTCACTCTTAGTGAAGAGGTTTATCTGTTGAGCAGAACCCGAATTCAATCGGTGTAGGACAAGAAGTCCTCTAACTCATCTATCAAGCACATCACAGGCAAGGGAGATATTCAATGTAATTCATAAACAGCTGAGCAAAGAAAAAACATGCGATACCTGTGAATGGGGTAGATGAAACGGAAAGATACACCACAATCACAACCACTGCACAGAGGATTTTTAGGAGGTTCGGCCAGACACAAGTCTGCCTACGTCCACCCCACACTCCCAACCGGAATGTGGATTCACTAAAACTGCTGGGCAACACAGCTTGCCAACATACGCTGTCACACAGCTTTCCAGAGGACCAGGCTCCTCTCTTCCTCCAACCCAGGAGAGAAACACCAGTGACCCACGGCCACGAAAATCCAGAGACCAAGGTCTCTCTTCCTCCTACCCGAAGGGAACACCCAAGTGAGACCCTGTCACTTGCAACCAGAGGACGAGTCCTCTCTTCCTCCTAGCCCGGAGGGAACACCCAAGTGACACCCTGTCACTTGCAACCAGAGGACGAGTCCTCTCTTCCCCCTAGCACGGAGGGAACCTCTAGCAACCCACGGTCACTATAAACCAGAGACTCACGTCTCTCTTCCTCTATACCAAGAGGGAACCCACAAGACAGCCCCCAGCTGCTTGCTGACCAGAGGTGAAGAACCTCTCTTCTCCTGATGGCACAGGAGGAACCCGTTCTAACAAGAGACACAGAAGAACAATAAAGAAACCTTAAAGAAAAGACAAAAACAAGACAAGACAGTAGAATAGGAATGAAGCTCAGATGGCTCTGGATTTGATCCAAGCAGCCAGGCTCGAAGGACTGATCTTCAGGATTCCTTCTTCTATGCTCACTCTCTTTTTCTTCTCACGAATACTTCCTTTTTCTTTCTTCTTCCTCTTCTTTCTGCTCTCTGATGTGCTTGGGCACTGCTCTCTCTGCTGCTCACGGCTAGGACTCCTTCTCTTCTTCACTGCTAGAGTTTCTTCTGCTTCAAGAGTATATCTTTCTCCCTCGGAGGCTGAGGCAGTATATTTATAGCCGAGATGAAAGGATGGGGCGGTGTTGCCCTAGTGAGCTTTGACTGGTCCACGTGGTATAATTTCTTTCCATGTGTCTTCTGGAGCTTTTTCTTCTTTTGCCCACGTGTCAGCATCCTGGTACCTCGTCCATCCTAGGATCACGAGCCAGGCACTTCGAATCACGTGCCAGACACGGTCGCAGTTCACGTGCTCAATGATAGCAATCTGACTTGTTGCGTTGACTCTTCCAACTCGTGGCGTTGACGCACAGAGTAATCCAGGAGCTTCTTTCTTGATTGTTTGAACAGTTGTGTCCACGCCACTTGATAAAGGCGTTGACGCACTGTCATCACTGCATTTACTCTTTGCTTGAACATATTTGAATTTGTCCCACTGCGTTGACCCTGCTAGGGATAGCGTTGACGCGTTGAAGACAGCCAGGGCCCCTTTCTTGAACTGCTACGTCGACGCTGCCAGTTGGTGGCGTTGATGCACGGATGAGAATCAGAAGTGTGTATTGGCCTCTCTTCCGCCGCTGCGTCGACGCTGCTTGTTGGTGGCGTTGACGCACGGATGAGAATCAGAAGTGTGTATTGGCCTCTCTTCCGCCGCTGCGTCGACGCTGCTTGTTGGTGGCGTTGACGCGTTGAAGTATTTCAGACAAGGCCTCTGCTTCTTGAGTGGCGGAGTTGACGCAGCCTTTGCGTAGAGTTAACGCTGTGAAGAGTATCCATGGATGCATCTTCACTTGCTGGTTTACTTGCTGCGTTGACGCAGTGGAACAGCTGGGTTGACGCTATGCCGCTCTGTCTAAGCAAGGCTCGTGCATGTTCTGGTTGGATGCACTAGCGTCGACTCTGTTCCTTTCTAGCAACAAGAATGAAATCAAATGAAGGTATTATAGAATCAAGATTTAATTCATCATTGAATTGAATACATCATTCATATCTCATGGTTGTCCAGATATATATCAGTGATATATATATATATATATATACATATGTGTATATTCCACGGAGATAATACACTGCTCAGCACTCAGCATCATGTGCTTTAAAAATAATATTGAGCTACTGTGAGCATATAAGACAAAGGACATTTAAGACAAGATGCACGAGCACAATATTAAAACATGAATATTAAAGTATGCATGAACCAAGTGCATCCAACCAGAACATGCACGAGCCTTGCTTAGACAGAGCGGCATAGCGTCAACCCAGCTGTTCCACTGCGTCAACGCAGCAAGTAAACCAGCAACTACTGCGTCAACGCAGTGTCCTTGAAGCGTCAACGCACTGCATGAACAATTAGCCACTACGTTAACCCAATTTAGCCATATTCATGAATTAGCTATTCAAGCAAACAATCAGATATTTAAGCAGTCAAACAGTCATCTATATTGATTAGCACACCTCACAACACCTCAGTGTGACTCATGGTGTGTCAGCCATCATCAAAACCACACAGGGGCACAACAATCTCCCCCTTTTTGATGATGGCAACACTATGAGTGTATACTAACTCAGATTAGAGTCTTCTCCCCCTTTGCCTTCATCAAAAAAATGAAGTAGGGAAAACAATTCAGTAAAGCACAGGAATGTTATACTTCCCTTTGGATTGTTGATGGTTCGAAGGAGGCCTTTTCTTTGGAGTCAGCTATCTTCCAAATGTATCCTTTCAAGAGCTTCTTCCCCTGTAGATATGTCATATCTTCAATCACACAGGTGCACTGAAGTATGAAGAACTCAATCATGTAAGGAGTTAGGAGCTCAAAAAAATGCATGAATCAAGTCTCCCCCCCTTTTTTTTTGAATTATGGAAAGAGCAACTATTTTCTGACACCAATTGAAAATTTCTGACATAACAAATTTCCCTTAACGAAGTGGAGCATAGCAGCAAGCACACAAGGAGTTCGAATTAGATCTGATTCCAGGACTGCAGGAGTCGACCCATGGGGTCGACCCATGAATACAGCAAGCAGTGACTTATGCATCAGAACATAAGGTCATCTCAGTAAAAATAACATTGAAAATTGACTATCTGAGTGCAATTAACTATATGAATGCAATCAAAAATCGTCAACTAAAAAGATGTTATGAATGCAGTGCAGTTAACTATATGAGTGCATAGTCATTGACAATTCATGTAGGATATTGAAACTATGCATGAGTCAAAACCTGAAAGGCATGTTATGCATTTAGTTTGACTAGCTCCCCCTTAGTCATACAACCCTTATGCATCCACCATGCTTATGCAGGCCCAAGATATGAGTGGAAGTTAACAGTTGGGACCAATTGATAGAATTGAGTGCTAAGGAAATAGTCAGATTGGTCTGAATGACTGGAGTCTGATATGAGAGAGTAAAAAGAATTCAGATAGAATGAGAAAGATTTTCAATGGAATATCAACTTTCATAAATCTGATTTAAACAGATGATTACAGACTCTTCCATCATAGAAACCTATGAATGAACCTACGTTGACAAACCAGATCAGAATTTTATGTATGCAAGGTTTGAACATGAGCCTTTTCTACTCATATCTGAAATCACTTTTCTTAATAACAAGTGAACCAAGTTTTCATATTGAGAGACCTTTTTAACCTTCTTCATTCTTACTCACTTAATTTCAGAGATTTCCTCAAGAAATGCAATCGATAGTATTGAGGATAAACAAACAAGAAACCATTTATTTCTGTCAAAGTTTCTATTGAAAGAAGATTCTTTTCCAAACAATTTCAGATGATATGCTAGATAGGCAGCGAACTTTTAACAACAATATTCAGGAGCAATTAAGTTAAGTACATCCTTACAACTGGAGGATACACGTTGTTTAGACGCCAGTATCCCTAAGTGCTTGGAAGGACTAACTGTCATGCTTCTTAAGAACAGAGATAGCATTTACACCTCATGACACATTGAAACTCATTTCTTTGATGAGGGACATGTATTTCTCAGTGTGCCTGCCATTGTTCTGCCAGATTTTTAATCAACACATTTAAGCAGAGTTAACTATGGCACTTCATGACATATCTTAATTCATTTCTTTGATGAATGAAATGTGTTTCTCAGTGACCAAAGACATTGCTCTGACAAGATTTGGTATTTGACATAATCCATATTCCCTGATGTTTAAAAACAATACATATTTTCATACAAATCAGTCAAGGAGAATCATGATTTCAGAATTTCAGATTTCAGAAGAGTTTAAAAGACACAACATGAAAGGGTTGGTTAAGGTTTATTAAGACTAACTCAGATATTTTCAGGAAGAATTCATAAGCAAACACAAGAAATACATGAACCTTCAACCGGCTGAAAGCTTCAGACATTCATAGTCCTATATGATAGAAATTTCCTTAAAAACATTGTTTTCAGATTTATGATCAAGATATGCGCAGAGAAATCTTTCTGGGACTTCAAGGAAGGCAAGAGCATTTTTCAGGTACAGCCAAGTCAACAAATGCCAATGGATACCAATTGATAGTATGAGTGACAATGGCTGACAAGAGTTGAAACAAGAGGCTGAAATACAATGTATTTCACAATCACCAAGGAGTTTATCAAGATTGCAGTTCAAACAGGAAGGTGAGTATTAGTCATCAGACATGAGCTTTGATGAGAGGTATGATGGTCACATGCAATTACATGAATGAATAATGAGAAATGCTCCCCCTCACTAAATGCATAAACTGAAACCCTCCCTTTTCGTTTGAAAATTTTCATGATTAAATGATGCCACTCTAAGATGCAATTAGATGCATTAACTACTCATGAAGGGCATGAAGACCCTGAAGGGTATTAGACTAGTCAAATGTGCATGATATGCAGTGCAGCTCCCCCTGATGGTATGCATTCAAAACTTTTAAAAATCATTCATGAGTCATAAATTCTAGATGTATGCAGTCACAGAATGAGCATATCCAGACGCAACAACTATTGCATGGAAATGCAAACATGCATGTTTAAACCACTAATTAACAAATCTATCTATATACCTAATGCCATCTAAGCAGACTCATTAAAAAGTCAAGAGACTTACCTGAGAAGTGCATGAGTGGGGTTTACCTTCTTAGGGTGTCTTGGTTTATTTGCCCCTTTTATTTCTCGTTCCCAAGACACACCTGCAAAAAGTTTCTCACTTGGCACATTTTGGTACCCAAGTTTCCTTGGGTCCTGCAGGGTTAGTGGCATTTTGATGGGATGTTTTCCAAGGCTTCTGAGCCATCATATCATCATGCTTTTTCATATAGCAACTAGGCATGGAATGTCCAGACCGACCACAATAATCACATGAACCACTCGGTCTGAATTTCTTACTATGCATGTAAGCAGGTGTGCTAAATTCATGAGCATGAATGTTTCTATTTTTACCACCACTTTGTTTCAGATGGTCAGAAAACCAGCAATCAGTCACCTTGTGACCTTGCTTTCCACACTCAAAGCATGTGAGGGATTTTCTTGTTTGAACAGATTTGTTCCTACCAAACACACTTTGTTTAACAAATTTAGAGGTGACCTTCTTTCTCTGAGAATGCCAGCAGTCTTTGACTGTATGGCCAGGTTTCTCACAGTGATAGCAGAAGATGGAATTTCTTCTACCAACATTAAGCCAGCAGTCAACCGCCCTATGGCCTGACTTGCTGCAGGTGGAACACACCATGTGTTGGCCCCTGGACCCATTTTTGTTCCTCTTAAAGACATGCTGATTTTCATACAAATTGACATGATTAGAATTTGAAAAATATGTGCCTTTACCTTTGGCAAACCAACATTGTTCACTAACATGACCTGTTTTTCCACAATGATAACAATAACTTTTTCTTTTCTGTTCAACAAGACTGTTTTTGTTATTGTACTTTCTAGCATGCATTCTATCATCCTGTTCCATCAATTTACATTCATGCATCAAGTGACCAACCCTGTGACAGTAATGGCATGAAATTTTCTTTTTATTTGTATGAATGTGTTTGTTCAATTTAGGCACAGCATTCTCAATTTTATCATGAGAGTTCCTTGAATCTTTGTTCTGAACATGAACAGTCTTTTTCTATTTTTGAACTTATTTCTCAGACTTAGGGCTGTCAGTGGAATTTTGATTCTTCTTAGCACTAAATTCAAAAATAGGCACATTCGATGTGCTGCCAGACATAGAGCTACACACGAATGAAGTTTGAAGCTTACTTTCAAAGCTCTTTTTATTTATTGGTTTGTAGCCCAAACCCTCTCTTCGGAGATTCACTTTAGATCCAAGAATTTTATCAAGATTTTCTTTTCCACTGACAAATTTCTCAAGAGATTTCCTCAATTCTGTAACTTCTGATCCAAGCTTTGATACATGGATTTCATATTCATCAGCTTTCTTTTTATAGCAAACAGCATCTTCTTTCAACATTTGATTAACAGTCCTAAGACTTTCAATTTTCTGTTCAGCTTCCATTAGCTCATCAGAGCTATCCAGGCTAACACTCTTCCCTTTTTCAAGAGTGATAAGTCTCTCAGACATAGCTGTATTTAACTGTTTTAGCTTGCAGATCTCCTGTCTCATTTTACCATTTTATTCCAGGATTTCATCATCAAATTTCAAAACACTTAAGGAGGTCTGACATTCACTAAACACTTCTTGTTCATCTTCAGATTGAAGATTTTCAAGCCTTTTCTGAAGTTCTGAGTTTTCTATTCTGACATTCTCCAAAGTTTCAGAAACCAATCTATTTTCACTTTCAAGGCTCACTGATTTAGATCCAGATTCCTCAGTTTGTTTTTTGAGTCTAGCATTTTCAGATTTCAGATATTCCAGATCTGAAGTAATAGAATCAAGATCAGTCAGCTGTCTTCTAAATATCTGATTTTCAATTTTCAGAGTATCATTGTCCTCACCAGTAAGTTTAGAATTCTCAAACCTATCTAACCATTTTTTCATAGATGTGTTTTTCTTGCTCAATTTATTGCTAGATCTTAACAGCTTGGAATAAGCATCTACCCAATCATCTAAGGTATAGTCCGCAAAGGGATTTACCTGAACTTCGTTCTCTTCTTTATCACTGTGGCTGCTGCTATGGTCGCTCCCATCAGCCATCATGCAGTTTTCCTTCCCTGTTCTGCAAGTTAGTTTCATCTTGTCCAGAATATCCCTAGCAGACCTGGAATCATGAAGGCAAAAGTGTAAGGCCTTGTTAATGGATGCTTTTATCAGATTTATAGCTTTCTGATTTTTTCTATGCATTGATCTATGATGATCAGTCCATTTGGACTCTTTTCGTGGTAACCTATGAGGACCATGAGTAATTAACTTCCACAAATCGGGATTATCTAGATTGACGTAGTTACGCAAACTACTGAACCATGAATCAAAGTTAGACCCATTGAAAACCAGTGGAAGAGCCATTTATAGGCTATGACCAATTAGACAAAAAATCAAGGAGCAGCAAACTGGAATAAGCACCGAGAAGCACGAGGATCACTGCAGATCGTTGGATCTTGAAGCAGTAACCGCTCTGATACCAATTGTTAGAACAGGTGCTATAGATTCAGAGGGGGGGTGAATGAATCCCCTTATAAAAACTTGTCCAAATATAAAACTAAAGCGGAAATAAAATCTTAACTGGAGATGCAGCAACCTTCACTCTTAGTGAAGAGGTTTATCTGTTGAGTAGAACCCGAAATTCAATCGGTGTAGGACAAGAAGTCCTCTAACTCATCTATCAAGCACATCACATGCAAGGGAGATATTCAATGTAATTCATAAATAGCTAAGCAAAGAAAAAACATGCGATACCTGTGAATGGGGTAGATGAAACAGAAAGATACACCACAATCACAACCACTGCACAGAGGATTTTTAGGTGGTTCGGCCAGACACAAGTCTGCCTACGTCCACCCCACACTCCCAACCGGAATGTGGATTCACTAAAACTGCTGGGCAACACAGCTTGCCAACATACGCTGTCACACAGCTTTCCAAAGGACCAGGCTCCTCTCTTCCTCCAACCCAGGAGAAAAACACCAGTGACCCACGGCCACGGAAATCCAGAGACCAAGGTCTCTCTTGCTCCTACCCGAAGGGAACACCCAAGTGACACCCTGTCACTTGCAACCAGAGGACGAGTCCTCTCTTCCTCCTAGCCCGGAGGGAACACCCAAGTGACACCCTGTCACTTGCAACCAGAGGACGAGTCCTCTCTTCCTCCTAGCCCGGAGGGAACCTCTAGCAACCCACGGTCACTAGAAACCAGAGACTCACGTCTCTCTTCCTCTATACCAAGAGGGAACCCACAAGACAGCCCCCAGCTGCTTGCTGACCAGAGGTGAAGAACCTCTCTTCTCCTGATGGCACAGGAGGAACCCGTTCTCACAAGAGACACGGAAGAACAATAAAGAAACCTTAAAGAAAAGACAAAAACAAGACAAGATAGCAGAATAGGAATGAAGCTCAGATGGCTCTGGATTTGATCCAAGCAGCCAGGCTCAAAGGACTGATCTTCAAGATTCCTTCTTCTATGCTCACTCTCTTTTTCTTCTCACGAATACTTCCTTTTTCTTTCTTCTTCCTCTTCTTTCTGCTCTCTGATGTGCTTGGGCACTGCTCTCTCTGCTGCTCACAGCTAGGACTCCTTCTCTTCTTCACTGCAAGAGTTTCTTCTGCTTCAAGAGTATATCTTTCTCCCTCGGAGGCTGAGGCAGTATATTTATAGCCAAGATGAAAGGATGGGGCGGTGTTGCCCTAGTGAGCTTTGACTGGTCCACGTGGTATAATATCTTTCCACGTGTCTTCTGGAGCTTTTTCTTCTTTTGGCCATGTGTCAGCGTCCTGGTACCTCGTCCATCCTGGGATCACGAGCCAGGCACTTCGAATCACGTGCCAGACACGGTCGCAGTTCACGTGCTCAATGACAGCAATCTGACTTGCTGCGTTGACTCTTCCAACTCGTGGCGTTGACGCACAGAGTAATCCAGGAGCTTCTTTCTTGATTGTTTGAACAGCTGTGTCCATGCCACTTGATCAAGGCGTTGATGCACTGTCATCACTGCGTTTACTCTTTGCTTGAACATATTTGAATTTGTCCCACTGCGTCGACCCTGCTAGGGATAGCGTTGACACGTTGAAGACAGCCAGGGCCCCTTTCTTGAACTGCTGCGTCGATGCTGCCAGTTGGTGGCGTTGACGCACGGATGAGAATCAGAAGTGTGTATTGGCCTCTCTTCCGCCGCTGCGTTGACGCTGCTTGTTGGTGGCGTTGACGCACGGATGAGAATCAGAAGTGTGTATTGGCCTCTCTTCCGCCGCTGCGTCGACGCTGCTTGTTGGTGGCGTTGACGTGTTGAAGTATTTCAGACAAGGCCTCTGCTTCTTGAGTGGCTGAGTTGACGCAGCCTTTGCGTAGAGTTAACGCTGTGAAGAGTATCTGTGGATGCATCTTCACTGGTGTGTGGACGCTTTAAGCTCCCAGCGTCGACTCTGTTCCTTTCTAGCAACAAGAATGAAATCAAATGAAGGTATTATAGAATCAAGATTTAATTCATCATTGAATTGAATACATCATTCATATCTCATGGTTGTCCAGATATATATCAGTGATATATATATATATATATATATATATATATATATATACATATGTGTATATTCCACGGAGATAATACACTGCTCAGCACTCAGCATCATGTGCTTTAAAAATAATATTGAGCTACTGTGAGCATATAAGACAAAGGACATTTAAGACAAGATGCACGAGCACAATATTAAAACATGAATATTAAAGTATGCATGAACCAAGTGCATCCAACCAGAACATGCACGAGCCTTGCTTAGACAGAGCGGCATAGCGTCAACCCAGCTGTTCCACTGCGTCAACGCAGCAAGTAAACCAGCAACTACTACGTCAACGCAGTGTCCTTGAAGCGTCAACGCACTGCATGAACAATTAGCCACTACGTTAACCCAATTTAGCCATATTCATGAATTAGCTATTCATGCAAACAATCAGATATTTAAGCAGTCAAACAGTCATCTATATTAATTAGCACACCTCACAACACCTCAGTGTGACTCATGGTGTGTCAGCCATCATCAAAACCACACAGGGGCACAACAAAAGAAGTAAATACTTATTTTTCTTTTCATCATACCCCAGTAGGTCATAGGGTACATACGACTTCTTTTCACCTTCGAGGCAAAGCTTTGGACTGGTTTGGGAGTCTTCTTACTTCAAGACCTTCAGTTTCTTGGTTGGACTTAGTTGAAGCATTCAATTTCTATTTTAGATCTACCAATAGTCATCACCAGATTTCATTCTCATGTTCTCATGTTCCTAGCACCATTCATGAGGTTCCAAGCATAAGGAAACAGAAGATCGAAATACAAGATAATGTAGATTCTAGAACTGATCATGTTGTACGAGTTGGTGCTGCACAGGTCAACTCCGGTGGGGCTTTTAGTACATCATTGCCCTCCCACAGAGCTCCCCCTCCCACCCCCTCCTACTCCCACCGAGCACCCACCCTCCCACTGAGCCCCCCCTCCTGCTCCCACCGAGCTCCCCCCCCTCCCACAAAGCTCCCCCTCCCCCCTCCCACTAAGCCCCCTCTCCCACCGAGATCCCCCTCCTGCTCCCACCGAGCCCCCCTCCTGCTCCCACCGAGCTCCCCCCCCCCCCACAGAGCTCCCCCTCCTCCCCCCCCACCGAGCTCCCACCGAGCACCCACCCTCCCACTGAGCCCCCCCTCCTGCTCCCACCGAGCACCCACCCTCCCACCGAGCCCCCCCTCCTGCTCCCACCGAGCTCCCCCCCCTCCCACAGAGCTCACCCTCTTCCCCCCCCTCCCCCCCTCCTCCTGCTCCCAACGAGCCCCCCCCACTGGAACCCTCTCATATGCCCCTCCCCCCTCCCACCGAGCTCCCCGTCCCACCGAGCTCCACCCCCTCCCACAGAGCTCCCCCTCCTCCCCCCCCTCCCACCCCCCCTCCTGCTCCCACTGAGCTCCCCCCCCCCCCACAGGAACCCTCTCGGATGCCCCTCCCACCGAGCTCCCCATCCTACCGAGCTCCAGCCCCCCCCCCCTTGCTGGCCCCTCCCCCTCCCAGACCAACCTCCCCTGCCACCCCTCTGCCACAAAAACCCCCATCACCGGAACCCCTCCAGGATGAAAAAAAAGACAATAGCACCATGGGCAATGGCCGACGACCTCTAGCGAAGAGTGAGAGGGAGAGGGAGAGGGGGAGGGGGAGAGAGAGAGGGAGAAGGCTTACTGGACCGACGAGGGCGACAACGAGGACGGCGAGGACCGACAAGGTCGACGGTGAGGATGGCGCGGGACTGGTGGGGAGAGCGAGCTCCGGCGACGGCGAGGATGGCACGAGACTGGCGAGGACAGCAAGCTCCGGCGACGGTGAGGATAGCACGGGACTGGCGGGGAGAGCGAGCTCCGGCGACGGCGAGGATGGCGCGGGAATGGCGGGGACTGCGAGCTCCGGTGACTGGGAAGGGGGAAAAAAGAGTGAGAGGGAGATGGGGGGGAAGGGGGGGAGGGTTTCTAGAGGGGGGAAAAGACCGTCTCAGAAGGATTTGAAACAGAAAGTTTTTCCGTCTAAAATTACAGACTGATTTCAGACTGATTTTATTACTGTCTGTAATTTTAGACTTATATTCAGACGATAAACATATCCGTCGCATAGTTTCAATATTTTAGATTCGTTTGTAATTTCAGACTTATATTTAGACGGATAAGTTCCGTCTGAAAATTCCATCTCTAATCCCGCTTTTTTAGTAGTGGGGGAAAGAGGTGAATAAGGGGGCGATGACTGATCTAGACACCCTGACAAGAAGAGGTCTCAAATAGGGGCAGTCCGTTATGACCTGATTCCACAAGAGAAAAAGTAATGATAATACAAAGGAAAAAGAAAAGAGAAGGAGCAAAAGAAAAGCAAAACCAAAAGCTCATTCCGAAAGTCCAAAAGTGTAAAAGCTCGAAAAGTATGAAGCTAGGCATGGCAAGAGTGACAGTACAGTTTTCCCGTGGGACTTCATGAGCTCGGTCGTACGCGTACCTAGGGTGGATGAAGGTTCGATGACAGACACAAAGTCCCGGTGCAACAGACTAAATGTCCGAAGGGGTTGTCATGAGAGGAACTCAAACCCTAAAAAAACCTCAATACCTAGCCTAAGCTTACCTCCCAAATTCCTTTTTCTTTTTTAGGACTAAAACTATACCCTGGGTATGGCCTCGGTAGAAGCACCATTGCAAAGGTTGGCCCTGGCGAGGGTTTGTCACTTTAAAAGCATGTTGGTCTCAGAAAATTCCTAGTGTGATTGGTAGGGCCCTTGTTGCCAAGATGGAATTGGCTTTCAAAATCCAAAAAAATCAAACATTTTAAAATCAAAAAAATCAAATATTTCAAAATCTAAAAAAAAATTAAATATTTCAAAATCCAAAAAAATCAAATATTTTAAAATCCAAAAAAATCAAATATTTCAAGATCTAAAAGAATCAAATATTTCAAAATCCAAAAAATCAAATATTTTAAAATAAAAAAATCAGATATTTTAAACTCCAAAAAAAATATTAAACATTCTCAAAAAAACCTAACAAAAATCAAAACAACATCATCCTTGCATAGCATGCACTTACATTTCATATTTGGTTACTGCATCCTTGCCTATTTAATAAGGCTCCACCCCGTTGACCAAATATCAAGAATTGGTCACTCTCTAACTTGCTGAAGGCAAGGGGTTGAGCCTAAGAACATATCTAACTTGTTTTTTATTTTGAATGTGTACAGACATAGGTCCCATTCCCAGGATTCTAAGCTTGCAGTTTCCCTACCTTTCATCCTTAGCGGTCTAATGATGGACAGCTTAACCCGCCCTTACGGTCATCCGAGGACCATTTGCTTCACCAGAGAACCAGGATTCTCAGTTTTTTGTCTTCCCCCTCTAAGCGGTCTATCGCTAGACCATTAGCGCGCTCCTGGGGGTCCAGTAGGCGACCGTATGGTCCACCCGAGAGTCAGAAAACTTAGAGTTTTTCTGCGTCTTTCCCCTTGCGGTCTATCGCTAGATCGTTAGGCGTCTCTGGCGGTCCTTTGCTCGACCGTTTCTAAAACAGAGAACTTTGTCCCTTTTGTCTCTCAAGCCAAAAATTGTGATTCCATTACAAATCCTTCAACACAATCTTATCTTTTATTCATTCAAAGTCATAACACATTATTCTTTCAATGAAATTCAAAATTCATGATCATAAAGCTCAAATTACATTCAATTTTCTATCCACATGAGGCCAGATTTTGCATAATTCCTTCACGTAAGCCCATTATTCCTCGTCGCTCTCCATCACTTCTGCTTGCAAGGTACGGACTCAGCTGATCTCCCACATGGTCAGAGCGCTCCGGACTATATGTTCATCCTCCTCGGTCCCAATCTTCCTAGCTCGAAGGGGAGGGTCGTGTGATAATGCTTGAACCGTAGTGCGAGGTAGCCCGATTTGTAAGTAGCACCGGTGGGGGTTGTAGATCGCCAAGGTAGTGTTCCCCACTAGCTGTAGATCTAGGCCTAGTCACTGGGGTAATCTAAGAGTTGTGCCTTGAAGAGCCCGTGGTCGCATCACGAACTTGTCAATTAGTAAAGTGTTGAGAAAGAGGCGCCAATCATCCCGTATTTTCTTGTCTGCAGTCCGACACTCAACCTGTGAAGAGAATCCAAATGCACCTCCTATGAAGAAGAGTGGGTGGCTCCCAAATAAGCAGCTAGTTGAAGGCAAGTCCTCCTTGGGTAGAAATTTGAGCCTAATTCCCATCCAACACTCAAGGATGATCATTGACCCGAAGAGGGGACCCCCTAGTGAAGCTGAACTTAGGCCTTCATAAAGATATGAAAGGACGGCTTGAGAGATAGATAAACCCCGCCATAACCCACTGATCATGCTAAGATTTTGGATATCTAAGAGGTGGTCGGTGGTGGTAAAGAGTAAAACCCCGCACAAGCAAATGGAGACGGCTTTTGCTATGGCCTAATATTTCCTATATTTGTTTTTGCAATGAGAAGTGATCCATTGAGGTAAGGGTATCAAATGGATATGGCGAAGGCTAATCATGGTTCTATCACTAGACCGTTAGCGCACTCCTAGCGGTCCAGTAGGCGACCGTATGGGCCACCCATGAGTCAGAAAACTTAGAGTTTTTCTGAGTCTTTCCCCTTGTGGTCTATCGCTAGACCGTTAGGCGTCTCTGGCGGTCCTTTACTCGACTGTTTCTAAAATAGAGAACTCCGTCCCTTTTGTCTCTCAAGACAAAAATTGTGATTCCATTGCAAATCCTTCAACACAATCTTATCTTTTATTCATTCAAAGTCATAACACATTATTCTTTCAATGACATTCAAAATTCATGATCATAAAGTTCAAATTACATTCAATTTTCTATCCACATGAGGCCGGATTTTGCACAATTCCTTCACGTAAGCCCATTATTCCTCGTCGCTCTCCATCACTTCTGCTTGCAAGGTACGGACTCGGCTGATCCACATGGTCAGAGCGCTCCGGATTGTACGTTCAGCCTCCTCAGTCCCGATCTTCCTAGCTCGAAGGGGAGGGTAGTGTGATAATGCTTGAACCGTAGTGCGAGGTAGCCCGATTAATAAGTAGCACCAATGGGGGTTGTAGATCGCCAAGGTAGTGTTCCCCACTAGCTACAGGTCTAGGCCTAGTCACTGGGGTAATATAAGAGTTGTGCCTTGAAGAGCCTATGGTCGCATCACGAACTTGTCAATTAGTAAAGTGTTGAGAAAGAGGCGCCAATCATCCTGTATTTTCTTGTCTACAGTTCGGCACTCAACCTGTCAAGAGAATCCAAATGCACCTCCTATGAAGAAGAGTGGGTGGCTCCCAAATATGCGGCTAGTTGTAGGCATGTCCTCCTTGGGTAGAAATTTGAGCCTAATTCCCATCCAACACTCAAGGATGATCATTGACCCGAAGAGGGGACCCCCTAGTGAAGCTGAACTTAGGCTTTCATAATGATATGAAAGGACGGCTTGAGAGATAGATAAACCCCGCCATAACCCACTGATCATGCTAAGATTTTGGATATCTAAGAGGTGGTCGGTGGTGGTAAAGAGTAAAATCCCGCACAAGCAAATGGAGAAGGCTTTTGCTATGGCCTCATATTTCCTATATTTATTTTTGCAATGAGAAGTGATCCATTAGGCTAATGGTATCAAATGGATATGGCGAGGGCTAATCATGGTTCTCACATCTTTCAGATTGGGTAGGAAGTCCCCCAAGATAAGTGATGGGTCTATGGGTTCAACCTTGTGACACACCAATTCTTCATCCCCCACCTTAGTCTTACGAAGGGTTATGTAGGTCTCTACCTCTTCTATAAGGACAATGGCTTCAAAGGTTGGGAATATGAAAGTGTGTGTTTGAGGGTGCCATAGTTCCACTAGGGCTGAAATGCTAGGCCAATCATAGGAAATTTTCTGGAAATTCTTTGCTAAAACCAACAAATGTTGAAGGTGCCATGCCCTAATGATTGAGGTAACTTCTAAAGGGAGTTCCTTTATCATGGGAGCCACCCACTTCAAGGAAGAACAGCATCTTGGGCTAGGAAGGATGTAGAATAAGGAAGAAAAAGAGAGGAAAAGAAGAAGAAGAAATGCTATGAGAAAAAAGTTCAGAAATTTCAGAATTTTGAAAATAATTTGAACTTACATCTCTTGAAGGACTTGTGCTCTAGTGCTTGGGGATAGAAGTCAACTACTGTAGCTCCCCATACTCTCTTCTAGCCGCCTTTGGCCAGATATAGGCCACCTCTCTCATGGTGCTAGCTTCAAAGCTCATCTTCATGGTGATTTTGGGTGATTTTAAGAGAATTTTTAAGGTTTAAAGCAGAGATTTCTGAGAGCTGCGAATTCTGGGTGTATTTCTAGTTATAGGGCTTTAATTCTAGTCCTAATGCATTAGGATTGAGGCTAGTTTGCTTAAGATTAAGTTATTTCTGAGACCGTAGGAAGTCTAAAGCTATTAATCTGGTTGACCCTATTGTTATTTCTGAGATTTCGCTGGATATCATTCCTCATATTAACTCTTACAGGGAGCCCCCATCATTCCAAAGGTTCAATCGCTTGGGTGACATCGCCCCTGGCCCACAGCTGGCTTTGGTCGACCACCTCCCTGTTGAATCTGAAGGTCTCCCCTCAATTTCTAGAGACCATATCTCTCAAGAAGATATCCTTTCAAGGCGAAAGGAAATTGCTGAGGTTGCTGGATTTAACAATGCGTGAAATATGCAATCTGATCGCTAGAGAGTCTTTACCAGGTCTATGAAGAGGACTGGCTCCGAGGGTAATCTGCGCAAAAACTCATAGTCTTGATGTCTTTCATCATCTGGAACATTAGAGGAATTGGGAATGATATCTCTCAAGGCCATGTTAAATTCTTATCAGATCGCATAGTCTAGACTGTATTGTTTTACTAGAGCCTAAATTAAATGTTTGCCACTTGGATAGAATTTGTAAGAAATTGGGTATGGACAGAGCAATGGCTAATAATGATTCTTCTACTCACATTTGGGTTTTCTGGAAAGCTCCTCTGGATTTATCAATTATCTCTCGTGATGATCAGCAAATTTCGTTTATGCAAACAAATTCAGCTATACCTCTATTTAACTTATCTTTTGTATATGCTAAATGCTTTTTTTCTCAACGAAGAGATCTATGGGCTTCTTTGTTTAATGTTCACTCTCAGACTAATGGACCTTGGCTTGTGGCTGGTGATTTCAACTGCATTACAGATGTCGATGAAAACCTTTGGGGCAACCCCCCTAATCTGGTATCTATCTCAGATTTTAAATCATGCATTTCATATTGTTCTCTTATTGATGCTAGATTTCTAGTTTCTAAATATACATGGCATAACAATCAAAGTGGTGACAAAGCTATTTGGGCAAGGTTAGACAGGGTCTTATTTAATTCTGATTGGATGAGCATTCTACCTGTCTCTGTGGAACATCTATCCAGGGAAGCTTTGGACCATGCTCCAATGCTTGTTAAGTCCATTATTCAGCGCAAATTCAAAAGCAGATTTTACTTTCAAAAAATGTGGACTTTACATGATCAATTCATAAAAGAACTTGAACTTCAATGGCACATCAGCCCTATGGCTTCATCTTCTATTACTACTCTGTATTTGAAATTAAAACACTTGAGGAAATGGCTTGGAAATTGGAATAGGGAGGTCTTTGGAAATGTTCATATGAATCTTATGACTGCTGAGGATGATGTTCTAAAGGCTGAACATACTTATGACATGAATCCATCTGAGTCAAATTACACTAAACTGGAAGAGGCTAAATCTATTCAATCTGCTAGGCTTCTTCAGCAAGAGTGTTTCTGGAGACAAAAATCCAGGGTTCGTTGGCTCATTGAAGGGGATAGAAATACTAAGTTTTTCCACATGACCACTGTGGCTCGCAGGAGGAAATGTTTGATTGCCCAACTCAGAAACTCAACTCGTGTTCTTACTTCTGAGCATGAGGAAATGAAGGGTATTGCTATCCATCACTTTCAAAAAGCTTTCTCTTCTCAGGACCACCACATTACAGACAGTAGTTTGAACTATATTTCAAACTTAGTATCTTCTGATGAGAATGAACTCCTTTGTGTTATTCCCTCTGAAAATGAAATTCGTGAAGTGGTCTTCTCTATGTCTACTGACGGTGACCCCGGTCCCGATGGTTTCACGGGTGCATTTTATCAAAAAGCCTGGCATATCATTACTGATGTTGTGGTTTCTGCTACTCAAGAATTCTTTATTCATCATCAAGCTCTCCCCAGAAGTGTTACATCTACCTTGATTGCACTCATTCCTAAACGGAACAATGCTTCTGATATTGCTGATTACAAGCCTATTAGTCTCTATAATTTTTTCTATAAAATTATCTCTACCATTATTAAAAATAGACTTGCATCCATCTTGCCCAAAATTATTTCTTAGGAACAGTCAGCATTTGTTAAGGGAAGGCAGATTGTAAAGAACATAGCTCTTGCTCAAGAATTGACCCATGAGCTCGACAGGAAAACTAGAGGATGCAATGTCATGTTTAAATTAGATATGGCCAAAGCATATGACAGACTTGAATGGGATTTCCTGGTTTCTATCTTGAAAAGGTTTGGATTCAGCACCCAGTTTATAAATCTTATTGAACACATGGTTAACAAGTGTTGGTTTTCTGTTCTTTTAAATGGAGATCATGCTGGATTCTTTAAATCTACTAGAGGTGTACGACAAGGTGATCCAATTGCTCCCTCCCTCTTTATTATTGCCAAAGAAGTTTTGAGCAGATCATTACTGAATGCTTTTGCTAGTGGTCAAATTGAATGGTTTGCTGGTCCAAGAGGATGTACTACTATTTCCCACTTGCTGTTTGCTGATGACACAGTTATGTTTAGCAAGGCCAGTGTTACCTCAGTCAGAAATCTGCTTACAGTACTCAGAGAATATGAAAGGTCTTCAGGCCAACTTATTAATATTAGTAAATCTCGTTTCTTCATCCACCCCAATGCCAATTCTACTGCAGTTAATCTGCTTAAACAAATCTCGGGCTTTTCTCATCACACTTTCCCTCATAGATATCTGGGATTCCCATTGGTTCTTGGTAGAAGGAAAAAAATCCACTTTGCAGGTATTATTACTACTATTCAGAAACGTATTGAGGGTTGGCATGCTACTTTGCGTTCTCAAGGAGCTAAACTGATTTTGATTAAACACATCCTCAACTCTATTCCTATTTATACTCTAGCATCCTCACCTATTCATGCTGGTGTTCATAATTTAATAGAGAAATATTTTGCTAATTTCTTTTGGGGCTCTTCCAGCCATGGTAACAGACATCATTGGAAGGCTTGGAAAGCTTTTTGTTAGCCAATCCCCCAAGGTGGATTAGCCATCATGTCTCTTAGACATATGGAGCTTGCTCTCCAGGTCAAAATGCTATGGAAAGCATTACATTCTGATACTCTCTAGGCTAAGTACTTCAGGGCAAAATACATTAAATGATATCATTTGGCTGATGTTCAATTCAAAAACATGAAGGGCCATGCTAAACGTTCTTGGGTCACTGCTCAGGACCTTATTCTTCAACATAAAAGAGTTATTGTTGGAGATGGAAATTCCACTAACTTTTGGTATGATTTCTGGTTGGGAAATCAGTCTTTAGCTTCTTATGTCCCTACTGATCTCATCCCCAATAATAAGGTGACCGTCAGGGATTGTCTCTTATAGCCCTCTGATGAGGAAAAATATCTTATTCTCAGGTTTTTTCCTACTGATATATTCAATGTCTTACAGCATATCACCATGTCTTCTATTTCTGATAAGAAAATCTGGAGCCTTTCTTATTCTGGAGACTGTTTAGTTTCTTTTATTTATAGAGTTTCATGTTCTTCTTCTCATTATCCGAATGCTATCACCTGGGGTAATCTTTGGTCGAATTGGTTGCCAACTAAAGTTTCTATGCATCTGTGGAAAATTGTAAACAACTGCCTCCCTACTGATGCTAATGTAAAACGGCTGGGTATATCTCTTTGCTCCAAATGCCACTGCTGCAAGGTCCCTCAAGAAGAAGATGTCAACCATTTATTTATCTCCAGTGATAATGCTATTTTTGTCTGGTCCTCTGTCCGGAACATGGGTCTGCAGATTGATGGTAATCAAGCAAGATTTTTTATCCTGAACTCCATGATTAACCTGAAACCTAAATCTTTATATGGGTTGTTTACCCTGGCTGCTATGGGATTTGGTATGTTAGAATTGTGGTCTTCCAGAAACTCTGCTAAATATGAAGGGAAACATGTCTCAAAGCAAAGCATACTGTATAAAACTATTATGCAGACCAAGAAGATATGTGAAATTGTTGGTTTACGTGAAGACAATCTCAGTAGGAGGACTGTTCTGGACAATTTTTTGCTTAAGACCAATAGCACTGTAAGATCTCCTCCTAAAATTATTAAGTGGATGTCTCCTCCTTGGCCTTTTCTCAAACTCAATACCGATGGAGCTTGTAAACTTTCTAGTGATTCTGGTGGTAGTGGGGTAATTCGCAACTCTAATGGTCAAATCATTCTTGCTTTCTCTCACTATTATGGTCAGGCCAACAATCTCATAGCTGAAGCTAAAGCCCTGTTGGATGGTATTGCATATCTTTGCACTATCAGCATTCTTCCAGCTATCATTAAGTGTGACTCGAAAGTTCTTGTGCAAATTACTAATAAACAAGCTCAATGCCCCTGGTCTATTCTTGTCTTTATCAGAGAAATTTGGAGATCTATTCCTCATCAGAGCACTATTTCCCACATTTCCAGAGAAGCTAATAGTGTTGCTGACTCATTAGCCTCTTTAGCCTGCATTAACAAGTGTAATTCATTTTATTCGCATACTGAGCTACCGAAGATGGTTAAGGGTGCTGCTCGTTTGAACAGGCGAGGTATGCCTAGCTTGAGATTGATGTAATATGTACTTCCCATTCATTTATTAATGATATTCACCTCCTAGTGATATAATGGTGGAGTGGCCAACCTCCTTACCCCTGGTAAGGGGGGCACTCTCCCATTCTTTCCCTAGGTAAGGCTTTTAAATAATAAAAAAAGCTTCAGATTAAGTTAGGATAAGTCTTAGCACGGATTAGGTGCTTCTAGCCCCGAGTTCGGACTCTCACAGAGAGTCCCGTTCGGACTTTACTGGGTTTTCTCCCTAGCGGTCTATCGAGCGACTGCTAGGACCCTCCAAACGGTCGTCAGACGACCGTTTTCTCCCTTTCTTCACCGCCTTCACTCCCGCTTGCCTAACGGTCTATCGTTAGACCGTTTAGTCTTCCTAGCGGCCTTCCAGGAGACCATTTTTCTCTGTTTTGATCAATTTCATTTGTTTGAATCCTCGAGTTCTCTCCCACTATCCCGGTTCTCTCGCCCTCTCTTCTAATCACTTTGTCGGTCCTAGAGGTCATTGTTAGTAAGTCATCATTTGCATTCACATTGCATTTTGAAAAGACAAAAAAAGAATCATATATTCACTAACATAGAGTCATGTACATGTGTCCATAAAAGAAATGTACAAGTCACGCTCCGACGGGTCCCTCCCCTGGACCCCCGCTGTCGTCGGTACCCTTAGGTCTCCTCGTTGGTGGTGCTATAGAGGTGCTTCCCTCCTCGCGGTGTCATCATCTCCGCTCATCCTCCTCAATCCTCCGCTGGCCGGAGGAGCCCGTGAAGTAGTCCCGGTGTCCACCACGTACGCCTATCTGTGACACGCTGTGGGACGACCGTCCGCTAACTAGCCGGAGTGTCCTCTCCAGTGCCCGGACCTCGACTCTCAGCTCCCTCACCTCTAGCTGAGAATCTGTCGCCGCTGCTGCTCCAGCTCTAAGTCTCTCCACCTCTGCATGGAGATGGGCTACCTCGGCCGCCTCGGTCTGGAGACGCTCCGCCTCCGTCCGAAGACGCTCTACCTCACCCAGCGTTGTCGTCAGCTCCCTAGTCTGCATGAGCATTCATCACAGTCAGTCGAATTGCATTTTCATATGGCATTTAAAGGGAAGTCGGTTAGTTGCTTACCCTCTCCGCGAGAGTGGCCTCAGCCTCATCGGCGTGAGGGATTGCTCGAGCAAAGTTGGCATCCCGCTCAGCTCATCCCGCAGGCTACGAAGACGAGGATGGAGCGTCGGGTCCCTGTCGTCCCGCTCCCTCTGCCCGCTGCATTTAGAACTCACAGTTAGTCAAAAATGCATAAACATTTACATTTGAGTCTAAGGTTCATGGACTTACCAGGAGATCCAGGGAGCGCTGGAGGTCATCCCTCTACTACACTGTGGAGTGGAGGAGTCCCTGGAGTTCCGCTATCCGGCCCTGAGGATCTAGCTGCATGTAGAAAGCCAAATGGTCAGTGTATCATTAATAGGTGTCAAAGCATTGGAAGTAATTTAGAAGTTTGAGTTTAGAAGTCATACTGGTCATCGGGACCCACAGAAGACATGATCGCCGTACCTCTGGGCGTAGGCCTTCACGTAGGCCTCATCACTCCTGGCTCAGGCTCTCACTACCCGACCTCTCCTGGTCCATCGCTCTGGTCACCAGTCAATCTCCCCGCTAAGGCCTTTTGAGGGCCGTCCAACCCACTCATCGTCTCTGGATGGGAACTCCACCTTCAGCTGGTGCACCACTCACGTCCTCATGATCAAGCAATGGTGCAATGGCTCGATTATGTTGAGGTAGTGTAGCCACACATCTCGTCCCGCAAATGCCAAGGCCACCTCTACCCATGGCTGTCCTTCGTGACCCTTGTCACGGTACGGTGTCCAGCGCACCTCAAAGGACAATTGAGTCAAATGTCAGCATTCATAAAAGCATTTAAGTGCATTCAAAAGTTTTAGAGTTTGAGGTTTACCAATGCATATGGGAATGTGTCCATGTCCTCTTGGATCACCCGCGTGAGCCACCGTAGTGATCCTGTGTCCCGTACCGCTATCCACCGCCTCGCGATGGGTACTTGGTCCGGATGTACCTCCGTTCCCCACCCAAGGCCTTGGAGGTACAAGTAGCTCCAAACCTGCATCAGTCAGATGTCAGCATATCACAACATATCATAAGCATAATCAAAAGCATAAGCATTTCGAGTTAAGCATTTACCTGAAGAAGAGGTGCGAACCCGCCCACCATCGTCTGCCGATCAGTGGTGCTGAGGGAGTCGAAGTGAAACGTCAGTACTGCAACTCCCCAGGCGTAGCCTCCAACCTCATCCAAATCTCGCAGTAAGGGGAGGAGCCTGACGGTCACTCCATTCGCCCGCGTCGCAAACAATAGCTTCCCAAAAAGCAAAATCAGGAACCGGTGCAGGGTGATGTCCCCCACTGGTCCTGGTCTGGCTGACACTCTCTCTCGAGCTTTGTCAGTCAGTTTCCCAAGGTGCTCCTCTAGTAGCTCACCAACGGCTATCGCTGCTCCCCGTAATCCCAAGCTCTCCTGGAGAGTCGCTCGTCCTAGCATCGAGGAGTGATGACCCAGCCTCATCAGCTCCAACCCGAGCAACTCCCGCGCCTCCTTTCGGTAGTCGGCATGTCTCCACCCCGTCACCGGGGCTCCATGAACTCGAAGTCCCGTGATCCTTGAGACATCCTCGAGCGTCAGGATCATATGTCCCCATGGGAACAGAAAGGCTCTGCTGATCAGATCCCACCTCTCGTGCAGTGCATATAGCAGTGCCGTATCAATCCTCATCACTTCTATCCTCAGTAGCTCGCCAAATCCCATAGCTGCCAGCCTGTCTCTCTGGAAGTCCGACAGTGCGAGGTACACCGCTCGGACCTACAGCCATGAAATCCGAGTCTGTCTCTTCCACTGCATACATTTAAAACAAATTCCCAATAAGTCATTCATATAGTCCATAGATCATACATTGCATTGCATTTCTAAAATAAAAATCAAAAATCACTCTGGTTCCCAAGCGGTCGTGCCCTCGACCATTTCTTATCCACTAGCGGTCGTCCCCTGCACCGTCTGGTTCCCTAGCGGTCACTGCAAGGACCGCTAGGCACCCAGGGAATGGGTGGTGTTCGCCTCATTTCCCCAAGGTTGGAAAATTGCCTTAAAAGGCCTACAAATGTTTTAATGGGTCCCCAAACCCATTCACATGTCATTTCCCTCGCATACATCACACAAAAAAAATGGAAAATGGAGTTTTTGGGCCATTGGCCTACCTCGGATGACCGTCTACTAGCCGGCGCCGTCGGTGCTTCCTCGGCTATAGGCTCGTCATCATTTTCTTCCATGGCCTCCCTAGGCCCCTCCTCTACCGTGGGAATGTCCTCCATCTCCGTTTGGGCCGACGGCCCTTCTTCTCCCTCTGGTGGGTTCACCACCGCCGTGGGTGGCGTCTCCTCCTCTTTCATACGCCACCAGAAGCATTTTAAAGCCCTCTTATTCACCATTTTGGGTGGGGTGGATGCACAGTCACGGTGGTCGCCGGAGTCGCCGAAATGAAGGCTTGGTTGATTTGGAATGAGAATGGGTGAATGAGAGAAGGAAATGCCCGTTCATTTTTTTTGAAATTGCCCAGGGCCATGCGGTCTATAGACAGACCGTTTGTACCCTCTTAGCGGTCTTCTGCTAGACCATTTTCCATCTGGGTCACCGTCCTAAGAGAATGTGAACTACCCTTGCCGAAGCGGTCGATCTCTAGACCGTCAGGAGTCCTTTGCGGTCCTGGCCTAGATCGTTTGCCACAGCAAAATGTTATTTGTGTGAAACGAAACATCTGCTTGATTCTTGATGCTATTTTATTAATGCTTCATATTTTGTTGATCCCTCGAAGATTTAATTGTTGATGGCTAACCCTCTTATTATCAAAATTATAAACGCCAGCATGTCATGTCACTTTCTTGCCAGGCAGGTAAGTCAGGTAAGTATCTCGATTCTTTGGTCTCCTTAATGCATTATTATATGGTATCTATGATGTATTATCTCAAGAACCAGCTGGTCATTCATGTGTTCTGGGATCTGATGTTCCCCTTTAACAAAAATGGTGATGATCTAGGTGCACATGTTTAATCATTGGATAGGCCGTTAGGTTGAAAGAGTTGGGGGATGATGGTTATATCTTGCACGCCGTGGTTGTAGATAGTGTCTTGACCCTGATTTATCCAGTCTAGCAATACTATTCTCGAGTATCTTCCTATTTTTATCCTTTCTTTTCATTCATTTTTATGATTTTTTTTATTTTAGCCCTGCATGCATCATACGCATCTTTGAATATTCATGTGCCCTCATCTGTCTAAAGTGTCTCAATAATGGTGGATAACTATGTATCCATGGTCTCGAGTAAGGAGAATCATTCCACTCTAAGTTGGAAGGTTTCCTTCGGTCTATTTGCTCGGTTTGGTTAGCTGAGAATTCCTATCTGGAGTTTAGTTGCTCATCTCGTTACTTTTCCGTTCTCTCGATCGCCTATCAGCTGTGCGTTCCAGTGAGGAGGTTGGTCGTGACTTTAGTTCCTTTAGTTGTTAGTTCCTCAACGCATGCGTCATTCGGTTTGCAGTTCCTTGAGATTTGGTTCAAAGTTTTCCAGAAGATTCCTATCGCTCGTTGGTTGAGGACGGGTGTCGGTTTACCTTAACGCCCGCTTTTCAGTCCACTTCACTCCATTTTCGCTTCATCTCCGTGTTCCATTTCGCTTTCATTTCACCTCCGCTCGCTCCCCTGCAAAGAGGACGTTAAGGAGGGGCATATGTTGACACCCGTTTTATGACCAATGAGTTGGGTCATCTCCTTATCTATTTTATGATGTCCCGAGTGAAGTCCCGCGATCAATGACACCCAAGAGGGGGGTGAATTAAGTGTTTACAAATTTTAAGAAAACTTTTGGCCTTTTTGAAGATTGTGATAAAACACTACTTAAGAGATTCAAATATATTCAATCACAAGTTGGATTTATCAAAATCTATTTAGTGATGAGATAGATTATGCAAGAAGAACAAGAATAAAACATGAACAACAAAGTACACTAACACTCACGTAGAATGGAGGTAGAGGAAATGGACCAAACCATACAATACAAACCACAATGCACAGCGGTTTTTAAGGTGGTTAGGATGCAACGACGGCAATCCTACGTCCACCCCTCACCAAACCCGTTGAGGCTTCACTGGGGGATAAATCCCCAAATGGAGATGATGCTCCAACCACACATGAAGGATGACGCCTACACACACACACGGGGACACGCCCCAATACACACACACACACACGGAGATGAAGTCTCCATCACGATCCGACAGCCGAATCACCAACACAAACACCTGATGCCACAAGTGCAGCAAACCACACACACGAGACAGAACGGATCTAAATAGACCCACACACACACCAACGCAGATCTAGGAGGATCCACGCACAGACACGAATCAAATACGACACACACACACATGACCACAGATCCAATAACGATCCACACACACACAAGTTCTTCAGTTTATGACGAACACAAATACAACACCCAAAGCATAAAGATGATGAGGCTTAGTTTAGAAAACTCCAGTTTTGGGTTCCCCTTGAATGCATGTTGCGGATCTTGAACTTATCTTCAATCTTCACTTGACCGGAACTTCAATCCGTGCTTGCTTAGCTTTTCTCCTTTCTTGCTTGCTTGGCTTCTCTTCTTTCTCCCTTAGGCACTCCTCTTGGAATCCATGCTTGCTTGCTTGGCTCTTCTCTTCATTGGAGGAGGTTGGCTTCAGATATGCCTTCAATGGGTTGAGAATGGATGAAGAACACTTGCTGCACGGAATACTATTCACGGCTATAGTATCATTCTTCTTCCTCCTTGGACAGCACCCTCTTGATCTCCCTGTGAAGCTCTTTGATGGTTAGGGTTTATGTCTCCAAATGATATGTTTTATAGCCCTTGAATGGTCAATAGATAAGCCCCAGACCAGATCCACAAATCATGGCTTAATTGGGGTCATTAGGATTAAACAAATGGGTGAAGATTCCTCTCCACGAGCTTGAAATCGGAAGTCAACAAAAGGGGCCTCGGGGCTGTCGGTCGACTGGAACACTTGGGTCGGTCGACCTGAAAGTTATAGATTTAAAGCTTTGAGGTGCTGGTAAATTCGGTCGACCGGCCAAAGCACTTCAGTCGATCGGACACTGGGCGGTCGACCGGTCCTCCCTTGGCGGTCAACCTGACTTTCTATAGAGATGAGATTTTCGGTTCTAGAGATTCTGGTCTACCGGCCAAGGTCTGTTGGTCGACCGGAAAGACCTGTACCTACAACAATGAAGTGTTAGCCCAAAGAAACATATCCATACGTCAAGAGCTTCATGTCCTTATCAATTCCATGCATTTTGGGTTTGGTTTAACTTAGTTTATGCATTTATAGGATGCAAAACATTTGAGCATATGTCATAACATGAAGTGGCCTTAAGTACGGTCAATGCTCACTCTTGAAGTTTATGCATGAAATACGTTTATGAACAATGCAAAGGATTTATAGAACCTTCAATTGCAAGCCACATTCAAGCTAAAGGGTTTCATGTTTAAGGTGCATGAGTGAGGTGAATTAAGGAGAGGTATATGAGATACACATGGCGAGATCGATGCTAAAACAAGGTTAGAGTCTCACCAATGGTTCTTGACAGTAAGTGACATATACAACCTGTTTTGGATTGTAGAACAACAAGGTGCTTATCCACACGTTAGGTTCACCAGGTGACGGCCATGAGATTATAAGTTTGATCCTGCAAGTAAGATAGTTAAGGTTAATATCATGCTTGTTCATATTAAAGAGATTATGAAACCTCTTGCCTCTTGTAAAACCAACATATGCAAACCAAGGATCAAGACCATGTAACCGTTACCATTTGCATCTCAACCATACATAGATAACAAGAGCATAAATGTACACAATCATCAAGAACATGTGCAATCAACCACAAGTTTAGTTATCATCACTGAATCACACATTAAGTTTAGTTATCATCAAAACCATAACTCAACAATCATCAAAACCATAACTCAACAATATCCCCATTTTTGATGATGACAAACTTAGTGATGATGATAAACTTAATGATGATACAACAGAATGGGATGACAAACTTAATGATGATACAACAGAAGGACACATATATTCTTCTCCCCCTGTCACACACAATCATCAATTTTTCTCCCCCTTTGACATAATCAAAAAGCAGGATAATGCAAATCTTTCTCCCACAACAGCATTATTAAACAAGCTGGAAGAAGTCAATGAAGCAAGAGCAAATCATTCTCCCTCTTTGAAACAACAATAGCCCAGAAATTAGGTGAAGCAATAGCAAATCATGGACGAACAAATCAATATGATTCCAATCAGATGATGCCAATTGGTATTCTGACATGGAAAGATGATTAGACCTGAGACCAACAAATCAATATGATTTCTAACTTTCTCCCCATTGTCTATTCAATACCTTAAACTTATTGAGCAAGTGTAAAACATTTGAAGTCCATTCAATTTTTGAATTTTCATCAATTTCCAGATTTTTAAATTTTGGTTTGAAATGCATGAAAAGCAACATATGCAAGTGATGACATATGAGATGCACAATCAAACAAATATGTAGTATACATGCAAGACAGCTCTCCCGTACTTATTTAAGAGAGGATAGGTATAGGAAGGGTGCATGAGGGTCATGACAATTAGAATGCACATGTGTAGCACATTGAAGATTATGCAATCATATAGGAGATTCATGCAATTGCTAATGTAGTCAATCAATTTTCTGAATACATAATAAATAAAATTTCTATATGTGTAAGTGAGTAACATGAAAAATAATAGTTGCAATATGGATATTCAGATTTTCAGATCAACATAAAGAAATATTTTACAGACTGCACTTCAATTTTGAGAACAACGTATTGGAGGCTTCGCTCTACCACAATGAGTTTTCACCATCAATTTTTAACTCAACCATTATCACATGATAGTCAGAAGTTTTCAAGAGTGATCAGGTTCAAATAATTCCTTTTTACATGAGTAGACGCAAGGAGCTCACGCCAGAATCCCCGGTTAATCAGAATACTGAACCATTTCACCTCATCTTGAATAGAGGTACTTTAGTCAACACTTTTCAGAAATGAACCACATCACGTCTCAAGTGACATGTGCCCAATTTACTCAATGAGACTGAGCATTGCTCTGCCATTTATTTTCATTCGAGATTTTTCAAAAAGGATAGGTAGGCAGTTTTTTCCTCAACTGTCTCTTCAACATACATGCAGCAAGTTTAACATCTCGAGAGTGTTGAAAAGAAATTCATATATCCTTATCTTTAACACTCATTTTCACATTTTGGCATGAAGTGTACAAATTTGATTCAGCATGTATACCGAAAATATCATGAACACATAATAGTGCAACTCCCCCTAAATAGATGCACTTATGAAATATGAACTCCCCCAGAGTATACGACATGAAACAGTCCAATAATGACTCAAATACAACATTATTTATCAAGAAGATATATGGTCATAGAAATTTCATGGATGGGGGTGAATAACATATAGTATCAAGCAAGCACACAGAGGGATTATATATGCAACATGCAATGCAAATATGCAATGTGATGCAAAATTGCTGATACCAATTGAATGGATACCAATTGAATGAACTAGGTGCAGCTAATGCATGTGTTCTAATGCAATACAACCTATAAGCATATAAGAATCCAATGCAATATGCAACGGCAAGATGCAAGAGCTTATTTTTTAGAGTTTCTGGACAATTTTCACATGAGGGCATTCGTATTCAAATGTTAACAATCAAGCATTTTCCATGACATGGCCTTCATGAACAAGGGTGCAAATATGATCAAGAACAAATAATGCAACCCAATTGTTTCCAAGGATTTATTCAAAAATTGATTTTCAAGATCATTTCACAAGTTTGAAGTGAGAAATCATCCACTAGCCGAATGTTTAGATCATTTGATAAAAAATATATTTTCAATATAATTAGCTCAGGTCAAGGATTCATTCACAAATCAATCATTCACAAGCCAGTCACAATTGTCAAGATCTGGTACGAGACAGAGATTTTAGTCCGAAGACCCAGCTCACGCATAGGGAATGCTTCCAAGTGGACATGATCCACTCTTCCACAGACGCCATTTGATATACCAGATATGCAATTCAATTCAAGTGTGATCATGCAATTCAAATTGAGAATATTCAATATGCAACCACTTCATACACATCTTTAAAGATTTTTAATTTGATTCAATCAATTAGACACATTCATTACAACAAGCTAGTAAATGACAATTCAAGTTTTTAGAATCAATACCTGTCACTTGAGAGTGTCACCAAGTGACAAAGATGGCCATTGCATGAATTGACAAGGTTGAATTACCTTAGTTCGGGAGACAAGATTGGAAGCCTTCAATCACTAAAATCACCAACCTCGCGAAGGTTGATATTTCAGCTTTTATTTTCTTACCTTTCCCTTGAGAATCTATTTTCTTCCAAGCCTTTCACTTGCAATCCAAAAAACAATGAAATTCAGTTTACTCATGAGAGTATTTTAAAGTCTTCTTGCACAATCCCTGCAAAATCTTCACAAAAGGCATTATCAGTAGCTCAGAAATGATATCATTCACATGTACTTGAACCATGAGAAGTCTTTTACCTGATTTGTCTTGTGAGAGGTGGTTGATCAACCTTACCTATTGAACCCATTCTTGGTTAAAAGAGATGCGCGCTTTTCATACCATGTCTTGGGTACTTACTTCAACACGTACAAGACTTTCACCACCTTATACTTGAGTCGATCCTGGAGGTTGTTATACACAAAGTATACCATCTTCTTGTAGCAACTTGAGAGGGTTCTCATCATTTTCATCCTTACAAGGTATTCTTTAAGTTGATTCAAGCTTGGTCATGACTGGCCCCTCATCATTTAGATTTTGGTAATATAATCTGTATCCAAAGAAAGAAATACTTGATTTGTCAATTTTGATTCAAATTTATTAACAATGACATGAAAAAATCTTCTAACGACTAACATCCCCTAGACAGGTTAAGATGCAGTGCATGACTCATGTGTGAACTTGAACATTAAGCCCATATGACGAATGTGGTTGCTCCCCCTTAGTGTGTGCATGAATGCAAGATGGTCAATGAAATTTTAATGTAACATACAATCATTGATGTAATGAAGGCAAGAGAGTTGCATGGGTTATGACATGAGTTCACAATGTTGAACTTTTGCATGACAGGATGTGAAGGCATATGATTGACTCAATGTATGAATTGAAAATTAATTTGAGTGCTCTCAAAATTCCCTTTCAACAATGTGCTATGTGACAAGTGGTATGCACAGAAGTATGCAACTGACTGTGCATGAAATTCATTTGAAGGTGCAAGTAAACTCAATCAATGTAGTGAAATCATGATTTAAAGAATCTTCAAGCTCTTCTTTACACCAAGATGCTATATGACAATTGATATGCGCACAAATATGCAAATAACTATGAATGGAATGGGCAAGAGATAGAAGGAGGACCCGTAGAGATGAGCTCTGGCGATCCTGGAGCCAGGAGCTCGGCTCTGCATGGCTTGCCACCCCTCCTTCCACCTTCTTCGCAGCAATCTTCCCAACCCCTCTCTGCTTTACTGCCAAAGTCACCATCCGCTTTGGAAGGGAGAGGACGTCATCGAGCTCGTTCGCGCTCCAGAGTACCTGCTCCGGTCTCATCCCAACCACAGTCTTGGACCAGTATTTTCAAGACTCTTGCGCCGGTCAATGATCAAGATCAACTCCAGTTGGAATAGCTCGAGCCTTCATCCATTGATTCAAGGAGCGTAGATGTTTGTGAAGCAGGGGATTCTGCAGAGCTGGAGGAGGTTTGGTCGAATTCACTTGTTGGTTATGTGGTGGGACTTTCTTCATCCTTTCTACCGCTTCAAGCTTTCATTAGAAGTAGATGGAGTCCCAATGGCTTCCAGCTTTTCATGCTGGAACATGGTTTCTTCATTTGCAAATTCGATTTAGAGGAGGACTTGAATCGTATCTTGGAGACCTTTTGGACTGTTAAAGGTCATCGTATGATCCTGCGTAGGTGGTCTTCAGATATTTCTTTTGAAGTAGATAGTCTTCAAACCATTCCTCTTTGGATTTCTTTGCATGGTGTTCCCCTGCATTTATGGACAAAGAAATTCTTTAGCCGTATTTGTAGTGTCATTGGGACACCTCTTCATATAGATAAGCTCACGGCATCAAGGCAACGTCTTTCCTTTGCCAGAGCATGTGTTATGGTTTCTACAACCAGTGATCTTCCTGAAGAAGTCTACTTCCAAGATCTTCAAGGAAGGACTCGGAAAGTTTATGTAACTTATACATGGAAGCCTAAAGCCTGTTCGGTCTGTAACTCATTTGGTCATTCAGAGGGTCTATGCTCTGCAAAGCAACCTCCAGTTGAGAATGTACTTAAGCACAAGCATAAGTTTGATAGACAGAAGTTGTTCCATAAGCCACAACACTCATCTGTTAACGTTGATGCTTCAGGCAATAAATAGTTCAATCTAGTTCAGGTCAGTCATAGTGAAACAATGGACGCTGGGTCCAATGGTACTCAAGTTAATGATGTGCAGACTGGTGGCAAACATCCTCTACCAAAGAGAGACCATTCTCAGCAGTTTTTCAAATCAATCTCTACAGGGAATAAGTTCTCAATTCTAGATTCTATAACAGAGTTGCATAATTCAACTCAAGCCAATCTTCAAGTTGTTTAGAATGAGAATGATGGTCCGGGGTCTAATGACAATGTTGCTTCTACTCAGCTTCCTCTAGATCATGTGTATTCAGAGCAAGGGCATCCACCCGATATTCCTTCTGCAGGCAAGTTTTCTCTCAAATCTTTTTTTGTGGAAGGGGATTCGAATTTCAAACCTTCGGCTGATTCGGGTGACTCAAAGTTGGAAAGAGCAGACTTCCTGAGTCTTCAGGAAGTTGTTGAGATGAAGTCAGGGGGAGATTCTCTTTTGCCTTCTGTTTCTAATCATTTACCGCCTATTGTGAAGTGTAAAGGTAAGGCAAGAAATCAGATTGGATTTTCAAAATCAAGGCGATCTTCCCGCCTGTCATCTTATTATCCTTTTACAGGAAATAAGATTATCAAAGATTTTTTGATGAAGTTCATTTGCTGAAATGTTAGAGGATTAAACAAACTAGAGAGACGAGCTCAACTAAAGCTCATCATCTCTCGTTCAAAGTGTGATATTGCTGTCTTTGTAGAAACTAAAATTCACTCTAGAAATTCAGCAAGATTTAAACAAAACATCTGGGCTGATGCAGTTCTTACTCATAATCTTCATGATAGAGGCAGGATATGGGTTCTTAGTAACCCTACGAAGTTCACAACGAGTGTGATCAAGTTCACTGATCAGTTCATTCATTTATCTGTCTTTGATTCAGCAAGGGGAATTAAGTTCTACTTGACTGCTGTGTATGCTTCCAACCTCCTTTCTCAGCGAAAGATTCTATGGAATGACATATTTGATCTGTCCACCTACTGCAATGGTTTACCTTGGATGGTGATTGGAGATTTCAACTCCATCCGGTATCCAAATGAAAAAAATGGGTGGTAATCCTGTTCCCTCAGCCATTCTTCAAGAATTTGATAACATGATTGTTTCTTCTAATCTGGAAGATATTAAAACAATTGGCAATTCCTTTTCTTGGAGTAACTGCTCTATGCCCCCAAATAGGATTGTGGCAAGATTGGACAGATGTCTCATCAATGATAATTGGCTGAACTCTTTCCCTGATTCTTTTGTTGAACTCTCTCCTGAGATATTTTTAGATCATATGATGCTTTCAGTTTATTCTGAGAAAGAGGTGAAAACAGGTAAAAAACCTTTCAAATTTTTTTATATGTGGACTCAGCACCCCCGGTTTCTAGATATTGTGAAGGAAGTTTGGAGGGGGAACTTCAGAGGTACCTCCCAATTTATCCTATGGTCCAAACTCAAAAGGCTTAAAGAAGTGCTCAGAGAATGGAATTCGAGTTGCTTTGGTGATGTCAAAGGTAACATTCAGAAGACTAAAAGGGAACTTCATGATGTGCAGATTAAGCTTTCTTAGATCCTATGAATTCTAATCTGGTCTGTCAAGAGAAGATGCTCAAACAACAACTTTCTAAAGATATCCAAATTGAGGAGTCCTTTGCTAGGCAGAAATCAAGACAGAGTTGGCTAGCCTTGGGCAATTCTAATACCAAATTTTTTATGCAGCTTTGAAGAGCAGGAAAGTGGTCAACTGCATCAAGAAGTGTCGACTAGCAGATGGGAGCTTTACTTTAGATCCTCATGAGATTAGCAGTCATGCAATTCCATTTTTTTCCAAGCTTCTTAATCAATCTTCTTGTAATGATGAAGACTGGAATGTTGTTCCTAAAACTAAGCTGTCAGAGGAGGAAGCTGGACTTCTTAGTGCACCCATCTCAGATGAGGAGATTAAACAAGCCATCTTCCAAGCTCCTAAACATAAAAGCCCGGGCACAGACGGTTTTCCTGTTGAATTTTTTCGGACTGCTTGGAGTATTATTGGTGAGGATGTGTTATCTGCTATAAGGCATTTTTTCTCCACTTGCAGCCTTTTAAAGCAATTCAATTGCACTTTTATATCTCTCATTCCCAAGTCAGATGGAGTAGACTCTTTTGAGCAATTTAGGCCCATTTCTCTTTGTAACTTTGTTTACAAAACAATCTTTAAGGTCATCTCTAACAGAGTTAAGGTTGTCCTTCCGAAGCTCATCAGCAGGAACCAATCTGCATTTATTAAGGGAAGGAGTATACACCATAATGTCCTCCTTGCCAATGATATAGTTAGAGACCTGCATTCTAAGTCTAATGGAAACCTTATTTGTCTGAAGGTTGATCTTAAGAAGGCTTTTGACTTAGTAAACAGAAGGTATCTCTATTATCTGATGAGTAGAATGGGTTTTCTTACAGCTTGTATCAACTGGATTTCAACTTGCTTAGCAGGGCCGACCTTTTCTGTTTTGTTAAATGGTTCTCCTCATGGATTCTTCAATAGCACTAATGGGATTAGGCAAGGAGACCCTTTATCTCCTTACTTATTCACCATTGTTATGGAAGGGCTCACTTCTATGCTAGATGACAAGGTTTCAAATGGAGATATTAAATGCCCCAGGGCTGGAAACTTGCAGATTTCTCATGTCCTCTTTGCTGATGATCTGATTCTGTTTTTGAAGAATGACACTCAGACAATTAACCAAGTGGGTCTTCTACTTCATCAATTTGCTAAGATGTTAGGGCTTAATCTGAATCCTGATAGAAGTAAGGCATATTTAGGGGCCTGTATTCATGATCATCATGCTGTTATTAATCAAATGGGAGTTAGTCAAGGTGCTCTTCCTGTTCCTTACCTTGGATTGCCTTTAATCTCCAAAGCTATCAACAATAATAACTGCCTCCCTATTATTGAGAAAATCAATAGAAGAATTGACTCCTATAAAAATAGATTGCTTTCAAGAGCTGGTAGGCTGGAATTGGTGAAATCAGTCTTATCCTCATATTCTAATTATTGGGCAGCAGCTTTCTCTTTGACAACTGGGTTAACCAATGAGATTGATAAATTTTTAAGGAACTTCTACTGGTCGGGACATTATTCAAAATCACCCTCACATATGGTCTCCTGGAATCAAATCTGCAAACCAAAATCTGAGGGGGGACTGGGCCTTAAAAATTTGAAAGAATGGAATAGATCTAGTTCTTGCATGTTGTTGTGGGAGATTCTTCAAAAAAAAGACTCTCTTTGGTTCGAATGGGTTAAGAACAAGTATCTTCATAAGAAAAATATCTGGGACTTCCAATTGAAGTCTTATTACTCTTCAGCATGGAAGGGGATTCTGCATGCAAGAAGCCTAATTAGGGAACACATCACATTTCAAATTTCTAATGGCCGAGACACTAATCTGTGGTCTGATCCTTGGATTAATGGATGCAGTATCAATCAACTTTATGGTGATTATATCAGAGAAGACCTTGATCTTCCCAAAGATGCTAAAGTGGAGAGTCTTATTTCTGGAAATAATTATTGTCTGCCTGTTGCTCAATCCAGTGAAATGCTGGAACTGTGGGACAGAATTAAATCCATCCCAATCTACAACAATGGCCGAGATGTTATCAAATGGACTCATCCTATGCATGTTCTCAAAACCAGCAATATATGGGAAGTAACAAGGGAAAAGGGCCAAACTATGCTGATTCATGAGTGGATATGGAAGAACCCTACTGCTCAGATGGCATCACACTGCACTTGGCAAGCTGCTCTCCTTAAGTTGCCAACTGCAGATATTCTTCAGTCCAAGGGTTTTTGTCTTCCCAGCATATGTGTCTTTTGTAGGAACGCAAGTGAAACACAAGAACATCTCTTCTTTGAATGCCCTTATTCAAATTGGATTTGGACAAGCATTCTACTTCGGTTTGATCTCCATAGGGATCCTGTAATAGGTATCCATCCGGAAATTGTGAAGTTACAGCATGAATTCAAAGGACTCACTCCTTTGGTCAAGCTAATTAGGATCCTTCTTCGATCCACCATTTGAAAGATTTGGAGGGAAAGATGTTTAAGGATTTTTGAAGACATATCTACCACATCAAGAATAAAGTTGTTCTTAGAAATAATTGAGGACTCGAGAAGCTGTTTAGAATTCTTTGGGCTAAATAGCTTATCTAAGAGACAAAAAGAAATCTTCAAGAAGTTTAATTTTTTAGTTTAATCAACCTTAAGAGTCCACAGTCTGTGTGGTCCGAAGGTTATCATTCACATTGCTAGCTAGTCTAGCAATTTTCTGATGTACAGTTTTTTGCTACTTTAATACAATACACATTACTTACCAAAAAAAAAACTATGAATGGAATGCTTGTACGGACATATGCAAGGTTACATGACTATATGACACAAAGTAAGTTAAAACAAGAGACAATCACTACAGGAAGTGGGAGGGATATCACCTGATCTTCAAATTTAATTTTTGATTTTTCTTCCAACCTGACTTATGCCACTTGGCCTGTGTGCCTTACCTTCTTGATGAAAGCTGATTTCTTACTTTTCATTCCCATGGCACACCTACAAAATAGATTTCTCAATTTACATTCTTAGGTACCCAAACCATCTTGGGTCCTTGTGGGTTAGTAGCAACATAGACATGTGATTTCTAATTTTTTATAGCATTCAAATCATCATTTTTCTTTAAAAAATGATCATGCTTAACATTCCCAAATTTGCTAGAATGATTGGAGGAAACACATGGCATTACATTTTTCCTTCTCATTAGTTCTACTGGTTTGTGTATGTGAGCATGACGTGTTGAGTGAAAACTCTTTTTCTTCATTAGTAACCAGCAATGTGAATTTATGTGACCCCTTTTACCATAGTGATTACAGTGCATGGAAGATTTTGTGGTAAATGATTACTTTGCATTACTCAAAACAGCTTGATTGCTACATGCTCTCAAATCATCATTTTTCAAAATGAAACAATCATGCATCATGTGTCCAAATTTTCCACAATAGATACAAAAAATATTTCTTTTCTTGGATGCATGGGGTTTCACATGAATGTTTCTAGCATTCAAATTGATTTTATGATTTTTGTTTTCTTTTTGAATCATTTAGATATTCACACTATTTTTCAGATTCAATTGGGTTCTTGTTACAATGGGTTGCTGGGAGTAAGATTTAGAGGTGCTGGGTGTACATGTGGTGTGAACAAAAGAAGTGTGTAGCTTGTTTTCAAATTTCTTTTTGTTCATAGGATTGAATCCCAACCCTTCCCTCTGAAAATTCACTTTCATACCCAACAGTTTGTCCAAGTTGTTTTGACCATCCACAAATCGAGATAATGAATTATGCAAGTCCTGGATTTCAGTTTCTAGAGATGTGATGTGCGATTGGGTGTTGATGAGTTCTTCTTCGCAGGAGGCAAGACTGACATTTAACATGTCATTGGTTTTTCTAAGACATTCGACTTCTTGTCTTAGTTCATTCACATCTCTACTCTCATCCAAAACCATAGATTTTCCTTTTTCTAAAACCAACAGTCTTTCAGAAATGGCTTTGTTCAATTTCTTTAGTTTCTCATTTTCTTTTAAAAGCTTTTCATCATGAATGAGTTCATTTATCAAGGTTTGATCATTGGCCATTGAATTTAGCTTAGCAGTCATCTCCTTGTTTTCATTTCTTAAGGAGGAAATTTTATCTTTATGAAATTCAATGTCGAACACATGAGCCTCAATCAATTCCTCTAGATGTGAGCTTTTTTTACAAGAGGAACAACAATTACTTTATTCGGCATTCTTTTTCAATTTTTTATTTTCAGATTTTATCTTCTTGTATTTATCAGCAAGATCATCATATGCAATCAACAAATCTTCATAGCTAAATTCATCTTCATTATCAGAATCAGAATTTACCTTTGAGCTTGATACACTTTGCTGATCACTTCCTAGACCACTCGTTCCTGCCACAAGACATCTGTCTTTAAGCTCTTCCTTGAAGTCTGCTAATCCATCCAATATTTCCTTCACGGATCTGCAATGGGAGACAATAGGGAAATAATTAGAATCAACTGCAGCAGTAAGCAACTTTAAAACCAAGCAATTTTGATCATGTTTAAGCTTTTGATATCCAGTCCAGACATTTTTGTCCTTAGGCAACTCATAAGGGCCATATGAAACAAGCTTCCATAGCTTAGGGTCATATGAGTTGACAAGACTGCACATTCTTCCAAACCACAAATCGAAACTGCAACTATCAAACACCGGTGGAGAATTCAAGGTATACATATTGGTAGTCATTGATCTGGATCTCTCTAGATCGTTAGATCTATGAAGAATAGAGCCTTGGCTTTGATACCAATTGAAGTCCCGCGATCAATGACACCAAAGAGGGGGGTGAATTGGGTGTTTACAAATTATAAGAAAACTTTTGGCCTTTTTGAAAATTGTGATAAAACACTACTTAAGAGATTCAAATATATTCAATCACAAGTTGGATTTATCAAAATCTATTTAGTGATGAGATAGATTATGTAAGAAGAACAAGAATAAAACATGAACAACAAAGTACACTAACACTCACGTAGAATGGAGGTAGAGGAAATGGACCAAACCATACAATACAAACCACAATGCACAGCGATTTTTAAGGTGGTTAGGATGCAACGACGGCAATCCTACGTCCACCCCTCACCAAACCCGTTGAGGCTTCACTGGGGGATAAATCCCCAAATGGAGATGATGCTCCAACCACACATGAAGGATGACGCCTACACACACACACGGGGACGCGCCCCAATACACACACACACACACACGAAGATGAAGTCTCCAACACGATCCGACAACCAGATGACCAACACAAACACCCACTGCCACAAGTGCAACAAACCACACACACGAGACATAACAGATCTAAATAGACCCACACACACACCAACGCAGATCTAGGAGGATCCACGCACACACACGAATGAAATACGACACACACACACCCGACCATAGATCCAATAACGATCCACACACACACAAGTTCTTCAGTTTATGACGAACACAAATACAACATCCAAAGCATAAAGATGATGAGGCTTAGTTTTGAAAACTCCTGTTTTGGGTTCCCCTTGAATGCATGTTGCGGATCTTGAATGTATCTTCAATCTTCACTTGATCGGAGCTTCAATCTGTGCTTGCTTAGCTTTTCTCCTTTCTTGCTTGCTTGGCTTCTCTTCTTTCTCCCTTAGGCACTCTTCTTGGAATCCTTGCTTGCTTGCTTGGCTCTTTTCTTCCATGGAAGAGGTTGGCTTCAGATATGCCTTCAATGGGTTGAGAATGGATGAAGAACACTTACTGCACGGAGTACTGTTTACGGCTACAGTACCCTTCTTTTTCCTCCTTAGACAGCACCCTCTTGATCTCCCTTTGAAGCTCTTTGATGGTTAGGGTTTATGACTCCAAATGATATGTTTTATAGCCCTTGAATGGTCCATAGATAAGCCCCAGACCAGATCCATAAATCATGACTTAATTGGGGTCATTGGGATTAAACAAATGGGTGAAGATTCCTCTCCACGAGCTTGAACTCGGAAGTCAACAAAAGGGGCCTCGGGACTGTCGGTCGACCAGACACTTAGGTCGGTCGACCGGAAAGTTACAGATTTAAAGCTTTACGGTGCTGGTAAATTCAGCCGACCGGCCAAAGCACTTCGGTCGACCGGACATTGGGCGGTCGACCGGTCCTCTCTGGGCGGTCGACCTAACTTTCTACAGAGATGAGATTTTTGTTTCGGGAGATTCTGGTCGACTGGCCAAGGTCCGTTGGTCGACCGGAAAGACCTATACTTGCAAAAATGAAGTGTTAGCCCAAAGAAACATATCCATAAGTCAAGAGCTTCATGTCCTTATAAATTCCATGCATTTTGGGTTTGGTTTAACTTAGTTTATGCATTTATAGGATGCAAAACATTTGAGCATATGTCATAACATGAAATCACCTTAAGTACCGTCAATGCTCACTCTTGAAGTTTATGCATGAAATATGGTTATAAACAATGCAAAAGATTTATAGAACCTTCATTTGCAAGCCACATTCAAGCTAAAGGGTTTCATATTTAAGGTGCATGAATGAGGTGAATTAAGGAGAGGTATATGAGATACACATGGTGAGATCGATGCTAAAACAAGGTTAGAGTCTCACCAATGGTTCTTGACAGTAAGTGACATATAGCACCTGTTTTGGATTGTAGAACAGCAAGGTGCTTATCCACACGTTAGGTTCATCAGGTGACTGCCATGAGATTATAAGTTTGATCCTGCAAGCAAGATAGTTAAGGTTAATACCATGCTTGTTCATATTAAAAAGATTATGAAACCTCTTGCCTCTTGTAAAATAAATATATGCAAACCAAGGATCAAGACCATGTAACCGTTGGCATTTGCCATCTCAACCATACATAGACAACAAGAGCATAGATGTACACAGTCATCAAGAACATGTGTAATCAACCACAACTTTAGTTATCATCACCGAATCACACATTAAGTTTAGTTATCATCAAAACCATAACTCAACAATCACAACAATCATCAAAACTATAACTCAACACCGAGTTGTTCACCAATTGTTGGGCCATTTTTGGGATTATTTCATGGGTTTTTCTCCCTGGTTGGGGCCTAGCTCCTCTGATTGCTCATCATTCTCAACTTATTGGGCCTGGATAAGGGCTAATAAGGGATTTTATGTGGATTAACTCGGAGATTTATCGGCCTTTATCTCTTTTGCCACGTCTACAAGCCTAGCGGTCTATCGCGCAACAGTTTGGTAGTAGCTAGCAGTCTTCTGCTAGACCGTTTGGAAGCAGAGAGTCCTGCTGGGTCTATTTGATCTTATCTTTTTTGGACGAATGAGCCTAGCGGTCTGTCGCTAGAATGTTTTGTGGTGCCTTGCAGTGTATCGCAAGACCGTTAGGTCCAATAGAGAGTCTTGCTCTGTCTGATTTCCTCTACTTCGCCTTGGTCGAACTAGAGTCCTTGGTTTGTCGATTTCTCTCCAGACAGAGGCTCTTAGAAGCTTTTGTTTGTTTCTATGGACTCTTGGGAGTATTGTCTTCGAGATTTATCTAGTTTCAGGCTTATTTTCGTGTCATTATCTCTCCAACTCAAACCTAGGGTTTGAGGGCCTATAAATAGAGCCCTTGACTTTATGGCTTGAGGAGGAGATTTCTGGAGTTTGCCACGAAGTGCTGCTACATTCTGGAGCAAGTACTAGTCAGGGAGAAGTTGCTTCCACGTCCACAAAGCTTCTGGTCCAGGGAGTATCAAGTTCCTTTGGTCTAAGTTTGAGTCTTTTTCTCTTTGTTTTGTCTATTGTCTCTTTGCATCCATAGCATCTTCCCTTTTCTTTCTCCACATTCTCTGCACTCACATCACATTTTCAAACATCCTCCTACTATTTTCCGATCCCCACAGGGGTTAAAAAATCACCCAACCCGTAGGTATTCATCCTTCCTTTTATGCACCATAGCTTAATTGCATTATTGATACTACACTTGTCAAAGGGTTAATTGGGTCATTTTTCTCTGTGTCTACACTCTTTTGCAGGTTCACAGGACTCATTGCACGAGGCCCAGCTCTTCTTGCCGGCCAGGAGGGGTGGAGATACAAGTCCCAAGCGTTTGTTATGGGTGCACTAGCGGTAATTCATCAGACCGTTTTCCAATTTTAGGTGGTCTATCGTAAGACCATTTGCCATCATCTAGCGGCCGTCTATTAGACCGTTTACCTTTGTAGCATCTGGTTTTCTCTCTCCCATGGGTGGGTGGCTTCAACCGACTCTTTCCAAGGTAATTTTAGTGGTTTCACTGCATTATTTACTTTGGTTGCGATCACACTTTCCTACATCTAGGTATTTGTCATCTTGTTCATCATATTGTATGCTTTCTCTTTATTTTAGTTGCTCCACACCTACGGTGTGTGTTTTCTTTATTCCTTTTCTCCATGCCCCGGCATGTGTTTTTGTTTTCCTTCTTCATTTTTGCAACATTGATGACAAGCCCACTTGCTCTACTTCTATGTTGATTGCTTGAGTTAGTGCACCACTTGTTCACACACACTCTTATCGCATCATATTCACACCACTTCATTCATATCGCATTCACATCCCATCATAATCACAAACAAAAGATCAACATTACCAAGACTTGAAACGGACCTTCTTGTGGAACAACATGAAAAGGGAGGTTGCGGACTTTGTGTCTCGTTGTCTCACCTGCCATCAAGTCAAGGTGGAACACCAAAAGCCTGCTGGTAAGCTACATCCTCTAGACATTCCCAAATGAAAGTGAGAAGATGTCGGTATGGACTTTATAATGGGTATGTCTAAATCTAAGGGAGGTCATGATAGAATATGGGTCATCATTGATCGATTGACCAAGTCAGCTCACTTTCTGTCAATTAAGAGCTGATGGTCAGTTGATGTCCTTGCCCCCTTGTATATCAAGGAAATAGTCAGACTACATGGAGTTCCTGTTTCAATCGTATCTGACCGAGATTTGCGCTTTACATCTCACTTCTGGAAAGGTCTACAACATTCGTTAGGGACGAGACTCAACTTTAGTACAACCTTTCATCCTTAGATAGATGGTCAGACCGAAAGAATGAATCAAGTGGTAGAAGACATGTCTAGAGCTTGTATCATTAATTTCGGTGGGATCTGGCATGATCACTTGCCTTTGGTCGAGTTTGCATACAACAACAGTTACCAGGCAAGCATTTAAATGGCACCTTTCGAAGCATTATACGGATGAAGTTGTCGATCACCCTTATGTTGGGATGAAGTTGGCGAGAAAAAACTACTAGGCCCAGACATGGTGAGAGACACCACAGAAAAGATCTAGCTAATTAAGGAAGGACTTCAAATGGCTCAGTCTAGGCAAAAGACTCATGCCGACACAAGAAGGAGAGATCTCGAGTTCCAAGTCGGAGATCACATCTTTGTTAAAATTTCTCCAGGACGAGGAATTAGAAGATTTGGTGTTAAGGGAAAGCTTACACCAAGATATATCAGTCCTTTTGAAGTATTGGAAAGAGTTAGCAAGGTTTCCTACTGCATCGCCTTACCCCCTCAGTTGTCTGAAGTTCACAATGTGTTCCACATATCTATGTAAAAGGAGTATGTGCATGATCCATTCCACATCATAGATCATGGCGACCTGGTAATACAAAAGGATCTCACCTATGAACAAAAGCCATTGAAGATCCTTGATCGCAAGGTTCGTACACTAAGGAACAAGACAATTCCCATGATCAAGGTTCAATGGAGCAAATGCTCAGAACAAGAAGTCACGTGGGAGACCGAAGAATCCATGAAGATGAGATTCACAGACTTATTTGCGAAAGGTATGTACTCTGCACCCTCCACATCTATATACGATTGAATTTGGGGACCACATTCTTTTTAAATGGAATAGAAATCCTAAATAAATTAAAACAAACAATTAGCCAAGCCCCATACCCTATACACAACACCACAATACACAATGGGCCTTATACCTAAACCCAAATGGGCCAAGGAAAGGGCGCCCCTACCCAACGCGCCAATTCAAAAAACAAAGACTCTCCAAATGGGCGCTATTTTCATGCACTTGTAAACAACATTCGTATCGTGTCAGGGTATAAAGGAGAAAGGCGCCCCCTGTTAGGGCGCTATTCTATGAAATGAAGACCCTTGCTTGGGTGCCATTTCACTGAGGGTGAAATATGGAAACTGTCGACCGTGGTTCGTTCTAAGTTAGGACATCGGTTGATGTTCGAGAAGATCTTGATCTGGAAGGATTAATACATAGGAAATTATGGATGCAATAGGATTTTTACGTGGGGAATATTAATCCTAATCAAAATCTAATTCTCCAGTAGGATTGCTACTCTATAAATACCCTGCCCCATCGATTGAACACCGGCTACTGCATCATCTACCTCCGGTGTTCTTCTTCTCTGCTCCTGTTTCTTCTTTGTTCAGAAGTGGAGTGGAGGTTGTTGTTCCCTACTGCTTCTTTCTATGAAGAGAAGCCTGCTGCTACCCGTCGTGAACGTGGAGAAGCTTTAGTTCTACCTACTACTTCATCTTCTGGCGAACTGTTCTTTACTTCACCCGACGACTGTGCGTGAAGAAAAAGAATCCTCCTTTCTACCGTTTCTCCTTCGAGTGAAGCTGCCGTTGCTACTGCTTCCATCTTCTACTTCCGTGCAACGAAGCTGCAATTGCTGTTATTATTATTATTGCTCCTATCTTTTCTTCGATATCTTCGATCTATCATCATCCAATATACCTAAACAGGTAGGTGTTCTCAAGTACGAAGCCCAACCTAATTAATTCAGAGCATGAGCATGCATATAGGTCAGTTAGATTGGTTTTTAGTAGTTCCTGTTACGTTTTATGAGTTTTAGTAAAAGGGCGCCCCTCTATAGGGCCCTATTACATCAAACGACTGTACATGCAGTCGTTATTCTTTCAGTAATTAAATAAGTACACCATCTTTAAAATTTAATAACCATGAATCATGATGTCTAATCTAATGCATGAATACACTGCTAGAATCCTGCTATTTTTCTCTACATGTCCATGTGTTCATTCCTGCAAAATTATTTTATTTGAAAAGGTGCTAATGTTCATGACCAATTTACACATGGATGAAACAACGGCTGAGACCAAGTCTCTGTTTGATATAGCGCCCCTGACCTAGGCGCTATATTCATAAAACATGGCTGGGCCCAGGGCGCCATTTACCCTGAGCATATATTCTCCAGAACAATAACGTATTTATATATGAAGTAAATCCTGAGTTTGAACGACTTAACAGAAAGACTCTATTTAGTAAAATAATGGCACTGGCAAAGGCGGCATTTTACTTGTTCACTGTTTTTCCCGAATGATTTCCTGTAACCCAAGTTAGTGGGTATCTATATGGCACTATATCTCAGTCCGTAGATATGGTCCCACGTTTCTCGATGTTTTATCGATTTCCCCACTATTTGTCAGTGATAGATGAGCCCTCCGTGGGATATTCCTTCCTTCGGACTGGTGACTTTATCATAGAGACCTCCGTAAGTCTACGCGAAGTCTTTGATTCCCTCAAGGTCGCCGAGCAGGTTGTACCATTAAAACCCATGACACTTTTTGATTGCCATGTCACTCTAAAGAAACATGGTATACCGGCCCTCATGGTATGCTATTTGGATACCGTGAGAATGTTTCTTGAGTTAATTGAATGGGAAACTATACCATTGCTATCAATTAAGGATTATGTGCCTCTATGTAGACATAGATTCTTTCTATCTTATCATGTACAAAGAACGAGCAACCATGTGAATATGAGCACTTATTCTTGATATCATGGCACCCACTAGGGAGCCAATTCCACCCAGTTTTCAATGAGTATCATGATTGTACCGTTTTGACCGTAGTATGTCCTTACATGAAAGTTCTATCCTTGAGTTTCTGTTCCACAAGATCTACCTTAAATTCCTACAAGAGCATTCTCTTGGAATTCTATGTTGGCTATAACTATAGTGGATGTCGAAAATACATGACTCAATGCTTGCACATATAGGGCCCGATCTAGTCTTGGGAGGAGCACCCGAAAGTACTTGTGCTCATGGGAGCTATTATTGATCACGGTGTGGCATTGCACCGAAGTACTCGTCCTTTAGATAAATGACATTCCACAATCTTGTACTTGCACTTGACTTGACATGACATGGCTTGCGTGGCCTGGAAGGGGTATTTACTTGCTTGCTTGATAACGTGATAGTCAATTCTTGACATGACTTGATAAATGTACATGCTTGTTCATCTCGATATATATTGACATGAATTCTTGAAAGACTTGCTAGTTCACTCAATTATCTCTTGCTATACACTCTCTCTATTGTCGTTTCATGCGAACATGCATAGCTATACTTGCATTCATGTAACCTGTAATTTATTTAAAGCAAGCTAGCACTTGAGATATAATTTTTACTGAGCGCTCTCTCACCTAGTGTTTTCCCCTATTTTTCAGGTAACTCCGATGACGAAGCTCATTCGGATGGGGATGGACAACAGTGAAGAGCATAGAGCCAATCCAACTCTCTGTGTCGTTATCTAGTCGTGATTGTTTCCTATTTTCTTGAGTCATCCATTGTACCTTTTCTTTTATTGAGTCCTAGTGCTTTCATCAAGAGTTGTAATAGAAGTACTTTGAAAGTTTATGATTAATAAAGGACTTGGTTATCTCTACTTTTACGTGCTCTGTCTATGTGTCGAATACACTTTTGCTCTGATTGACATGATCGATATGTAACTTGTCATGCATACCGGGTTCCTTCCACGCTCGGGGCGTGACAGAGGTCCTAGTCCAACGGAAGGAATATCCGGTGGAGTGTCCCACCCATTACAAGATTGAAGGGTTAATAAAGCATCGGAAAATGATATGTAATCAGTTAGCCAATACCGCAAGAGTGGAGTGACTGTCAGAACAACCCTAGATAATTTTTTCACATTTATTTCACCATAACCATTGTGACATGTTGATAAATTTCAAATTTTATAACCAAGATCATGTTGGAGAACGTAATGTGAAAAAAATGGAAAAGTGAGTTTAATCATGAACATAGTAAGATCAGTTCCTTGAATCGTATTTCCGTAATTTACCAAATTCATTGTGTGGGTTTCTGTCCTACACATGCAATCTAGCTGAGGTAATCAATTATCCAAACATACAAAAAGGAAATCAGCGACACGGGACGGTCTATATAGGACCGCTAACAGAGGCTAGCGGTCTACAAAATGACCGCTTAATGTGACGATCACCAAAAGTGACAGATGGTGAAAATGGTCCATCGAGCGGCCGCTGGATTCCTTAAACGGTCATTTGATAGGCCGCATAGTCCAGAATAGTAATCGGTGAAATAGTCTATCGTCCGACCGCCAGGAACCCGGGACGGTTCATGTTATGACCGCAAACGGGTCGGCAAGCCCGGTCTCCGGCGATCTTTGATAGACACCATTTGCAATGCCAAATCCGAACGATACACTAAACAATAATTGGGAAAAATGGAAGCAATAGAAAGAGCATGAAAATCCACATAAATAGGCATGATTAATTTGTTTTTAGCCTGCTATATAGTCTAAAATCAAACAATATATTGGAGCTATCGAGGACGGAACCCTAAATCGACATGCTTATACTAAAATCATTAATACAACCTCTACATAGGATGAAATTTGGGGCTTTTAATATGGATCGAAAGAGGACTAGTAGACACTTCTAAGGGTATATTTTATTACGAATTTGGTCTACCATCACCTACCTTAATTGTAGGAAGAATATGATGTAAGCCACCAAGATCGCATGAAGAACACCCTCGCCAACTCGACGAATTCTCCCACGAACACGCTCCTCGCCGGCAGCCGCAGCAAAAGTCGGTACTAGAACGGGCTAGGGCTAGTTTTATAGGGTCAATTGGTTCTGAAAGGGTCGATTGAAGGGGATAGAGTCCCATGCACGTGGGTCGCACGCGATTCGCGCTTGACCAAGTCTCGCCGGCGCAACTCACCCAAATTCGAACTTTAGGGTTAGGGTTTTGGTGAGCAACGAGAGGGCTAATGGGCCACCGATCGAGATTGATCTAATGGGCTTGATTTGGGCTCCAGTGATCATGATTTGGGTTCTAATTAAGCAGTCTAAGGTCCGGTTACTTAATGGTCCAATTTTAGCTTCAATTCCTTAATTTGGCTTGGTTAAGATTTTAATTAGAGTTTGACCCAGAAGGACAATAGTCTAAACATTTTGTCCTCTACTTGATTATATTTTTTTCAGATTTATATAAATTAGTTGAATTTTTGCCAAAAAGGGGTTTCCAATTTAATAATCAGAAATTTTTTGAAATAATTAGAAATTTTTATTTAAATAAATTCTTGGGGTGCTACAATGGATAATTTTGGACATCATAAAAGATGAATAAGAGAAAGACTCGACTTGCCAGCTGAAAACGGGTGTCAATAGATGTCCCTCCTTGATGTCCGCTTTGCAAGGGAAAGAGCGGAGGTGACGCAGAGGCGAAATGGAATGAAGATGGAGCGAAAGTGAAAATGACATGAAATGGAGATAAAGCAGAAATGAAGCGGATAGAGCTGAAAAGTGGAGATCAAGGCAAAAGACACCCGTCATAACCAAGAAGTGACAGGAATTCTCTCGAAAACGCTAAACTAACCACAAGGAACAGCTGACACGGATGACACATGTTTGGAGAACTAACTAAGGGAAAGAAAACACAACCAACCTCATTAGGGGGCACAATCCATAGCCAATGAGGGGTTCAGAAAAGCAAAAGTTGAAAAGCTGATAAGAGGAATTGAAATTGAGATAAAATCCAGACAAGGAATCATGCTAGCCAACCAGACCAAGCGAATAGATCAGATAAAACGTTCAAATTCAGAGTGGAATGAGAATCTCTTATCCAAGAGAATTAAGCGTAATTAACCATTATTAAGGAGAAACCTTGAAGAATACCGAGGCGTGAATGCTCAGAATGACATCATGCATGCTAGGCTAAAATAAAGAAATTATCAAAATGAATGCAAAGAAAATAAAAAGTTAGTAAGTACTCAAGGATAATATTGCTACACTTAATAAGCTGGGGTCAAGAGTCTTCTTGCAACCACGGCGTGCGAAGCAGAGTCCATCGTCCCCCACCCGACTCAACCTAACGGCCTATCCAGTGATTAATCGTATGCTCCTAGATCATTATCATTTTTGGTAAAGGGGAACATTAGATCCTAGAACACACGGAGAACCAGCCGGTCCTTGAGATAATATAATAACGTAGAGATAAGATATAGTAATTCAACAAAGAGAAGGGATAGAGAGCCATACCTGACTTACCTACGCAGGCGGAATGGCATTTTTTGGATTTTTCATTTCCAGATTTTCATGGATTTTCAAAATAAGACAACCACAAGAATGAGACAACCACAACAGATGAGCAAAACATAACATCATATAACAACACATCATAACAAAGACAACACATCATAAATAAACAAACAATAAGCGTGGTGGGACTGCAAAACATGGTGGGACAAGGAACACATTGGATAGCAAACACGGTGGGATAACAAACGTGGTGGGACGAGAAACACAGTGGGATGACAAACATAACATTGCGGAAATAAAACACACGTATGGTAGGACAGCAAACATGGTGGGACAAGATGTTAGGTATGTCAATAGGATCTAGAGGGGGGTGAATAGATCCTTTTAGAAAGAATCCCCAATTTAAAAAGTAATCCGGTCACTTAATGAAAAGTAGAACAAAGTAACACTTGTGTTCCCAACAAGATATGTTGAACCAAAACAAGGAAGTCATATACAAATGATGATCACAACACACCGTGTAGAGGATAGCTCAAGCCAAGCTGTCTGTATGATCACAGTGCTGAACACATTAGAGCGCAAAGACAGTCCCTACTCGGGACAACCACCAAACACTTAAGTGCGTGTGAGAACTAAGCAGGTTAGAATGAGTGTGTACAGTGTGCAGACATAAGAGAATGTGTATAAATCTGAAACATGCAAGTCCCGGTGAATGGGGATAGAAGAAAGGGATCAACCGCACAAGCACAAGCCACTGCACAATATTTTTAAGGTGGTTCAGTTTGCAAACCCACAGACCTACATCCACTCCTCACCAAATCCGGTAGGGCTTTTACCATGCTGCAAATGTAGCAACGGGGACAAGTCCCCTACAAACGTGGATACACAGCTTAACACGAGGAAGAAACTCTTCAATATGACACACTCCTCATGCTGCTACTCGTAGCACCACACGGGGACAACCCCCCCCCCCCCCCGACATACGTTGCTATACCCAGGAACACATGGGGACAACCCCCCCCCCCCCCCCGACATACGTTGCTATACCCAGGAACACATGGGGACAAGCCCCAACCACGCTGATATACAACTTAATGGGAATGAACCCCACACACTACAGAACTACAGCACTACACAGGGACAAGCCCTAAAATAAAAACCAAATAAGAAAGAAAGCATGCTATAAGAATGCAACAAAACATGAGGACAGACCCCCAACAGACAGACATGGCTTCGCTGCAGCCAAAACCACTCGATCTCTAAAACAGAGCACCGAACAACGCTGTAAGCATAACACTACACACGAAGGTAGATTTGGAGAAAAAAAGAGAACACAAAATGAAAAACCAAATGTAGCTTCAGAATAAAGTCTTGAAGCTATAATTTAGATTTGAACTCAAATCTGAACTTCTGCTCTATAGGCTCAAGCCAACTGCAAGGCTGCTCTCTCTAAAGCTCAAGGTTCTCTTCCTTCTTCTCAGCACTGGACTGGGTGAAGCCAGGCACTGGGCTGCCCACTTTCTTCTTGTGTCTTTCTCACTGATTTTCTGCTAAAGGCTCAGGCACTCTCCACTCTTTCTTCCTGCTCTTTTCTTCTTAATGCAGCAGCAGACTTCTTCAGGCAGAACGTCCATATTTATAGAGGGAAGAGGTAGAAGGTTTTCCCTCCCTTTTTTAGATCTGCATGCTGATAGGTCCAAAATAAAATAAGGTTCTTTTATCCTAGAACCTTCTCAGATTCATCCTCTGATAGGACCATGGTAAAAGAAGATTTTTGTCTTGAAAACCTTTTTCCAGATCTGTTGGTCTGTCAAGATCTTTGACAGAAATAAACTAATTGGTCTAATGTAAAAAAGAAGGTTCCTAGTCTTTAGGCTTTTTCAGATCAGTCCACTAATTGGACCAAAAGAAATAATTGAAAATTCTATCCTAGCACCTTCTAGGACCAAAAGTTACTTGTCCTGGAGTCAAGGACGTTGTCCTGGACCAAGCAGTCACGTGACTGCTTAAGTTCTCACGTGACTACCTGTCCTGGAGTCAAGGATGTTATCTTGGACCAAGCAGTCACGTGACTGCTTAAGTTCTCACGTGACTGGGTGAGTTGCTGGCAGACTGGATGATTTGCAAAAATGAAGGCAATATCAGTCGACTGATATCCCAAATCAGTCGACCAACTTTCCCACAAGTCGACTGATTTTAGCCTTTTTCAGTCGACCCAACTTGGGAAGGTCGACTGATTTTTCCTTGTTGCTGCTGTTGGCTGTCGTTGCTGCTATTGCTACTGCTATATTGCTAGCCACTGTTGTTATTGTTGTTGCATGCTACCATTACTACAATTGCTATTATTATTGTTGTTGTTGCTATTGATGCTTGCTGCTTGTTATTGTTGCAGACTTTGCTGATGCTGCTGACTGCAATTGCTTCATGCTTTAATGCTACTAATGCTAGCGTTGCTACTAGCTGCTATTGTTGCTGATGTGGTTGCTGGCCTTTCTACGGATTGTAGTCGCTATTGCTGATGTTGTTGTTGGCCTTGCTGATGTAGCTGGGTACTATTGATGCAAGCTATTGCTGTTTGTTGCTGCTGGCCATGTTGAAGCTATTGTTGCTATGGCTGCTGATGATGTTGCTAGCTACCAGCTGGTGTTGTTTGTATTGCTATCATGCTGTTAATTCCTACTGGCTGCTAATGTTATTGTTGTTGTTAATGCTGATGCTGCTTCATATGCTATTAATGTTGCTGCAACCTGTTGTTGCTCATGATAGCTGATGTTATTGGCAGCTACGTTGGCTGTAGCTATTGCTGCTGATGTTGCTTCCATTGTTGCTGGCTATTGCTACTGTTGTGCTTCAGTTGACCTCGGTCTCAAGATAGCGGTCCCCAGTTGCACTGTGTTTAAATTAACACGGTTCTGTCAAGCGGCCACATTCTGAGTGGGTCGGCTCATAGTCCGTCTGGCTTCATAAATGTCACTAGACTCCGTTGCATATCAGTTGACTGACTTGCATATCAGTCGACTGAGTTTTGTCTAGGTTGACTGATTTTCTCAAATTCATTTGACTGACTTATCTTTGGTCGACTGATTTTTCATTTAGCTAACTAGCTAGTAGTTTCTTTGCCGATCTTTATTTCTGCACGTCCATAGCCCTTGCACCTTTGATCTTCATGGTTACATGCCCTTTACAAGTTCTGTGTTGCTAGCCTTGTTGCTGCTGCTTGGTGCATCATGTGCACTGCCTAGGCATACAGGTGTCACGCCCAGAGCGCGGAAGGAACCCAGTATGCGTGACAAGTTGTATCAATCATGTCAATCAGAGCATAAGTCTATTCGACACATAAACAGAGCACGCAAAAGTAGAGATAAACCAAATCATTTACTCATAATAACCATCAAGATAATTTTATTACATACTCTCAATAAAGTACTCAGGACAATCTTGACTCAATAAAAGAAAATTACAATGATTGACTCAAGAAAGTAGAAAAGACACGACTGGATAGACTATTTAATAGATGGGTGTCTCTACGCTCTTTACTCATGTCGTTCCCTTCCGAGTGATCCTCGTCATCGGAATTACCTGAAAAATATGGGAAACACTAGGGTGAGCAAACGCTGAGTAGGAATTATATCTCAAGTACAAGCTTGCTTTAAGTAATTTACATGTTACATGAATGCAAGTCTAGCTATGCATGTACGCATAAAAATAACAAGAGAGAGAGTAACAAGAGTTAATAGAGATGAACTAGCAAGATTTCAAGATAATCGTGTGGAATGTAACAAGATAGTCAAGCATGTAAATATTTCAAGTCATGTCATGAGAATTGGCTATTATAATATCAAGCAAGTAAATACCCATTTCAGGCCACGCAAGTCATGTGATGTCAAGTCAAGTGAAGTACAAATCGTGGAATGCCATAAATCAAGCTAGTCATGCACTTCGGTGCAATGCCACACCGTGATCAATATAGCTCCCATGGGCACAAGTACTTTCGGGTGCTCCTCTCGGGACCAGATCGGGCCCTATATGCGCAAGCATTGAGTCATGTATAGTTAGACATCCACTATAGTTATAGCCAATATAGAGTTCCAAAGGATAACTAATTGTAAGATGATAAGGAAGATTTTACGAACGAAGGAGTTCAAGGGTAGAACGTTGAACAAGAATGACACATCATTAATCCTCGTGAAAAATCAAGACACGGCATAAAATTGGGTAAATGGCATCCACTTAGTCGCCACCAATTTTAGAAATAGTGCCCACGTGAGTGGTCGCCCATTCCTGTGAACAGTACAGGCTTGATGAAATAGCGCCTAGGCTCTGGTCGCTATATTAGAGAAATAACGGCACTGGATAGGTCACTGTTGGGTTCCGTGCGCCCCCTCTTTATCTTTGGTAATGGTTTTGATGATAACAATATATTGTGTGGTTTGCGTATGCTTTAAAGTGAAAATATTGTGTGCTTGTTTAGTGAAAAACGTCTTCATGATAAACAAGCTAATATGATGATATCTTATTTTGCAGATATTGCTACTGGGTTGTGAAGCATGGTCTTTCCTGTATATATCTTTGACTCATGCATGCTACTCATGAGTCTTTGGAGGTTTCATGTGAAAGCTGTGTTTTTCAGCGGATTTTCAAATGGCTTCTATGCTTTCACATGTTGAATCAATCTCAGTTGTTCATGTTGATAATGTTGAAATGTTGATATTTGGCATACTTATATTGCTAGATTGAGTTCAGATTGGTCTTGACTGAACTTTGAATTTCTGGACTGAAATTGCATTTCGTAAGTAGCTTGGTTAAATTCCATGTGGAAATGGATTGTTTGATATGCTTAGACTTTAGCATTTTTGTGCCCAAACCTATCTTGATGTTTCATGAAAATGCACTGACATTGTTCATTAATGCACTAACTTTGTTTTTGTGGTTTACACTATGTGCACCGACCTTGCCTATTTGTGCATTGACTTTATCTTTGTGTTTTACACAATGTGCACCGACTGTCTTTGGCAAGTTTCAGAATTGCACCTACCCTCCTTTTGTTTAAGAAAACTTGCACTGACCTTGTCATATTTGCACCGAACCTGTTCTTTGGGTCTTTCACAATGTGCACGGACCTTGTGCATACTATGCACGGACCTTGTGCATGCTATGCACAGACCCTATGCTACATATGCACAGACTTTGTCCATGCATGCATCGACCTTTCACCTCATGCACTGAGCTATGTTAGCTTGCATTAGACTGTGCAAGTTCAGTTTTTCCTTGGACTGCATTTGTGATTCATGTGTGAATTGAAAATGGCTTTCCCATGCCTTGGACTGTATCATCATTTTGTGATGGACTGTTGTAACTCAATTTTGCTTTAATATCTTCAATGCTTGAAGATGAGAGTCTGGTTGCCTTGAGTAATTCATAAGAAGTTAGATGTCAATGTGGACCAGAATTGATTGAAGTGAAATGGCAAGTCATGTTGATCTTCATTTGCATTGATTTGTTTGATATGAAGCTTTGTATACAAAGTGCAGGTTCCATTTTGCCTACCATTCATGGATCCATGGTAAGAATCTAAGCTTAATGTTCACTCATATTACATTGAATGGGTATAAATGAATTGAATTTGAATTCAATTGGACTGAACCTTAAATGTGGACTGATCCTGTCTTTCTTGGACTGAACATGGAGCTCATGTGTGGCTTGATTGAATTCAGCTGGAATTGGTTTTTCCATGCATGCAACAATTTCTGATATTTGAGCTTATGAAGTATTTGGATTAGAAATGTGTGAATTCTCTATTCATATAGTTCAAGATACTAACTTGCAGTTTTGAAAAGGCACCCTTGTGTGCTCAAATGCTTGCTATAGAGTTTGAAGTTAGTTTCTTCATAAAGACTGACATGAGTGATTTGTCTATATAAGTGCAGGTTCATTTAAGTTCTCACATCTTGGAAGTTATGGTAAGAACTCATCTTTGCTGAATCTTCATGAGGCTTAATTAGATGTGATGCATCCGTATGTTCTCTGGGTTTGACTCATAGTTTTCTAAAAAGTTCATGCAACATCATGCTTATTTTGGTTCCTAAACTTCCTTTCAAAATCATGTTTGATTGGTGTGTAAAACCCCTCATTGCATGTCCTTTTATTGGCATATCATGTTTTAATTATAGGGGTTTGATCTTGGTTGAAGGTTTTAGGCCATTCATTTTGATTTAATTGTGTTTTCATTTCTGTCAGAAAAAGTGTCGACTCACAGAGTCGACACTTATTTTGTTCTATTCTGGTTCTATGTTGTTTTAACAAACTAGACAGAAAGTGTCGACTCTTAGAGTCGACACTTTTTGGCTTGTGAGTTATTTTTTTGTAGTTGGCATAACACTCAACAAAAAGTGTTGACTCTAAGAGTCGACACTTTTGTCCTGGGTGTTGTTTTGTGTTCGGGACAGAACACCTTGACAAATGTGTCGACTCTAAGAGTCCACACTTTGTCTGGTACGTCCAGATCGTGATTTTCAGATTGATTGCGAAATGCCCATTTCTTGATCTGATTGTCTTGGCTTTTTACCCCATATACCCTTAGGGTTTCTCCCATCTATTGAGTGTGTATTTCAATGCTTTTGAGAGGGTTTTAACATGGGCTTTGTGATCTTTTTGTGCAACCTTGCTTCTTGTATATCTAGGCCGCATTCTCCCACAATGGGAGGTATTCCTCCAAGCTAACATCGTTCTATCTGTTGCAGGTGAAGGAGGACGAGGGTGAGGGCGCCGATCTACTTGGAGGAGGAAGAAGAAGAAGAGGAGGATGCCGTCCATAAGCTCAACCATGCAGATCTATCCCAGTCTGAAGGCATCTGCTGAAGACTTCTCCCCGGGCGTCTTCTACGACCTCGGTTGGCTTCCACTCCGCGAAGAAACGTTCTAGCGTACCCTACCACTTCTACGAACTAGCTTCAACGGAGATTTGAGGGGGATCTCTTCTTCTTTCATTTCCACTCTTTCATTTGAGAATAGATTGAAAGTTTGGGCGATTATTGTATATCCTTTATTTTGTTAAACTCAATATACATTGTGTGTGGGCGGAGTTGTATCTCCGCGTGTGTGGTTTTATTGTGGGGAATGTTTCCCCGTGTTTGGTTGTGTGTAGACGGAGCTACGTTTCGGTGTGGTCTTATGTCCGGGGTACGTTCCCCAACCGTGTGTGTGTGTGTGCTGCAGTGGCAGCGTTTTAAGGCAAGGACTCGTGCCGTCGTGCGTGTATTGCTGTGGAAGCAGCGTGTGTGTGGTTGGGGTTCGTCCCCGTGTCGCTACTTTAGTAGCGTGTAGTGAAGCCTCACCGTGTTTGGTGAGGGGTGGATGGAGGGAGCCCATCGTGATCCCGAACCACCTAAAAATCCTCATGTCCTTTGTGATTGCCTGTGTGATTATCCATTTCTTCTATCTCCGTTCACATGTCAATTTAATAAGTTTTTAATTCACTGCATCATCACACTTCGCTTCATCCGCTATCCATGTAAGATTTAATTTAATTGTTCCTTGCATTGATTATTCGAGTGAGATCGGAAAGTTTGAGAGAACATCCATTGCATCTCATGTTAATCTTAATCTCACTTGAGTTTTGGCTACTTAACGCAGATAATTTTATTTCCATTGTGTCTAGTTTATAAAGTTTTTTAAAATCCGCCATCTCGGCAAGGGGACAATTCAACCCCCCTTCTTGTCTGCCATCTCTCTCGGCCAACAGTCACCAATTCCTTCTGGAGCACAAGTCCGTGTGGCCAATTACTGACAGAGAACCGACTTCTCAAAGAGGCCAAGAACAGTGCTCTAAGAGGGCTAAAGCATCACGTTTCTTCAGAGTGACGTGACAAGACACGGTGTTATAGGTTTTGAGGGTACAACCTGCTTGGCGGCCTTGAGGGAATCCAAGGCTTCGCGTAGACTTACGGTGGTCTCTATGATGAAATCACAAGTCTGAAGGAAGGAATATCCCGCGGAGGGTTCAAACATCACCGAGAATTGAGTGTGTAATAGAGGAAATCAAAACGGAAACCCCATCTACGGGTGCGAGATGAGAATGTCAATAGACCCGCGATATGGGCCAGAAAACACGGTAAAACTGTAAGGCAAGAAAACAGCGCATGTACAATAGTCACTATTTAATGAAATAGCAACCTTCTGAAAGGTCGTTCAATCACATTATATCAGAATTTTCATGAAAATAGTTTAAAATTAACGACACTGTATAAGGGCGTTAATTTCTAAGATTTCTTTCCAGAAATTTATAAATATGATTTCAAATAGCGACTGTGTACAGTGTCGTTCATTCTTTAAATAACGCCCTGACCTCAGTCGTAATTTCATAATTTTCCAATATATTCATCATTTACTGGTTTTTTTTTTACAAATTAGCGCCCTTGCATGAGGGCGTGCATTATCTAAATAACGACGACGGAAAAGTCGCACATTATTTGTCCAGTGATACGCATCGGGCAGATACGTCCCTAGACACAAGTCACTATTCACAGATTGAAAGTTCACAAAATCAGGAAATTTCAGACATGAACTGATAGAGAAAATTATCAGGAATCTAGAACCATATCCATGCATTAATTTTAACGTCAGGCTTTATAGATATAAATTTTTAAACATGTGATATTTATTAAATGCCTAAAAGAAATAGCGAATTGATGAAGGGTCGTTCATTAAATGATGCCCTGACCACTGTCGCTATTTTAGAAGAATTAACGACAGCGTGTGCAGGCGTTCATTCAATAAGCGTCCACGACAGGGTCACTATTTACAAGAACTCAGTAGATCTACGAAAACTAAAAATAGAAAGCATGGTAACATACTACATGACCTACGTGCATGATTTTTATAGTGATTAACAGTTTGGGCTTCGTAACTTGAGAACACCTACCTTTTGATCTGGACGTTGAACGAAGAGACTATGAGGAAGAAGATGTATACAATAAGAGCAACTGTAGCAACTCTTCAGCAAGATGAAGCTTCTTACGGCAACACTCAATCAACATGCACTATCAAAAGAAGCAAAGCTTCTTCACGTCTAGAGCAGTAATTGTAACAGAAGGAGTAGCAGTAACAGCAGCGTCTCATGAAGGAACAAGAGAAGCAGCGGCTTCTCACTGCAATCGTAGCCGCTTACGATCGATAAGAAGAAGAAGAAGAAAGTAGATGCTCCTTCACGGTTGCAACACGGTAGTCGCACTAGCAGCAGGGAATCAATACAAGCAGCAGCAGTAGCCAAATCTCATCGATGGAGGTTGGGTATTTATAGAGAAGGAATACTTCATGGGGTTTAAAATCCTAATAGGAATTAACCTTCCCACATATCAATTCTACAAGGTTTAAAGTTTCCAATGCAAAACCCCTTGCTGCCATATCCACAGCCGTCCTTCCCTTTTTAGAACAAAACCCTAAAGCTGCATGCATCTTCGAACGTGCTTGCAGGAGTTTTGGGCTTTTGGCCTCTTCATAGGATGTATCTATACATATCTTATCTATAAGGAGATTTATGGCATTTTAAGGCCCATTAACTTTTAACCAATATATGTGTGTGGGTTGTTGGCCAGGCCCATCAGTTTAAAGCCCATTTATATCCTAAGGCTTTTATAAGTGTGATGGTTTTTTATCTAAGGAAGGCCCTTTGACTATTTAATTTGAAGTTTTTATTTATTTTTAGAAAATTTTATTTCTAGAATTTATACAGGGTGCTACACCCTCCCCTGCTTAAAAGAATTTGGTCCCCAAATTCAATTGCATATAGACATGGAGGGTGCAAAGTACATACCACTTTGAAATAAGTCTGAGAATCTCATCTTCATGGATTCTTCGGTCTCCCATGTGGCTTCTTGTTCTGAGCACTTGCTCGACTACACCTTTACCATGGGAATAATTTTGTTCCTTAGCGCACGAACCCCGCGATCAAGGATCTTCAACGGCTTTTGTTCATAAGTGAGATCCTTTTGTATCACTAGGTTGTCATGATCTATGACGCGTGATGGATCGTGCACATATTTCTTCAACATTGCAATGTGGAACACATTATGAACCTTGGACAGTTGAGGAGGGAAGGCGATGCGGTAGGCAACCTCGCCAACTCTTTCTAACACCTCGAATGGTCTGATATACCTTGGTGTAAGCTTGTCCTTAACACCAAATCTTCTAATCCCCCGGCTTGGGGAAACCTTGAGAAAGACGTGATCTCCGAATTGAAACTCCAAGTCTCTTCTTCTAGTGTTGGCATAAGTCTTTTGCCTAGACTGTGCCATCTTGAGTCTTTCCCTAATTATCTGAATCTTTTCTGTAGTATCTCTCACCATGTCTGGGCCTAGTAGTTGCTTTTCTCCAACTTCATCCCAGCATAAGGGTGATCGGCAACTCCTTCTGTATAATGCTTCGAAAGGTGGCATTTGAATACTTGCCTGGTAGACTTTGTTATATGCAAACTCAACCAAGGGCAAATGATCATGCCAGCTTCCACCATAATCGATGATACAAGCTCGCAGCATGTCTTCTACAACTTGATTCGTTCTCTCGGTCTGACCATCCGTTTGAGGATGAAAAGCTGTACTAAAGTTGAGTTTAATTTTGTCCCCAACGAATGTTGTAGACCCTTCCAAAAATGAGAAGTAAAATGCGGGTCTCGGTCAGACACGATCGAAATAGGAACTCCATGCAGTCTGACAACTTCTTTGCTATACAAGGCGGTAAAAACATCAACTAACCATCGGCTCTTTATTGACAGGAAGTGAGCTGACTTGGTCAACCAATCTATGATGACCCATATTCCATCATGTCCACCTTTGGATTTAGATAGTCCCATAATGAAGTCCATGCCGATATCCTCCCACTTCCACTTCGGAATATCTAAAGGATGTAGCTTACCAACAGGCTTTTGGTGTTCTGCCTTGACTTGTTGGTAAGTGAGACAGCAAGATACAAAGTCCGCTACCTCCCTTTTCATGTTGGGCCACCAAAAGGTTCGTTTCAAGTCTTGGTACATCTTGGTAGATCCGGGATGAATCGTGTACTTTGATCGGTGAGCTTCCTCTAAAATCTTCTTCTTTAATTCCGGGCAATCCGGTACACAAGTTCTTTCCCTGAATAATAATCTTCCATCTGATGCTACCTTGAAGTCGGGTCGTTCTTCATGCTTATCCTTGATCTCCACTAACACCGGGTCGCTGTCTTGAAGTTCCTTCATCTCGCAGAGCAGATCCGGTTGTATCCTCATGTGTGATATAGTAATACACCATTTCTCCTAGTCCGTACTTATATCAAGTTTAGAGAATTTTTCCAGCATCTTCCACTCTTGGATCATATAGTTGGCTAATGAAACTCTTGACTTTCGACTGATGGCATCGGCTACAGGACTACCATTTCCAAGATGGTATTGTATTGTGAGGTCGAAGTCCTTGAGATACAATAGCCAACGTCTCTGTCTCATGTTCAATTCCTTCTGAGAAAATAAATACTTGAGACTTTTGTGATCGGAGTACATGGTGAATTATTCTCCATAGAGATACTGTCTCCAGATCTTTAAAGCAAATACCACCGCGGCCAACTCTAAGTCGTGCACTGGGTAGTTCTGTTCATGCTTCTTTAACTGTCGAGATGAGTAGGCAATGACTCTCTCTTGTTGCATTAACACACATCCGAGGCCAATGCCAGATGTATCGGTATATACCTCGAATTTCTCCCCTTCAGTTGGTAATGCCAATACCGGGGCGGTTGTTAGATGATCCTTCAAGGCTTGAAAGCTCTTCTCGCATTCTTCATCCCACTTATAAGGAATCTCCTTACGGGTCAGCCTAGTAAGTGGAACGATGATTTTTGAGAAGTCCTTGATGAATCGCCTGTAATAACCAGCTAAACCCAAGAAACTAGGGATCGCGGTAGCATTGGTCGGTCTTTCCCAACTCTTTACGGCCTCGACTTTTCACGGGTCAACAGAAATCCCATCCTTCGAGATCACATGTCCTAAGAAGGACACTTCCTCGAGCCAAAAGTCGCACTTGCTGAGTTTGGCATAGAGATGATTACTCCTCAATATTTGCAATGCAATCCTCAAGTGTTCCTCATGATCTTCTTCGGTCTTTGAATAAATTAATATGTCATCAATGAAGACCACAACAAATTGATCCAGATGAGGCCTGAATATGCTATTCATCAACTGCATAAAGGCTGCAGGAGCATTCGTTAGTCCGAAAGGCATAACAACAAATTTGTAGTACCCATACCTACTTCGGAATGTGGTCTTATGAATGTCCTCATCCCTGATCCTCAATTGGTGATATCCTGACTGGAGATCAATCTTTGAGAAATACTTGGATCCAGATATCTTATCAAATAACTCATCGATCCTCGGTAGTGGATACTTGTTCTCGATAGTAAGATGGTTCAACTACCGATAGTCGATGCAGAGTCTCATCGATCCATCCTTCTTCTTTACAAATAACACGGGCGCTCCCCACGGGGAAGTGCTTGGTTTGATAAATCCTCTTATCAAAAGCTCCAACAATTGCTCCTTTAATTCCTTGAGCTCGGTAGGGGACATTCTATAAGGTGCCTTAGAAATTGGACCAGCACCAGGGACAAGGTCGATGGTGAAGGCCACCTCTCATTGTGGGGGTAATCCGGGCAAATCTTCCAAGAATACATCGGGAAACTCCCGAACCACTCGGATGTCTTCTATCTTGGACTCCTTAACTTTCGTGACAGTCATAAAAGCTAGGAAAGCCATGCACCCTTTCCTTAAGAGCTTACTAGCTCGGAGAGCCGAAATAATGGGTTACTTGTTCCGACTCTTAGGGCTAGTGTAGACAAGTTTCAGGAACTCCTTAAAAGTCAACTTGCCGTTACGGCAATCTACAACTGCCTTGTATATGGATAGCCTGTCGGCTCCTAGTATAACATCATAATCTTTCATGTCTAAGCATATTAAATTGGCAGGTAGATTCATCCCTTTCACCATAACTTCACAGTTTAGATAATGGTGTGTAATGTCGGATTCATTTCCGAGAGGAGTTGAAATAATTAAATCTATCCATTCCAGTTCCATAGATAATGGATCAGCAAACTTCTTGAAAACAAAAGAATGTGATGCGCCAGTATCAAACAATACACGAGCAGACTTGGAACAAATCTTTAAGGTACCTTCCACCAGTCCGCCTTCATCTTGCTCTGCCTCCAGAAGAGCTTGAAGACGTGCTTGCTTCTTTACTAGGCACTTCTCGTTTCCGGCTTGTTCATTAAGTAAGGGGAAGTCGGGAATTCGGTGATCTCGGCTCCCGCATCGGAGACAAGCTCCTAGTCTCCTCCAACATTCCTCGGCCTTGTGGCTTGCCTTGTCATAATGTTTGCACACCTCCTTGGAGGGTGCAGTAGTGATGGAGAAGGGCTTGTTGTTCTTTTTGAATTTCTTCTCCTGGGAGGAATCTCCTCTGTTGCTAGTCCTTTTCTTATTAAAGGTTGGCTTGAAAGTACAGGAGCTTGTAACCTGCTCCTTCTTATCCTTCCCACGGATCCTGTAGGACAACTCCGTGGCATCTTCTAACAGCTGGGCTCTTCACACTATCTCCGAATAGACCTGAATGTCCATCGGTGCCAGTTGGGTTATATATTGCGGCCTAAGTCCGTTTAGAAACCTTCGGGCCTTCATCTTCTCCGTATGCACTAGATGTGGTGCATACCTTGATAGATAGGAAAATTGGGACTCATACTCGGCCACATATAATGTCCTTTGCTTCAATGCGGCGAACTCCACAGCCTACTTCTCTTGAATGCGGTCAGAAAAGTATTTATTGTTGAAGTAGTCAACAAACTCACCCCACGTGACTTGTTCTTGGGGCAGGGTAGCTTCTATAGATTCCCACCAAAAATGAGTATCCCGCTGTAATTGAAAAGTCGCTAGCAGAACCTTTTCTGCATCCGTGCATTGCATGACACGGAATATACGCTCGATCTGCCTGATCCAGTGCTCGGCATCATCGGGGTCAGTTGAGCCAATGAACTTGGGTGGGTTCATGTTATGGAAACTTCGGTGAAGATCTCCCGCCCCACGGTTGGCTCCTCCCTGCGCCACTTGTTGTTGCTCCTGAGTAAGGCCCTAAACTATGCGATGCATATCACGCCATTGGGCACGTTCGGCGGCCATGATATTACTAGAATTAATAGATATATTAATATATGAGATTGATCCAAGGGTCTAAGTCCCTAAGTTAACTTAACCCATGGTTCTACCCAATCTCACTGGGTAAAGGTATAACCTATCCTTGGACATGGCTTCATAGGAATTGAATATCCTAGGCTCAGATACCACAAAAATTGTCACGCCCCAAGTGCGGAAGGAACCCGGTATGCGTGACGAGTTGTATCAATCATGTCAATCAGAGCATAAGTGTATTCAACACATAAATAGAGCGCGTAAAAGTAGAGATAAACTAAATCCTTTACTCATAATAACCATCAAGGTAATTTTATTACATACTCTTAATAAAGTACTAAGGACAATCTTCACTCAATAAAAGAAAATTACAGTGATTGACTCAAGAAAGTAGAAAAGACACGACTGGATAGACGATTTAATAGACGGGTGGCTCTATGCTCTTCACTCATGTCCGTTCCCTTCTGAGTGATCCTCGTCATCAGAATTACATGAAAAATATGGGAAACACTAGGGTGACCGAACGCTCAGTAGCAATTATATCTCAAGTATAAGCTTGCTTTAAGTAATTTACATGTTACATGAATGCAAGTCTAGCTATGCATGTACACATAAAAATGACAAGAGAGAGAGTAACATGAGTTAATAGAGATGAACTAGCAAGATTTCAAGATAATCATGTGGAATATAACAAGATAGTCAAGCATGTAAATATTTCAAGTCATGTCACGAGAATTGGCTATTATCATATCAAGCAAGTAAATACTCATTCCGGGCTACGCAAGTCATGTCATATCAAGTACGAATCATGGAATGCCATAAATCAAGCTAGTCATGTAGTTCGGTGTAATGCCACACCGTGATCAATATAGCTCCCATGGGCACAAGTACTTTCGGGTGCTCCTCTCGGGACCAGATCGGGCCATATATGCACAAGCATTGAGCCATGTATATTTAGACATCCACTATAGTTATAGCCAATATAGAGTTCCAAAGGATAACTCATTGTAAGATGATAAGGAAGATTTCACGAACGAAGGAGTTTAAGGGTAGAACGTTGAACAAGAATGACACATCATTAATCCTCACGAAAAACCAAGACATGGCGTACAACTGGGTAAATGGCGTCCACTTAGTTGCCACTAATTACAGAAATAGTGCCCACGTGAGTGGTCGCCCATTCCTGTGAACAGTACAGGCTTGATGAAATAGCACCCAGGCTCAGGTCGCTATATCAGGGAAATAACGGCACTAGACAGGTCGCCAATTCGCTACCAGAAAAAGCGGGATTACAGACGGAATTTTCAGACGGAAATTTCCGTCTGAAATTTGTGACGGATTATTTTCCGTCGGAAATCCCGTCTGAAATATGCAAGTACACACCGCATTTTAGACGAAAATTTGTGACGGAAAATATTCCGTCACAAATTTCAGACGGAATTTGTGACGGAATTATTAAACTGTCAGAAATTTGTAACCAAGAATTTGTGACGGCCACATTTGTGACGGAATCCGTCTGACAATCCGTCACAAATGTGTCTTCTCACGGATTTTCAGACGGAAATTAGTCCGTCACAAAATTTATTGCGCCCCAAATCCGTCGCAAAGGCACATTTGCGACGGATTTGGGGCGCAAAAATTTTGTGACGGATTAATTTCCGTCTTAAAATCCGTGAGAAGACACATTTGTGACGGATTGTCAGACGGATTCCGTCACAAATGTGGCCGTCACAAATTCTTGGTTACAAATTTCTGATAGTTTAATAATTCCGTCACAACACAAATTTCCGTCTGAAATTCGGTGTGTACTTGCATATTTCAGACGGGATTTCCGACGGAAAATAATCCGTCACAAATTTCAGACGGAAATTTCCGTCTGAAATTTCCGTCTGAAAATTCCGTCTGTAATCCCGCTTTTTCTGGTAGTAATTCTAGCGCCCAAGTCCGTGTCGCCAATTACTGACAGGTAACTGACTTTTCAAAGAGGCCAAGAACAGCACTCTAAGAGGGCTAAAACATCACGTTTCTTCAGAGTGACGTGACAAGACATGATGTTTTGGGTTTTGAGGGTACAACCTGCTCGGCGGTCTTGAGGGAATCTTGTTGTGCCCCTGTGGTTATGATGATGGTTTCGATTTGATGATGGTTTTGATGTTAGAAACACTATAAGTCACACTGAGTGTGATACATACATTAAATCTGATGATGGTTTGTATGTGGCATCCTGATGATATTAATGTCTATGCACGCATGCATTGGCTAAGTCAGTGCACTTTAGCGGTTATGTCATTATCTAAGGATGTGGTTCATGCATATAAGTCAGTCCTACTGCACAATAAACTATGTGCATGTTATTATTCATGTGCATCCTGGTCTGTGCGTCCTAGTTACTGCACGCTGCCTTGGTCTTGGTCGGTGTAATGCTTAGCTCGCATAATTTATGTCTGTGCACTCCATTCATGCAAGGTCGGTGCAGTCCTTGTGTTAGGCTAGCATCATGATTAGGTTGGTGCAGGACTGAGTTGTGGAGTTTAGAGTCAGTGCATTCTTAGCATGTGCAAGCTTGAACTCGGTGAAAGGTGCATTCGTGCATTAGAGTCGGTGCAGACTTAGAACATTTGTGTCTTCAAGTTGGTGCATGGCATGAACAGAAAGTCGGTGCAACATTTCTCATTGCACGCGATCAAGTCAGTGCAACTTTTGCTCCATGCACTAAGTCTGTGTGACATTTATCTTCTGCCCGGACTAAGTCTAAGCAAGGTTGCTCACGGCACGATTAAGTATGTGCAATTGCGTGCATGCTGCATAATAAGTCTGGGCATATATCATTTGATGCATAATGGAGTCTGTGCAACCTTTTTCTCTCGCACGTACAAAGTCTGTGCTAGATAGGACTTGGCATTTTATGACAGTGCAGTGTGTGTATTGTGCACACACCAAGGCGGTGCATTTAGTGCTTTTGCACACAAGTAGTCTGTGCATCTCTTGACTCTTGCACCGAGCACATAAAGTCCGTGCACATTACTTTGGGTTGTTTGTGCTTATCTCGCATACTGCATAGCAAAGTATGTGCAACTTTTGATTCTTGCACGCGCAAAGTCTGTGCAAGACTGCTCTCGGCATTCGTAGCCCGTGCATCTTTAAGCACTGCACTTGAAACAAGTCTGAGCACTTGTCCCTTGTGTGAACACTGAGTCCATGCATATGTGCACTTATGACATATTAAGCCTATGCATGGTTGCCTTGATGTCTCAGCAAGTCTATACAATCTCCATACTTTTCTGACGTTTATATGTCCTGACACACTGACAGGTCAACTGCTCGTGACTATTAAGAAGGGCACATGATCCAAGGCGGATCGTCCCTACAGATGACTGCCACATGGAAGCTATAGTGTCCATATTCTGACACGTGGCTAAGACATTCCTGAAGCTTCCTGGCGGGAATGTTCTCTCCACACTCCTAGGGCGAGTGCTCGTGGGTCACAGACGAAAACAAATATAAAAGACATTCCTCCTGCGAACAAGAAGGTGAATTCCAGCGAAAAAGGAAAAGACTGGAATCATTTGAGAGAAGCAGCAGAGTAGAGAGAAAAGAAGAAGAGTTGCAGAGAAGACAAGAGCAGAAGTGAAAAGAGAGAAAGCTCGTGAGATCAAGATAGAAGAAGAGAAAGAAAGATAGAGAGAGTGAAGGGAGAGTTCGAGGAGAAGAAAAGAAGATCAGAAGATCTGTCCCTACTAGAATATGGATCAAATCCAATCCAGTCAGCTCCATGGGAGCCACATCTGTGTTGTTATCATTTACAACTTTTAGTTGCTCTATTTTGTCATCATTTGAAACTTATTTCAAGTTGTTAGTCAGCAGTGCAAGCTGTGTCACTCAGCGGTTTCAGAGGAGGATTCCTCTGGTTGGCTAAGCTGTATTGCCCAGCGGGTCAAGCTGTTAGGCAGCGGATGGCTAAGCTATATTGCCCAGCGGAAGCAAGTTGTGATGCTCAGTGGTTGTAGGCACGCTGTGATGCCCAGCTGTTTAAGCTGTGTATCAGCGGGAATCCACACTCTGGTTTGAGTGTGGGGTGGATGTAGGTCTGGAGGACCGAACCACCTAAAAAAATTTTATCCATCATCGTTTGATTGCATTGTTGATTCGCTAGATGTATGCCTAGGCTCGATATCTATTCCTCATCTGGTGAGTTTTCAGTTTGCTCACCGAGCATTTGAATCTGGTCTTGAGAGAATCACCTTGGATTTTTAATTATTGTTACTGGAGAGCTTGATTGTTTTTAAATCCGTATCTTTGATTGTTACAGTCAATTTTTAATTGGGGGAAAATTTTTAGAAGGGGATTCATTCACCCCCGCTCTGTATCCGGGCCTTGCACCTTACAGTTGGTATCAGAGCATACCATCTAGGTATCATTTGACCCTATCAATTGGTATCAGAGCGGGTCTATGTGTATTCAGATCCAACGATCTACCGAGGATCCTGTTGCTTTAGATGCTACTTGTGTTGCTGTTTATCCAGTTGTGATCGAGGGCCATTGGCACACTGCTCAGTGATTCCTTTGTGCGTTGAAGTTGTTTGTTATCAGTCTTTATGGCTCGTCCCTGTGCTTTTGATGGTTCCAACTTCAGCAAGTGGTTGGGAGGCCTGTGTATCTATATGAATTCCATTGATCCAAATCTATGGAATCTCGTATCAAAAGGCCCACATGATTTGCCTCGAAATCAGACTAAGTGGTTCAATGAGGACAGATCAAAGAACCGTGATAATGTCACCGTTCTTGAAATTTTGAGAGATGTAGTGAATACTGACAAATTTCCCTTCGTTCTCAGGTGTGCATCTAGAAAAGAAATTTTGGACAGAATCACTGTTGCAAACAGGGAGCAAGAAGAAAAATGATTGATGGCCAATCGGAGAGAGAATGATGATGATACAACTTCTCAGGTAACCTCCGGATCAGAAGAACCTTTGTTTGATGAATTGGTTGTGATGTATGAAGAACTGTTACAAGTGTCTAATAAAATGAAATCTGAAAATAAAAGATTGAAGAAAAAGATCGAACAAAGTAAATCTAAATTTTCTTGTGAAGTTTGTCCTACTTTGAATAAGTATTATGATATGTGCCTGGTAGATGTTCATAATACCAAGGAACAGATTTCATCCTTGAAATATGAGAATCAAGAATGCTTAAATAAAATTTCTGAATTGGAAGATCAGCTGAAGACTAAGAACGATGAGCATCAAATAAAATTGCAGGAGTTGAATAAGATGAACTGTGAAATGGACAAACTGAAACTTGAAAACGTAGAATTTTAGAAAAATAATGAAAATCTTGAAGTTAGAATAAATGAAATCAATGGGGAAGTTTCACATATTGCGTCTATAGAGTCAGATTGCAACAAATGCTCTTTTCTAAGAGAACGCAATAAAGAACTATACAGTGAAAATGAATGGCTGATGAAGGTGATTGCCTCTCTTAAAGAAGACAACAAAGGTTTATTGAATGAGAAAATTAAAGTCGAAGAAAGAGAGGAGGAACTAATTGAAAGACTGGATTCCGTATCCGGTGGTGAAGAAATTTAGAAGCTAACCAAAGAAAACAAAGAACTGAAAGAACAAAACAAGAAACTCATGGTCCTAAATGTTGTTATTTTAGAGAGGCTTCTGGTTATCGAGAGAGAAAGATCTGCTAATAAAGAAATGCAAGCTGAAAAACTTGAGGAGGAAAACATTGAATTGAAGATGAAATTGAAAAATTAAAACGGTTGAACACTGGTATGTCCAAAAAACTTCTCATCTTAGAAAAAGGAAAAACTGTTTGTAATGAAGAATCTAAAAAATCGAGCAATCTTGAACAAGAAATTGAGAAATGTAAAACTACAAATAAAGTACTAAGTGAATGTGTTAATTGTAGTGAACATGAGATCGCTAGTTATGAAATTCACATTGCCTCTTTGGAAAATAAAATTCATGATCTGGAAAACTCAGCACCTAAGTCTGTTAAAAATGAAGGAAAAATGAAAGTTGTCATGAAAGGTGAGGATGATAATTCAAGAAAGGGGATAAGTTGCAGTTCTGATGTTAAGGAAATTATTAGAAACCAGCTATACACCACTTTTGTGCAAACTCTGATGTAGCTGGTACCACAAGTCAATCCCCAAAATAAAATAAAAATCTGAAAACACCTTCATCATCAGTATTTCAATTCAAGGCTTAGAGGAATGTAAAACAAACAAATGCTCTGAAAAAGGGCAAACAACTGAAAAACAATTCTTATATGAATAAAGTCAAGGTTGTCCCTACTTATGCTGTTAACTCTGCTAGCTCTGTGGAATCTGATGAATTAGTGCATGATTTTCATAAGTCTGTTAGTCATTCGCATCCACATGAAAAGAATGATTATTGTCATTACTGTGGTAGGCATGGTCACTTCATGAATGAATGCTTTGTCATGGAACAAGATGATAGGATGCATGCTAAATCCTCTGCAAATTATCATGGCTCTTATAAAAACAAACATGCCTCAAACTAGCACATCACATGCTTTAACTGTAACAAGCATGGTCACAAGGCTATTGAATGCTGGTCAGGGTCTCATTGGGGTAAAGTTGGCTCCAGTATTAAGCACATTAGGTGCTTTGAGTGTGGGAAGCATGGCCATACAGTCAAGGACTGTTGGCATGCTCAGGGAAATTCAATCCAAATCTGCTAAATTTCTTGTAAAAAGACATGAGCCTGATAGGAACCTTAAAGGAATGAGCTTTTCATGTTTCAATTGTGGAAAGCCAGATCATAAATCTGCAAATTGCTGGCTAAATAAAAATAAGAGATAAAATGTTCATGTAAACAACAGAAATTTTCATGCTCATGCACATAGAGTTCATTCTTCTGTTGATGTGCATAATAAGGTCAAAAATATTGTTGGTACATGTAGATACTATGGAAAACTTGGACATTCAATGGATGACTATTCTCTGATGAAATTTGATGATCATCTAGCTAAGAAACTGTTTAGAACACCTGCTGGGAGTAATACATTACCCAAGGCTACTTGGGTTCCTGTTGGATCAAAATAATTCAGTTTTTATAGGTGTGCCTTGGAGGTTGATGAATAAAGGGGTTAATAATCCAAGGCACTCAAGAATGAAACACCCAGGATTGCACTATTCAGGTCAGTTCTGAAAACCTATCTTAAATTCTGTTATCTAAAATTGTTTGCTTTAGATGTTTGCATATCATATTAATCTGTCTATGCTTAATTGAAATGTTTTAAAAGTTTGATTGCTCTCGCATGATGTTCATGATGCTCATGACCAATTTCGTTGCATAGTGCATATATACAGTGTGATGCATTGCATATAATCTAAATTGAAAAATCTAAAAAGAAATAACTCATTGCATCTGGATAGGGGAAGTATTTTAGACTCACTAGTCGTTTACCTCTTGAACCCTTCCTGTCAAGCTATTCGGCTCACTTTCATATTCATGTGTGTTTATTTCATTCTAATTTGAGAGTTGAATTGTTTGAAAAATTATCCTGTGTCAGCCTGTCATTGATTTCTGAATAATGAATGTCCTGATGTTTGAATAATTGTTTTGCATAGCTGAGTGTCATATGCATGCTTTGCATAGTTGAAGTTTCATGTCGATGCATGTATTGCACCAATTATAGGTAGTTGCATGTCTTGCATATAGTTTGTGCATCTTGTGTTTAAATAGCATGTAGGTCGGTGCATCTTATGTCCACGCTGCATGCAGGTCCGTGCACTTCGTGTCCTTCACATGTCAAGGTCGGTGCATTGTATGCTTCATGCATGATTCAAGTCGGTGCATCATAGTGTCAGAGAAAGGGTAGCAATGTCTGAACTTGGTGTATCAAGTAGTCTCTCTCTCTCTAATTGCATTGCATGTCTGATCCATGAGCACAAATCATAAAACCATGTGTTAGGTTTTCATTGAATTCAATGCATTTAGTCAGGGGGAGTAGATGGATGTCTTTCAGAAAATTCATTTCATAAGATGACCCATTGCATCCAGACAGGAGGAGCATTATTGACCTATTAATCCTTTTCAATCTAGACTCTTCCTATCCAAACATTTGAATTACATTTTTGCTTCTGTGTATTTCACTCGAATTCTTAACTATCATTACATGACAAGCTGATCTGTCTGTACTCCAGACTCTGCTACCATATTTTGATATGCATAACTTTGATGCTTTCTTCTTGGTTGCTGTTATTTGGACTACCAGCTTTTCCCATTCACTCACATTCCTTCAAGCTGGTCTGACTGGTTTGGTTCCATGCTGTGATTATCATAGAGTTCTTCTCCCTTGATTAATCATATGCTGAAATTCTTTGAAAATCTATTCAAATTCTTTCATATCAGAATTCTGTGATCTGGTGTGGATAAGTTGTTCAGTTGCATTGATTGGACTTATTTGAGAAATCTAAGCTGTATACCATGTTTATATGTCTGAAACCTTAGAAGAAACTCCTATCATACAAAGTTAAGAATTTCCACTGACATAGATTGATATAAGTCTAATGTATTCTCGGATTTGAATTTAAATGTTTGAAAGTATCTGAATCATAAGTTTTAATAATTCTTAACCACCCATGTCATAAAATATCTAGACTCTTTCATCTGATTTCTGAAAATATGAGATCAGGGCTACTTTGGTAGAGATACATAGAGCTAGTATTGTTTTTAAACATCATGTTGAAAAAGGTTGTCTAAGAAGAAAAATAATTATAAGAGCAATGACCTTGGTTACTGAGAAATTAGGTCCTCTATCAAAGAAATAGAGTAAACCTAAGTCATGAAGTGCCATAGTCATCTCTGGTGGAAAAATAATTGAAAATCTGACAGAGCAATGGCACGGTTGTGTTGAGTAACTGGGGATTCTGGCCTCTAATCAAGGTGTCTCCTCATGTAAAAAGACACTTCTATTGCTAACTCTGGTCTCAAAATTGGGAGGCAATGTCAGTTATCACACTGAGTAACTGGGTCACTTCACCTAAGACGTGTTGTGCCTCATGTAAAAATGTGTTGATTAACTAAAATTGATCAAGAAAGATAATGTGCTGATCAATAGTAAATATCTTGCAGATTTAGTCAACCTCACATTCTAGTAAAGGTGGTTAATCTAAATTCTACCATATGTAACTCTCAAAGGTGTCATTAAGAGTATTTGAGTAAGTTGGAAGATGATTGAACTGGAGCATTGCTTGACCAGTTGGTTAATCTTTATTAAAACTTAGTTTCACATATGAGTAATGAATCTAATTTGACAGATTCAACTTACATCATGCTTAAACCAGGTGGATAATGTAGGTTAATTCATAACCCCTTATGATAGGAGAGTCTACCCTTACATAGACTTATAACTGTGGTACCTGCTATATAGTAATTTCTTCTGATCAGGTTCACCTCTGACAACTTGATCATCCACCTGTTGGTCACTTCCTGCTCTGTGACTGTCATATCCTGCTCAATCTCTATTGAATGATTCTTGAAAAATCCTGTGATACTCTTCCATTGATATCACTCTATCTCTGGCTATCCTTATTGAGTTTACATCACTAGTCTCATTCTCCACACTGTTGGAATCTTCCATCTTGATTCTGTACCCCTAATCAAATATTCTTGCAACCGGTTCTGGTTCTGTGGGCCCTCCACATGCATTTTTCTGACCATACAAATGCGAGGTTCACTTGCAGCCTTCTAAACTTCAGAATTCTTATGGTGGTGGATTCCAGATTGATTCATTGGATTACCAGAGTTCATCCCTGTAGGTACACCCTGTGTCTTGATATCACAAGCAATAAAACGTTTCAAGCTATTTTGACTACATTTTCTGCTTCTCACTGTCCTTGTGATCTCTGATTCAACTTATATCTTCAGGGGGAGGTTTGATATTTTGGGGGGAGAATAGCTCTCATGTGCTTTCCTGTTGTCAATGGGGCAGAGTTTATTGCATTTCATTTATTCCTGCTCATTCACTCTCTCAACCTATTTTCTTTTTGATGAAGTCAAAGGGGGAGAATAGTTTGAGTCAGTGTGACTCATGGTGTTGCCATCATCAAAAAGGGGGAGATTGTTGTGCCCCTGTGGTTATGATGATGGTTTTGATTTGATGATGGTTTTGATGTTAGCAACACTATAAGTCACACTGAGTGTGATACATACATTGAATCTGATGATGGTTTGTATGTGGCATCCTGATGATATTAATGTCTATGCACGCATGCATTAGCTAAGTCAGTGCACTTTAGCGGTTATGTCATTATCTAAGGCTATGGTTCGTGCATATATGTCAGTCCTGCTGCACAATAAACTCTATGCATATTATTGTTCATGTGCATCCTGGTCTGTGCATCCTAGTTAGTGCACGCTGCCTTGGTCTTGGTCGGTGTAATGCTTAGCTCGCATAATTTATGTCTGTGCACTCCATTCATGCAAGGTCGGTGTAGTCCTTGTGTTAGGCTAGCATCATGATTAGGTTGGTGCAGGACTGAGCTGTGGAGTTTAGAGTCAGTGCATTCTTAGCATGTGCATGCTTGAACTCGGTGCAAGGTGCATTCGTGCATTAGAGTCAGTGCAGACTTAGAACATTTGGGTTTGCAAGTTGGTGCATGGCTTGAACAGAAAGTCAGTGTAACATTTCTCGTTGCACGTGATCAAGTCAGTGCAACTTTTGCTCCGTGCACTAAGTCTGTGCACCATTTATCTTCCGCACAGACTAAGTCTAAGCAAGGTTGCTCACGGCACGATTATGTCTGTGCAAGTGCGTGCATGCTGCATAATAAGTCTGAGCATATATCATTTGATGCATAACGGAGTCTGTGCAACCTTTTTCTCTCGCACGTACAAAGTCTGTGCTAGATAGGACTTGGCATTTTACGATAGTGCAATGTGTGTATTATGCACACACCAAGTCAGTGCCTTCAGTGCTTTTGCACATGCGTAGTCGGTGCATCTCTTGACTCTTGCACCGAGTACATAAAGTCCGTGCGCATTACTTTGGGTTGTTTGTGCTTATCTCGCATACTGCATAGCAAAGTCTATGCAACTTTTGATTCTTGCACACGCAAAGTCTAGGCAAGACAGCTCTCGGCATTCGTAGCATGTGCATCTTTAAGCACTGCACTTGAAACAAGTCTGAGCACTTGTCCCCTATGTGAACACTGAGTCCGTGCATATGTACACTTATGACATATTAAGTCTATGCATGGTTGCCTTGATGTCTCAGCAAGTCTATACAATCTTCATACTTATCTGACATTTATACGTCCTGACACACTGACAGGTCAACTGCTCGTGACTGTTAAGAAGGGCACATGATCCAAGGCGGATCGTCCCTGACAGATGACTGCCACATGGAAGCTACAGTGTCCAAATTCTGACACAAGGCCAAGAAATTCCTGAAGCTTCCTGGCGGGAATGTTCTCTCCACACTCCTAGGGCGAGTGCTAATGGGTCACAGATGAAAACAAATATAAAAGACATTCCTCCTGCGAACAAAAAGGTGAATTCCAACGAAAAAGGAAAAGACTGGAATCATCTGAGAGAAGTAGCAGAGCAGAGAGAAAAGAAGAAGAGTTGCAGAGAAGACAAGAGCAGAAGTGAAAAGAGAGAAAGCTCGTGAGATCAAGATAGAAGAAGAGAAAGAAAGATAGAGAGAGTGATGAGAGAGTTCGAGGAGAAGAAAAGAAGATCAGAAGATCTGTCCCTACTAGAATCTGGATCAAATCTAATCCAGTCAGCTCCATGGGAGCCACATCTGTGTTGTTATTGTTTACAACTTTCAGTTGCTGTGTTTTCTCATCTTTTGTCTTCTTTTGAACCTTATTTCAAGTTGTTAGTCAGCAGCGCAAGCTGTGCCGCTCAGCGGTTTCAGAGGGGGATTCCTCTGGTTGGTTAAGCTGTATTGCCCAGCGGGTCAAGCTGTTAGGCAGTGGATGGCTAAGCTGTATTGCCCAGCAGAAGCAAGCTGTGATGCTCAGCGGTTGTAGGCAAGCTGTGATGCCCAGCGGTTTAAGCTGTGTATCAGTGGGAATCCACACTCTGGTTTTAGTGTGGGGTGGACGTAGGTCTGGAGGACCGAACCACCTAAAAATTTTCTATCTATCATGGTTTGATTGCATTGGTGATTCGCTAGATGTATGCCTAGGCTCGATTTCTATTTCTGATCTAGCGAGTTTTCAGTTTGCTCACCGAGCATTTGAATCTGGTCTTCAGAGAATCACCTTGGATTCTTAATTATTGTTACTGGAGAGCTTGACTGTTTTTAATTCTGCATCTCTGATTATTACAGTCAGTTTTTAATTAGGGGAAAAAAATTAGGAGGGGATTCATTCACCCCCCCTCTATATCCGGGCCTTGCACCTTACAGTTCGTATCAGAGCATACCATCTAGGTCTCATTTGACCCTATCAAATCCAAGTCTTCGCGTAGACTTACGGAGGTCTCTATGATGAAATCACCAGTCCGAAGGAAGGAATATCCCGCGGAGGGTTCAAACATCATCGAGAATTGAGTGTGTAATCGATGAAATCAAAATGGAAACCCCATCTACGGATGTGATATGAGAGTGTCAATAGACCCGCGATATGGGCCAGAAAACACGGTAAAACTGTGGGACAGGAAAACATCACATGTACAGTAGTCGCTATTTAATGAAATAGTGACCTTCTGAAAGGTCGTTCAATCACATTATATCAGAATTGTCATGTAAATAGTTTAAAATTAATCACACTGTATAAGGGCATTAATTTCTAAGATTTCTTTCCAGAAATTTATAAATATGATTTCAAATAGCGACTGTGTACAGCGGCGTTCATTCTTTAAATAACACGCTGACTTCAGTCGTAATTTCATAATTTTCCAATATATTCATCATTTAGTGGTTATTTTACAAATTAGCGCCCTGGCATGACGGCGTGCATTATCTAAATAGCGACGACGGAAAAGTCACACATTATTTGTCTAGTGATACACATCGGGCAGATACGTTTCTAGACACAAGTCACTATTCACAGATTGAAAGTTCACAGAATCAGGAAATTTCAGGCATGAACAGATAGATAAAATTATCAGGAATCCAGAACCATATCCATGCATTAATTTAAACGTCAAGTTTTGTAGATATAAATTTTTAAACAGGTGATATTTATTAAATGCCTAAAAGAAATAGCGGATTGACGAAGGGTCGTTCATTGAATGACACCCTGACCATTGTCGCTATTTCAGAAGAATTAACGACAGATGTGTAGGCGTTCATTCAATAAGCGCCCACGACAGGGTCGCTTTTTACAAGAACTCAATAAATCTAAACTAACAGAAAATAGAAAGCATGGTAACATACTACATGACCTACGTGCATGATTTTTACAGTGATTAACAGTCTGGGCTTCGTAACTTGAGAACACCTACCTTCTGATCTGGACGTCGAACGAAGAGACTATGAGGAAGAAGATGTATATAATAAGAGCAACTTTAGCAACGCTTCAGCAAGATGAAGCTTCTTACGGTAGCACTCGATCAATAGGCACTATCAGAAAAAGCAAAGCTTCTTCACGTCCAGAGCAGCAACTGCAACAGAAGGAGTAGCAGTAACAACAACTTCTCGTGAAGGAAGAAGAGAAGTAGTGGATTCTCACTGCAACCGTAGCCGCTTACGGTCGAGAAGAAGAAGAAGAAGAAGAAAGCAGATGCTCCGTCACGGTTGCAACACGGTAGTCGCACTAGTAGCAGGGAATCAATACGAGCAGTAGCAATAGCCGAAGCTCGTCGATGGAGGCAGGGTATTTATAGAGAAGGAATACCTAATGGGGTTTAAAGTTCCTAATAGGAATTAACCTTCCCACGTAGCAATCCTACAAGGATTAAAGTTTCCCATGCAAAACCCCTTGCTGCCATATCCACAGTCGTCCTTCCCTTTTTAGAACAAAACGCTAAAGCTGCATGCATCTTCGAACATGCTTGCAGGAGTTTTAGGCTTTTAGCCTCTTCGTAGGATGTATCTATATATATCTTATCTATAAGGAGATTTATGGCATTTTAAGGCCCATTACCTTTTAACCAATATATGTGTGTGGGTTGTTTGCCAAGCCCATCAGTTTAAAGCCCATTTATATCCTAAGGCTTTTATTAGTGTTATGGTTTTTATCTAAGGAAGGCCCTTTGACTATTTAATTTATAATTTTTATTCATTTTTAGGAAATTTTATTTCTGGAATTTATACGGGGTGCTACAATAGGTCTATCGACAGACTTTCTGTTGGCCTTGTGAAAATCTGTCGACTCTCTGGAAGGTCAGTCGACTGACTTTCATATCTGTCAACTGAGTTGGAACTCAGTCAACTGACTTTTCCTTGTTGGCTGCTAACTGAGCAGCTTTTGCCTATTCTTCCCAACATGCCAAAAAGCCCCTTGCACCTGCTTCATTCAATCTTTGTTGGCACATAATTGGAGCACTTTGTTTCATTTGACTCATCTGACTTTTGAGTTCTGACTTCCCCTTTACTTGTACTGCAGTTGCTACTGATTGTTGCTATAGAAATCTGTCAACTGATGGAATATCAGTCGACTGATTTTGTAATCGGTCGACTGACTTTTCTTTTGTCCGTCGACCGACTATCCAGGCCTGAATTGAGTTCCATCTCTTCTGCTGACTGTTTGGTATATTAGTTGACATTCTTTGACCTGAACTTAATGCATGTTGTCATCATCAAATTCACATTACACTCATTAATGAGTCATAGTCAGACGTCATCAAAACCTGGGACACAATACAAGAAACACTGCGGAGACAACCAAAAGAAACAGCATGCAAACCCAAGATCAGACGGAAGAAAACTACCAGGTTCAGAAAGAAACAGCAAAGCCCTCTCATGGAGACATGATGAGACGAAGCGAGGAGGACATGAGCTTTAGAAATAGATCAAGGTAGACTGCAAAAGAGACAGATCGGAAAGGTGTGGACAGGAGATAGAGTGAAAGATAGAGCAAGGAATGCTTGAAGACCTGCAACCTACACACTTAACAAACAAATTATATATGTTCTCAAAAACAGACAGAAAAAAAATGTAAAATGTAGGAGAAAGAAATAAAGGACACATATTTTTATGGATTTTTGATTTTTTTTCATTTTTTGATATATTTGATTTTTTTTGCCTCCTTTTGTGATTTGAGATTTATCTGATTTTTTATTTTTTTTTATTTTTATTTTTTTTCTTTTTTTTGACCAAACTATCTATAGCACACACTTACGGGTTTAAACTAGTGGCTAGAGATCGTCATTCCTCTCCCCATTCATTAAGGACTCCCTTGAGCAGGACGTGCATTTGAGGGTGGCGCACCACAACCAACCGCCTTTAAGAACGGTGCCCCTACTAAGGCCATACCCGGGATACAACCCAGCCTAAGTGTAGCAACCCTGGTAAATTAAAGAAATAAAATCCCAAATAGATTAAAAGATTTAACCTATGATAAAGGCCCAAACCCTATACATATAACAACTAGGTCAAGATGAATAACGCCTCCTGTCAGGTCGTCATTTAATTGAAGACTGTTCAAGCATGCGCTAATTAAAGAATTGACGCCCCTTTGACAGGCGCTATATCTTGAATTGAAGATCACATAGATAGGCGTCAATTATTGAAATAACGTCCCAACCTTAGGCATCATTTCCAAACGGGACCCGTTGGTTTTTGGTTCGAACAGGGATGTTATCTAGGTAAGTATTATTAGGAAAGGATCAATACGTGGATATCTCAATTTAAGGAGGATTCTACATAAGAAGTTTTAGTTCTAATCAAACTCCTAGAACCCATTAGGATTCATTCTCCTATAAATACCAACCCTTCTGTCGAGCCAACATGCTGGCTCTTTTCTTCAACAACCTGCTGCTGCTCTGTGCGTGAAGAACTCAAGAAAGTTCTTCATCTTCCTCTTTCCCTTGCTACATTGAAGGGCGACCGGCGTTACCCTCTGCTTCCCCTTCATCCTCTGGTTGAGGAAGGATCTTCGTCATCTTCTTCCTCTTCCTCCTGTTGCCGCTGGTTCTTCCTTTAAAAGGGAGGAAAATCTTCTTCTTCATCTCTTCGGACGCTGCAGTTGCTGCCACTGCGTTGAGGAATCAAGAGCTGCTGCTCTTGTTGGCTACCTAATTACTCTGTTGAAAATAGAGTATCGTTCGTGGTCATTTTCTTCATCTTCCTCATTGTCTGTCAACCAACTCATCCACTCAAGGTAGGTTTTCTCAAGTGTGAAGCAAAATTTAATAATTTTAGGCTTGTATACATGCATGTAGGTCTGTAAGAGATTGCAAATATCACTCCGGATTAAGTTTTCGTTGTTTACAGGATGAAATGAATTAGCGACCCAGTCCAGGGCACTATTTGATTTAACGACCAAACAAACAGTCGTCAATTGTCTAGATAATTAATAATTACATAATGTTCTAAATTTAATAACTGTGAACCCTTACATGTAAACTAATGCATGATCATGTTCCTAAATTTCTGTTATTTTTCCCTACCTGTACATGTCTTTAGTTTTCTGATCAGACATACTATAGAAATCATGTGTTAGTGATTGTACCTGCCCGATGCAAATCTTATGACAAAGAAATAACGACCCTTTTCAGGTCGTCATTTGAATGAACGCCCCTATACACGGGCGCAAATTAGTAGTAAATGGAAAAATTCTGAAATGTTTATAATTTCATGGATATTTCAAATTAACGACATACACCCTATCACCATTTTTACATGTGACGCCTCTAACCAGGGCGCTATTTACTGAATTAAGGACTTATGCTAAGTCTCCATTTACATAATATCTGAAACTTGAGAATATTTACAGATTTTAATATCAGCAGTAATCTAGATGTAACGACTGGGTTAATAGTCGTCACTTATTGAACTGACGACCCTCACAAGGCCGCCATTTCATGAAATGAAGACGTGACCTAAGGCATCAATTCCCTGTTTTCCTAATTTTTTTTGTGGATTTCTATAACCCCTGTTAGTTGGTTATATTTCGGCTCTATATTCCATTCCGTGAATATAGTCCCATGTTTCACGTTGTTTTATCGATTACCCACTATTTCTCGGTGATAGATGAACCCTCCACGGGACATTCCGTTCCTCCGGACCGGTGACTTTATCATAGAGACCTCCGTAAGACTCCGCTAGCCTTGGATTCCCTCAAGGCAGCCGAGCGGGTTGTACCATGAAAACCTATGACACTACTTGATTGCCATGTCACTCTAAAGAAACATGGTACACCGGCCATCATGACATGCTATGTGGATGTCATGAAAATATCCTTAAGATTTTATGGAATGGGAATCCATGCCATTAGGGTCCTTATGAATTATGTGCCATACTTGTGGACCTTAATTCTATCTACCTTATCATGAACACGATCGAGTGACCATTTCTATATGAGCGCTTATTCTTATTATTTTGGCACCCAAGTTAGGGAGCCGATTTCACCTAGTTTTAATGCGAATTGTGATTGTACCGTTATTATCATCCATACACATATTGTTCAACCCTTGGAATACTATTCCACAAGATCTACCTTAAAGTTCCTACAAGTTCATTCCTTGAAATTCAATATTGGCTACAACTATAGTGGATGTCAAAAATACATGATCAATGCCTGCGCATATTGGGCCCGATTTGGTCCTGGGAGGAGCACCCAAAAGTACTAGTGCCCATAGGAGTTGTAATAATCGCGGTGTGGCATTGCACCGAAGTGCATGACTAGCTTGATAGACATTTCGCAATCTCGTACGTGACTTGACTCGAGTTGACATGACATGACTTGCGTGACCCGAAAAGGGGTATTTATTTATTTACTTGCATGAAACATGATAGTCAATTCTTGACATGACTTGATCACTTGACCTGATGAATATACGTGATTGATTATCTTGCTATATTGACATGAGTTCTAGAAAGACTTGCTAGTTTGTTCACTATCTCTTGATATACATTCTCTCTTGTTATACATTCTTTATGGTAATTTTGTGCGAACATGCATAGCTTATTGCATTTCATGTAACATGTAATCTTCTTAAAGCAAGCTAGCTCTTGAGATATAATCCCTACTGAGCATTCGCTCACATAGTGTTTTCCCTTATTTTTTAGGTAAGTCCTGATAGTTTGGTGCGATAGATAAACACAGATCCAGAGGGGGGGTGAATGGATCTTCTAAAGAGTTTTGACCAATTTAAAATTCGTATGAAATGATAAGAACAAGATCAGTGGACAATTGCTCAAACATAAAAGATGCAAACCCAATTAAACTCTAGGACATGGATAATCAATCAGATCACGGTCCTAGCATGCATCTAGCGGAAGTAAGCAATCAAACAAACCACTGCACAAGGGATTTTTTAGGTGGTTCGGTCCACAGACCTATGTCCACCCCTCACTCCCAACCGGAGTGAGGCTTCCACTAGCAATCAGCTAGAAAGCAGACTCAGTCTGCAAATAAGTTGCTGCCACATAGCTTGACCAGAGGAACAACCTCCCATCTTCCTCCAGACCGGAGGGAACCCACTAGTGACACACAGTCACTAGCAACCGGAGACCCAAGTCTCCCTTCCTCTGAAAGCCAGAGGGAACCACAAGTGACTCCCAGCCACTTGCGACCAGAGACTAGGCCTCTCTTCCTCCAGACTAGTAGGGAACACACAGGTAGCAACCACTACCTGCAACCAGAGTCAAGGACTCCCTTCTCCTGAGTCCACAGGAGGAACCCGATCTCCAACCAGAGAATCAGAAGAACAATGTTTAGTTTGAAAAGAAAACAATAAAAGAAAATACAGCAACTAAAAGTTAGAAATATAAAATCAAAATGTGGCTCTCGCAGGAGCTGGCTGGCCTGGATTTGATCCACAGTCCAGCAGAAACTGATCTTCAGTTGAAGCTTCTTTTACTCTAGCTCTCTCTTCTTCTCACTCTTCTTTTTCTTCTCTTTCGCAGGCTCTCTCTGTCTCTTCTTTTCTCTTCTTCTTTTCCTACTACTGCAGCTCACTGCCTCACTGCTCCAACTCTTCTATTTCGATCAGAATCACACTCTGCATTGTCTGTTTCATCTTCCTCTCTATCTTCATCTGTCTTCTTCAGTGGAAGAAGGCTTCGTATTTATAGCAGCAGCAATTAGGGCGTTGTCCTCAGATAACGTGCCAAGTGCCAACCTTGGATCATGTGCCCAGACACCTGCAGGTTTAATGAAGAGTTCAGTCGATGTACAAGCCACAGGCTGTATAGACTTCATATAAAAGCAGCAGAGTTTAGACTTAAGGATGCAGTGTGTATGCAGTGTACAGACTCTGCATTACAGGCTAGCAGTGATGTATAGACTTGCTGCGTGCAGGCTGGCGGACGAAGTGTACAGACTCTGCGTGCAGGCTGGCAGTGATGTATAAACTTGCTGCGTGCAGGCTGGCGGACGCAGTGTACAGACTCTGCGTGCATGCTGGCATCGATGTATAGACTTGCTGCGTGCAGGCTGCCACGATGTATAGACTTTGCAGCGCAGTTGTGGGACATTGTATAGACTTGCTCTGGAGGCTGTGTATACTTAGCTGCAGGCTGTGGGATGAATGTCTAGACTCTGCATACATGCGATGCAACTGGATGTATAGACTTAGTTGTGCTGTGCAATCGATGTGCAGACATGGCGTGCAGGCAGCCAGACTATGTATAGACTTGGCGTGCAACGATGCAACACAATGTATAGACTTAAGCGTGCTGTGCAAGCGATGTGCAGACTTGGCCAATGTTGTGAAAAATGTATAGACTTTGAGTGACCTTATGAATGTGCAGACTTGATGAAATGAGGCATGTCCAGACTTAAACTCTTGCAATTTAGCAATGTACAGACTTAGTGGCTTGAAGAACGTTCAGCCTTTGAGTGCTGAAGAGTGTACAGACTTGCTGAAGAGTGTTCAGCCTTTGAGTGCTGAAGTGTGTACAGACTTGTTTGATCGTGCATGCTACAATGTGTAGACTTAGTGTTTGTGCAGAAGATAATGTATAGACTTATGAACTGATGCAGACAAAGGATGTGTATAGAAAGTGAATGCAATGCAGACACACAAGAGTGTATAGACTTGAAGGCTTGATAACGAGTGTATAGACTTGAAGGCTTGATAACGAGTGTATAGACTTGAAGTGTGAATGTGCATGCTAGAAGCAATGTATGGACTTGCAGCGCGTGCAGGACATGTAGTGTATAGACTTGGAAAGCTTGCAGGGCTTGCAGGGCAATGGCTGTATAGACTTGTGTAGCTAGCCGTTGTATAGACTTGGCGTTATGAGGCATGCAGAATGTATAGACTTGCTGGTGTGAACAATGTATAGACTTCAAATTGAAGAAGGCACGATGTACAGACTTAATGAATGTGCAGACTTGTCAGCGAGATGCACAATGTATAGACTTGCAAGATGATGCATGAGACGATGTATAGACTTAACGATGCAAGCGATGTATAGACTTTATGTGAAAGCGCAATGTACAGACTTTACTTCATTCAAGCTACAGTGCTAATGTATGGACTTGATGTTCTGCATGCTACAGTGCTAATGTATGGACTTAGTGCAATGCAAAGGCTGTATAGACTTAGCGTGCTTCAAAGCAACTATGTGTAGATAGTACAATGTATGGACTTGAGTGTGTCCAGACAATGTATGGACTTTAGACATAATGCATGAGAGACATGTTGGCAAGTGTATAGACTTCATTCAACAAAGTTCAGGCATGCTGTTAACAGATGTACAGACTATGCTGAAAGGGTATAGCAGCATCACTTATTGTACAGACTAACATCAAACAATCCAGATAAAATGTAATTATGAAATGCATCAACAATTATGAAATGCACCAATGCACACAACACACAGCCTCTGCCTGTTCGTTGGTTATGTAATTCAGATAAGATGTTCAATGTAACATTCATATGCAACACAAACAAATTTATATGCAGACTCAAACAGTATGCAGACTCAAACAGATGATGACTATGCAGATTCAAACAGATTTATATGCAGACTCAAACAGTATGCAGACTAAAACAGATGATGACTTATATTGTTTGCTATCATCAAAACCACAGGGACACAACAATCTCCCCCTTTTTGATTATGGCAACACTATGAACACTATGAGTCAATTTATTCTTCCCGTTTGACTTCAGCAAAAAGACATTAGATTGAGAGGGAAGTATAAGAATGCATAAGATAATGGAATTAAAGACTCCCCTTTTGACTAAGCCATGAAATTTATTCTCCCCCTTTTTTAACAACAGTAATGAAATGGACATTAATGATGCTGACTATATCTCCCCCTTTATGAATGACACTCAGCCTGACAGGAAAGCTCCCCCTGATTAGATGGAGACTTATGAGTGTAGATGAGAAGGAGACACAGATAGTCAAATGAACCACAGGGGCAGCAAAAATTCTCCCCCTTAGATGGACAGTGATTGGAATCCAATGAAGCACAGGACATAAAGAAATCAACAATGAATCTATTTCAGAATGGAGTCCAATGAAAGGAAGTAAGCATTCAGAATGAATGAGAAAGGTTTTCAATGGGGTATCAATTTCATAAATCTGAAGATGTAACGGCTTTAGAGACTTCCATTATGAAGACTTATGAATGAAACTTAACAAGTCAAGCTTGGTTTAAAAGTGATGCAAACTCAGTTTTTCAATAAAAATTATACTCACATCTGAATTTAGATTTTAATAGAAATGAACCAAGCATACATAGCACTACTTCAATTAACCTCCCAGCATCTTAATCAATTGATTTCAATGACTTCTTTTAGAAAAAATCGTACATCAGTATTGAGGTTAAACAAAATATCATTTCAGAGATAAACACTTAATGGGTTTATCTGAAAAAAAAATTATTTCACTTCATTTAGAGAACAGTCAGGGATGGTTCATGCCTTTTGTCGTAAAGGTAGACGCTGGTTAGACGCCAGTACCCCTAGCTTACTCAGCAGAAACTCCCATTTTGTTTCAGACATGATAGCATTTTTTTAAAATAAAAATTCTGAACAGAGTTGATCAAGAAGCCTCATGACTTAGGGCCCATTATCTTTGACAAGGGTCCTAGTTTCTCAGCGTATTTGACCATTGCTCTGCCATTCATTTAGCATAATTTTTTTTATTTAAACAGTTACCCAAGGTGTTGAAGAATGACTTGTTTAAAAACAATACAGATTCCATGCATTTCAACTAATTGGGTCATGATCTCAATATGACAGATTTTAGAAGGTCTTTCAAAGTATGACATGAAGTGCATGGTTAAGGTTTATTAAGTCTGATTCAGATATTTTCAAGAAATTCATCTTCAAACTTGCAGAATGCATTAAATCTAAACCAATTCAAGTCCTTTTAGACGTTCATAATTCCACATAATGCGAGATTTCTTTATTGATAGCAAAATCAAATTTATGATCATGATATGCAGATTGAAATGTTCTCATTTGATTATTGAGTTGAGATTTCTTTTGACAAGATAAAAGAGACAGCATGGAGACATCAATTTGAAATCCTCAATGCAAACTTGACTGAGAGACTGACCAGAAGGAGAGATAGAATCAAATGGAAAACTGACAATCCAATGGATGCTCCCCCTGAGAACATGCATGCAACCCCCTTTTTTTTATTTTTCAATATGTATTTCATGCAAGGTAATAGGAGGTCAGGCATGTTTCAAGATCTTCAAGGTTTAATATGCAATGAATTTTGACAAACGAGTATGCATCTGACAACCTGCATGCAATGCATTGACTCCTCTTGACAATATGCATTCAGACAAACTTTTTGGCATTTTCAATGAAATTAAATGCAATGCAATTAACTACATGTATGTAAAGACATGCAAAGACTCATGTTCATTCAGACTGCCCTACTAAACAATATGACCCATGGTACTTGGCGGAGCACTTGGTCTAAAAGACCACCTCTCACATAGTAAGAACCTCCAGACAGATTTCCCTGTCTTTTGGTACCTTACCATTTAATATACCATAGTGGTCATGAATGATAGTGCAATATTGACAGTCCTACTTGTATCAGATTTTCAATTACTGTATGTCTAATGTATGTATGTGCAATTCACATATATGCACACACAGCTCAAAGTGCAAACAAGTAATTCCATGAAGCTCAATGCAAGTGTCAAACAAATAAAGGAGCATGTATGCATGAATCATGATATGCAAAAAAAAAATGACAATTATGCATGGACAGTTCATACCAGATATGTAGTTATCCAAGATTCACAATTTCAGATATGCAATTTAAGATAAGTTTTTAGAACTGACCTGAGTAGTGCAATCCTAGGGGTTTCATTCTTGAATGCCTTAGTTTATTTACCCCTCTTTGTTCATTCCAAGGCACACCTGCAAAATATTGATCATTTTGATCCTGCAGGGACCCAAGCAGCTTTGGGTCCTGCCTTACCCCTAACAGGTGTTCTAAACAATTTCATAGCAACATTATCATCAAATTTCATCAGTGAACAGTCATCCATAGAATGTCCAAATTTTCTATAGTATCTACATGAAATGGCTGGTTTTTGGTTCTTATGATGCATATTAACAGCAGGATGATGTTTATAAACATGTTCATAAGATTTTCTGTTGTATGCATGAACAGTTTGATGCTTGTTCTTACTCAGCCAACATTCAGCAGATCTATGGCCTGGCTTCCCACAGTTGTAGCATGAAATTTTTACAAATGGTTTTACAGGGAATTTGACAAAATGGGGCTTAACAGAATTCTTTTGAACATACCAATAGTCCTTGACTGTATGCCCATTTTTCCCACATTCGAAGCATCTGATTTGCTTACTTTTAAAACCATTTTTACTCCAAGTGGATCTAAACCAGCACTTAGCAGCCCTGTGCCCAGGCTTATTGCAGTTGAAGCACACAATGTGGTGACTAAAATTGTGTTTAGATCCATATGGACCATGAAATGAATGGAAGACCTGGCATGCAGTTTATTATCTTCTTTCATGATAAAACATTCACTCATGAGATGACCATGCTTCCCACAATAATAACATGAAGCATCAGGCTTCCTAGCAGCATGGTTTCTATCAAAAGAATTTCTAGAATGTGATGTTTCACTACCATGCTCATCTTTTAGCATTAATCTGCAATCTTCCATTATGTGACCTACTTTCCCACAATAATCGCACGATCCCTTTTTAGTATGAGTGTTTGAGAGGTCATGTGAATTATGTGCAGTATTCTTTGTACCAACTGGAGTAGTTTTATCCTTTTTCTGTAGGTTTTCATCCTTTTTTAATTTTTGAGTTTGTCCTACAATTTTGGGACTGACAGTGGGTTTTTGTGTAGTAAATTGAAAAACAGAAGAACCAGCAGTTGTGTTTTGATCAGAAGCTTTTACAAACATAGTTGAAGTTTAATTACTATTGATCCTTTTGTTTGTTGAACTGTAACCCAGCCCCTCTCTCTGAGAGTTATCACTCTTTCCCAGAAGCTTATTCAGATTGTCCTTTCCCTGGACAAATTTTGACAAGGAGTTTTTCAAATCTTGAATTTCAGAATTTAAGCCACAAATATTAGCTTCATATTTGGATAGATCTGTTTCACAGGAAATGACTTGTTGATGCAAGGCATCATTCATACTTTTGAGTTTTTCAACTTTGTTGATTTATTTTTTTAATTAGATTCCTCTCCCGCCCCCTTTAAATACATACATGCATAAACATGTGAATCAAAGACAAGGGGGATGAAAGGATGAGAAATACTAACCGTGGTCGCCACCAAGGTTCCAACAACGCCAGAGGATGAAGAAGTGTAAAGAACGGTGCCGTGTACCTTGGAAAGAAAACTTGATCGTGCTTTGACAAATGAGGTGCGGGGAACTTGTGGATTCAAACCTCCTCTCCTTCCTGCCGACTAGATGAAGAGGGCCTCACGTTGTATTCATGCTCTCCTACAAAACAAAGATGAAACACAAAGGCAAAAACCCATTAGAACATGAAGTGTAGAAATCTGCCCAAAGTGATAAAATAGCATGATTAAAAGGGGGAGAACGCACCGGGGGGAGGTTTTTAACCCCTGTGGAAGGGTGGAAAATATAGGTGGGTGTGTTGTGCATGCATGAGATTTGAAATCATGAGATTTGATTGAGAGAATAGAGAGAAATCAATGATGCAAAATGGAGAAAAACGCATGTGTAGTAGAAAATGCAGAAAACCGTGATGATTTGTGATTTTGAGAGGAAGAGAACTAAGAGTGTAGACCATGAAATCAAGCCCAGAAGGATGGAATTGAAAGCCAATACTTCCCTCTTCAAGATAGGGTCGAAGTTATGAGTCGGCGTTGCAGCATGGCTTCGACCCACGTCCGGAAAGAGCCCCCCTTTGCAACTGCGAACTGGGCAGTTTTTATAGAGTTTTGTAAGAAAGCCTCATCTTCTTATCACGATTCCTGGAGATAGAGTCCAAGATAAATCGAGTTCTCTATATCAAACTCGAGATAATACTAAGGACAAGAGATAGGAACAAACGGGGATCAATTCGGAGGAGGATTCTAGAAGATATAGCTCTTGGAAGGTAGCCCCGGAGCCTTATCTGCAAAGTTTTAGTTGAACTAGGATACTTAAATCCTGATCTTTTGAGTGCGATTCTGAGCAAGATAGCCAATGAAATTTGGAGTTCTTTTGACTGAATTCAAGATAATACCAAGGATAAACCATAGGAACAAACGGCGCTCAATTTGGAGTAGAATTCAAGAAGTTATGGGCTCTGAAAAGGGGCCACGATGCACAGAAACGGAGCAGAGTCCAGCACGAATTGGACTCTCAGGTGTGTGTAACGGTCTATCTTAAGACCATCAGAGTTATGTAACGGACTAGGGTAGGTCCGTCACACTCTGGGGGTCGAACGGGACGATTTCGGGCAAGTTTGGATGTAACGATCTACTGTAGGACCGTCACATGGACTCTGACGGTCTTACGATAGATCGTTACACTGATGTAATGCACCTACACTAGACCTTCACATCGATGAAGGAAAATTCTGGGCAGACTACGCGCGACTTCAGAAATTGAATCGTAGCTCTCAAACGGGGCAGAACTAGTGAAAGTGGTAGAAGAAGGAATTGTAGATAACTGAGAGAGGAACAACGTTCATGAAGAAAGAAATTTGAGAAAATGATTGGAAGAGGGAGAAAATGGGGCTGGAAGAGAGATGAAAATTCTGGGATGTTGGTGAACAGCACAGCGCGCCGGAAAAATGTGAATAACTCACAAACGGGGCAGAACTGGCCAACGGCGTAGAAGAAGAAATTGTAGATCTTTGAAAGATGAACAACTTTGGTGAAGACAACTTTTTGAATAGAGGACTGGAAGATGGTGAAAAGGAACCACTTTTTAGGACTACGCAGTGAGAGAGAGTCGATTACTTGAGAGAAGCCGACCTAAATGGGCCGTAAGTTGACTTGGAAGCCGGAATTTGATAAGATAAGCTCCAGGGCTCTAAGAAATCATGATCTCCATGACTTAAAGGATATGAAATGATAAAAATGGGCTCGAAATCCATTCAAGGAAGCTCCAAAATAATGGCTAATTCGGGACATCAGAAATGATGAATAAGAGAAATGACACAACTTGTGGGCTAAAACGGGTGTCAACAGATGCCCCTCCTTGATGTTCGCTTTGCAAGGGAATGAGCGAAACTGATGCGGAGGTGAAATGGAATGGAGATGGAGTGAAAGCGATAGCAACGTGAAATGGAGATGAAGCAGAGATGAAGCGGTGAGAACTGATAAGTGGGCATCAAGGCAAAAAGACACCCATCACAACCAACAAGCAACAGGAATTCTCTCGAAAATGCCGAGCTAACCACAAGGAATGATTGACAAGGATGAGACATGTCTGGAGAACTAACTAAGAAAAGAAAAGAAACACGACCAGCCTCATCAGGGACACAATCCACGGACAATGAGTGGGTCGGAAGGAACACAGCATAAGAGCTGGAAAGGAGAGACAAGACTGAGATAAAATCCAGACAGGAATCACGCTGGCCAACCAGACCAAGCAAGAAGATCAGAGAAATCGTTCAAATTCAGAGTGGAATGAAGAATCTCTTATCCAAGAGAACTGAGTGCAATCAACCATTGCTGAGGAGAAATCCTTGAACGGATCACGAGACATGAGTGCTCAAAAATGACATGATGCATGCTGGGCTAAAATAAAGAAATCATTAAAAGGAACGCAAAGAAAGTATAAAATAGAAAGTACTCAAGGATAATATTGCTAGACTGAGCCAAGACGGGGTCAAGAGTCTTTTTGCAACCACGACGTGCGAGATAGAGTCCATCGTCTCCCACTCGACTCAACCGAGCGGCCTATCCAACGATTAACCATATGTTCCTAGATCATCATCGTTTTTGTTAAAGGGGAACATCATATCCTAGAACACACGGCCAGCCAGCCGGTCCTTGAGAGGCTATAATAACGTATATATCACATAGTAATGCAACAATGAGCAGGGATAGAGAGCCATACCTGACTTACCTGCCAAGCGAAATGGCATCTTTTTTTTAGAATTTTTAATTTTTGCTTTTTATGGATTTTCAAATAAGACAACAACAATATGAATGAACATGATGTGAACATGAACGAATATGAACGAGCATGACATGAACATAACATAATAAGAGAAATATGAATGAAACATGCCACAACATAACATAACGAAGTTGAATGAAACATAATAAACAAACAAATGGCAAGCATGCATGCGACTAAAGGCACGGTGGGACAAGACAACACGCACATGGCGGGACAGCACACGCAGTGGTATAAGGACATGGTGGGACAAAGACACGTGGGATGACAATACCACGGAGGACAAAGACACGTGTGATGAATGATATGGCAGGATGGGGACACGCGTGATGAATGACACGGCGGGATAAAGATACGACCAACACGAGAGGACATAGACACATGCGATGAATGATATGGCAGGATGGGGACACGCGTGATAAATGACACGGCGGGATAAAGATACGACCAACACGAGAGGACATAGACACATATGAAAAGGACACATCGGGATAAAAGACATGGAGGACCATAGACATGATAAAGAAAACAAACACATTCTTCAATCAAAGCCCAAGATCAGATGAAGCGGAACCGCCAGGTTCAAAATCGTGGGACAATGCCCTCTCATGGAAACATGATTAAGCAAATAAGCGAAAGCTGAGAAGGCCATGAGCTTCAGAATAGATATAGAAGAGATGAGAACAGATCGAAGAATATGAGCAGGAGACAGAGCGAATGATAGAGCAAGGAAAGCTTGAACCTGCAACCTGCAGCCTGCACACTTAGCAAACAGATTACGTATCTGTCCTCAAGATAAAAATAAAAGAACAAAAGAGAAGTATTTTTAGATTTTTGTATTTCTGAATTTTTTTTTCCATATTAAAATTTTTGGGATTTTTTTTGACATATTTGATTTCTTTTTTGGAATTTTGACATATTTGATTTTTTTTTGGAATTTTGACATATTTGTTTTTTGGAATTTTGATAATATTTCATTCTTTTTTGGATTTTGACAATATTTCATTTTTTTGGATTTTGACAAAGCAATCTGCAGCACCCAAAGACGGGCTCAAACTACTGGCCAGGGATCGTCGTTCCTACCCCTTTCATTAAAAACTTCCCTTAAGTAGGGCGTGCATGTTAGGGTGACTTACCATAACCAATCGCCTCTAAAGAACGGTGCCCCTACTAAGGCCATACCCGGGATACAACCCAGCCTAAGAGGGAGAAATAGAAGAAAAATTAGAGACAAGCTTTATGCAGGATGGGAGACATCAGGACTTGAATTCCTTCCAGGGCACCACCCCTCAAAGAGTAGGTCGGTTGCGCCGGGACTTTGTGTCTTTGATTTTGAGACCCATATTTATCAGGCACGCATATGACCGGGCTCATGATGTCCCGCGGGGAACTATACTGCCACTCTTGCCATGCCTTTGATTTTCATAATTTTCTTTTTGATTCATCATTGATTTTGAAAGCCCTTGTTTGGCTAGATATTGCATGAAAGCTTTCTTTCGAGGGTCAAGACTGCCCCTATTTGAGACCTCTCTCGTATTAGGGAGCGCCTAGGTTGGTTATCTTATCCATCAATCTCTTGCCCCTGCACTTGGCCGAATAAAGAAGAGAAAAGGCCTTTGTGCATACCCAAAGTATGGCCAAAGCAGCAACGGTGTTACTCAGAGAGATCGGCCATGGCTCACCGTGTAGTATGGAAAAAACCCATGCTCAAAGGTCACCCGCAACGATCGGGGAATGAACTGGACTCCCAGCGCGGAGCTATCACCAGCCTAAGGATGCTGTAGAAGCGAACTCATTTTAAATGAACTAAGCAAATTTCTAAAAGCCACTTAACCATGTAAGGAACCAACGTTAATCTTAACAATGTGCAGGAGTAAATAAGTGATAATAATAGCATGTTCTTTGCACAAAATAAAGATACCTTGCAAATCCAGGGAACGAAACTAGCATCCTGAAGCAATCGTGATCATCGAGCTTCGCACAGCACGAGCTTCATATTCCTTACTTGACAGGATGAAAGAGAGAGGATAGCAAAGGATCAAAGATTCCTCTACATGGAGGAGCGACAGACATTAAACTAGACGAATAAGGATAAAAAGGAAGAGAGACGAGGGCTAGAACTCCCTCGTTAAGGCACAGATACCTTGATAACAAGGAACCAATTACAGAAGAAACCAGATTAGCCAAGATCAAGGTGGACTAAAGCCTCGAAAGCAGCAAGAAAAAGGGTAATGACCCTGAAAGGGTGAGGATGAATGAGTAGAAAGATGAGAAGAAGAATCATCCGACGTGGTCGGAGAAGAGGGACGAGAATCATCCGACAAGGTCAGAGAAGGAGAATAAGAGACACCCGATTGGGTCGGGGAAAGAGAACTAGAGACGGAACCCGGAGATACTAGAGGAGAAGAACTGGGAGATGTCCCGAGATCGGGATGAAAAGAAATAGGCCGAGGCCTAGAATTGTGAGAGGAGGGAAAATCTGGAGGATCCGGAGAAAAGGGAGAGGAATGGGGACGCACTGACCTACGCCAGGAGGAGAAAATGATGGAGATAGGATCAGATGGAGGAAGATACACCACCCAAGGGTGGGAACTGAGTAGAAGGAAGGATGAGTGAAATGAAGAAGAAGGAAGAGAAGTGGACCTCTGAGTGCACAACTGACGGCCCTTAAACTTACGTCGTCGCCTCTTCTTAGCTGATACTTCTTGAACATGGGCTCGCCTGGCGCGGGCTCGAATCCTAGGGCACCTTGCCTTGCAATATCTTCTCAAATAGCGAGCCCATCTAGCAGATGGCCTGGCCCGGCTATGAACAAATAGCTTTGCTGGGGCAATTACCCCTAGACACCCTGTGCTAACAACAGTAAGTGGGCATTCTTGGACAAGTAACGCTTCAGAGTGATGAATATCACAAACCCACGAGGTTTTGTCTCTCGGCACTAGAAGCATGAGATTCGGCAACTCCACTCGGAACTCAGCCTTGAAGCACAACTCCCTTGATAAAAGAGACGGGTGAAGTTGAGGGAGAGTAATACACGGCGTTGACATGGCCGATTTGCTAACAAATCGAGGAAGATTACATAACAAGTGCAGAATATCCTTAGAAAGTGTAGAAGATACGGCCAATTGCCCCTTGAACATAGAACCCATAATCTGCTTGGCAGTCGTATGTGTTAGCACAACACGGGTAGAGAACCCTTCTTGGCCTGTCATCTGAATGGCAATAGAGCAGAGAGAAATAATAGCATCAACGGTGAACTCTCCGGCGAGCAAGGAGATTGCCACCGGCCTCGCTCGGGAAGAAACTGGCATCAACTCAAGGGAACTCTTCTTAGCAACTCTCATATTTGAAAGTAGAGGCGCATCATCCCCAAAACGAGGACACGAACCGGCATCCGACAGATAAAATCTTGAATCTTGAAATGCATTGCCGGCACTAATTAAATCATCCTGACTTGGCTTATTGTCTCCCTGGGGATTAGACCCGAGGGGCACCAAAGGAAGCGCACACCCGCTCCGTGGGGTGGGAGTGGTTGGAGAAGTAAAGGGAATATGTTTGGGTGGAACACGTGAAGGTTTGTAAGGCATGGAGGCTCCAACGGGAGTGGTGATGGAAAGTGAAGGCGCAGGCGATGTGGCGATGATAGGCTCGGGTGGCGACAAAGGCGAAGGTGAAGGCGTGGATGAGGGTAAAGGTAAAGGAAAATGTGTGGCTTGCTCAGGCTTGGGCAAAGGTGATGGCGGAGATGGAGGCAAGGGTGGAGATGGAGGTGGTGATGGAAGCACTGGTGGTGGAGATGGAGATGATGGTGATGGCAATGGAGATGGTGAGGATAGTGATGAAGGCGATGGGGGTAGTGGACATGGAGGTGGAGATGATGAAGAGAGGTTGTGGTGTCCACCATCGACGTGTTGACACAACCCGTCGAGCGGTGTTAGGGATAGAATTAGTGGTAGTTGCGGCGGGAGAGGAAGGGGAGACACTAGCATGAGCAGAGGCATGGGTTTGTGGCAGATGGGAAGATTGGATAGGAGATGGCAGAGGTAACTGAGTAGGTGATGGAGCGGGTGCATTGCTAGATAAAGAACCACAAGGGTGCCCCTGGTCTTGAAGTAACAGAGACGGCTGCCCAGGCTGAACTTCTTGCTGCTGCTGTTGGCTGCAGAGATGTAAAATGACTTTATGCATAGCGGCCCAATCAATCCTTTTCTTTGCTTCCAGGTCATAAACATAATCCTGGAACTCGGGACAATCCTCAACCAAATGACCCTTTTGGCGGTGAATATCACAGAACTGAAGCATATCCCCGACCGCGGGTCGGCAAGACACAACCGGAGAGAGCGGCAACGTGTGAGTGGCCATCAAAGCCTCAAAAATGTCGATAAAGCACTCCGGCAATGGAGGACAAGGAGCCCGCTTCGGGCAAGGTGAATGCTGAGGGATATGTGATGGAGATGGTTGTGGAGACGGAAGTGGAGGTTGCATAGGCAATAGTGTGTGGCTAGTGGTGGAGGGATTTGGTGAAGGCATATGTGGAACGGAGTGGGGAGGTATGTAGACGGCATCCACCTGCTCGGGATGTGGTGTTCCCTTGACCGAAAGTGGAGACGGAGACGGGTATGTGGACACGGGAGGCTGACTCATGGAAGGTTGATATGCGGAGGCGTATGGGTACGTAGAGGCGGGAGGTTGGCTCGTGGAGGGATATGTGGCGGAAGGCTGACTCATGGCGGGCCGGCTCATGGGAGCGTAGGATTGGAACGTGGAGGGTGAAGGTTGATATGTGGAGGTGGATGGTGGAGACTCGGGGTCAAGGGAATCTTGGATTTGTTGGCGAATGAAGCGGGCTCGGCTGTATAATTGTTGCCAGGAGGTGATGTCATTGAGGGCTAAGATAAACCGATACTCAGGCGTTGCATTGGATATCAGCATCTTGATTTGTTCTCCCTCCGGAATGTGTCCCGGGAGTTGCGCGGCCAAGCGACGCCAACGATCGGCAAAGGTAGAGAACTCCTCTTCGGGCTTCATCATCTCATGGGCCAGATCCACAATAGAGTACTTGGGCCCAACTTGGTCTTGGAACTGCTGTATAAATTTTTCTTGAACGGCTTGAAAATTCACAACTTGCTCTTGCGGAAGAGAGAAGAACCAATACTGAGCCGGGCCTTCCAATGACAGACCAAACAGATAAGCCATCAAGTGTTGGTCATGTCGAAATTGGGCCGACTCATAAACAAACTCCTTCAAGTGCACATACGGGTCACCGACTCCACTATAACGGCGATATGTGGGAATTTGTGATGGAGACGGAAGCCGAAGACCTTGAAATGTGAACGGAACACTTAAAGAGGATTTGGGATCGATCCGACGTTGAAGCTCATCAAGTTGGCATTGGGTTTGAGCAATCATCTCCTGGGTAAGGAGAGATCGAGAAGAATATGGGCCAGCTTGAGCAAGAGGTTGTGAATTAGGACCAGGAGCATGGTATTGGGCCGGATAAGAGGATCCGGGCTGAGAAGAAAAAGGGCCCATTCTGGGAATGGAAGGGTTAGTGGGCTTCGAAGAGATATTGGAACATGGGTTGAATGGGCCAGCAGCAACATGGGCAGAATAATGAGGCCCATTAAGAGAATAATGCCTATTAGCAATTGGGCCAGCAACATATGAAGGAGAAGGAGGAGGCCCATGAATAGAAGATGGCGCATTATGAGAAGAAGGCCCATGAAGATGAGATGCAATAAGACGTTGGGCCTGGGCCGGGTCCATTTGGTGAACAAGGCTTGAAAGATGGGCCATGAGATTAGCCTGTTCCTTGGATGGATCAGAAGGACCACGGGAAGATGGGCCCGCGTAGGAAAAGGATTCCATGCGGGAATAGGAAAAAGATTGAGAAAAAGAATGATACAAGGCGTTAGAATGATACTCCATCAGGGTAAATGGAGACTTAATATAAGGATATCAAGGAGAATACAAGTGGGGAAGCAATGGCAAGGAGGGCTCACCCACTAATGCAAAGACGAATAGACAACGGACCACGGGATAATGGACACACAAAATGGGCTAAGCTAAATGGGCCTAACAACAACAAAACATATGGATGATGAAAGAATGCAACACAAAAATCACTAATGGGCTTGGACAAGCCCAATCAACACGAACAATGCAATGTGAGAGTTTTCACCCAAGTCAAACAAGTTGATATGATGGGAAATATTTTAGAGATTTTAATAGACCTTTTAATGATTTGAATTAATAATAATTCCCTCAAGATAGGCATCCTATGGGAATAAGGTCCAAACTTTAGGTTGACTAAGGCTAACTCCCTCACACGTATGCAAATGCAAGCCTAAGGGGGGGGAAGGTACAACCGGCCCGGCGTCCGTGTGGGAATCCACGGCTCACGGGGACTTATGGAGGTCCCTGATGTGCTTTCCTGGTCGGCTCCAAGGAATATGGAGACGAGAGGTCCACGCACCAAGGTAGGAGAATGCAACTATGATATGCAATATATGGCCCTATGTGCACCGGAGTGCATGCAAATTCTAGCTTAAAACTAGAAAATCAAGACAAAATTAAACTATGCAAACATGATCCAACTAAGCCAAATAGTATATGGATTGAAAGACAATACAAAGGTCTGCACAACGGGCCTAAGAACAGATTAATCTGACCCCGGGAGGTCAATCAAATCACTGAGCAAAGATGCCCCCGTGAACCTATGCGCAGACCACATGCAGATTTTATAGACAAAATGATAAAATGATGACAATTTTTAACTAAGCAAATGAGACCCAAATGATGCAAATAAGCTATGGATGGAAAGACAATACAAAGGACTATCCAATGGAACAAAAATCACTACAATCCGACGTCGGGAAGGCAGTCAAATCACTGAGTAAAGATGTACCTGGGAACCTGTCCCAGAGCCTGCATGCAGAACTTATGCATAAAACTCAAAACGTTGGACAATATTAGAATATGCAAATGTTACCCAAATGATGCAAATGATATATAGATGGAAAGACAATACAAAGGGCTATCCAACGGAAGAAGAATCAGCTCAATCGGACTCCGGGATCAAAAGTTATGCCCCGACGAACATGGCCCTGCGAGCATGCGCGCAGGACTGCCAGAAGCTGTAACGGTCTACCAAATGACCGTTACATGCATGTGACGGTCTACTATAGGACCATCACACTACCAGAGCCCTTAAAACATCAAAAATAGTGGAAGAATGGAGGAGATATCACCTAAACATGAACATGCACCCACCCAACCTACAAAAGAGCATGAAAACAAGCGTGATGGGCATTGGTGTCCCACCGTGATCGCCAAAAAACTGTTGATTTGTTTTTTTAATTAGATTCCTCTCCCGCCCCCTTTAAATACATACATGCATAAACATGTGAATCAAAGACAAGGGGGATGAAAGGATGAGAAATACTAACCGTGATCGCCACCAAGGTTCCAACAACACCAGAGGATGAAGAAGTGTAAAGAACGGTGCCGTGTACCTTGGAAAGAAAACTTGATCGCGCTTTGACAAACGAGGTGCGGGGAACTTGTGGATTCAAACCTCCTCTCCTTCCAGCCGGCTAGATGAAGAGGGCCTCACGTTGTATTCATGCTCTCCTGCAAAACAAAGATGAAACACAAAGGTAAAAACCCATTAGAACATGAAGTGTAGAAATCTGCCCAAAGTGATAAAATAGCATGAATAAAAGGGGGAGAACGCACCGGGGGGAGGTTTTTAACCCCTGTGGAAGGGTGGAAAATATAGGTGGGTGTGTTGTGCATGCATGAGATTTGAAATCATGAGATTTGATTGAGAGAATAAAGAGAAATCAATGATGCAAAACGGAGAAAAACGCATGTGTAGCAGAAAATGCAGAAAACCGTGATGATTTGTGATTTTGAGAGGAAGAAAACTAAGAGTGTAGACCATAAAATCAAGCCCAGAAGGATGGAATTGAAAGCCAATACTTCCCTCTTCAAGATAGGGTCGAAGTTGTGAGTCGGCATTGTAGCATGGCTTCGCCCCACGTCCGGAAAGAGCCCCCCTTTGCAACTGCGAACTGGGCAGTTTTTATAGAGTTTTGTAAGAAAGCCTCATCTTCTTATCACGATTCTCGGAGATAGAGTCCAAGATAAATCGAGTTCTCTAGATCAAACTCGAGATAATACTAAGGACAAGAGATAGGAACAAACAGGGATCAATTCAGAGGAGGATTCTAGAAGATATAGCTCTTGGAAGGTAGCCCCGGAGCCTTATCTGCAGAGTTTTAGTTGAACTAGGATACTTAAATCCTGATCTTTTGAGTGTGATTCTGAGCAAGATAGCTAATGAAATTTGGAGTTCTTTTCACTGAATTCAAGATAATACCAGGGATAAACCATAGGAACAAACGGCGCTCAATTTGGAGTAGAATTCAAGAAGTTATGGGCTCTGAAAGGGGGCCACGACGCACAGAAACGGAGCAGAGTCCAGCACGAATTGGACTCTCAGGTGTGTGTAACGGTCTATCGTAAGACCATCAGAGTTATGTAACGGACTAGGGTAGGTCCGTCACACTCTGGGGGTCGAACGGGACGATTTCGGGCAAGTTTGGATGTAACGGTCTACTGTAGGACCGTCACATGGACTCTGACAGTCTTACGATAGACCGTTACACTGATGTAACGCACCTACACTAGACCTTCACATCGATGAAGGAAAATTCTGGGCAGACTGCACGCGACTTCAGAAATTGAAGCGTAGCTCTCAAACGGGGTAGAACTAGTGAAAGTGGTAGAAGAAGGAATTGTAGATAACTGAGAGAGGAACAACTTTCATAAAGAAAGAAATTTGAGAAAATGATTGGAAGAGGGAGAAAATGGGGCTGGAAGAGAGATGAAAATTCTGGGATGTTGGTGAACAGCACAGCACGTCGGAAAAATGTGAATAACTCACAAACGGGGCAGAACTGGCCAACGGCATAGAAGAAGAAATTGTAGATCTTTGAAAGATGAACATCTTTGGTGAAGACAACTTTTTGAATGGAGGACTGGAAGATGGTGAAAAAGAACCACTTTTTAGGACTACGTAGTGAGAGAGAGCCGATTACTTGAGAGAAGCCGTCCTAAATGGGCCGTAAGTTGACTTGGAAGCCAGAATTTGATAAGATAAGCTCCAGGGCTCTAAGAAATCATGATCTCCAAGACTTAAAGGATATGAAATGGTAAAAATGGGCTCGAAATCCATTCAAGGAAGCTCCAAAATAATGGCTAATTCGGGACATCAAAAATGATGAATAAGAGAAATGACACAACTTGTGGGCTAAAACGGGTGTCAACAAACTTCCAGTTTTAATTTTATTTCATTGTCAGCTTCAGATAGGGACTTATAACGATCATCAACTTCTTGTTGAAGGGATGTGATTGTTAACTCATATTTAGCTATCTTTTGTTCACAGCAAATGACATTCCCACTCAACATTATGTTGATGTTTTTCAGATTTATAATTTCATGTTCAGCATTCAGCAACTCACTAGAGCTCACCAGGCTTACACTCTTCCCTTTTTCTGAAGTGATTAGCCTCTCAGACATTGCTGAGTTTAGGTGATTCAGCTTATTAATTTCCTCTTTTAGTTTACTGTTCTGCTCTAGGAGTTCATCATCAAGCACCCATTCATCTGAAGAAAACTGACATTCATAAAACTTTTGTTGTTGTTTTTTAGATTGAAGTTTGTCAAGATTTTTCTGAATCTCTGAATTTGTTACTCTATCAGCCTCTAATTTTTCAGAAATCAATCTATTTTCTTTTTCAAGATTTATTGATTTGTGTTAAAATTCCTTGAGCTGATTATTGAGTATTACATTTTCAGACTTCATGTTTTCCAATTCAGAGTTGACAAGCTCTAAGTTTCTCACCAGTTCTTCATTTTGAACAACATCATTGTTATGAGCCTGATCATTATCAGTTGAGCTGAGTCTTTCCTTTAGTTCAGCAATTTCACAAACAAGCTCTTGATTCTCCTTTTTGTGTAATCCAATTTATTTCATAAGAGTTTGTTTTTCAGATTTCAAATGATCGATGTCTGAACTAATAGAATCAAAATCTGTTAACTATCTTCTAAATATGTCATTTTCAATTTTCAGAATTTCAGGGTTTTCACCTCGAGATTTAGCATCCTCATGATTCTTTAGCTTCTTTATCAGTTTTTTATTCTTCTTCTTTAGTCTTTCATAGGATTCTAACAGATTGGCATAGGCATCTTCCCAGTCGTCTAAAGTGTAACTAGAGAAAGGATTGGTTACCTCTTCAGCATCTTCGGATTCATCTTGATCACTGCCATGGTTGCTCTTGTCAGCCATCAGGCAGCTATCATCATTTCTTCTCTGAGCTAGCTTCAGCTTATCCAGAATGTCTTTAGCGGACCTGCAGTCATAAAAATAAGAATGTAGAGCCTTGTTAGTAGCTTCTTTCATTAGATTCAAAACTCTCTGATTCTCTCCATGTTTTGATCTGTGACTGTCAGTCCATTTGGACTCTTTCTTTGGTAGTCTATGAGGACCGTGTGAGATTAACTTCCACAGATCCGGATCCATCAATTTCACATAGTTATGTAGACTGGTAACCCATGAGTTAAAATTAGAGCCATTGAAAACCGGTGGAGAACCCATTGATTAAATCAGAAAGTAGGTTAATGCAGCAGAGAGTAAATTCAGAAATGCACCAAAGACAACAGGATCCTCTGCAGATCGTTGGATCTGATCAGTCAGAGAACCGCTCTGATACCAATTGATAGTTTGGTGCGATAGATAAACACAGATCCAGAGGGGGGGTGAATGGATCTTCTAAAGAGTTTTGACCAATTTTAAATTCGTATGAAATGATAAGCACAAGATCAGTGGACAATTGCTCAAATATAAAAGATGCAAACCTAATTAAACTCTAGGACATGGATAATCAATCAGATCACGGTCCTAGCATGCATCTAGCGAAAGCAAGCAATCAAACAAACCACTGCACAAGGGATTTTTTAGGTGGTTCGGTCCACAGACCAACGTCCACCCCACACTCCCAACCGGAGTGAGGCTTCCACTAGCAATCAGCTAGAAAGTAGACTCAGTCTGCAAATAAGTTGCTGCCACACAGCTTGACCAGGGGAACAGCCTCCCCTCTTCCTCCAGACCGGAGGGAAGACACTAGTGACAGTCACTAGCAACCGGAGACCCAAGTCTCCCTTCCTCTGAAAGCCAGAGGGAACCACAAGTGACTCCCAGCCACTTGCGACTAGAGACTAGGTCTCTCTTCCTCCAGACCAGGAGGGAACACACAGGTAGCAACCACTACTTGCAACCGGAGTCAAGGACTCCCTTCTCCTGAGTCCACAGGAGGAACCCGATCTCCAACCAGAGAATCGGAAGAACAATGTTCAGTTTGAAAAGAAAACAATAAAAGAAAATACATCAACTAAAAGCTGAAAATATAAAATCAAAATGTGGCTCTCGCAGGAGCTGGTTGGCCTGGATTTGATCCACAGTCCAGCAGAAACTGATCTTCAGTTGAAGCTTCTTTTACTCTAGCTCTCTCTTCTTCTCACTCTTCTTTTTCTTCTCTTTCGCAGGCTCTCTCTGTCTCTTCTTTTCTCTTATTCTTTTCCTACTACTGCAGCTCACTGCCACACTGCTCCAACTCTTCTATTTCGATCAGAATCACACTCTGCATTGTCTGCTTCATCTTCCTCTCTATCTTCATCTATCTTCTTCAGTGGAAGAAGGCTTCGTATTTATAGCAGTAGCAATTAGGGCATTGTCCTCGGATCACGTGCCAGGTGTCAACCTCGGATCACGTGCCCAGACACCTACAGGTTTAATGAAGAGTTCAGTCGATGTACAAGCCACAGGCTGTATAGACTTCATATAAAAGCAGCAGAGTTTAGACTTAAGGATGTAGTGTGTATGCAGTGTACAGACTCTGCATTGCAGGCTAGCAGCGATGTATAGACTTGATGCGTGCAGGCTGGCGGACGCATTGTACAGACTCTGCGTGCAGGCTGGCAGCGTTGTATAGACTTGCTACGTGCAGGCTGGCGGACGCAGTGTACATACTCTGCGTGTAGGTTGGCAGCGATGTATAGACTTGCTACGTGCAGGCTGCCACGATGTATAGACTTTGCAGCGCAGCTGTGGGACGTTGTATAGACTTGCAGTGGAGGCTGTGTAGACTTAGCTACAGGCTATGGGACAAATGTCTAGACTCTGCAGAAATGCGATGCAACTGCATGTATAGACTTAGTTGTGCTGTGCAACCGATGTGCAGACATGGCGTGCAGGCAGCCAGACTATGTATAGACTTGGCGTGCAATGATGCAACACAATGTATAGACTTAATCGTGCTATGCAAGCGATGTGCAGACTTGGCCAATGCTGTAAACAATGTATAGACTTTGAGTGACCTTATGAATGTGTAGACTTGATGAAATGAGGCATGTACAGACTTGAACTCTTGCAATTTAGCAATGTACATACTTAGTGGCTTGAAGAACGTTCGGCCTTTGAGTGCTGAAGAGTGTACAGACTTGCTGAAGAGTGTTCAGCCTTTGAGTACTGAAGTGTGTACATACTTGTTTGATCGTGCATGCTACAATGTGTAGACTTAGTGTTTGTGCAGAAGATAATGTATAGACTTATGAACTGATGCAGACACAGGTTGTGTATAGAAAGTGAATGCAATGCAGACACACAAGAGTGTATAGACTTGAAGGCTTGATAACGAGTGTATAGACTTGAATGCTTGATAACGAGTGTATAGACTTGAAGTGTGAATGTGCATGCTAGAAGCAATGTATGGACTTGCAGCGCGTGTAGGACATGCAGTGTATAGACTTGGAAAGCTTGCAAGGCTTGCAGGGCAATGGCTGTACAGACTTGTGTAGCTAGCCGTTGTATAGACTTGGCGTTATGAGGCATGCAAGCTGTATAGACTTGCTGGTGTGAACGATGTATAGACTTCAAATTGAAGAAGGCACGATGTACAGACTTAATGAATGTGCAGACTTGTCAGCGAGATGCACAATGTATAGACTTGCAAGACGATGCATGAGACGATGTATAGACTTAACGATGCAAGCGATGTATAGACTTTATGTGAAAGCCCAATGTACAGACTTTACTTCGTGCAAGCTACAGTGTTAATGTATGGACTTGGTGTTCTGCATGCTACAGTGCTAATGTATGGACTTAGTGCAATGCAAAGGCTGTATAGACTTAGCGTGCTTCAAAGCAACTTTGTGTAGATAGTACAATGTATGGACTTGAGTGTGTCCACACAATGTATGGACTTTAGACATAATGCATGAGAGACATGTTGGCAAGTGTATAGACTTCATTCAACAAAGTTCAGGCATGCTGTTAACGGATGTACAGACTATGCTGAAAGGGTATAGTAGCATCACCCATTGTACAGACTAACATCAAACAATCCAGATAAAATGCAAGTATGAAATGCACTATGTGTAGACAGTACAATGTATGGACTTGAGTGTGTCCAGACAATGTATGGACTTTAGACATAATGCATGAGAGACATGTTGGCAAGTGTATAGACTTCATTCAACAAAGTTCGGGCATGCTGTTAACGGATGTACAGACTATGCTGAAAGGGTATAGCAGCATCACTCATTGTACAGACTAACATCAAACAATCCAGATAAAATGCAATTATGAAATGCATCAACAATTATGAAATGCACCAATGCACACAACACATAGCCTCAGCCTGTTCGTTGGTTATGTAATTCAGATAAGATGTTCAATGTAACTTTCATATGCAACACAAACATATTTATATGCAGACTCAAACAGTATGCAGACTCAAACAGATGATGACTATGCAGATTCAAACAGATTTATATGCAGACTCAAATAGTATGCAGACTAAAACAGATGATGACTTATAGTGTTTGCTATCATCAAAACCACAGGGACACAACAAGTACGAGGATGAAACTCAATCGGATGGGGAAAGTCAAGAGTGGTGAGATTAGAGCTACTCCGTCTATCCAAGCATTATCTAGTCTTGTCTTTTCTGCATTCTTGAGTCAATCATTGTACTTTTACAATTTATTGAGTCTTAGCACTTTCATTAAGTGGATGTAATAGAAGTACTTTGGAAATAAAGGATTGGGTTATCTTTACTTTTGTGCACTCTATCTTTGTGTCGAATATACTAGCGCTCTAATTGACATGATTGATATAAACTCGTCATGCATCTCTGGGTTCCTTCCGCACTCGGGGCGTGACAGTTTTTGTGGTATCAAAGCCTAGGATATTCAATTCCTAGGAAACCCAAGTCTAAGGATAGGTTTAAACCTTTAACCGAGGAGGTTGGGTAGAACCATGGGTTAAAGTAACTAAGGTATTCAAACTCTTGGTGAAGTCTCATATTAATTAGTTATTTAAAATCCTTGTAGGACAATGGCTGCCGAACGTGCTCAGTGGCGTAACATGCAATGCACTCTCCAAGGCATGACACAGGCACTTCAGTAGGTAGCATAAGGAGGTGCACACCGTGGAGCGGGAAACCTCCACCAAAGTTTCAAGAACATGAACCCTCCTAAGTTCATGGTATCCACTGACCCGGATGACGCCGAGCACTGGATCCGAGAGATTGAACGCATCTTAGAGTTATGCAATGCACAGACCAAGAGAAGGTCGTGTTAGCTAAGTTTCAACCGGAGAGAGACGCCCGATGCTGGTGGGAGTCAGTAGAAGCCACATTAGATCAAGCTCAGGTTACATGGGAAGAATTTGTTGAATATTTCAACAATAAGTATTTCTCAGACCGAATTCAAGAGAAGAAAGCCGTCGAATAACCGCACTGAAGCAACGATCTTTATCGGTGGCTGAGTACGAGGCACAATTCTCTAGGTTGTCCTGGTATGCTAAACATCTAGTCAGTACCGAGAAAATGAAAGCTAGGAGATTTCTTAATGGGCTCAGGCCCCAATATATTACACAGTTGGCGCCGATGGACATACAAGTCTATTCAGAGATGGTACGACGGGCCCAGCTACTAGAAGATGCCACAGAGCTGTCTGATAGGATTCGTGGGAAAGATAAGAAGGAATAGGTTACTAGTTCTGGTTCCTTCAAACCCAATTTCAACCAAAAAAGGCCAAGTAATGGAGGTACTTCCTCCCAAGAGCAAAAGTTCAAGAAGACCAAACCTTTCTCCATCACCACCACACCTTCTAAAGTGGTGTGTAAACACTGTGACAAGGCCGGACATAAGGCCGAAGAATGTTGGAGGAAACTTGGAGCCTGTCTCCGTTGCCGGAGCCGTGATCATCGGATTCCCGACTGTCCCCTGCTCAACGATCAAGCCGGTGACGAAAAGTGCCCGGTGATGAAAAATGCACGTCTCCAAGCTATTAAGGAGACAGAACAAGACGAAGGCGGACTAGTGGAAGGTACACTGCCAGTTTGTTCCAAGTCTGCATATGTCTTATTTGATACTGGTGCATCGCATTCTTTTATTTCCAAGAAGTTTGCGGACCCATTACCTATGGAACCGGAATGGATAAAATTAGTCATTTCAACTCCTCTTGGAAACGAAGCCGATATTGTTCACCATTACCAAAATTGTGAAGTCTTGGTAAAAGGAAGAAATCTACCTATCAACCTAATATGCCTAGATATGAAGGACCATGATATCGTATTAGGAGCCGATTGGCTATCCAAATACCAGACAACTGTTGATTGCCGCAATAGCAAGGTTACATTCAAGGAACTTCCGGAACTGGTCTACACTAGCCCTAAGAGTCGAAGCAAGTTGCCTCTCATATTGGCTCTTCGAGCTAGCAAGCTAATAAGGAAAGGATGTATATCTTTCCTTGCTTTTGTCACCATTAAGGAAACTAAGGAGTCTAAGATAGAAGACATTCTAGTTATACAAGAATTCCTGGATGTGTTTTCAGAAGAATTACCTAGATTACCCCCACAAAGAGAAGTGGCCTTCACCATCGACTTGGTCCCTGGTGCTGGTCCAGTTTCTAAGGCACCATATAGGATGTCCCCTGCCGAACTCAAGGAGTTAAAGGAACAATTGATGGAACTTCTTAAGAAGGGATTTATTAGACCGAGTACTTCCCCGTGGGGAGCACCTATATTATTTGTAAAGAAGAAGGATGGATTCATGAGGTTATGCATCGACTATCGACAACTGAATCATCTTATTATAAAGAACAAGTATCCACTACCGAGAATCGATGAATTATTTGATCAAATATCTGGATCCAAGTATTTCTCGAAGATTGATCACAGGTCAGGATATCACCAACTCAGGATCAAAGATAAGGATATTCATAAGACCGCGTTCAGGAGCAGGTATGGGCACTATGAATTTATTGTTATGCCTTTTGGACTAATGAATGCCCCTGTAGCCTTTATGCTGTTGATGAATAGTATATTCAAGCCTCATCTAGATCAGTTCGTGGTGGTTTTCATTGATGATATATTGAGAGCATAAGGAGCATTTGAGAATTGCATTACAGATATTGAGGACCAATCAATTACATGTAAAGCTTAGTAAATGTGAATTCTGGCTAGAAGAAGTATCCTTCTTGGGACATGTGATTTCAAAGGACGGTTTATCCGTAGATCCATCAAGGGTTGAAGCTGTAAGGAATTGGGAAAGACCGACCAATGCTAGCGAGATCCGCAGTTTCTTGGGTCTTGCAGGCTATTATAGGTGATTCATCAATGATTTTTCCAAGATTGATATACCACTCACTAGGCTAACTCGCAAGGAGATCCATTTTGAATGGAGCGAGGAATGTGAAAGAAGTTTCCAAGATCTCAAGGATCACCTAACTATTGCCCCGGTCTTAGCTTTACCAGTTGAAGGAAAAAAGTTTGAGATATACACCGATGCATCTGGCATTGACCTATGTGTCTTAATGCAACAAGGGAGAGTTATAGCTTACTCTTCCCGCCAATTGAAGAAGCATGAAGAAAACTACCCAGTCCATGACTTAGAGTTGGCCACGGTAGTGTTTGCATTAAAAATCTGGAGACACTACTTATACGGAGTGAAGTTTACCGTATACTTCGATCACAAGAGTCTCAATTATCTCTTCTCACAAAAGGAATTGAATATGAGGCAAAGACATTGGCTAGAATATCTCAAAGACTTCGACTTCACTATCCAATATCATCCTAGAAAAGGTAATCCCGTAGCTGATGCCCTCAGTCGGAAGCCAAGAGCTATAATAGCCAATTGTATGATTTAGGAGTGGAAGTTGCTAGAACAATTCTCTAAGCGTAGTATAAGTATGGACAAGGAGAGCCGGTGAGTTACCCTATCCCATATGAGCATACAGCCAGATCTACTCTCAAAAATACAAGGAGTTCAAGATAATGACCCGACATTAGTGGAAATCAAGGGAAAAATAGAAGAATAATCTGACTTCAAATTAGCTTCAGATGGAAGGTTGTTATTCAAAGATAGAACTTGTATACCAGATTGTCCAGAGCTAAAGAAGAATATCTTAGATGAAGCTCACAGATCAAGGTACACCATTCATCCAGGATCTACCAAAATATATCAAGATTTGAAAAGAACTTTCTGGTGGCCCAATATGAAAAGAGAAGTAGCGGACTTCGTATCTCGCTGTCTCGCGTGCCAACAGGTCAAGGCAGAACACCAAAAGCTTGCCGGTAAGCTACATCCTCTTGATATTCCCCAATGGAAGTGGGAGAATATCGGTATGGACTTCATTATGGGATTATCTAAATCTAGAGGAAGACATGATGGAATATGGGTTATCATCGACCGTTTGACCAAGTCGGCACACTTCTTGCCTATCAAGAGCTGATGGTCAGTTGATGTTCTTGCTGCTTTGTACATCAAGGAGATAGTTAGACTACATGGCATTCCTGTTTCAATCGTGTCTCACCGAGACCCTCATTTTACTTCTCATTTTTGGATAGGTCTACAACATTCGTTGGGGACAAGACTCAACTTTAGTACTACTTTTCATCCTCAGACGGATGGTCAGACCGAGAGAACAAATCATGTAGTAGAAGATATGCTCAGAGCTTGCATCATTGATTTTGGTGGAAGCTGGCATGATCACTTGCCTTTGGTCGAGTTTGCATACAACAACAGCTACCAGGAAAGTATACAAATGGCACCTTTTGAAGCCTTATATGGAAGGAGTTTCCGATCACCCTTGTGCTAGGACGAGGTTGGCGAGAAACAACTATTAGGCCCAGATATGGTAAGGGATACCACTGAAAAGATTCAGTTGATTAGAGAAAGACTTCAAGTAGCTCAGTCTACACAGAAGGCTTATGCTGATAGAAGAAGAAGTGATCTCGAATTCTAAGTCGGAGATCACGTATTTCTTCAAATATCCCCTGGACGTAGAATAAAGAGATTTGGTGTTAAGGGCAACCTTACGCCAAGGCTTATCGGACCTTTTGAGGTACTAGAAAGAGTGGGTGAGGTTACTTATCGCATCGCTTTGCCTCCTCAATTGTCCGAAATTCATAACGTATTCCACATATCCATGTTAAAGAACTATGTGCATGATCTGTCACATATCATCGATCATAGAGACCTAATGATTCAAAAGGATCTCACATATGAACAAAATCCCATGAAGATACTCGATCATGAAGTTCGTACACTAAGGAACAAAATGATTCCCATGCTAAAGGTGTAATGGAGTAAATGCTTAGAGTACGAAGCCACATGGGAGACTGAGGAGTCCATGAGGAAGCGATTACCAGATTTATTCTAAAAAGGTATATGTCTTGCACCCTCCGTAAATATGTGCAATTGAATTTGGGGACCAAATTCTTCTAAGAGGGGGAGGGTGTAGCAACCCTGGTAATTAAAGAAATAAAATCCCAAATAGATTAAAAGATTTAACCTATGATAAAGGCCCAAACCCTATAAATATAACAACTAGGTCAAGATGAATAACGTCTCTTGTCAGGTCGTCATTTAATTGAAGACTGTTCAAGTGGGCGCTAATTAATGAATTGACACCCCCTTGACAGACGCTATATCCTGAATTGAAGACCACATAGATAGGCGTCAATTATTGAAATAACACCCCAACCTTAGGCGTCATTTTCAAACGGGACCCGTTGGTGTTTGGTTCGAACAGGGATGTTATCTGGGTAAGTATTATTAGGAAAGGATCAATACGTGGATATCTCAGTTTAAGCAGGATTCTACATAGGAAGTTTTAGTTCTAATCAAACTTCTAGAACCCATTAGGATTCCTTATCCTATAAATACCAACCCTTCTGTCGAGCCAACCTGCTGGCTCTTTTCTTCAACAACCTGTTGTTGCTCCGTGCATGAAGAACTCAAGAAAGTTCTTCATCTTCCTCTTTCCCTTACTACATTGAAGGGAGACCGGCATTACCCTCTGCTTCCCCTTCATCCTCTGGCTGAGGAAGGATCTTCGTCATCTTCTTCCTCTTCCTCCTGCTGTCGCTGGTTCTTCCTTTAAAAGGGAGGAAAATCTTCTTCTTCATCTCTTCGGCCGCTGCAGTTGCTACCACTGCGTTGAGGAATCAAGAGCTGCTGCTCTTGTTGGCTACCTAATTACTCTATTGAAAATAGAGTATTGTCCGTGGTCATTTTCTTCATCTTCCTCATTGTCTGTCAACCAACTCATCAACTCAAGGTAGGTTTTCTCAAGTGTGAAGCAAAATTTAATAATTTTAGGCTTGTATACATGCATGTAGGTCTGTAAGAGATTGCAGATATCACTCCGGATTAAGTTTTCATTGTTTACAGGATGAAATGAATTAGCGACCCAGTCCAGGGCGCTATTTGATTTAACGACCAAACAAACAGTCATCAATTATCTAGATAATTAATAATTACACAATGTTTAAATTTTAATAACTGTGAACCCTTACATGTAAACTAATGCATGATCATGTTCCTAAATTCCTGTTATTTTTCCCTACATGTACATGTCTTTAGTTTTCTGATCATACATACTCCAGAAATCATGTGTCAGTGATTGTACATGCCCGATGCAAATCTTATGACAAAGAAATAACGACCCTTTTCAGGTCGTCATTTGAATGAACGCCCCTATATATGGGCGCTAATTAGTGGTAAGTTGAGAAATTCTAAAATGTTTATAATTTCATGGATAATTCAAATTAACGACATACACCATGTCACCATATTTACATGTGACGCCTCTAACCAAGGCGTTGTTTACTAAATTAAAGACTTATGCTAAGTCGCCATTTACATAATATCTAAAACTTGAGAATATTTACAGATTTTAATATCAACAGTAATATGGATGTAACGACTGGGTTAACAGTCGTCACTTATTGAACAGACGACCCTGACAAGGCCGCCATTTCATGAAATGAAGACGTGACCTAAGGCGTCAATTCTCTATTTTCCTGATTTTTTTTATGTATTTCTATAACTGCTGTTAGTTGGTTATATTTCGGCTCTATATTCCATTCCGTGAATATAGTCCCATGTTTCACGTTGTTTTATCGATTACCCACTATTTCTCGGTGATAGATGAACCCTCCGCGGGACATTCCGTTACTCTGGACCGGTGACTTTATCATAGAGACCTCCGTAAGACTCCGCTAACCTTGGATTCCCTCAAGGCAGCCGAGCGGGTTGTACCATGAAAACCTATGACACTACTTGATTGCCATGTCACTCTAAAGAAACATGGTATACTGGCCCTCATGACATGCTATGTGGATGTCATGAGAATATCCTTGAGATTTTATGGAATGGGAAACCATGCCATTAGAGTCCTTATGAATAATGTGCCATACTTGTGGACCTTACTTCTATCTACCTTATCATGAACAAGAATGAGCGACCATTTCTATATGAGCGCTTATTCTTATTGTTTTGGCACCCAGGTTAGGGAGCCGATTCCACCTAGTTTTAATGTGAATCGTGATTGTACCGTTATTATCATCCTTACACATCTTGTTCAACCCTTGGAATACTATTCCACAAGATCTACCTTAAAGTTCCTACAAGTTCATTCCTTTAAATTCAATATTGGCTACAACTATAGTGGATGTCAAAAATACATGATCAATGCCTGCGCATATAGGGCCCGATCTGGTCCTGGGAGGAGCACCCAAAAGTACTAGTGCCCATGAGAGTTGTAATGATCGCGGTGTGGCATTGCACCGAAGTGCATGACTAGCCTGATAGACATTCCACAATATCATACTTGACTTGACTCGACTTGACATGATATGACTTGACATGACATGACTTGCGTGACCCGAAAAGGGGTATTTATTTATTTGCTTGAAACATGATAGCCAATTCTTGACATGACTTGATCACTTGACATGATGAATATACATGCTTGATTATCTTGCTATATTGACATGAGTTCTAGAAAGACTTGCTAGTTCGTTCACTATCTCTTGATATACATTCTCTCTTGTTATATGTTCTTTATGATCGTTTTGTGCGAGCATGCATAGCTTATTGCATTTCATGTAACATGTAATCTACTTAAAGTAAGCTAGCTCTTGAGATATAATCCCTACTGAGCGTTCGCTCACATAGTGTTTTCCCTTATTTTTCAGGTAAGTCCGAGGATGAAACTACATCGGATGGGGAGAGTCAAGAGTGATGAAATTAGAGCTACTCCGTCTATCCAAGCATTATCTAGTCTTGTCTTTTCTACATTCTTCAGTCAATCATTGTACTTTTTCATTTTATTGAGTCTTAGCACTTTCATTAAGTGGATGTAATAGAAGTACTTTGGAAATAAAGGATTGGGTTATCTTTAGTTTTGTGCACTTTGTCTTTGTGTCGAATATACTAATGCTCTAATTGACATGATTGATATAAACTCGTCACGCATCTCTGGGTTCCTTCTGCGGTCGGGGCGTGACACTAAGAGGGAGAAATAGAAGAAAAACTAGAGATAAGCTTTATGCATGATGAGAGATATCAAGATTCAACTTCCTTCTAGGATACTACCCTTCAGAGATGTAGTCTGTTGCGCTGGGACTTTGTGTCTTTTGATTTTAGACCCACTTATTAAGCACGCATATGACCAGGCTCATAACGTCCTGCAGGAAACTGTACTACCACTTTGCCATACCTTTGATTTCCATAATTTTGCTATTGATTTATAATAGTAATAGCCCTTGTTGGCTAGACTTTGCATGAAAGCACATATTTAAAAGAGTCACAAAGCCTACCCCTATTCGAGACCTCTCTCGTATCACGGAGTGCCTAGGTTGGTGGTCTTACCCGTCCATCTCTTGCCCCTGCACTCGACCGAGCATAGAAGAGAAAAGGCCTTTGTGAAGACCCAAAGTATGGCCAAAGAAGCAACAGTGTTGCATCAGAGAAGTCAGTTGTAGCTTGCCATGTAGTGTGTGAAAAACTATGGTCAAAGGTAACCCTTAATGATCAGGGAGAGAATTCAGACTCCTAGCGCGGAGCTATCACCAGCCTAAGGTGCTGCAGAAGCAAGCTAGATTTTGACTCACTACAAGAAATGGGACCTATAGCCATGAATTTTACTTATGTTTCACTAAAATGTTGGTATATATAGCTTATTCCTATGTTTTTGAAAATCTGTAGGTAAATTCCCTACGTTTTGTTATAATGTAGGTATATGCCTATCTTAGTCCTACGTTTTTTTATAAAGCATTAGAAAATGTAAGGTATTCCTACGATTTTTTGGGTGATGTGTGAATAGATCTTAGATATTATTTCACTTTTAATAAAATGTAGAAATAGATCACTTCATAAAAATAATAAAAAAACTCTAAAAATGTAGGAATTGAGGGCGACCCTGATGGTGGCAAAATTGTTGCTTGATACTTTTTATTTATTCTCGTTTTAACACCCGATTTCCCCCCGATCACACCAATCCTCTCCCTACTTCTCTTTCTCCCCCATCCCTTTTCCCTCTCTTCTCCCTGGATCCTGAGCACACTACGATTGAGCACGGTGGGCGCAATGGTGAGCTGCCTCCCGTCGGAATGCGGCCTAAGGCCCCTCCCTAGCCTCTGAGTCCCCTCGCCGGCGTCTCGGCTCCCTGGTAACGTTGGGAGGTTCTTGGCATCATTTTCAGCTCTTGATGGTGCCGAAAGGATCCACCCGGGCAAGCCTATCTACCTCGGCCGTGCTTGGGCCTCCAGGGACTGGGGGCTCTGGGTGAGCGTGCGAGTGAAGGTGGCTCCCGTGGAGAAAGAAGGGGAGGATAAGAGGGACCTGAGCAGTAGCAGTAACAGTACAAGCGGTGAGGCGGAGGGGGAGTTTGAGGAAGGCAAGGATCATATCGGTAAGTTAGTCTCTCTCTCTATCTATGTCTTTAGTATATCTCCTCTCCTCCACCTTCTCTATCTCTATCTCTCTCTCAATCTCTCTCCCTTCACTCTTCCCCCAGTGAGTCCATTTCCTGGTATGGTGTCGATCCGCTAGTAGAATCTGTCTGGAGTCCTCCCTCATCCGCCATTAGAGTCCGGATTCCTTTGCCATGTAAGTACAACCACCTCCATCCGCCACCTCTCTCTCTCTCTTTGTGTCTCTCTGCGTCGGTCTCGATCTGTCGACGCTGTGGAAAATGGACTATTTTTCTTTCCGACAGAGGGCTTTGTATTGTTTCAAAGTTTGGGTGGCTTATGTTATTACTGGTGATATGCACTATTGATTTTTTGTCTCGATTTTGTAGGGATCTTGGGGGGTTTCCTCTCTACTAGGCTTTGGCAAACATTTTACAGAACCTTTTATTGAACATGTCATTCTCTTTTCCTTGGATGCTAATCTGTAATTTTGAAATGAACGAGAGACTAACTTTACGAGAACACAACAATTTTTGATCTCAATGTGCCACGTGAGTTAGATGTTTCCTGCCTTCTCTTGTCATGTCCCGCCTTCTCTGATCATGTCACTGCATATTAGTTGATGATCCATCAGCATAAGGAATGGTGCCACACACTTTGCCACTATCTTTGTCATATTCTTTTTCCTCTATCCAATTGGAAAATCATATAGTGAGAAAGGGCTAACTTATGTTTGGTGTTCCCAAGCGAAGGAACATTGAACTTAAGTTTGGGGCTGATCTCACCTTGGCCATTTGATCTCATGATGAGACAGTTGAGATGAGAGTGGCAATGGGATGGCAACAAGTGTGGCATCATAGCATTCGTTAAGGAAATAATATGAAGGTTTTATAAAAATTTAACTTTGTATTGCTCTCACCCTGTGTATTCTTGTTGGCCCTTGAGGATATGAGGAAAATAAAATAATAGGGTGCTTGGTAAGTGAGCCAATTTTGAGTTGGATATGTTTCCAAAGTTACATGCATATCAATATAGTCCCAAGAATGAGGCTTGCTTGTTGTGTTGGGACAATTAGTACCACCTTTCTTTATCTCAACTAATGACTGAGCCCATGCATATCAAACCTTCTGCTCCATGAAAACTTGTTTTTCATGTAATTGCTTTTACGGTGAAGTGTCTATTTTGCATCATGTGGCTTGATTGGTCATGACTCTTCCTTTTGGAGGCTGTGTTTACAAACTAGCTTGTGACTGTGATGGTAAGATGTGGATGACAGAATCATCGTCCCCTATCCTCCTTGGGTCTTCCTGGCACCAGGCTTTGTTTTCATCAACATCCAAAAGGATTTCATTGTAAACTTTTTGTGGTTATTAGTTGAATGTTCTCTTTTAAGGGGTGCATAATTGGATAACTGCATCTGGTCATAATTGAATATCATATGCATGAATTTTACTGAAACTTCTATTTAAAGTGTGTGTATTTGATTCCCATGCAGATGTGGAATTAATTGTAATGCATTATCTTGGTTATAATTTTCTGAGCTTTCTGCACATTTTTGAATTTTTGGATCCTTTTGGCCAACTTCTGTCTGTAATTATTTTGCAATGAATTTCTTATTGTAATTTATTTTTATATTTGAATCAGAAAGCATGGCTAGTAAGAGAATTCAGAATGAACTGCGCGACCTTCAGAGGGATACACTAACATCATGCAATGCTGGTCTAGTTGGAGAAGACCTCTTCCATTGGCAAGCAACAATCATGGGCCCTTCAGACAACCCATATTCTGGGGGTGTATTATTTGTCAAGATTCCTTTTCCTCCGGACTATCCATTCAAGCCTCCGAAGATCAACTTTCCAACAAAGGTAACTGTGCCAGTCTTCTTAACTACCAGACCTCTCAGCTTTTCCATTATCGCTGGAAAGAAACATAAGGATTCTCACTTTTTTTTGGTTTAGATCATTGTTTGTTTCAAAACATCATTTAAGGCCTTGTACATCATACTGCTTATGTGAGTTTACAGATCTTCCCCATAGCAGAGGGGGAGTGAGGGAGAGAGTGAGTTATGGCTGATATTGTGCAGGCTGTTCTTTGTATGTATTTGTGAAAGTATGTGAATGACTATTTTGGTGCCTCAAGGCGTTGAGGCTTACCGCTCAAAACTAGAAACTAGGAAAACATCTTGAGATATGCATCTTTGGCCATTTACTTGAGGTTTACGCCCTTGGTTCAGAGCTATCAAACCTCAGCTTCTCAATACATTTACTTGAGGTCTATGTATCAATTGAGACGATAAAGTAGTGAGATGCACCATGTGCATATGAGAGAGGTGCGAGTGGGAGAGAGGTGCAGATGGTATATTTGGAAAGAAAAACTTAAGGGTACGGTTAGGAAGGAATATTATCCAAAATGGATGGCATATTTCATTTTTTAGTAGTTTGTTAACCCAGTAGACTTTTTTTCTAAAGGTTTGAAGATTTTGGAGCCTTTTTAGAAAACACATGGATTAGAGAGCCTTTTTCCTAATTACGCAAGTTTATAGGTTCCCCCCCAAAGAAACTTCTTTTTTTCTACTGGTCCACAACTGCCCTTTCATAATTCACTTTCATAGATCTATCATTAAGTTGAGATAGTATTAACATATGAAAGTTAGTGCTGCTTGTAGTCTTTTAGATAGTTTTAAGAGTTTTCATGAAAGGAGTAAGGCTTGCGCCTCATTTATGCCTCAAGGCTTATGCCTTGTAACGCTTACAAAAGGTGCCTCACAACTTCCTCAAGATCTTTTAAACTATTAAGAGCTCTATTGTGCTATTTCTCTTTGTTCCATTTTTACCCTACATGTGAGCATCCTTACTTAAACTTTATGATTCTTGTTGAAGCTAGAGATGCAGACATTCAAAAAGAAGAAAAAATGTTAAAGATAGGGATGCAAAACATTTTTTTGGCTACTCTTCTTTCTTGTCAATTGGATTTGGATATATGTTAATTATGTCTCTCCTTTTCGTAGGCATCTGGCAGGACATCTTCATAAACTTAACATGCCTGATTATTTTATTATCTCATACATCCTTTGATTATTATTTCAAGAAAATGTAAAAGGTCACAGGGAAACTAGTGTTTTATCCCTTCCTGATCTCTAAACATTTTATCCCTCCCCTATCTGATTTTTGGAATTTTTAATGCTACTTCACTTTGGGTGAGAGTTATCCGGCTAAGAAAATTTATAAAGGCACCATATTCATTGCATCTATAATGTTACCTATATTCTCTTTTGTCCTTGGGTAAAAACTTTAGCTGTTACTTCCCCTTTTTTGTTTCCCCTTTTTTGCTGAACTAGTAAGTTTTTTTGTACTCTCTTCATTGCGGTATCTTCTGTTTGGCTGCAACGAAGTTGAAAGCTAGAGTGAGAGGAGATGGGTCAAGTTTGCTAAGGAGTTTTGGTACATGGTGTTGCTATGGCATAATATGGTCTGTTGCAGGTTGTTGCAAGCCACAACCTGGCATCCAGTTTTACTTCTTGTCTCTCCACCGAGATGCTAATTCAGTAATCTGCAGAAGGAAACCCATATCCCCATTCTCTTGGATCTTCTCTTTCCCCCATCCTTGAAACACAAACGCAACCCTCATGTTTCAACATCTCTAGTGTTATTTCCGCATCTACCAGTATTTAAGTATTTATCAGCAGCATCCAGCTACCTAAGCATGTTTTATTCATTACTTTTATCACCTACTTAGTATTCCTAGAATAGGATAATTCTATTTAGTTTGATATCCATTCCTTTCTTCTTCTTCTCTCCATTGAAGTCTTAATGTAATATTAACAAATGATGTGATTGATTGGTAGCCAGCTATGTGAACATGACTTATTCATCACTTTTATCTCCTAGTTGGTTCTCCTTATTTCTCCCTGGAATAGGATAATTCTATTTATCCATTCGTTTATCAATTCTACTCTCTATAGAAAGCTTAATGTAGACTTAACAGGCTATGTGACAACATTCCTGTGAAGGAATATGGTAAGATATCTTGTGTTAACAGAGATGTGCACCAATTGCATAATTTGAGTATTGTTTTCATGTTTACTTTTACAATTTTAATTAGTAAGTAATCCATAGAAATTGCACCAATTGCATGGTCACTCTCCTATGGCAGAATCCTAGATGCTTGCCCATTTCGCCTTGGAGGAAGTTTCACTGTGATTAAGTCTGTTAGTTACATTTGTTGATCTATGTATCTCTCAGTGCCTTTAGTCACTCATTTTTTCCCTTGCAGTTATGTCATATGTGTAATTAGATGTAGGGTTTTATTTTAGATATATTATGATCCATCTACCTGAAGCTTTCATATGCACTATGTATTCTATCATTTAGGTTTTGTAGACCTTCTTTTGTTGCTTGTAATTTTAGTTCATAAAATTTTCTTGTTTGCTTCTCTATATTATTCAGATTTGGCCCTAGGGAAAGTAAAAAGGCTATGAAGTATAGTGATGTTGGTCGATTGAACTGCAATGTGAGCTTTACAACCTTTTCCACTCTGACCCACAGACAAGTGTTCTGGTCTCCTTTGGTACAAGATTTTCCTCCATTATAACAATGCATTAAGCATCATTATTTGTTGCCCATTTTCAGGAATCAGATCATAAAGAGTTTTCCTAAATGTTTCATAAGGCTTTGGAGGGTGTTGTTATACTCGAAAGTTTTCCAAGACCATTGTAGATTTTTTTGCATTGGTTCTGGAGTCTGGTTGCAGTAAGTCATTTCTTTTGTAAAAAATATCTACAGAGTCAAGATCATTTTGAAAACATGGCATTTCTGGTAGGATTTGGTAAAAGTTTTACCTCAAAAATGAGGAAACCTAGGTGAATAAATATGTGATTTTTTGCAGATAGAAAATCAATAATGTCTATCATACAGATGAGGCAGCATTTTCTCACTCTTTTTATCATGAAAATCCAGCTATTATTGTATGTAAAAAAAATCTTGATAAAAAATCAAATTTTAGGGATGGGTTAAACACATTTGGAAATTTCCATCTTCCATCCTTAAATGATGAACTTCTTTGAGAGGCTATTTTTTATGGATGTTTAACGGGTGATAGTGTGACCTCCAGTCACCAAAATAAAGGGATATATCCTAAATTTTGTGAGATAAACTACATGTTTGGTTTCAATGAATTTGAATGTCTTCGTTTAGTAGAGGATGCGAAGGCTTTAAAGAGATTGTATCCTTCCCAACTATTCTCCCATGTGTGATGGTAAGTACTGGTATTTTTTTATTGCCTTTGCATCTACCTAACATAGTAGCTAGATGCTGATGTTGTTGTTAAATGTCTGCCCCAGTTGACACTACTCTTTAAGATGAGGGTTATAAGCTCTTGCATTTAGTATATGTGTATTAAAACTAATAAGTTCTACACTCGTGGGTCTCACCCCTTGTTTGATTCTTCTAAGTGTGGGTTATTAGCTCTTGAGTTTAATTATTAGCTGCTTTTAAACTATGTTTACGTGGTTGATTTGTTGTTCATGTAGTTGTAGGGGATTGAGTTTGGTTTTTCCTTGTCTATATGTGTGTATTGATGCAAAGGAGAGTTTGCATACCATATCCCTTGGTCGTTTGTTGTTCATATGAGTCATGATTCCTTTTCCTCTTTGCAAGAATGCTTTGTCATTTATTCATATTTGCTAACGTAGCTTCTATCTCTTTCCTGCAGTTCAAGGGATTGGCTCAGGCTTATGAAGTCCTCAGTGAACCATATCTGTTCTCTTTTTTGTTTTTTCATCACACAGTGTGAACTATGAAGTTTGATCCCAAGGTGTCAGTCATCTTGACCCAGAAGGTGGTGCCCAATTCTTCTACATAGTAATTTCCTTTTTTTTCTTGTGAAATATGGGTTTTTTGCATCGATAATGTTACATGATCTGTAGCAAAATGTTTGATTGATGTTGCTTCCTGATTTCCACTGTTGCATGGCATGGCGTGGTGGATTCTAGTTATTATAATGCCTATCAATTGTATAACCAAATGCATCTCTGAGTTTTGAGAGGGGATGAACGATGCTTCCGATGGCGCTCTTTGGAAATGCTTGCGATAGTTGGAGAATGCGGTAGGGATTCGGCGTTTTCTTGGACCCCCCACAGATAAAACTTTAGTTGAAAGGAGGAACAGCAAAAGGGATTCTCTGCCTTGTTCTCTATGTTGTCTTCTTTCTGTCCCACATGCTACACATTTTGGGAAAGGCCAGTCTTCGTTTGTGGGGAAACCGAGCACATTTTTGACACAATTTTCTGATTATGAGTATTTTGAGTTTCCATTAGATTTCAATCTGGTTATTTTGATGGGCGGATATTATGCTTTGAAAGCCATTTATGTGGGTTTCTTATTTTGGCTTCCAACCAATAACTTCAAATTGGTGCTCAATTTGGGAGAAGAGGAGTTTTTTTAACATTGATTAGCTTAACTACTCAAGATTAGTTTGATCTCTCTTGTCCAAGGATAAGTTTTTTAACATTGATTAGTTTAAATACTCAAGATTAGTTTAAACATTATAAGTGTAAGAAATTGATGTTGACAGATTAAATGGGACAGAAATCAAGGAGTTACTTTGGGGATTTTAAGAATCTGGCAGGACATACAAATGACAGTGATTCCTCATACACATTTCTTTCAAGTAAGTGTCCTCTGATAAGAGAGAGAGGGTGGGACATTGAACAGTGGAGAGGAGCAACTATGTTTGTGATGTTGTGAATATTAAATAAAATTTATATATAGCATTGGTACACATAGAATGGCAAATTATAAACCACAATGTAGAATGAAGACCTAAAGGAGCGCCTGTTGGGAGCAGCACAGTCACCATTTTTGAGAGAATTTCAATAGGAGAGTATGAATGGCAGTAGTTCAAAAGGATGTGAAACTATGCAATTGTTGGATACAATATTTGTCAAGGCTACTAAAGTCAATAAGCCCCTCTTTGATAGAGGGATAGACAATTGGAGGGTTATCCCTCTTGGATTAATATGTCCTGGATTTTAGTCTCATTTTTGGTCATGTCCCGAGCCTTTTATTACAGCGAAAGACTAACTCGGGGAGCGCGAACAGCCGGCATGGTAAGCCTCTTGCAAGCAAGAATGATCAGAGTGCAATACAATTACACACACAAATGCAATTGCACAATAATTTAGTCAAACTCCAACTTTATTTCATAAATGATCAAAAATATCCTTTTACAATAACCTTTCATCATTTTCCATTCCACTAGACTCAAGAAATGAGAAATTACAAAGACTCGATCTAACATTGTAGACTTCCTAAGTCTTCACTCCCCATTTGATATGACTTTCATTCGCTCTCGGCCCCGCTACGTGTATAACTCGAATCCGAATTCGTATCACTTCCATCTCCTGAAAAGATTAGAAATAGGTAATGAGCACATTTACCCAGTAGGTATCTTCGCATCAACATGAAGGCACTATTAAAGTAATTAACAATTTAGCTCTAAAGAATAAGGTAAAAATCATGCGAATGCGATCAATCACGTGATTAAACCAAAGTAACAAGACGATCAAGTAAGTTAGAATGAGAGCAAGTACGAACTAGCAAGAATGTAACAAGAACATGATATTGGCCTTTCATGAACAAGAATGTATCGAAAATGTACTAGCAAGCCACATAATCATCACTCCAGTATCTTTTGCTGATGAGCAAGTACTTCATGAATTTCTATGGAATATCAAGTAAGAAAGTCATGTACAAGAATGTCATGTCATGCTGTATTGTGGATTTTCCTTATTTATAGAGAAAGTACTCCCAGCGCCATGCGACGCCAGTAGCATCATACCCCATGGTTTATAATAGTATGTTTCCGTTAATGAGCCGAGGGGACTAGCATAGAGCCCTTGAACACAATCTGTGCTCGATCGCATCTTCAAGTATGAATCAAGCTTTTTCTACGCATGTAACAATAAAGTATGGCCAAGAATGTACAATTCCAACAAGCTCTTGATAACAATAATTCAATGAATGAATGCTTTAATAAGAATCATGAGAAATCAAGAATGACTTAAGCAAGGTTATGCTTATGGAAGTAAATCGGCAGCATAACAGTACATTCTTTATTTTCCATTCATTATTTTAGGTTTCTTGATCAATATGATAAGTTTTAGATCATTAATAGTCCATCTAGAAACCTTGGAATATCAACCCTTTGTCCACCTTGGGTTAAAATACTCAAGCAGTGTGACGGTCGTGTACTGGGCCGTTACATGATGTGACGCTCCAGTATTGAGCCACATTAGTCTAAATCTAGAGCCAAGAAATCGGACTCAGTTGAATGTGACGATCGTATATTGGGCCGTTACTTGTGCCTGATGGTCCAACATAAAGCCGTTACATTACTGATAACCAAAAATATCGATAGTGTAATCTAATCAATGGGATTTAATGGTACAACCAACTCGGCGTCCTAGTGGGAATCCCAGGCTCGCGGAGAATTACGGAGGCCTTCAAACAAGATTTCCCAGTCCATTGGAAGGAATATCCAATAGAGAGGTCCTCATGTCCAAGAATAATGTTCCTATAGTGCAAAGTCAACTAATGGACAACATACAGGAATATGCGCCATATACTTAAAGAAATGACTCTATTGATAAAGTAGAATGTGTAACAATGTGAAACCAAGATAAAACTCCGTCAATACAACATTAGAAAATCATGATTTAAAATATAAAACTATAGAGTTTTAGCCAATGAAATTAGCATAACTTAAAATAACCTAAGACACATTAATCATGCAATTTGATTATGAATCAGTAACTAAACTTCAAGTCATGATATCAGGTCCAACTTAACTATCTAAGCTTATTTATAAGTAAACTTAACAGGTTATTATTCTGCCTTGGGCTGGCAGAACACAGGGGTCTGGCGGTCTAGGATAGGCGCGTTACAATGCTTGTGACGGTTTATCGAGGGGCCGTTACAATGGTGTAACGCTCCTATTAGGGTGCGTCAGAGACAATAGAATAATAAAAGCACAACAGGGTGTTACGGTCTATCGTAAGGCCGTTACATTCATGTGACGGTCTTACGTTGGTGCGTAGAGAATCTGCTGGCAATAAACTAAGTAAAGGTTTATGAAAACATAACATGCCTGGAAATCAAAATGCTACCACTGTCCTAGTCATGATGACGAAGTATAGGCCAACTATATGCATGGGTTTAGTGAATAGACATGATAATATCTTTCAATTTCCATTTAGGACTAAGAGATGCATGAATGTATAGAACTATTAGATCATGAAATTCTTAGTCTATAATGCATCAAATCAAGCACAACCAGAGGGCTTTTATTCCTAACAAGTTATTTTTGCCAATCATGAGATAACCTACATCTTCTAAAACCTTTAAACTTCGAATTTGATGCTAGGTGCTACCCTTAGTCCCTTGTACTTCTTGTGATAAATCAGCAACTTCAATCTGCTCTATTTCCTCAGCCTCTTGACCTAAGGATGTGAAATTTTGAGGGTACGAAGATGAAACTATTGAGAATAAAAAGTTCTAAAGGATTGAACTCTAATTACCTCGTTTAGATGTCCTAATTTCAGGGGACTTACGTTCAGATTCCTGGGCTGCTAAGGTTGAATCGGCAACTTTGGAAGCTTCTATCTCCTTGGTTGCTTGATCTCCTAGCACGAAATTTGGAGAACTATTAGTATTAAGTATACTAAACAAAATATTCTAAAGAACTTACCTGAAATTATATCTCCTTACCTTGATTCTTCACGAGCCAAAAGTAAGGGTCGCTCAGTTCAAAACTATGTCCTATTTATAGGGTTTTGAAGATTAGATCGATTCTAGAGTCCTTAATTTGTCAGAACATAATCCCTAAGAGTCCTTAGTAATGTTATAAGCTTCCCTAAGTCGATCTCTTATAGATAAGATCTCAAAGTTTTAATCTTTTTGCTCGTTCTTTCTTTCACGGAACTAACAGAGTGTAACACATCAGCCTAGGTGCGTTACATGGCTGTGGCGTCGCCCGATTGACCGTTACATTCAACGTGTATAGAGTTTCAATTTAATATAACTCTTTTATTCGTTTATCCAGATAATTATCTTATATAAATAGTATTTATCCTTAAAATACGTGAATAAGCTAATTACCCTTCTAGAATATGGGCCAACTTAATGGGCTTGGTCCATTTAACCTTTTGGATAATAATTAGATATGCTAGGTCAACTAATTAGCCTAATTGAGCCTTATAATGACTTATTAATCCAATAACCCCTTCATTAATTTATTTAAGGCTTTATATTTTCCAAAAAATTATTTTAAAATTCAAAAATTATATATATAAATTCTGGGCACTACACCCTCCCCCACTTAGAAGAATTTGATCCCCAAATTTAATATATGGATTTCGGAGAGTGTACTTACAGTTAAATAATTCTGAAAAAAATTTCCGCGTGGCTGCTTTGGTTTCCCATGTTGCTTCATATGGCCATGTTTTCTTCCATTGAATCTTGACCATATGAATAACTTTATTTCGTAGTTGACGCACTTCTCGTTCCAGAATCTTTATTGGCGTTTGCTCGAACGTCATATCCTTCTAAATCTTCAGATTGTCATAAGTGATAATATGGTCAGGATCATATACATACTTCTTCAACATAGGGACGTGAAATACGTCATGAACTCTTGCTAATTGTGGAGGTAAAGCCAGTTTGTAAGCCACTTCACCAATCCGTTCAAGAAATTCAAATGGGCCAATGAATCTTAGAGTTAGCTTTCCTTTAATGCCAAATCTTCGAATACCTCGACCTGGAGAAACCTTTAAATATACATGATCTCCTTTTTAAAATTCCAAGTCACGTCTTCGATTGTCAGCATAAGACTTTTGCCTCTCTTGTACCATTTTCATTCTTTCTTGAATGAGCTTGATCTTCTCTGTAGAATCCCTGATCAGATCGGGGCCTAGAAATTACTTTTCCCCTATTTCATTCCAACATATTGGTGATCGACAGCTTTTTCCATATAAGGCTTCAAAAGGTGTCATTCGTATGCTAGCCTGATAGCTATTGTTATATGCAAACTCTACAAGAGACAAGTGATCATACCAACTACCTCCAAAGTCGATAGCATAAGCCCTGAACATATCTTCTACTACCTGATTCGTTTTTTCCGTTTGATCATCTGTTTGTGGATGAAAAGTTGTGCTGAATTCAATCTAGTCCCTAGTGAATGTTGTAGACTCTTCCAGAATTGTGATGTGAATCGAGGATCTCTATCAGATATAATAGTGACTGGGACACCATGTAGTTTGACAATCTCCTTTATGTACAATGCTGCCAGGATATCCACAGACCATCGACTTTTGATTGGTATGAAATGTGCAGATTTAGTCAATCGGTCTATGATTACCCATATTTCATCGTGTCCACCTCTTGTCTTGAGTAAACCCATAATAAAGTCCATCCCTATACTCCCCTATTTCCATTCGGGAATACTCAAGGGGTGTAATTTACCTGCGAGTCTAAAATGTTCTGCCTTTACTTGTTGGCAGGTGAGTCAACGGGATACAAAATTAGCTATCTCTTTCTTCATATTGGGCCACCATAAATTTCTTTTGAGATCTTGATACATCTTTGTTCCTCCTAGATGAATTGTGTATTTGGAATTATCCGCTTCATCTAAGATTAGTTTCTTCGTAGCCTCATGATCTGGTACACATGTTCGGCCCTTAAATAACAATCTTCCGTCATTGGAAATAGAAAAATCCGGCCTTTGTTCAATATTGGATTTAAGTAATATAGGATCATCATTTTGTAGCTTGACCAGATTTTCTATCAATGTAGGTTGAGCTCGGATATTAGCTATGAAACAATCTTCTTCCTATATGTCAATATCTAAGTTCAACTGAGTAAATTGAGGAACAAGGTTAGTTACACTTATCATAAGACTTGATAGCATACCCATTAGTTTTCTGCTGAGTGCATCTGCTACAGCACTAGCCTTGCCAGGATGATATTGAATAGCAAAATCAAAGTCTTTGAGATATTCTAACCACCTCCTCTGCCTCATGTTAAGCTCCTTCTGAGAGAATAAATATTTCAAGCTTTTGTGGTCCGAGTAGACCGTGAACTTTTCTCTATAAAGATAATGACGCCAAATTTTCAAGGAGAAAATAACTACTGCCAATTCCAAATCATGTACGGGATAGTTTTCCTCGTGACGTTTCAATTGTCTTGAAGAATAACAGATTACTTTCCCATTCTGTATGATAACGCATCCTAAGCCAATGCCAGACGCATCCGTATACACTTCGAATCCACCACCCTCCATTGGTAGTGATAAAATAGGAGCTGTCGTAAGATGATTCTTAAGAGTTTGGAAACTCTTCTCACATTCCTCTGACTAGACAAAATGATTTTTTTTTGTGAGTCTAGTTAAAGGAACCGCAATTTTTGAGAAGTCCTTAATGAATCTCCTATAATAACATACTAAACCCAGAAAGCTCCTTACTTCAGATACAGTCGTTGGCCGACTCCAATTCTTGACAGCTTCTACCTTAGAAGGATCCATAACAATACCTTCTTTTGAAATAATGTGGCCTACGAATGAGACTTCTTCGAGCCAGAATTCACACTTATTGAGTTTGGCATAAAGCTTGTGTTCTCTAAGTGTTTGTAAAGCTATTTTCAACTGTTGTTCATGTTCCTCTTTTGTCTTGGAATATATCAAGATATCATCAATGAAGACGACGATGAACTAGTCTAGATATAGCTGGAAGACATTGTTCATAAGTTGCATGAATGCTGCTGGGGCATTAGTTAACCCAAACGGCATCACTACGAATTCATAGTGGCCATAACGACTTCGAAAAGTAGATTTATAAATGTCCTCTTCTTTAATTCTAAGCTGATGGTAACCTGATCTAAGGTCAATCTTAGAGAAATACTCTGCTCCCGAAAGCTGATCGAAGAGCTCATCAATACGCGGCAACGGATGCTTGTTTTTAATTCTAAGCTGATTCAGTCGTCGGTAATCGATGCATAGCTTGAGAGAACCATCCTTCTTCTTGACAAATAGAACCGGCGCACCACAAGGGGATGTGCTAGGTCTGATGAAGCCCTTATCCAGAAGTTCCTGCAACTGCATCTTCAATTTCGTAAGCTCTGTGGGGGACATCATGTAAGGGGCTATAGAAACAGGTGCTACTCCTGGGATGAGTTCAATAGTGAAGTTCACTTCCCTCTTCGGCGGTAAACTAGGTAATTCGGACGGAAACACATCGGGGAACTCATTTACAATAGGAATGTCCGCTAAGATAATCTCCTTGGATTCGGTAACTATAACAGAAGCAAGAAAAGCTTCACATCCTTGCGAGATAAGTTTACAAGCGTGAAGAGAAGATATGATAGTAGGATGCTTCTTGTACTTGATGCCAAGAAAAGTGAATCTTGGAAGACCGGGCTTTCGAAAGGATATAATCCTATTTTGGCAATTGATATAAGCATCATGATCTAAAAGCCAATCTACCCCTAAAATGGCATCATAACCTTTCATGTCAAGGCATACTAAGTTTGCGGGGAGATTATGACCTTCTACTATCACTTCGCTATCAGGATAATAGTTGGTAAGCTTTGTTCTAGAACCTAAGGGTGTGGAAATAGTAAGATCTGAAGGTAAGGGAACTGATGCGATTGGTAATGTTTTAGCGAAAGTAGTGGAGATAAAAGAATGAGAGGCACCCGTATCAAATAGCACAAATGCAGGACGAGAACAAATTTGAAGAGTACCTTCCATAAGCCCATCATCCCTGGGCACTTCTTCTTCTTCTAGAATAGCATTGAGGCGAGCCTGCCTCCTGCGTCCATTACTAGATGACTGGTCCTTCATAAGGGGGCATTCCGGCATGCGATGCTCCCTGCTTCCACAACGTAAACAAGCGCCGAGATGCTTCCAACACTCCTCAGCCGAATGGCCGAATTTTTCACAAAATGTGCAAGCCGTGGCGACCTGCTCCTTCTCCTCCTTAACTTTTTTTTGCTTATGGGAACCTCCACCATTCCCATTCCTAGATCTCTTCTTACTATCACGGCTCTTGTAAGGCTCCGTGATGCTGAATTTCTCTTTCTTATAACACCGATCAGAATGTCTGCTAGACTCCTCTCCTTTCCCCTTTAAGTTCTCGACCTTCTCCAAGGTCCTTTCACATAGGTACACTCGCTGAACCATCTCCGCATAAGTACGGATGTTTTGGATCCCGAGCTGCTGGATGAAACCGGGACGTAACCCGTCCATAAACCTATTCACCTTTAATAAATCGGTACTAATTAGATGTGATGCATATGGTGCTAGCCATGAGAATTGCAGTTCATATTCGGCAACCGTCATCATTCCTTGCCGAAGAGCGGTGAACTCCATAGCCTTTCTCTCTTTTACGTGCTCCGAAAAGTACTTGGCACGGAATAGGGTAAGAAAACCTTCCCATGTATGAGGTGCATCGGTCAGAGGTGTCGGAACCGACTTCCACCATGTGCGAGCAACTTTGTTAAGTTGAAAGGTTGCGAGACGCACCTTCTCATGATCGGTGCATTGAATCACATCAAAGATACGGTTCATTTCATCTATCCAGTTCTCTGCCTCGTCGGGATTAGAAGAACCATAGAATCGCAGAGGATTTAAACTCCGAAAATTATGATGTAGGTCACCAGCCCTTGCCCCTGCACCACCTTGTGCTATGGTTTACAATGCCTGAGTAAGGTCGGCAACTGTTTGTTGCATGCCATCCCAATCTACACGATGAGCCATTCGTAAGATAAGGTACCTGAGAGAAAAATAATGACTTGTTATTTCTCATGAAATTGGAATGAAAAATCAATCTTAAAGATAATTAATTATCTTATCCCAGGCTCTACCCAATTGACACATGGGTGTGGAAATTTCTTCCTTAGTTCATAGGTATGGGTCCTTAAACCTTGGACTTACCCTATGACATGACTCTTCTTCTTAAGTCTTGAGACTTAGGCTCTGATACCAACTTAACCGTCACGTCCCGAGCCTTTTATTACAGCGGAAGACTAACTCGGGGAGCGCGAACAACTGGCATGGTAAGCCTCTTGCAAGTAAGAATGATCAGAGCGCAATACAATTACACACACAAATGTAATTGCACAATAATTTAGTCAAACTCCAACTTTATTCCATAAATGATCAAAAATATCCTTTTACAATAACCTTTCATCATTTTCCATTCCACTAGACTCAAGAAATGAGAAATTACAAAGACTCGATCTAACATTGTAGACTTCCTAAGTCTTCACTCTCCATTTGATATGACTTTCATTCGCTCTCGGACCCGCTACTTGTATAACCCGAATCTGAATTCGTATCACTTCCATCTCCTAAAAAGATTAGAAATAGGTAATGAGCACATTTACCCAGTAGGTATCTTCGCATCAACATGAAGGCACTATTAAAGTAATTAACAATTTAGCTCTAAAGAATAAGGTAAAAATCATGCGAATGCGATCAATCACGTGATTAAACTAAAGTAACAAGACGATCAAGTAAGTTAGAATGAGAGCAAGTACGAACTAGCGAGAATGTAACAAGAACATGATATTGGCCTTTCATGAACAAGAATGTATCGAAAATGTACTAGCAAGCCACATAATCATCACTCCAGTATCTTTTGCTGATGAGCAAGTACTTCGTGAATTTCTATGGAATATCAAGTAAGAAAGTCATGTACAAGAATGTCATGTCATGCTGTATTGTGGATTTTTACTTATTTATAGAGAAAGTACTCCCAGCGCAATGCGACGCTAGTAGCATCATACCCCATGGTTTATAATAGTATGTTTCCGTTAATGAGCCGAGGGGACTAGCATAGAGCCCTTGAACACAATCTGTGCTCGATCGCATCTTCAAGTATAAATCAAGCTTTTTCTACGCATGTAACAATAAAGTATGGCCAAGAATGTACAATTCCAACAAGCTCTTGATAACAATAATTCAATGAATGAATGCTTTAATAAGAATCATGAGAAATCAAGAATGACTTAAGCAATGTTATGCTTATGGAAGTAAATCGGCAGTATAACGGTACATTCTTTATTTTCCATTCATTATTTTAGGTTTCTTGATCAATATGATAAGTTCTAGATCATTAATAGTCCATCTAGAAATCTTGGAATATCAACCCTTGGTCCACCTTAGGTTAAAATACTCAAGCAGTGTAACGGTCATGTACTGGGCCGTTACATGATGTGACGCTCTAGTATTGGGCAGTTACATTAGTCTGAATCTAGAGCCAACAAATCGGACTCAGTTGAATGTGATGGTCGTATATTAGGCCGTTACTTGTGCCTGACGGTCCAACATAAAGCCGTTACATTACTGATAACCAAAAATATCGATAGTGTAATCTAATCAATGGGCTTTAATGGTACAACCAACTCGGCGTCCTAGTGGGAATCCCAGGCTCGCAGAGAATTACAGAGGCCTTGAAATAAGATTTCCTACTCCATTGGAAGGAATATTCAATAGAGAGGTCCTCATGTCAAAGAATAATGTTCCTATAGTGCAAAGTGAACTAATGGACAACATACCGGAATATGCGCCATATACTTAAAGAAATGACTCTATTGATAAAGAAGAATGTGTAACAATATGAAACCAAGATAAAACTCCGTCAATACAACATTGGAAAATCATGATTTAGAATACAAAACTATAGAGTTTTAGCCAATGAAATTAGCATAAATTAAAATAACCTAAGACACATAAATCATGCAATTTGATTATGAATCAGTAACTAAACTTGAAGTCATGATATCAGATCCAACTTAGCTATCTAAGCTTATTTATAAGTAAACTTAACTGGTTATTATTCTGCCTTGGGCTGCCAAAACACAGGGGTCTGACGGTCTACGATAGGCACGTTACAGTGCTTGCGACGGTTTATCGAGGGGCCGTTACAGTGGTGTAATGCTCCTGCTAGGGTGCGTTAGAGACAATAGACCAATAAAAGCACATCAGGGTGTGACGGTCTATCCTAAGGCCGTTACACTTACGTTGGTGCGTCAGAGAATCTGCTGGCAATAAACTAAGTAAAGGTTTATGAAAACATAACATGCCTGGAAATCAAAATACTACCACTATCCTAGTCATGATGACGAACTATAGGCCAACTATATGCATGGGTTTAGTGAATAGACATGATAATATCTTTTACTTTCCATTTAGGACTAAGAGATGCATGAATGTATAGAACTATTAGATCATGAAATTCTTAGTCTATAATGCATCAAATCAAGCACAACCAAAGGGCTTTTATTCCTAACAAGTTATTTTTGCCAATCATGAGATAACCTACTTCTTCTAAAACCTTTAAACTTCGAATTTGATGCTAGGTGCTACCCTTAGTCCCTTGTACTTCTTGTGATAAATCAACAACTTCAATCTGCTCTATTTCCTCAGCCTCTTGACCTAAGGATGTGAAATTTTGAGGGTACGAAGATGAAACTATTTGGAATAAAAAGTTCTAAAGGATTGAACTCTAATTACCTCGTTTAGATGTCCTAATTTCAGGGGACTTACGTTCAGATTCCTGGGTTGCTAAGGTTGAATCAGCAACTTTGGAAGCTTCTATCTCCTTGGTTGCCTGATCTCCTAGCACGAAATTTGGAGAACTATTAGTATAAAGTTTACTAAACAAAATATTCTAAGGAACTTACCTGAAATTATATCTCTTTACCTTGATTCTTCACGAGCCAAAAGTAAGGGTCGCTCAGTTCAATACTAGGTCCGATTTATAGGGTTTTGAAGATTAGATCGATTCTAGAGTCTTTAATTTGCCAGAACCTAATCCCTAAGAGTCCTTAGTAATGTTATAAGCTTCCTTAAGTCGATCTCTTATAGATAAGATCCCAAAGTTTTAATCTTTTTGCTCGTTCTTTCTTTCACGAAACTAACAGAGTGTAACGCATCAGGCTGGTGTGTTACACGGCTGTGGCGGTCGCCCGATAGACCGTTACATTCAACGTGTATAGAGTTTCAATTTAATATAACTCTTTTATTCATTTATCCACATAATTATCTCATATAAATAGTATTTATCTTTAAAATACGTGAAAAAGCTAATTACCCTTCTATAATATGGGCCAAACTTAATGGGCTTGGTCCATTTAACCTTTTGGATAATAATTAGATAGGCTAGGTCAACTAATTATCCTAATTGAGCCTTATAATGACTTATTAATCCAATAACCCCTTCATTAATTTATTTAAGCCTTTGTAATTTCCAGAAAATGGCCAAACTTAATGGGCTTGGTCCATTTAACCTTTTGGATAATAATTAGATAGGCTATGTCAACTAATTAGCCTAATTGAGCCTTATAATGACTTATTAATCTAATAACCCCTTCATTAATTTATTTAAGCCTTTATAATTTCCAAAAAATATTTTAAAATCAAAAATTATATATATAAATTCTGGGGCACTACATTTTCTTTGGTAGGCAATGGGTTATCCTTGGGGAACAAACGTGCTCTCTCCATTTTGTTGCATTATTTCTCTAGGCCTTGTCATATTTGATAAAATATTGTATTCTGTGTAGGTCAGTACAACGTCAGTGGAACACATGTGTTGTTTCAATGAAGTTGTAGGTCGTCTCCAAGAATCTGGTAAAGATATGAAATTATCAAGGTCATGTCAAGACTTGAGTTTGATGGCATGCTAAATTGTCTAAATTATATTAGTATCTTGCAGTATCCACTATATTTGGAATTTGTATTACATTTCGTAAAAACATAAAGCCATTAAAATGCATTGCCTCAATCACTTGTGATACTATCGATAACATTGTGAGAAAGATTCTTTGTTGGGATTTTATTCAATTTTTCTCTTCTATTTTGCAGCACTTGATGTATCAACAAAAGGAAATCAATATATAAATTCATGCCTGAGGTTATTGTTTCTCTTGTGTTTAACCCTGTCTACATATTGTCTATATAATAGCAGTATACTGATTCTCAAAGTAATTATTGTTTGTGGAATCACCAATACCTTTTATGGCATAAATACTATTTTTTTCTCACCGCTTGTTTTCTACAAGTTGAATGAAGAAATGAAGGGCATGGAAAGTCTAGTTGTACAATTGTATCCTTTATTCATCTCATGCTTAACATTTTGGTGATGAAGGCAATCTTTTTGTGGCATGAATATAGTTTTGGTCAGCCATAAGGTTGTGGCTAAAGCAGTAGATCCATGATCACGTTTAATGAATAATATTTTGATCAGACACTAATATTTTTGATCCGACACTATAGTGCTTGCATTTCATGATTCCACTTGTCCTTATATTTATCGGTTCTACTGACCAGTGAATTATGTATTATTTTATTTCCAGCAGATTGTTTACTTAATTTTCTGATCAATTGTCAATGTAATGTGTTTTTCTAAATTACCATTTGTATGATCACATCCTTACCCAAAATCGTCATTTGTTTTCTTGGTGATGTAAAGCACAGTTCATATAGGGTCAGCGATTAGGAAATTGATATTAGGACATGTCAATGGCAGACAATCTGCGTACAAATGGGCTAAGACTGATCAATGTGAAATCAACTTGGTGCATCCTAGTATGGACTCTTGTGGCTGTGTGGCCCTGTCCAGTTGCTTGGTCATTTTTTAACAGAATAGAATATATACATCAGCAGGCTGAGATGCTTCGATTCACAAGATTTTTCAGTGATTGTTTGTCTTGAAACCTCATGAAATTCAGTTGCTTCAAATTAGTAGGTCATGGGCCCAGTGTGCAATACCTATTATTATACGATGTTAATATTATTTTACTTATTTAGTATTCATGTCTCTCTTATCTCTGATCTTCCTTTGTTATTGTTCCAATATTGTAAAGTATTACTTAATGTTCTAAGCATTAATCTCTACAATAGACAACAAAATGGTTTACAATAGATAATAATGCTCTTATTATTTTCTGATTTTTTTGAAAGTGATTATTAGTTTCTAAATTAGCATCATGTACCCTGCTTATGATGCTTTTTACTTCATGATAGCTATATCAAATTGGCAAATGCATTACAGACATTCTTATTTTTCCCTTTTTTACTACCAGTTTCACACTGGCCTTCGTAGGGGTTTATATTTGATTTGTGATTTTATCATTTATATTCTTACTACATGGAGTCTGCATTTGGGATGACTTAAAATGAGAGGGACTAGGCCTTTACTTGCCTGCTATTTGGGGGTGGGGATTTGTAATCAGTTGTTTCTACTCTATATTTGGCATTCCAAATCTATTTGATATTACTTGGTTCCACTAAAGTAGCACACATGCAGCTGACTATTTCTATGTGAAAGAACAATGTAATTTTTTGTTTGATGGCTTTTCCCGATGGTGACAGGTGGAACTGAAGGTTTATTTACCCAAAAAACTCTGGAAATCACTAATGAAGTCCTTTCAACCTATAAAAACCAAGGTTCTTCCAAAATCAAGATATCTTCTTTGTCCAACTTTTTCATGCTACCACTCTAATATTTTATGCCTTGTCATGTGAAAGGTGGTTATGATATGTTGGGCCGGACAAAGGATCAGATAAGAACAACTGAGCAAGTGAATGTTGTTGGGCATGTGTGGAACATGCTTGATTCTATTATTTTGATGATGTCTAACTATGAGTCATTGATAAATCTGACTTGCATTTAATGATGTCAACGTTATGCATTTCAGGTCAGTACATGCATGAGAATGGCCTCATGAAAAGGAGCAAGCTAACCAAGGTTGAAAGTCACTCAAGGTGCAAGTGCACAAAAATCAAGGCAAGAGGTTGCACAAAAATCAAGGAAGATTTCACAAAGGGGCAGAATGTTATGGAGAGTATGTTCACAGGTCATGAAGACATGGGCAGAAAGATAGGCAAAAGAAGCTGGAAACTCTAGATTATATAAAGGACAGGTCGACCTTTCCTCAACACTAGGTCGACCTCATTAGAAAGTGTTCAAGCTGCATCGACCACATAGCTGAAAGTGTTCAAGTTGCATCGACCACATAGCTGAAAGTGCTCAAGCTGCATCGACATCTCTGAAGGAATTCAACAAATGTGCATCGACCTTGAAGGCCAGTCTTCAGCATAACCTCAGTAGTTGCACCGACCTCGCAGAAGGTGCAGAAGGCCAAGCACCTTATGTGCATCGACCTCATCGTCACACAGGTCAACATCACTGTTCAACATCCGACGGTCCATTGAAGTCCCAAAGGAGCAATGTCAACCTGTTGATTCAGGATGTCGATCTGTGTGCGTCACAGAAAGCGTTATAAATGCCGTTTTGCTTTAGAGTGTTGACATGTCTCACTCAGGAGGTCGACACCATTGGATTCCAGAAAGGGCTTATGCCAGATCGTCTGAAGAAGGGTCGACCTGTATCTCTCAGCAGGTCGACACTGTAGCTTCCTAGAGAACGTTATAAACACATTTTCGCTTGGAAGTGTCGACCTACCTGTTACAGGAGGTCGACTTGTGGGCATTCTAGAAAGCATGGTAAACGCTATTTCCCATAGAAGTGTTGACACCACAGTCTGAGGAGGTCGACACCATGACGTCCCAGAAAGTGTTGAAGATAAATTCTTGTGAAGCAGTGTCGACACCATGCTCTCAGCAGGTCGACACCACTATTCTCCCAGAAGCTTATTAAGCTAGTTTTCTGTCAAATCAAAGGGGATCCAAAGAGCAAAAATATATACCACCAATCCCCAAAAACATGGATTTTGAGGTCTGGATGAAGTTCCCAAGTTTGACTTTTTGTCTCTGCCATCATATCACATCTAATCTACTTTTTGGAGATGGGTATGTCAGAAATCACAGTTGGGAAAGGTTACTTCAGCCTGCCACTGCCTTTTGCTGTCCCCCAATGGGACTCCTGTACAGACAGGGTTCACAAGATAGCGAATAGACTTCAGCCAATAAGGAGACCGCTTGTCAAAGAGGCCATTTAATGAGGAGATCTGAAAAGTAACAGAAGAAAAGATATGGTCTGTTTCTTCTACCTGCCACCGTCTCATCTATGGGACTGCTTTAGAGAGGCTCTCAAGTACAACCTGCGCATGCCTCAAAGGAAGAATGTTCTTAGAGGGAAAAGCTCTTTTTCTCATTTATCTCACACCCTCTATCTTCGATGGATCCAATCAAGGCTCACAGCTCAAAGGAGATTATTTTACTCAACCAATTAGCTGAATCCTTTTGGAGGGAAAATTCTCCACCACATCTCCTAGCAACTCTTCTATTTATATCAAGCTTCTACAAGAGAAGAAGTTGCTGCTGCCTTGGAAGAAAGGCCACGCCTTGAGCATTCAGGAAGAATATCTGTGAGAAAGAAAAGGAGTGAGTGAAAGCAGCCCAGCACCAAGGTTAACTCTTTCCGGTGCTATAAGAGAGAGAGCAGAAGAGAAAGAGAAAGCTGAGAGAGTCCAGCTCGTGAGAGAAGCAAGAGTGTGCAGCCAAAGAAATAGAAGATCTGTGTGTCACTCAGCTCGTGAATCAAATCCAGAGCTACTTTGTTCCTGCGAAGCTAAAATCCTTTTGTTTTTCATTTTGTGTTTCTTCTGTTCATCTTGTTCTTCCGATCCCCTGTTTAGGGAACGGGTTCCCTCTGTGGTCTCAGAAGAAGGGAGAAGTGTTCTTCTCCGGGTTCCCTCTGTGTTTTTAGAGGAAGAGAGGATCTGATCCTCAGGGCCTGTGAGCAGCTAGGTGTTGTCTCACGTGTCCGTCTGTATTCACAGAAGAAGGGAGGTTTGTGCTCCTCCGGTCACTACCACTGGTAGTGGGTATGATCTTGTGGATATAAGATAAGGGTGAGGGATTTGTCTCCCTCGTGTCAAGCTATGAGTCAGCGTGTGTTGTGGAGGTTCTCCACAGTTCTTGCGTATGCAAGGGTACGCCTCACCGGGTTTGGTGAGGGGATGTAGGTTGCGGGTCTGCAACCGAACCACCTTAAAATCTCCTGTGTTGTGGGTTGTGCATCTTGTGCGATTGCTCCATATCTTCTATCCCCATTCATAGGTTTGTGTGCTTTCTTTATCGTATGTAATCTAAGTTATTGCCATCGCACACCTAAGCGTTGTGGATTGTGCTATCTTGTCTGCACATCATTTATCCTTCGCTCTACATTTCCATTCCCTTGGCTGCCTGTTGCACCCTTGCACACAGGCACTGGGGAGCATACTCCAGCAAAGGAGGATCACCTTGCATACACACACACACACCCTGGTTGACCACTATAGAACACACCCACACAAAGCTTGTATATTCATACTCATTTGATGTTCTTTATTGATGGGATCGGCAAGCGGCTTCAACAAAACTATAAAATAGCTATTTATGTTTTAGTTGTCTCATGTTAATTGGGCCATATGTATGAGCCTAATGGGTCATGTTTTATGTTCATAGTAATTATGTCTACAATAATCATGTAAGAGTCTTTTTTTATTTGTGTGTCTTTTAGTCTTCCCTAGAGAGTTACGATGAGTAGGTATTAGGTGTTAATGAGTTGCCTTTTGGTTTTCTCTAAAGAGTCTTTTTTTTTGTGTGTCTTTTAGTCTTTCCAAGAGAGTTATGATGAGTAGGTATTAGGTGTTAATGAGTTATCTTTTGGTTTTCTCTGAAGAGTCTATAAAAGGTCATGTAACTCTTCTTTAGAATACAATGAGTTGAATATATTTTTTGGAAAGATATCCTCCGATGTGAGGTCCACACCCTTTCTATCCCTCTTTTCCCCATCTCTTTCCAACTAGGGGTGCGATGCCCCTCTCCCTCCCTCTCCCCTCGGCTGGGTGCGACACCCAAGTCTTCCTCCCCCTTCCCTTGCTTCTCCGTTCTCCCCTCCCTCACATCCACAAGCTTGGCCAGCCCTCCCAACCCCTTTCCTCCGGCTTCCCTCCCCTCCCTTCAACTTATTCTGCAATGACAATGCTCCTACCCTCCTTCTCTTACTTCCAACCCCTCAACTCCAGCACGCCACTCAACACAGTGGGCAGCTACGGCTTCAGCTCGGATGTCTCTTCCGGCACGTTGTTCCCTCCGAGCACGTGAAGGCATGCAGCTCCACCTCCCTCTGAGCACAATCACCCTCCATGCGTGGTGATATCCACAGAGCGACGATCACGCGGGACACACGGAGAGCATGGCATTCTGCCATGCACCCCACGCCTAGTGCACCTCCCGTCGTCATCGCCAATGGTCCGAGCGTGCTGTGACCCACTATCGAAGCACTGTGCTTTTCGCACCCACGCCAGCGCCCTCGTCGCACCCACGACGCCGCTGTCATGCCGTCACGAGCGGCCGCCATACAGAGCCAGGCCGCCCTTCACTGGCCACCACCTACAGCCCCATCCCTCGAGCGGCAGCCATGCAGAACGTCGGCGGTTGCGAAGCCCCCGGTCGATCACCGTTCCGAGCTCGCTTGACTGGCACTGCACCGTCGAATAGACCGAGCACCACGATGGCCCCTCCGAGCATGACGACGTCCCCCCCTCCAAGCATGGCGTTCACGACGCCCCTCCCCATCACGGCCTCGCCGGCCGTCTCCCCACCTCACTCTCACCCTCGCTATTCTTCCTCTCTCTTCCCTCCCAAATCATGCCAGGCACAGTTGGCCCCCATCGCTACCACTGCCATACGTCCCCCTCTTCCCTTCTCTCTCTACAATCACCATCTCTCTCTTCCTCTCTCTCTCGTCACCCCCGTGTTCTTTATATCCTCTCTCTTCATTTCTCTCTCTCGTTCCCATGTTTAGTTACAATAGTTAAACAAAAAAAAAGAAAGGGAACAACAGGCACCCACCGTGGCTCTCTCTCCCTCCCTCTCTCTCTATCTTTCTCTTTCACTATCATTTTCTGTTAAGCCATCGTAGTAGAATGACAAAGCCAAAAAAAAAATGTGAAGAGAGGGAGCAGTCACGTGAGGTGCATGGGTTTGTCATTTCTCTCTCATGTTCTTTCTCACGTCATCCTCATTCTCTCAATTCTCCCTCCCTCTCTTTATCTCTCTCTGGTTATGAAAAAAAATGATGAAAGAAAGAGGTTGCAAAGAAAGTGAAAAAAATGTGACTTTGTTTCAAGAAACAAAAAGGAAATAGTGACAAAAAATGACGAGAATTTCAGGAAAGAAAATGAAAAAAAAGGAGAAGGTTTAAAACATAGAGAGGGAAAATATTTTGTGAAAAGAAAAGAAGATATCGGACTTGGAGGTCTGTTTCACATCATTTATGCTCTCTGCTATCTATTGCATGAAATCTGATTTAGATCACAATTGCTTCTGAAGAGGTGTTGACCTCATTACATTAGGAGTGTCGACCTCTGCTCTTCACTTAGCTGTGATCTATTAAAGGAGTGTTGACCTCACCCTTGGGAGTGTCGACCTCTGATGTCTATGCATTGTGCATTACTGTTTCCATTTAAGCCATTCCTTTTAATTCTGTTGTGCATTGTGCCCAAGTCTTTTATTTGCTTTATAGGAGTGGTCTATGCTCCTTGTCTCTAATAGTTTTTAATTGGGAAAAGTTTATCATAGGATCTATTCAACCCCCCCTTCTAGATCCGATTGCACCACAAGGGGACCCAACAATTGGTATCAGAGCATAGCTCTGCTATTCCCAGATCCCATGATCTGCAGAGAAAGATCCCGGTGCATTTTGAGAAAATGGCTTCATCTGCTACACATGCTTCGGTGGCTTCTCCGCCTATGTATGATGATTCAGATTTTTCTATATGGCTAGGGAGAATGTTCATCTATGTTAATTCCATAGATCCACAATTATGGACTCTTATATACAATGGTTCTGATGAGCTGCCATCAAATATAGATGAATTGACAGCTGAACACGACACCAAATTTTGTGATAACCTTGCTGCATTTAACTTCGTAAAAGCTACAGTCAATTTCAGGTTACTCCATTATGTGTTTACCTGCAGCACAGCCAAGCAAGTTCTAGATAGGTTGGTGAACATCCATGAAGGGGAAGAGCAAAAGCATGAATGCCTCATGGCCGACCATCCTGAACAATCCAGTGATCCGTCCTCATCTCAGGTAAGCTCTGACTCCGACAACTTTACTTTTGAGGAACTTATGGAGGCCTATGATGAGTTGATCGAGCAATTTAAAAAGGTGAAATCTGAAAACAAGAAGTTGAGAAAGGATCTTAAGAAAAATAGTCAGAACAAGATTTCCTTCTGTAACAATTGTTCTACTTTTGAGGAGCAAAATGAAACCATTATGGTTGATCTAGATCTACATAAAGAAAGCATTGGATGTTTGAGAGTTGAAAATGAAACCCTCCAAGCTGAGATCACTAGGTTGGAAGAGATCGTAAGATAAATTCAAAACCAACCTAAACCAATCTCTAATAATCAAACTATGTTTGATAAGGTGATACAAGATGGTGATCTGATTGAAGAGAACAAAAGCTTGAGAGAACAAATAAATGTTTTAACTGAGAAACTGGGTGCTCTTGAAAAAGGCAAGCATGTTGTCAATGATGAATCTGATAAGCCGCAAGCCTTAGAACAAGAAGTTGAACACTATAAAAGTGTGAATGCCATGCTCAATGAGCAATTGGCTGCATGCGAGGAGGACCTCACTGAATTTGAGCTGCACATCTCCTCTTTGGAGAATGAAATTCAAGATCTAAACAACTCACTGTCAAAATTTGTACAAGGCCAAGACAATCTAGATAGAATGTTGGGGATGAGAGTGAACTTTCAGAAAGAGGGTTTAGGCTACAATCCTATGAATAAAAAGGCATTTGAGAATAAATTACATACTTCTTTTGTCCCTGGTTCACATCAAGTCCGCACCTCTTATGGTCTCCCAAAACAGCATGCTGCTCAAAAGAAAAACCAAAATCAAAATGGCAATCAGAAAAAGAATGCTTCCTGGCATAAACAGAAAGATGATTTTGCTGATATGGAAATGCGTGCTAGGAAATCTCATGCTAAGTACCATGCTCCTCATAAAATGAATGTTTACTATTTTTATTGTGGCAAGCATGGACATATTGTGCATAATTGTTTTGTCTTGAAAAATGATGAATTAGAAGCAGGCAAAATCAGTAGAAACAATGCATGAAGCACTGTCATAGGGAAGGTCAACACTAGGAGAAAGCATCCTCTGCACACTCATGCTCAAAAGCCCAGGTATGACCCTGCGCGTCGACACACCCATCAGGACAGGTCGACACTCTCCACGGCTGTAAGAAGAAATCCCTCTCCCTATTGCTTCCATTGTGGTAAAGTTGGCCACATTGTCAGGGATTGTTGGCATCAACAGGATAAAACACACTCTCATGATATTCATGGTGATATCCATGCTCCTTCACAAAGGAACAATGCACATGCACACAAGAAAAATACCAAATTCTTTGTGAAGTGTTTCTATTGTGAAAAACATGGGCATGAAATGTATGACTGCCATATGATGAGGGAAGATGATTTGATTGCCCTGAAAAAGACAAACCAAGCTTCTAGACATGGAACTAACCCTCAAGGACACAAGCAAGCTTGGGTACCACAAAATTTAAAATGAGAATTGTGGTTGCAGGTGCCTTGGAGATGAACAAAGGATGATGAGGTAAATAAAAGCTCAAGGCATAGGTATGTAAATAAAATTTTCAATTTGTGTTATTCTACATGTTAGGATTGTTGTGTAAATATTGCATTATAGGTCTATATTGTTGCTTTCAATAAGTCCTTCAAGCATGAAACCTCCCCTCTGTTTAATGAAATTTCCCATTGTGAAATCTGAACATCTGAATGTCTGAACTACATATTTGATTAACACTTAGTTGAGTTTCTGGAATATCGAATGGTGATGTGCATAAAGGCAGGTTAAGCTTACTCGGAACTCTCACTATGCGCGAGTTGGGTTTTCGGATCAATACCTCCACCTTGTACCAGAAATATCTAATTTCTATTGTTTAATCCATGAGGAATTTGTCATGCTGATGGAATTGATATGATGATGAGTTACCATTTGCTTCTTACTACCATTTAGCAGCCATATGAATTTCTTGCTTAGCATTTATTGCTTTCGATGATGTCTGCCATGACTGCATATATATTGCAACTCATCACTCATGTGGGCAGATGACATGTTGATTGACTATCATAACTTCCATAAGCTTTTGACAAAGGGGGAGTCTAAGAATTTGTACCTTAGATTAGAATGCATTGCATATGGTTGAAAGTGCATGTGTTGTGGTCATTAAGCATCATTGTGTGTCTCATGCACTACAATGCATATTAATTGGTATCATTACCACTGCATCATGTGTTCACATAAGTCATAGGTTGTATACTCCATTGTCAACCCATGCACAAGCTTAGGGTGAGTCAACATGAAACATCTGCATCATTGGACATCTTTGTTGACATTTGTACAGAATGCATCTTCTTAGGGGGAGCTTGTTTAAGCTTGAAAAATTTGTTAAAACCCCCTTGCCGGTGATCAGGTCGACCTCAGACCAACTCAGGTTGACACTATAGTTGATCACTCCTTTTTGTTGGTCAATAGGTCAACCTCACACCTTGACAGGTCGACCTCTAAGTTCACTCTGCCTAAAAACTATTCTCTATCCGAGCTCAGAGTGTCGACACCATCAAGTGCCAGTGTCGACACTTCTTTGTATATGTTGATCTTATCTCACCTATTCCGGTCTTATCTCACTACATATCCTCAGGGGGAGTGTTCACTATCCATTATCCACCTTCTAACTATCAACACTCCCTGCCTAAACCAAACCAGTACACCATAATGGCTGATATCTTTTTGTGGTTCACCTTGGATTTAAATTGCCTTGAACTTCTTGGAGGATCTTCTATCTGTCATTAAGTTTGCTAATCAGAGTAAATCTTCAAGAACAATCTTCTTTTATAGAGTTTTGTGACTGCCTTGAACTTGAAAACTTCTGGTTTAACATTAATGATTTCTTGAGCTTTATAGCTTAATGGTCTTGAAAATGTCTATGTTCAGGCTTAATAGACTTATACTAGCTCTTCATGTTTTGACATGTTGATGCGGGACGGACACGTGACTTGGGACTCTAGCTCACGGGCGTCCCTAGTGAGGGAAGACGTGGGACCATGCGCGGTTGAGAAACCGGCAGTGAGTCTCGGGTATCGGCCTTTCCGCGTTAACTCAGGTCGAGTCACGGGATGGTCACTCACTCTCGCTCTCGCAGCGGTGATAAATTGATAACAAGCTAGAATCTCTATCACTCATGCAGCGGCATATATAAAAATATACGAGTAAAGCAATGCATATGTGGATGGTAGCGAGTGTACCTCCACGCTCCGGGTGTGGGGAAGACGTTCCCGACCAAGTACGGTAACTCCCGGTAACAACGGTAAAAGTTAATTACAACAGTAACGTTTATTACCCACTCCACGCAGGGAGGTAAATGGCTACAAGTGGGGCCCGGGAGGACCGATCCTGGGTTGACGGGCAGCAATCTAGAGATGCGTACGGCACGAACTCGGCCTGCTGGTCCGACTCGGCACTATTCCAACTCGGTGCTGCGCCAACTCGGTTGCTGACTCGCTGGACAGCAAACAACAATTTTCAAAGGAGCGTCGCCTTCCTGAGATCTTATGGAGGCGCCGCTTGGCTGGGACGATGGCGGGATGTCCCTAATCGACTCTCTGAAGGGGCGGTCGCTGAAGTTGACCTTTGATATTTATTTCTGAATTTTCTCCCGGACTGAGTTGTGCTGGCTGAATTTGGATCTGCTCTGCACACCTTCACGAAAAGAATTCCTACAACCAGATCCGATGTTGGATTGATGGACAAGAGGTACCGATGGATAGAGGACTCAGAGATCTACAACATATATTTTTGGTGGCTCCATCCACAGAACATATTAAAAATAAAAATGACTGCAAGCTAACTTTTTTTCTGACCCGGACTGACAGACACACAGGGTAGAGATGGATCTACCTGAAACAGACCTTTGACCGAAGGCTAAATGATTTGTTTTGACTCAACAAAAATGATGGTGGAAGAGGGTGTACGTGAGGAACACTAGGAAATTTTTGTGGATTTGTTTAAATTTTCTATGTGGGTGGATAAATTACAACAAGGAGACTCTGTCCCGTAGGTCTGCAAAAGGGCAGATTACTGAGAGGACAAACAAAAATACGGAAAAAATATCAAATGGACTCCAAATGACACAAAATTTTAACTGGAGGTTAAAGGAGATGGACAGAACAAACCCTCAAATTAGGGCTCAATCAGATAAACAGAACCAGAGATACAATTTCGAAGGAGAGGTTCTATCCTGATTTGGATAGAACTTCGATGTAGCGGCGGTGGCGGCGCGACGATGGCACGAACGGCGGCGGCGGCAGCAGAGGTGAACTCAGAGGGGCTAAGGAGAATGGGTATCACACCCTAGAGGGATGGAGGAAGAAGATGAACCAGGGGGAGAGATGTAAGGGGCGCACCCTTCAAGAGAGCAAATGCCAATTTCTGAAATTTCATATGATTAATTCTACTAAAATTGTGAAATACAAGCTATTTATAATAAATGAAAAAAGACTCTAAATGACCTCAGATCTAGGGTTAGGGAGGGCAAACTAGGGAGTTCAAAAGTATTTATCCCATGTGGTTTGGAACCACATTAAACTATATTAAAGGGAGGGGGCGCCCCCTTGACCAATGGGTGTCCAAATTGGACTTTTTGGTCCAATTGTCTCCCATGACTAGTCCAAGCTTCTAGATGCCACCTAGGACCTTTGACCAGCCTCACATGGACTCAAATGATGCCACTTGGACGAATGAAGAAGGAGTGAGGGCCCCCTTGCTAGACCTACTGACAATTTGCACAAAAACCCAAAGAATCCAAGGGAATGACACATTGGCTTATAAAACCTTACAATTACGTACATACTTTCCCAAGGATATAAAAGCAAACTAAAAAGACACAAGTGTAAAAATAAAAGTCAGTGCTCGACGTTGATTCCCATCACATGTTATGTCTTCTTGCATCTGAAAGTTTATCTTAAGTACAAAGGCATCTTTGATTGAGAAACTTTAGTCTAGTATTGTTTTTAAACATTTGTTAAATCTGAAGATTATAAAAAGAGGCTACAATGAAAGCAATGAGCTTCAGTCATACTGACTAACTAGGGATATTGGCGTCTGATAAATGTATATCCTTACATAAAAAGGTGTGTGCTTAATTCAGTGCTCTAAGGTAGAGCAATGGCATTGGATTCACCGAGAAATCAAGTCCCTTCACCAAAGAAGTGGAGTGGATAGTGTCATGAAGTGTCATGTTATCTCTATTTTAATTATGGTAAAATGGTGAGCTACACTGAGTAACTGGGGGTGCCGACGTCTAATCAACGTGCACTCTCACATCAAAAGGTGCATGCTACACTTGACCGCTCGTAAAATGATAACAGTTGGTATTATACATTGATTTCAAAAAAAAAATCTTATTGTGTAGCACTCATGGATAAAATCAGAAACTTCTAGATGTTTAACCTCAATACATGTTGCCGTTCTCTCAAAGGAGCTAATGGAATTGAATGAGTAAGTTGAGAGGAGGTTACCCTAGTTTTAATATGAAATGCTGGTTTACTTCTATTAATTTTGAATGCAGATGTTTTTATGTCGTTTTATTGAAAAGCTCAAAATTCATCAGTGTTAAACCAATCTGAATATAAGGTTTGCATCATTAGAATTCTATAACGGGAGATTCTGAAAAATCTATAACTTTGCATTTGTGAACTTTGCTTCAGATTAAAGAACCTTCATTCTTTCAACTATTGATAGCTGCTCCCCATCTTCCAAGTGTCGACTGCTACAGTCGACTCCCTATGTTCAGACCTCTGTCTGGCTACTCTAGCATCTGCCCTTAGGACAAACCATCTCTTGATGTTCATTGGCATCTACCTTGTCTGGACCAATCTGTATAATTCATTCAGGCTGCCATGAAAGGATCACCATTTTTTATAATTGGTATCTTGCATCTGTCCTGTCATCGTTTGGTATTAAGTTTTCAATGCAATTGGCTTCGAACTTCATTCACTTGGTTGCTTGCATTTCTCATCTCCATACATTGCATAGAAAATTTAAAAAAAAATCAGAAATCCAAAAATTCATTAAAAATTTGAAAAACCTGAAAACCAAATCAGTTTTATGGCTGTTGTATCTCTCTCGTACTGCATCATGATTGCCATGATTAAATGTCTTGCATATTATTGTCTCTCACGACTCAGTTTAGGTTGCCTTGCTATGTCATCATGACATTTAATGTCCATTTGTGTGATCTGTTTTTGCCAAGCCAAGGGACACAACCTTGTACCATAATTGCTCATTAACAATTGGTATATATCCTAACAATTGGCTATCTAGTATCGACTGTCTTCACTTTGTCAACTTTAATAAGTGTAGAACCATTGGCATGTATTTCCACATCATTTTCTAGAATATTGGAAAAGGATAGTTGCTTGCATTGACTGTTATCTTCACTCATTTTCATTCCTCACTGTGCTACATATTTCCTTCAACTCTTTTCTCTTGATGATGTCAAAGGGGGAGAGAATTGTTTGAGTCAGTAATTAAGGAGTAGATTGTCAAAGGGGGAGAGAACTTTTTCTTATAATCATTGTATTTCCTCTTGACATGAACTCATAATGACTCATAGTTTCCATCATCAAAAAGGGGGAGAATGTTGGGCATGTGTAGAACATGCTTGATTCTATTGTTTGGATGATGTCTAACTAAGAGTCATTGATAAGTCTGTTGCATTTAATGATGTCAACGTATTGCATTTCAGGTCAGCACAGGCATTAGAATGGCCTCAAGAAAAGGAGCAAGCCAACCAAGGTTGAAAGTCAACCAAGGTGCAAGTGCACAAAAATCAAGGCAAGAGGTCGCATAAAAATTAAGGAAGATTTCACAAAGGGGTAGAATGTTATGAAGATTATGTTCACAGGTCATGAAGAAATGGGCAGAAAGATAGACAAAAGAAGTTGGAAACTCTAGATTATATAAAGGACAGGTCGACCTTTCATCAACACCAGGTCGACCTCATTAGAAAGTGTTCAAGCTGCATCGACCTCGTAGTTGAAAGTGTTCAAGTTGCATCGACCTCTCTTAAGGAATTCGACACATGTGCATCGACCTTGAAGGCCAGTCTTCAGTAGAACCTCAACAGTTGCACCGACCTCGCAGAAGGTGTAGAAGGCCAAGGACCTTATGTGCATCAACCTCGTCATCACACAGGTCAACCTCACCGTTCAATAGCCAACGGTCCATTGAAGTCCCAAAGGAGCAGTGTCGACCTGTTGATTCAGGAGGTCGATCTATGTGCGTCACAGAAATCGTTATAAACACCATTTTGCTTTGGAGTGTCGACCTGTCTCACTCGGGAGGTCGACACCATTGGATTCCAGAAAGGGCTTATGCCAGATCATCTGAAGAAGGGTCGGCCTGTCTCTCTCAGCAGGTCGACACTATAGCTTCCCAGAGCACGTTATAAACGCATTGTCTCTTGGAAGTGCTGACATGCATGTTACAGGAGATTGACATGTGGGCGTTCTAGAAAGCGTTGTAAATGTTGTTTCCCATAAAAGTGTCGACACCACAGTCTCAGGAGGTCAACACCATGACATTCCAGAAAGCGTTGAAGATGAATTCTTGTGAAGCGGTGTTGACACCATGCTCTCAACAGGTCGACACCACTGTTCTCCTAGAAGCTTATTAAGCAAGTTTTCTATCAAATCAAAGGGGATCCAGAGAGAAAAAATATATACCGCAAATCCCCAAAAACATGGATTTTGAGGTCTAGATGAAGTTCCCAGGTTTGACTTTTTGTCTCTGCCATCATATCACATCTAATCTACTTTTTGGAGATGGGTATGTCAGAAATCACAGCTCGGAAAGGTCACTTCAGCCTGCCACTGTCTTTTGCTGTCACCCAATGGGACTCCTATACAGATAGGGTTCACAGGATAGGGAATAGACTTCAGCCAATAAAGAGACCACATGTCAAAGGGGCCATTTAATGAGGAGATCTAAAAAGTAACAGAAGAAAAGATATGGTCTATTTCTTCTACCTGCCACGGTCCCATCTATGGGACTGCTTTGGAGAGGCTCTCAAGTACAACCTACGCATGCCTCAAAGGAAGAATGTTCTTAGAGAGAAAAGCACTTTTTCTCATTTATCTCACACCCTCTATCTTCGAGGGATCCAGTCAAGGCTCACAAGTCAAAGGAGATTATTTTACTCAACCAATCAGCTGAATCCTTTTGGAGGGAAAATTCTCCACCCCATCTCCTAGCAACTCTTCTATTTATATCAAGCTTCTACAAAAGAAGAAGCTGCTGCTACCTTGGAAGAAAGGCCACGCCTTGAGCATTCAAGAAGAATATCTATGAGAAAGAAAAGGAGTTAGTGAAAGCAACCCAGCACCAAGGTTAACTCTGTCTAGTGCTGTAAGAGAGAGAGTAGAAGAGAAAGTGAAAACTGAGAGAGTCCAGCTCGTGAGAGAAGCAAGAGTGTGCAGCCAAAGAAATAGAGGATATGTGTGTCACTCAGCTTGTGAATCAAATCCAGAGCTACTTTGTTCCCGTGGAGCTAAAATCCTTTTGTTTTCCATTTTGTGTTTCTTCTTTTCATCTTGTTCTTCCGATCCCCTGGTTAGGGAACGGGTTCCCTCTGTGGTCTCAGAGGAAGGGAGAAGTGTTCTTATCTGGGGGCCCTCTGTGTTTTCAGAGGATGAGAGGATCTGATCCTCTGGGCTTGTGAGCAGCTGGGTGCTGTCTCACGTATCCTTCTGTGTTCACAGAAGAAGGGAGGTTTGGGCTCCTCCGGTCACTACCGTTGGTAGTGGGTCTGATCTTGTGGATACAAGATCAGGGTGAGGGATTTGTCTCCCTCGTGTCAAGATGTGAGTCAACGTGTGTTATGGAGGTTCTCCACGGTTCTTGCGTATGCAAGGGTACGCCTCATCGGGTTTGGTGAGTGGTGGACGTAGGTTGCTAGTCTGCAACCGAACCACCTTAAAATCTCCTGTGTTGTTGGTTATGCATCTTGTGCAATTGCTCCTTATCTTCTATCCCCATTCACAGGTTGGTGTGCTTGCTTTATCATATGTAATCTGAGTTATTTCCATCGCACACCTAAGCGTTGTGGATTATGCTATCTTGTCTGCACATCGTTTATCCTTTGCTCTGCATTTCCATTCCCTTGGCTGCCTGCTACACCCTTGCACATAGGCACTGGGGAGCATACTCCAGCAAAGAAGGATCACCTTGCATACACACACACACACACCCTGGTTGACCACTATAGAATACACCCACACGACGCTTGTATATTCATACTCAATTGATGTGCTTTATGGTCTCTGCTATCTATTGCATGAAATCTGATTTAGATCACAATTGCTTCTGAAGAGGTGTTGACCTCATTACATAGGGAGTGTCGACCTCTGCTCTTCACTTAGCTGTGATCTATTAAAGGAGTGTCGACCTCACCCTTGGGAGTGTCGACCTCTCCTGTCTATGCATTGTGCATTGTCGTTTCCATTTAAGCCATTCCTTTTAATTCCATTGTGCATTGTCCCCAAGTCTTTTATTTGCTTTATAGGAGTGGTCTATGCTCCTTGTCTCTAAGAGTTTTTAATTGGGCAAAGTTTGTCATAGGATCTATTCAACCCCGCCCCCCTTCTAGATCTGATTGCACCACAAGGGGACCCAACACATGTTGCACTGGTTGCATGCCAAACATTGAAGTTAGATGGCCTTGTTATCATTGGAGGTTTTTTTTCTGCCTCATTGTTCCAAGCAACCTATAAATTGTTTTGATATTGTTGTTTGGTTTATTGATTTTTTTTCTTTTCAAGGTGTGACGTCGAACACAGATGTTGCACAGCTTGCAGAAACTTTTACCGAGTCCAAATGCCCAACAAAGGTATCAAATGGTGGCATGCTTTGTCTATCTTTTTTCCCCTTGAAATGTTTCCTGGGTTATTTCAAAGCACTTATGCTTGATTATATTATTGGACCAATAAGTATCATATCTCTAAAATAATATCTTGAACATCTGAAATAATAGATTTCCTTTAGTATGAATGGTCTTTTCTTTTTTTAACGAATATGCCACTGTCAATAGGTAGTGGGGGTCCCTGTCACATTGAATGGAGATCTGAAGCATCAGGTTGTTGAGACAAATGTTGGTTTTGACACAATATGCAAGGTATATATGCTATCAGATGTGATGTACTATTAATGTTGCATGTGATATCGGCATAGTATAAATTTATATGAATCTTCATTTCTATTAGCAAATTTTTAAGGGCTAAATTCATATATCATTGTTAGTAAATGTGAGGCAGTCATTTCATCCAGCCTACAAAATGCCAAAACCTATATTTGAAGGTTAGGTTGTGTCAGGTCTAGTCCTGTGGGACCTAAGTTTGCTGATACGAAATTTTGTAATGTGAATGCAGTGTAAACATAAAACTTGTAGATCAAGCTGAAGTTAAAATGACCCATCTTTAAGTGGTAATGCATTGATGCTTTTTCATATGTTTTTGCTTTCAGGTTAATCCACAACTTATCAGCAATTTCTACACCGATGCTCTCTCAGCAGAGAAGGTAATATTCAGGAATGCAAGCCACATGATTCGATGAGAGCGGGAAAGTCACATGAGCCATAAGACCTCATTTTCGTTCTGCAAATGGAAGCTTGAAGAACTTGAGCGAGTCAAACAATGAACACATGCTTGTCTACTTCAGGTTTTTCACATGGGACATTTTAAAGTCAGAATAAATTAGTTGAACAAATGTCAAAATTCCTTGTTTCTTGGTTGATTAGGAGATTGATTTTGAATATCTTATAAACCTATATTATATCCATGATAATGATGATTGGGTCATGGTATGTTCTTCATACCATAGAATGCTACAATAGCATGAATGTGAAGATATGAATGGATGCACTATTATAGGTGATGAGAGAACATATATTAATATATTTTTTTTAAAAAAAGATAACCTATTCCTACCTTTTTTATTAACCGATGTTAAAGCATTTTCCTACGTTTTTTAAAAAGTGATGTTAATCATTTTTCATACATTTCTTTTACTATGTGGCAAAAGGTAATACTTACGTTTTCATAAACATAGGTATATGCTTTTATATACGTGTATGTAGGTGACTTTTACATACGCTTCTGTTGGACTATTCCTACTCTTCTAAAGTGTAGGAATAAGTCAGTCTATACCTACGTTTCATTGAAACGCAGGTATAACCTATAGTAACGCGAGCAAACATCACGTTTTGAAAGTGTGGCAAAAAAATGTAGGTAAAGGATTTACCTATGTTTTTTGGACCTATACCTACATTTCAAAAACATAGGTAAAAGTCTTTTTTCCTGTAGTTACTTAACCTGATTAAGACTCCTAAACGACTCAAATGCTTTAAGGAACCACCATTATAACCATGTGCTGGAAAAAAGTAATAGCAACAGTAGCATGTTCTTATGTAATTAAAAGATATCTTGCAATCCATGGAGCGGAAATAGCATCCTGAAGCGATCTTGATCAGCAAACTTCGTATTCCTTGCCTAACATGACCAAGAAAGAGAGGATAGCAAAGGGTTAAAGATTCCTTGACACGAAAGAGTGGCAGACACAGCCAAACTGGGCGAAAAAGGATCAAAGGAAAAGAGGTGAGGGCTAGAACTCTCTAGCGAGGGCGAAGAGACCCTGATAACAAGGAATGGTCGCCAAAAGAACCCGAGATGAACTAAGATCAAGGTGGACTAAAGCCTCGACAATAGCACGAGAAATGGCGAGAACCCCGAAAGGGTGGCAAAGAAGGAATAGAGAAACAATAATTAGATGGCTGCGATAGCGAAGAAGAAGAATAATCCGACGGAATCGGAGAGGAACCAGGAGAATTGGCAGAGTTCGGAAGAGAAGAAGGAATACATGACAACTTAAGACTGGAACAATAGGGGAGATTCGAAGGCTCCGGAGAAAGAGAAGAAGAATTAGATGAAAGTTTAAAACTAGAATAACAGAGGAGATCTTGGGGTTCCAGATGAAAAGAGGGAGGACTAGAAGGCAATTGGGAATTAAAACAATCCGGACAAACCAAACGAGGACAAGATCTAGACAGGGGTTTAAAATCGGAGGGACGGGGAAAACTCGAAGGTTTCGGGTGAGAAGGGTGTAGTAGAGAAGAAGGACGAGAAAGATCTAGAGGCTCTGGATGAGGAGGGGAGAAAGAATCAGAAGATGACCTAAGAAGAGGGGGAAAGGTTATGGGCATAGGATTAGAAGAGGGGAGGTACACCACCTAAGGGAGGGAACTGAGCAAAAGAAATGATGAACTGAATAAAGAAGAGGGAGAAGTGACCCCCTGAGTGCACAGTGGATGGCCTTTGAACTTGCGCCTCATCTTTTCTTAGCAAATTTTTTTGGAAAGCGGACCTATTTAGATCAGGCTTTGATCTTAATTTGGGCCTCCTGACTTGTGATATCTCCGTAAATAACGATCCCATTTGGCAGACGGCCGAGCCTGATCATGAACATGCAGCTTCGTTGGGGCGGTCACCCCTAGGCACCCCATGCTAATAGTATCTAGACATTCTTGAACAGGTAACTCTGTAGACGGATGAATAATGTGAATCCGTGGAGTCTTATCAATTGGCGCAAGAAGCATGAGGTTTGGCAACTCTACTCGATAGTCAGACATAATGCATAATTCTTTTGATAATTGAGGAAGATGGGCTCGAGGGAAAGCAATGTGCGAAGTTGACGTAGCTGGCTTACTGACGAACCTAGAGAGATTATAGAAAACCTGTAGAATGTCCTTAGAAAACTTTGATGGTATGGCAGATTGCCCGTTAAACATAAACTTATAACTTGTTTGGCAGCCAAACGTGTTAGCATAACCCGAGTAGAGAACCCCTATCGACCAGTTATCTGAATAGCAACAGAGCGAGGAGTGATAATAGCATCAACGACAAACTCTCCAGCGAGCAAGGAGATTGCCCTGGGTTTCACTTGTGAAGGAACTGGCTGCCATCATCAGAAGTATAAGAGCATCAGACCCAAAATAGCCAGAGACAAGGATGCGAATTGGCATGCGGTAGATCAAATCATGAATCTTGAAATGCACAACCGGCACTAAACTATCCTGACTCGGCTCATTATCTCCCTGGGGACCAGACCCAAGGGCCACCATAGGCAGCGCACAACCGGTCTGTGGGGTGGAAGTGGATGGTGAAGTGGTAGTAGGTTTGGATGGTGTGGAGGCTTCAATGGGTGGAGGTATAGTAGCAACGATGGGCTCAGGTGTGGGTGAAGGTGAAGGTGTAGCTTGCTTAGGCTCGGGCAATGATGGTGGAGGAGATGAAGGTGACGGAGGTGGTGGATTAGGTGACTTCGGGAGAGTAGGTGGCGAAGGCGTCGGAGATGGAGAGGATGAAGAGGAGGGTCGTAGTGTCCACCGCCGACGTATCGACATGACACGCCGAGTAGTGAGGGAGTGGAAATGGTGGCGGAGACTGAGCAGAAACTTGGGTTTATGGAGGTGACAGAGATGGGGTAGGTGATGTTGTGTATATTGTGTTTTGATGATGTCTAATAATAAGTCATTAGCTAATCTATTTGAGAAAGCTTGAAACATTGTTTTGGCTGAATAAAAATGAATTTAACTAAGTCTTCTTTAGTGTGTCGACCCAGAACAAACAAGGTGGCGTCGACACAAGTTCCGTATTGAGTCGACACGGGACTACCTCCAAGGAGTAGCCACTCAAGAACACAACAAGCTACGTCGACTCTAGCTATGGAGTGCATCAACTCACATGTTCACATGAAAGAACAAGTTAGAATGCTTTTCAGGCTACGTCGACCCAAGTGCTCCGATGTGTCGATAGATCCTCAGCTACACTAGAAATCCTTACAAGACTACGTCGACTCCAGGCACGTCATGCTCTTGAGTGCATCGACTCCGAATGGCCTTCTGAAGTAGATTCAAGTGTACACAAACAAGTGCGCAATGCAAGCAACTCACTGCGTCAACACAACTTCAGCTCCAGCATCAGTCAGACGAACGACCCTCTCTAGCTGCATCAACGCTATTTTCTCAGGGCGTCGACACAGGGCCGCTTCACAGAAGCCACATTCGATGCATCTTTACAAGGATGCATCGACGCACCCTCCCAGCTGCGTCGATGCACAATGGATTAGCTCACAACAACCCAAGTGGAAGGATAGATGCGTCAACGCAACTCCTTCACTGCATCGACACATACTTGTGGATGCACTTTTTATCATTATTAAAACTATTATATCTTTATATCATTTATCTTATATATAGGTTTATTTATGTGTGGGCGTGCCAGTCACAAAGTGACAATTCTTTCGGGCTCCAAGACCAAGGTGGCCTCGAGCCACAGGTGCGCGTCGTCTGACTAATCAGATGATTATGGGTATCGGGTCGAGACTGGAAGCCCGCCGTGCCATAAAGGCCACAACGTTAATTACATCCCCCTAGAGATGGGAAAACCTTTGATTAATTGGTCATCTTACGGACTCTTTCATATTCGGACAAGAGTCCAGGTTGGAAGCACGACAAAAGTAAAAAAAAGGCCTTTGTACAAATGTCTGCCGATGACGCGGAAAGTTTGATATTTGAGAGCGAGAACGGGTCGGATTTAGTGAGATATTGGCTCGGGGCAAAGTCAGGTCATGGACATGATAGGGGATGGTCCCCAAGGTCCAAGCATGATCTGGAAGGGCGTCATTGATATTTCATTCACGTCGAGTCTAGTGAGGGTGAGGGCTCTAGATCAATCGCCATTAATTTCTTAAGGGGGGTGTTTAGTCATTATTATTATTATTATTATTATTATTATTATTATTATTATTATCATGCTTTTACGGCACCACTTTCATCATTATTTATCATCATTTTTTTATTTCATCATTTTGTTCATTTTTTTGTTTCAGATTTATTATGTTGTTCTTTTTTATTGTTTTGCCTTTCTTATATTTATTTATTTTTACTTTAACATTATTTTCTTATTATTTATCTATTTATTTATCCATTTATTTATTTTATTATATTATCTTATTATTTTGAAATTTTTTGAATGGTGAATAAAATACATAAATGGAAATAAGAAGAATAAAGGGGTTAAATGAAAAGGGGAAACAGTGCTCCCCGATTCACATGGCTTGGGCGTTTGGGATTTTTTGCATGTGTTGGTTGTGTGTTAAGTGTGTGTGTTGTGTGTGTTTTAAGTGTGTGTATTACATGTGGGTTGTATGTGTAATAGGTGTGTGCGTGTATTAGAGAGTGTGTTTTGTTTTTTTTTTTTGGGTTAAGTAGGAGGGAATGGGGAAGGGGGGAGGGCGCGTGAACGGTTTGTGGGTGGTGTTGTTGCTTTTTTTTTGTTATATGGGAGTGTTGGCCCAGACTAGATGGCAGACAAGAAGGGGGTTGAATTGTCTCGTTGTCGAGATGGCGGATTTTAAAAAACTTTTTAACTAAGCACAACAGAAATAAAATTAACTACGTTGATTAGCTTAAACAGACGTGAGATTGAAATATTCTCTCAAGCTTTCCGAACTCACTCGAATAAACTATGCAATAGATTATATAAATAAATCCTAACACGGATAGCGGATGAAGTAATGTGCGATGATGCAGTGAATAAAAACCTATAAAATGTCATGTGAATGGAGATAGAAGAAATGGACAATCACACAGGCATTCACAATGGACACAGAGATTTTTAGGTGGTTCGGGACCACGGCGGGCTCCCTACGTCCACCCCTCACCGAACCCGGTGAGGCTTCGCTACACGCTATGAACCGTAGCAACGGGGGGATGAACCCCAACACAACACATGCTGCTTCCGCAGTAATACACACACGGGGCCTGGCCCCAAGACGCTGCCACCGCAGCACTCACACACACAGTCGGGGAACACACCCCGGACACTAAACCACATGGAGTCGCAACTCTGTCTTCACACAACAAAACACGGGGAAACTTTCCACACAACAAATCCACACACACGCAGAGACGCAGTTCCGCTCACACGCCATAATATCTGAAGTTCAATGAAAAGAAAGGATATACAATGAACACCCAAACTTTCAATCTATTCTCAAATAAAAGAGTAGATGATGTGACACCACCTTGGGGGTGGCAGCCACTCGACCGATGCTCCTTGGACCTATGACCCGCAAGCATGCAACTTTGACGGTGGACTCACTCGGGCGAGCTCACTTGCGTAGCGCACAAAATTGCCCGTAGGCCAACTGGTGATAGTGGAGAGGGTCTGAAGTGGGACCTCGTTGTTCCGGGGTTTGGCTAGCTTGAGATTGAACCCCTAAGGGCCAGGGATGCCCAAATCCGCGGGCGGCTAGCACGCCGAGGGCATGGGATGTATGGGGTTGCTCTCGCCTCACTCTGCGGTGGTCACACGATGGATGGTCTTTGGACCGGGCACTTGCTCACCGTCCGACGGGCAATTGAAAGCAATAATAAGCCAGCAAAGATAATGCAACCAGAAGAGGAGAGCGATTAGATGCTCACCTGATTGGCGTGAAGATGTCGATCCCAGCTGGAGATGAGGGCGAGCGGGGAAGCGTGGCTACACGCACGCCGCGCCAATGATGCTTCGGTCGACGAACTGTTAATACATTCACTGGACCCTCGCAGAGGGGTTGATCAAGGGGTTGGGAAATTAAATATTACATCCAAAAACTATCTCCACATAGGGAGGGGCTGTAAGCCGGCCAGGCGGGGTGGGGGAGCAAAGTTAGAAACCGAATTGCCAAGCTCTGCCGGTTCTGCCAACTTCAGGAATAGCTTGATAGACAGTCGATGACGGCACAACCACGGGCTCTTCCGAGCTCAGAATAGGGTGAAACCAATGCAGAAAGTTCCGGGGCTGGCCTAGGAGGATGTCTGAATTTTTAGGGAATTTCCTGGCGTCGACGATGGCTGGGACGGGGTCTGGAACAGGACCAAACTGCTCTGGCTCCCGCTGTTCCCAGACTACTACTACAGGAAGATGAGGGCGCCACGAGCACTCCCGGGGTGCGATTGATGCTGGACCGGAACCGCTGTGATCGTGGTCTAGTCTTATTCGAACGGAGACCAACGGGTCATAGGCGGAGGTCAGAGCTGACCGTGAAGATTGGAATAGTGGGAGGGTGTCAGATCAGGCTCAGGGAAGACTGACCTTCCGCACCTTGGGGAGAAAATCTGGAAATCGGGGCTCTGGGGTCCAAAAATTGCTCTGCTGCTTGGAGATGACAGAAGACTTGAAGGAGAAGCCCTCAACCAAGTTTCATGCCCATATCTGCTTAGTAACTGGCGTGGTCATGTCGGAACTTGGGCTTAGGTTCTCTGCCGGAGTAGTCCTGCATAGCATGGGCAGAACGGCTATCCCGGGAATCTCAGATGTCGGATGCCGGCGAAACCACCTCGCATGCGAAGCTGCCTCGACGAGCTTTCCAGAAATGTATGGCACGCCACTTGAAGATGTGAGATAACTCTGGGGTAGGCTCTACAACTCGACCCATGACTGCTGCCTGCGAGCTGGGAACAGGCTGGTGGTGTAGGGTTGTGTGTATGAGGGAAGGGTGGCCAAGGGAAGCAAGGGAAATGGGGACGGTGACTAGGGGAGGAAGGGGGTGTTGGGGAGGGGTGAGGGGTAGCCAGCAAGGGAGGGAGATTCAAATTTGGCGTAAGGTTTGAGCACCTTCAGCCTTGGGGAGATGGAGGGGTGGTTGGGGAAGGGGAGTGGGTGGTTAGTGGTTGGAGGGTGGCTTGGAGATTGGTGGATTCCACCTTGGGGGTTGGGGGGAATTGAATGAGTGTATAGAGAAGGGGGGATATTAATGAAGAGTGAATGGAGGAGAGAGGAGTGGGGAATTTGAATTTTGGGAGGGGGAGAGAGAGAGAGAGAGAGAGAGAAATATCAAGAGAGAGAGAAGAAAACTCCACAAAGGAATTATCTATTATATTGATCATCAAAGGTTACAAATGAGAGAGTGGGGTGGCCTATTTATAGGCACTGGACTTTTCACATGACCAAATTGACCTTGGACAATTGACACAATGACTAGACAGACCAGGGAGGGGCGCCCCTGGGCCTAGCCCATTGAATTGGGCCCAATAGACTATCAAACTAGCCATATGACAACTAACTTAGGTAAATGACTCTCAAACCTAGGTACCAGACTCAAATAAAGGGAAAATTACATAGTTCATGACTCAAATAAAATATAAAAATTACATGACTAGACTCAGAAAAATATGACAAACACAATGGCGCATGCCGACGAACAATCCGAGCCTCGAAAAATGTGGAGGGGCAAGGGATGCCCCCATCATACCCCCGGGGTGGGGAGAACTCGACCCCATCGAGTATAGGTCCACCGGGGAAGTGGTACACCCAAGCAACTCCAGGCGAACCACGATCTGCTGACTCGACCGCACGTCCTTAGCCGGGGGACGGCTCTTCAGCCTCTCAAGGTAGCTCGGGCACACCCTCTTGCCGGTGATGGTACCCTACTTGCCTAGTATTGCCTCTGTGTGCTCACGTCGGGCTCTCAAGCTGATTTGTGGTGGCACTCCGAGGGTATCTCTCTCAAAGGAAGGTAGAGGCTCGAGGCACTCACTAGGTTCCACCACGGTGCCCGTATAGGGTGCCGGATTCGCCACGTGAGAAGTGGGATCAATCCCAAAACCCATCGAAAAGTCCAACCCATAAGCCGGGTTGCCAAAGCCACTCAGAACTCGGGAAGGTCCAAGTCGTCGTGCCCTCGATTTGGAGGTGACCCTAGAGTAGAGCCACTCCAATGTCACCATCACCAAGTTGCCTACTTGGAATCCCATGTGGTGCTTACGAGCTGTTGCCCACTCTTTATGATCCTCACCACTCGTTGCTAGATGCTTGTGTGAATGCGTATGCCATGCACTATGATGTGGTGTAAGTGTGAAAAGTATGGTGTGCAAAGGTGGACCAGGGCAGCCAAATGTAGACCAATCATACTTTGATGCCATGAAGACTTTGATGGACTTAGGAGGGCCGGGGCATCCATAGGTAAACCTATCATGCATGGGTGTGACAAATGTCGGGGGACCCGGACATCCATGTATGCTCCTTTCATGCGTAAGACCAATGATGAATGAGGGAGGACCAGCACATCCAAATGTGAGCTAGTCATGCATAGGGCCTAAAGTGTGTGTGATATGTATGAGATGACCGGACTTGTGACCCATGTCGAATGATGTGATATGCCAAGATAGGTGCACTCTTGTCCCAGAGGTGATGGCCAAGTGTGTGGGTATCGGGCGGTCCATGAGCTCCCACTCATATGGATCGAAGGGGTCAAAGAAGGTGTGTATCATGGAGTGGGGCACTTCCTCATTCCCAAGGTGTAGGTCATCCATGGTTATGTCTTCCCATATGTGGCCCGGGTCTTGAAAGAGGTGGGATTGATCCAACATGGTGGGTGAGGGTAGGGAATAGTGGGTGGTGGGTAAGGCGGGTGGGTCACATGGGCATCTAGGCTCCCATAGGAAGGGGTAGAAGGGATCATGGAATGGGTTACCTAGAGAAAGGTACTCTAAGTCCTCAAGGTCCTCAAAAGATGATGAGGCATCCTCCTCCATTGGGATAATTGGGCCAGTGATTTGGGTGAGATGGTCAGCCACGAGGGAAAGGTCAGGCTTTCTACCCGAGATAAGAAACTCCAATTTGAAGATAAGGTCGGGCTCATCGGGTGTGGGGAGGAATAGTAGGAGGTCGCTGGTGTAGCAACCAACGGTGCAAACCGAGGTAACAGACCCGACACATAAGTGAAGGAGGTCAAGGCTCTTAGGTCGGTCAGCCATTATGGACAACATACCAGTCAGCTCAATTTGCCATGCTAGGCCCTTAATAAGACCCTTTCAAGTCTCCGCTTGGTAGTATGATTGGATGGTGGTGCGATAGGAGATGAAGGGAACTATGGGGAGGTGTCGCTCCATGGGAGGGTAGACATGGGATGTGAGAGGGTGAATCGATCTCTCCTTTAGCCATCCAACCAAGGACCCACTTATGATGATCTCGCTCCCAATTAGAGGGAATAGCGTAGAGTGGAGTTCAAAGTGTGAGGCTTCTTCCTCAACATGGGCATGAGTTTCTTCCAATGTGGGGAGTGGTTCCGGGTTGGTATCTATTCCCATGAGATCGGTCATATGGGTCGTGGTCTCCTCTACCAAGGAGGTGGGAAGGTCTTTTGGTGGTGGAGTGGTGATAGCTGACACATGGTGCACCCGTGGTGGTGGGCTAGGGTAGGATTGGTTTGGGGTAGGGAGTGGAAGTAGTGGAGGTTTATGTTGGGGTCGCATTGGGGTAGGAAGTGGGAGGTGGGTTGGGTGAGGGGGTTTAAGTTGGGGTGGTGTGTTCTTCATGGGGGTAGGTGGAGGGGCGGAGGGTCGGGGTGCGTAGACCTTTCTAAGCTCGGATTTCATTTCTTCCCAAGTGTTAATCAGGGCTTGCCCGCGGATCCTCCTTAAACCCTCAACCATTAGCCAATGAGTTTTGGCTTGCTTGGAGAGGTGCATTTTGGCTAGTCTCACTTTCCTCTCTTCGGCCAAGGGGTACCAATCAAAGTATTGGCCCATAGAAACTTCCCAATCTAGATAGAGGGTTGGGTTGTAGGATCCCTCAAAGGTGGGGGTCTTAAATTTCTAAAGCGCCAAGAGATGGTCATCCAGATTTTTTCGGGGGTAACTCTCATCCTCCCTTGGTGTGGGCCTACTTCCCTCAAGTTTATCGAGTTGGGTAGTGATATCATCAAGCCGCCCAAAAATGTTGGGCATGGCCTCCATGAAGGAGTGGATGTAGTCAACCTTGTTGGCAGTGGGGCTTCCAAGGGGTTTGGGATCCATTGGGAGAGGCAAAGGAGACAGGTGTGATTGGCAAGAGGTAGCCATGCTTGTGGGTAGGGTTGATGCACCGGGTGAATAATGCAATGGCCCTAAGACTAGAATTATTAGAGACAAGTCTAAAACTTGCCCTGATACCAATTTTATGTGACACCACCTTGGGGGTGGCAGCCACTCGACCGATGCTCCTTGGACCTATGACTCGCAAGCATGCAACTTTGACGACGGACTCACTCAGGCAAGCTCACTCGCGTAGCACACACAATTGCCCGTAGGCCAACCAGCGATAGTGGAGAGGGTCTGAAGTGGGACCTCACTATTCTGGGGTTTGGCTAGCTTGAGATTGAACCCTGAAGGTCCAGGGATGCCCATATCCGCGGGCGGCCAGCACGTCGAGGGCATGGGATGTATGGGGTTGCTCTCGCCTCACTCCGCGGTGGTCACACGATGGATGGTCTTTGGACCGGGCACTCACTCACCATCCAACAGGCAATTGAAAGCAATAATAAGCCAGCAAAGAAAATGCAACCATAAGAGGAGAGTGATCAGATGCTCACCTGATCGGCGTGAAGACGCCGATCCCGGCCGGAGACGAGGGCGAGCAGGGAAGCGTGGCTACCCGCACGCCACGCCAATGATGCTTCGGTCGACGACCTGTTAATACATTCACTACACCCTCGCAGAGGGGTTGATCAAGGGGTTGGGAAATTAAATATTACATCCAAACACTACCTCCATGCAGGGAGGGGCTGTAAGCCTGCCAGGCGTTGTGGGGGAGCTAAGTTAGAAACCAAATTGCCGAGCTCCACCTGTTCTGCCAACTTCAAGAACAACTTGATAGACAGCCGATAACGGCACCGCCACGGGATCTTTCGAGCTCAGAAGAGGGCGAAACTGGTGCCGAAAGGCCTGGGGTTGGCCCAGGAGGACGTCTGAAATTTTGGGGAATTTTTTGGCGTCGATGATGGCTGGGACAGGGTCTGGAACAGGACCAAACTGCTCTAGCTCTGGCTATTCCCAGACTACTACTGCAGGAAGATGAGGGTGCCACGAGCACTCCCAGGGTCTGATTGATGCGGGACCAGAACAGATGTGATCGTGGTCGAGTCTTCTTCGAACGAAGATCAACGGGGTCATAGGCGGAGGTCGGAGCTGACCATGAAGATTGAAACAGTGGGAGGGTGTCGGATCAGGCTCAGGGGAGACTGACCTTGCGCACCTTGGGGAGAAAATCTGGAAATCGGGGCTCCGGGGTCCAAAAATTGCTCTACTTCTTGGAGATGACAGAAGACTTGAAGGAGAAGCCCTCAGCCAAGTTTCACGCCCATATCTACTTAGGCGCGGCCGTGGTCGTGCTGGAACTAGGGCTCTGGTTCTCTACCGGAGTAGTCCTGCGCAGCATGGGGAGAACGGCTGTCCCGGGAATCTCATATGTTGGATGCTGGTGAAAGCACCTCGCCTGCGAAGCTGCCTCGACGAGCTTTCCAGAAATGTATGGCACGCCACCTTAAGATGCGTTATAACTCTGGGGTAGGCTCTGGAACTCAACCCTTGACTGTTGCCTGCGAACTGGGAACATGCTGGTGGTGTAGGGTTGTGTATGAGGGAAGGGTGGCCGAGAGAAGCAAGGGAAATGGGGAGGGCGACCAGGGGAGGAAGGGGGTTGTTGGGTTCGGTGCCCCTCCTTGTCTTTGACAATGGTTTTGATGATTCTAACATATTGTGTGTTTTGTGTTTACTCTAAAGTGAAAATCTTGTGTGTTCATGTTTAAACGCCTGTCACTGATAAAAGGCTAACATGATGATATCTTGTTCTGTTGCAGGTGGAAATTCACTGGTCCTTCATGTATACATCATCCTTGATGTTGACGATTGCATCGGTACTTTCATGCATATTTTATTTTCATGCATACTCTATGTTGGTGTCTTTTAATGAACTGATAGATACTAGATATCTTGTTGTCCATGGTTTTACTTGCTCTGAACTGCATTTATAATTCATGTTTATTCATGTTTATGAACTGATTTCGCCTCACATGAATGCTTGATTGAGTTGCTTGGAGTGCTAAGGGTGTTTTCGTTGTCTCCTTGGATCGGTCGACCCCAAGGGTCGACCCCTGGCTCTTTGAGCCTAGTTCTTTGGATTGAATTGAACTTAATGCTATTTGATGCTCTCATGCATATCATTTATGTGCTATTGATGGAGTTTTCAGCTTTTCCTAATGGACATTGGTTCTCATGTCATCTTTAAATAGTCAGATCAAGTTTAATTGTTGATGTAGGATTAATGAGTAATTTGCTTCCAATTAATTCTGCTCATGGTAAGAGTTGTTGTTCAAATGATCTTCAACACGGTAAGACTAAGCTTAATGCTTTTATCAAGCTTATGAGTTTATATGGGTGCATTAAGACTATGTGTTTCAATTGCATTGAATACATGTGCTGGATAAGTGTTGCTTTGATATGTCTTCTAGAATGGGGTGTTAAATGTTGGTACATTGCACATACCTTGGGGTTATGTGCACCGACCTTGCTTAACTGTGCACAGACCCAATCATGGGTTGCACAGACCTTGTTGATAAAATGCATTGAGTGTTTTTGTTTTTGAATGAACTAGGGTTGTATGCACTGATGTTGTTTCACATGTATTGACCTTAGGTTTCATGTGCTAAGACTTGGTTTGTCACATCCATTGACCATTAGTCTTAATATACAAGAATGGTCTCTTTATCTTGATGAACTGAACTTGTGTCAATGGACTACTTTCATCCAGTTGACATGTGAGGATTAGGTATTCAATAAAATGCCTTCATGGAAAGGTTTCATGGGTCTTGTTGGGTTGGCTTTATTTCTACATAGATCTTGGTCTTGACTGCACTGATCATGTTTACACATTGCACTGACTCAACCACTACTATGCATTGACCATGAGGTCATATGCATAGACTTTATAGATTACTTTGAGTTATTTGGATTTGGACTGAATTTACTTAAGCTATATCAGTTTTGAGTTCTCTCTAAATGGTCATTTCCTTCATATGTGAGCCTTAGAAGGAAGTGGTTTGGAATGCTCTGAATCACTCATTTTAGAATTGGTTCAAAGATCAAGTGAATTCAGAATTGTTTGGACTAAGTTCAGGTTCATGTGTTTTATCAAGTGCAGGCTCAATCATGCTCACACATTCTCATTGCCAATGGTAAGAATCATCTCTTGATGTACTTTCATATGGCAAGATTGGGTTTAAGTCATTATCATGCCTTTGATTAGGTTGAAAATATGTTTTTGAGTTACATTGGTTTATCACTCATGAAACTGGGTTACTTGATAGTGCAGGTCTTAATTTTCCCACAAATCTTCAAGAATATGGTAAGAATTCTCTTATGATGCATTTCCATGTGGGGAGATTGGGCTTAGTTTATACTTCATGGCTTTGGGGTTAATTGGCTACTAAATTGTCATTTGATAATTGTAGTTCCTATTGCATCATGCTCTTTTTGATTCCCATTCTTTCATGCATGATCTGAATTGATTTGGTGTGTTTTAAAATCGCTCATGCATGCCATTTAATTGTATTTGAATGGGGTTAATTATATAAATAGACTTTTGGCTTTTCATTGTGACTTAATTCACTTTTCTGCTCTGTCAGTAAAAGTGTCGACTCACAGAGTCGACACTTATGTTGAGTTGTTCTGTCTGCTATATTGATTTATGAGTCCAGACAGAAAGTGTCGACTCTATGAGTCGACACTTTTCATCTGGGTGTTTTGTTTTGTTGAAAATAGAACACGTTGGAAAAAGTGTCGACCTAGTGAGTCGACACTTTTGCCCCGTGTCCTGATTTCTTCATCGACACAGAATCTGCTAAGAAAAGTGTCGACCTCAAGGGTCGACACTTTCTCTGGGTGACCCGGATCGGGTTTGCCGGATTGATTTTGAACTCCGGGTTTCATGGTCCGATTTGCTTGGGGTTTTATCCTATTGCCCCTAGGGTCAGGCCCTTCTATTAGGAGTGCAATTGAAGGGTTTGGTTGTGGGGTTATATGTCTTTTGTTGTGATTTTCCCTCTTGTATATAGAGGTCACGATCTCCATCGTGAAAAACATCCCCTTGCGCTAATAGTTCCCTATCTGTTGCAGGTGAAGAAGAACGAGGAGGAGAAGGTGCTTGCTCTGCTGGAGAAGGAGATCTACGCCGCCAAGGAACATGTCTCAGGACCCCAAGATCGAAGCCGGAGGCGAGCCGCCGCTGCTCTCTCCATCGTTGCTTGCTTGGGCGCATATCTAAAAGGGGGCTGATTTCTTCTCTTATGCTCTTATCGTTCTAAAGCACTCTTCTATTTTATCTCCGGGTTATGTAAAGATTTAGGGGATATCTAAATCATTCATTTCCATAGTCTTGTTTGAGATTGGTTTAAAGTTTGGGGTTATTATTTCTATCTATCCTTCCAGGTGAAGAAGAACAAGGAGGAGGTGCTGCATACCTTGAAGGAAGAGGAAGACAAGGAAGACGCCATTGCAAGAAACTTTTTGCAGATCTGAACCTGCTTCAATGGCAGTGCCATACACTCTACCATGGGGCCTCCTATGGTTTTGACCGGCTTCCACATCATGAACGAAAGTCTCCAGTGCAACCATCCATCCTATCTATGGATCGCATTGAAGACTTGAGGGAGATTCTTTAGTCATACATTTCTATTCACTTTATTTGATCATAGATCATTATCCTTTGTGGTCATTGCATATCCTTTGTGGTTGTTAAACTCAGAATATTATTGTGTGTGTGGACGAAGCTGTGACTCCGTGTGGTTCAGTGTCTGGGGTGTGTTCCCCGACGTGTGTGTGTGTTTGTGCTGCAGTGGCAGCGTGTTGGGGCTTGTCTCCGTGTGGATATTACTGTGGAAGCAGCGTGTGTGGTTGGGGTTCATCCCCGTGTTGCTACATTTCATAGCGTGGAGTGAAGCCTCACCCGGTTGGGTGAGGGGTGGACGTAGGGAGCCTGTCGTGGTCCCGAACCACCTTAAAATCCCTGTGTCTTGTGTGATTGTCTGTGTGATTGTCATTTCCTCTATCTTCATTCACAAGTCCATTATACATGTTTTTAATTCACTACACTATCACACACTGCTACCTTTGTTATCTGTGTTGAGCTTAATTTCTGTGATTAGTTGCATTAACTATCCGTATGAGATCGGAAAGTTTGAGAGAACATTGTATTCTCACCTGACTTTTAGTTAATCAACGGTGTAAATTTTACTTCCGTTGTAATTAGTTATGAAAGTTTTTAAAATCCGCCATCTCGGCAAGGCGACAATTCAACCCCCCCTTCTTCTTCGCCATCTCTCTGGGCCCACAATTGGTATCAGAGCCTCGTCTCTGATTTTTTAGTCGGCCTTGCGATCTTAGAGTAAAGATCATTTCATGATGGCTAGTTTAAATGTTATTCCTGTCTTTGATGGTTTTGATTACGCTACATGGCTTGGAAATTTTTATGTTTGAATTTCTATTACTAATCTGAAGTTTATGAGTATGATTACTTGTGGTCTACATGTTTTGCCCAAGAATGAGCTAAAATGGACCGATGAGCATAAAAGAATGAATTCTGATAATGTCTATGTTTTGAATGCTCTTAAAGCTACTGTGTGCATTAAGAAATTTCCGTTTGTTTCTAATTGCAGATCTACCAAAGAAATTTGGGATGGGCTAAAGGAAGCCCAAGAAGAAAGTCGAAACAATGAGTACCTCGTAGCAAGCAACAGTGAAAGGCAAAGCAAGAACAGCTCTGAGGTAAACTCTGACTGTGATTCTGATGATGATGATGAGATTAGCTATGATGAACTTGTAATTGCTTATGATGAACTGTTTGAAAAATATAAATTGATAAAATCAGAAAATAAGAAATTAAAAAGGAAACATGATAACTCTTCATGTGGGAAATGCATTGAGCTTGATAGGCTAGTTGAGTCCCAAATGATTGTTGAAAAACAACTAAAAGAAATGATTGCAAACTTTAGATCTGAAAACAACTCCTTCTTGGATAAAATTTCAGAACTTCAACGAATAGAAAAAGAAAATGAGGAGCTGAAAATGTTGAACACCTCCATATCTTAAAAATTGCTTCTTCTGGAAAAAGGAAAAGTAACTCTGAATGTTGACAAGATAAATAAACTTGAGGAACTTAGGAAGGAAATAGAAAGCTTCAGAAATTTGAATGACAAATTTGAAAACAATGAAACAATGGGTAGAATGGTTGGTGAAAGTGTGAGTTTTCAAATGAAAGAACTCGAACACACTTATATGAACAAAAATTCTTTTGAAAAACTCCAAAATGAAAATAGTGTGTTGTTGACTCAAATTTCATTGCTTGAAAGCAAATTGAAAAGTCTTCAAAATTTTGAGAAAGGAAAATGTGTAATCACTAATGATTGTGACAATTTGAAAATTCTTGAACTAGAAATTGAAAGTCACAAAACTGTTAATTTCCTATTGAATGACAAAATTGCTTCATGTGAACAAGAGGTTGCTAACTCTTGCTTGCAAATTTTGAATCTACAAAATGAAATCAAGAGTTTACATGAATCTTTACATTTGTGCGATAAACGAATTGAAAAATAAAAAGATGTTGTTGAATGCTCATGTGTGCATGAAAAAATTTCATCTGTTAAACATGATCATGCAACAAATAAAAGAAAAAATGTTTCATGTTATTATTGTGAAAAATTTGGCCATAATATGTATGATTATTTTTTTAAGGAATTTGATGACAATGAAGCATTGAAGCAACAAAAGAAAATTCTTGATAAATCTAAAAATCATGAAATACCAATGAAGAAAAACTTCAATGCTTATATTTTTATTGTGGTCTATATGGCCATATTTTTGAAAATTGTTTTAAGAAGATAAATGATGATGAATGGTCCTTCAAAAAGAACATCTCCTGCCATTACTGTGGTGGTGTTGGACATGTCATGAATAATTGCGTTTCAATGAAAAATGATGAAAAATGGTCGATGAGAAGAAGAACTTCTTACTATTTTTATGGTGGAGAGAATGATCATTCTATGCATGACTATTCTACTATGATATTTCATGATGAATGGTTTTCTAAAAAAAATAGGAATTCATCTGTTCGTGTAAGAACTAACCCCTCGGGACCCAAGATGGCTTGGGTACCCAAAACTCCAAAATGAGAATCTGTCTTGCAGGGGTGCCTTGAGAAGGAAGAAACCAATGACAAATAAAGATCCTTCAAGGCAAGGAAATGATGAGCCTATCAGGTAATGAATTTGGTATACTGTTTCCTATTGGATTACTTAACCTTGGTAAGAGCTTGAATCTTGAGAAAAACTTGGTACCTCTGTTTGAACAGTTTCTGTTTCACATTTTGTGAATAAATTCAGTTCTTGAATGCTTCATCTTTGACATACATGACTTTTCTTTCATATACACCTCTTACTTCGGTTCTTGCAAATAACAGTTTAGGTTTGAAAACTTTGGTCTGTGGATAAAATCTTTCACTCTTCTAATCACATCCTGCAAATAATGATTCACTTTTGCAAATTCACTTTATATGCTTACTTACATGATACATTGCACATATCATACACATATCTTTGCATACTTGTGAATATGAATAATTTTTCAATCATCTTTTCAAGTTACATGCATATACTTGCATATACTTCATACTCGTGTGCTTGAATTCCATGATTATCCAGTATATCAAATGATAATTGTGGAAGGTTGGATTACGTCCAACTGGAAACTTTCTTCACACGTAATGGTGGTCTTCGGACCTACGTTCTCCACCACGTACCAGTAATCAACAAAAATTTCAGTTCAGTGCTTATTTGAATGTATATAATATACAGCCACTTTTTGACTCCTTCTATGACTCATCCCTTGCTAAATGAAATTGCATTGATTTAGACATGTTTGTTACATGGCATATATTAAGGGAGAGATTTTTTTTAACCGTGTATACATTTAGGGGGGGACATTACTATGATAAGGCTAATTCATCTTTTACATTCAATACAACCACCCACACAAAATGCACCTTTTTAAGATAATGATTCAATCTAATAAGGATTACTATTTTCTACTTTACACTTTTGAGGACTATCGATTCTTTACATGGAAATCACATGTCTCCTGAGGAAAAAGCTGTTAACCCCCTAAATAATTTGTATAAGTGGAACGTGGATCCGAGTAGCCGGGAATCCCCCCTGAATTAAAGGAGGAAACTCGCGTCGAAAGGAGAAACTAATCCATTTTAAAAATAAGTGTGATTTGCCACCGAGTAGCCGGGAAGTGCCCCTGAGACAAAGGGTACAACTCGCGTTGAAAAGTGTCTCATCCACATCATAAATAGTGATGAAACTGAGTAACTAGGAATTGCCCCTGAAACAAAGGGCATGACTCGTGTTAAAAGGTTAGTCACACTATTTTGAGTAATTAAAAATTTGGGGTCATACGTAGCTACCAATATTCGGGCATTGTGTATGAAAGTGTATGGATGAGAAGTTCTTTTTTAGTGTTCTTTAGAAAATCTGATTTTCCATATTGATCTAAACTTCATTGCTCAATCTTCACATATGCACCTTGGGTTTGATTGTTTGAATGTCGCTTATGAATCAGTCGTCTTCCATGGTTAATACAGTACCTTATTTATGTAAGCACGACCTCTTTAGTATTTCTCATGCACATCATGTTCTACAATCGATTGCATAATCCTTACACCCGTCCCGAAGGGACTTGCATGAGTCTATACTTAACTATGCATTCTTGAGTGCCTGAATGCTTGATCCGTCTGTTCATATCATATTTCATTTCATAGTTTGCATCTATAGGTTATACGTGTAAATAACAGGTTCAATAACCCATTGTCGGTTGGTTTTTGATCTTGACAATTGGGGGAGAATAACGTGCTTTTAAGCACCATACATTTTGTGCATAACTTAGTCTTACACTCTGCATATAGTTTCAAATTTCTAAATTCTGTTCTAAATACATGTTCATAGTTTCACACATGTTCTTAGTTTCATGGTTGTTCATAATGCTCACACCTTCCCTTCATGGGAGGTTCATCCCCACTAGTTTTAAATATCTGTCTATTTTTGTTTGCACTTTCACATCTGTTCACCTCGTCCCCCACTTTTTGATAATGTCAAAGGGGGAGAGAGATTTCGTGGTCACAATGTATTGTCATCATCAAAAATGGGGAGATTGTTGGGCTCTGTGCCCCTCCTTGTCTTTGACAATGGTTTTGATGATTCTAATATAATGTGTGTTTTGTGTTTACTCTTAAGTGAAAATCTTGTGTGTTCATGTTTAAAGGCCTCTCACGGATAAAAAGGCTAACATGATGATATCTTGTTCTGTTGTAGGTGGAAATTCACTAGTCCTTCATGTATACATCATCCTTGATGTTGATGATTGCATCGGTGCTTTCATGCATATTTTATTTTCATGCATACTCTATGATGGTGTCTTTTAAGGAACTGATAGATACTAGATATCTTGTTGTCCATGGTTGTACTTGCTCTGAACTACAATTATAATTCATGTTTATTCATGTTTATGAACTGATTTTGCCTCACATGAATGCTTCATCGAGTTGCTTGGAGTGCTAAGGGAGTTTTCATTGTCTGCTTGGATCGGTCGACCCCAAGGGTCGACCCCGAGCTCTTTGAGCCTAGTTCTCTGGATTGAATTGAACTCAATGCTATTTGATGCTCTCATCCATATCATTTATGTGCTATTGATGGAGTTTTCAGATTTTCCTGATGGACATTGGTTCTCATGTCATCTTTAAACAATCAGATCAAGTTTAATTGTTGCTGCGGGATTAATGAGTAATTTGCTTCCAATTAATTCTGCTCATGGTAAGAGTTGTTGTTCAAATGATCTTCAGCATGGTAAGACTAAGCTTAATGCTTTTATCAAGCTTCTGAGTTTATATGGGTGCATTAAGACTTTGTGTTTCAATTGCATTGAATACATGTGCTGGATAAGTGTTGCTTTGATATGTCTTCTTGAATGGGGTGTTAAATGTTGGTACATTGCACAGACCTTGGGGTTATGTGCACTAACCTTGCTTAACTATGCACAGACCAAATCATGGGTTGCACAGACCTTGTTGATAAAATACATTGAGTGTTTTTGTTTTTGAATGAACTAGGGTTGTATGCATAGATGTTGTTTCACATGTATCGACCTTAGGTTTCATGTGCTGAGAGTTGGTTTGTCACATCCACTAACCATTAGTCTTAATATGCTAGAATGGTCTCTTTATCTTGATGAATTGAACTTTTGTCAATGGACTGCTTTCATACATTTGACATGTGAGGATTAGGTATTCAATAAAATGCCTTCATGGAAAGGTTTCATGGGTCTTTTTGGGTTGGCTTTATTTCTGCATAGATCCTGGTCTTGATTGCACTGATCATGTTTACACATTGCACCTACTCAACCACTACTATGCATTGACCATGATGTCATATGGATATACTTTATAGATTGCTTTGAGTTATTTGGATTTGGACTGAATTTGCTTAAGCTATATAAATTTTGAGTTCTCTCTAAATGTTCAAATCCTTCATATGTGAGCCTTAGAAGAGAGTGGTTTGGAATGCTCTGAATCACTCATTTTAGAATTGGTTCAAAGATCAAGTGAATTCAGAATTGTTTGGACTAAGTTCAAGTTCATGTGTTTTATCAAGTGCAGGCTCAATCATGCTCACACATTCTCAGTGCCAATGGTAAGAATCATCTCTTGATGTACTTTCATATAGCAAGATTGGGTTTAAGTCATTATCATGCCTTTGATTAGGTTGAAAATGTGTTTTTGAGTTACATTGGTTTATCACTCATGAAACTGGGTTACTTGATAGTGCAGGTCTTAATTTTCCCACAAATCTTCAAGAATATGGTAAGAATTCTCTTATGATGCATTTCCATGTGGGGAGATTGGGCTTAGTTTATACTTCATGGCTTTGGGGTTAATTGGCTACTAAATTGTCATTTGATAATTGTAGTTCCTATTGCATCATGCTTTTTTTGATTCCCATTCTTTCATGCATGATCTGAATTGATTTGGTGTGTTTTAAAATTGCTCATGCATGCCATTTAATTGTATTTGAATGGGGTTAATTATATAAATAGACTTTTGGCTTTTCATTGTGACTTAATTCACTTTTCTGCTCTGTCAGTAAAAGTGTCGACTCACAGAGTCGACACTTATGCTGAGTTGTTTTGTCCGTTATATTGGTTTATGAGTCCAGACAGAAAGTGTCGACTCTATGAGTCGACACTTTTCATCTGGGTGTTTTGTTTTGTTGAAAACAGAACACGTTGGAAAAAGTGTCGACCTAGTGAGTCGACACTTTTGCCCCGTGTCCTGATTTCTTCATCGGGACAGAATCTGCTGTGAAAAGTGTCCACCTCAAGGGTCGACACTTTCTCTTGGTGACTCGGATCAGGTTTACCGGATTGATTTCGAACTCCGGGTTTCATGGTCCGATTTGCTTGGGGTTTTACCCTATTGGCCCAAGGGTCAGGCCCTTCTATTAGGAGTGCAATTGAAGGGTTTGGTTGTGGGGTTATATGTCTTTTGTTGTGTTTTTCCCTCTTGTATATAGAGGTCACGATCTCCATCGTGAAAACCATCCCCTTGCGCTAATAGTTCCCTATCTGCTGCAGGTGAAGAAGAACGAGGAGTAGAAGGTGCTTGCTCTGCTGGAGAAGGAGATCCACGATGCCAAGGAACGCGTCTCAATACCACAAGCTCGAAGCCGGAGGTGAGCCGTCGCTATTCTCTCCATCATTGCTTGCTTGGGCGCATCTCTATAAGGGGGCTGATTTCTTCTCTTATGCTCTTATCGTTCTAAAGCACTCTTCTATTTTATCTCCGAGTTGTGTAAAGATTTAGGGGATATCTAAATCATTCATTTCCATATTCTTGTTTGAGATTGGTTTAAAGTTTCGGGTAATTATTTCTGTCTATCCTTCTAGGTGAAGATGGACAAGGAGGAGGTGCTGCATACCTTGAAGGAAGAGGAAGACAAGGAAGATGCCATTGCAAGAAACTTTCTTCAGATCTGAACCTGCTTGAACGGCACTGCCATACACTCTACCAGGGTGCCTCCCACGGTTTCAGCCGGCTTCCACTTCATGAACGAAAGTCTCAAGTGCAACCATCCATCCTATCTATGGATCGTATTGAAGACTTGAGGGAGATTCTTTAGTCATACATTTCTATTCACTTTATTTGATCATAGATCATTATTCTTTGTGATCAGTGCATATCATTTATGGTTGTTAAACTCAGAATATTATTGTGTATGTGGACGGAGCTGTGACTCTGTGTGGTTCAGTGTCCGGGGTGTGTTCCCTGACGTGTGTGTGTGTGTGTGTGTGTTTGTGTGTGTGTGTGTGTGTGTGTGTGTGTGTGTGTGTGTGTGTGTGTGTGTGTGTGTGTGTGTGTGTGTGTGTGTGTGTGTGTGTGTGTGTGTGTGTGTGTGTGTGTGTGTGTATGTGTGCTGGAGTGGCAGCGTGTTGGGGCTTGTCCCCATGTGGATATTGCTGCGGAAGCAGTGTGTGTGGTTGGGGTTCATCCCCGTGTTGCTACGTTTCGTAGCGTGGAGTGAAGCCTCACTCGGTTGGGTGAGGGGTGGACGTAGGGAGCCCGTCATGGTCTCGAACCACCTTAAAATCCCTGTGTCTTGTGTGATTGCCTGTGTGATTGTCATTTCCTCTATCTTCATTCACAGGTCCATTATACAGGTTTTTAATTCACTACACTGTCACACACTGCTACCTCCGTTATCTGTGTTGAGCTTAATTTCTGTGATTAGTTGCATTAACTATCCGTGTGAGATCGAAAAGTTTGAAAGAACATTGTAATCTCACCTGACTTTTAGTTAATCAACGCTGTAAGTTTTACTTTCGTTGTAATTAGTTAAGAAAGTTTTTAAAATCCGCCATCTCGGCAAGGGGATAATTCAACCCCCCTTCTTGTCCGCCATCATTCTGGGCCAACAGGGGTGTTGGGGAGGGGTGAGGGGCAGCCAGCAAGGGAGAGAGATTCAAATTTGGCCTAGGGTTTGTGCCCCTTCTTGGCGAGATGGAGGGGAGCGTGGGGAAGGGGAGTGGGTGGTTGGTGGTTGGAGGGTGGCTTAGAGATTGGTGGATTCCACCTTGGGGGTTGGGGGGAATTGAATGAGTGTATGGGAAAGGCGGGATATTAATGAAGAGTGAATGGATGAGAGAGGAGGGGGGAATTTGAATTTTGGGAGGGGAAGAGAGAGAGAGAGAGGGAGAAATATCAAGAGAGAGAGTAGAAAATTCCACAAAGGAATTATCTATTATATTGATCATCAAAGGTTACAAATGAGAGAGTGGGGTGGCCTATTTATAGGCACTGGACTTTTTACATGACCAAATTGACCTTGGACAATTGACACAATGACCAGACAGACCAGGGAGGGGCGCCCCTAGGCCTAGCCCATTGAATTGAGCCCAATAACCTATCAAACCAACCATATGACAACTAACTTAGGAAAATGACTCTCAAACCTAGGTACTAGACTCAAATAAAGGGAAAATTACATAGTTCATGACGTAAATAAAATATAAAAATTACATGACTAGACTCAGAAAAATATGACAAATACAATGGTGCATGCCGACGAATAATCTGAGCCTCCAAAAATGTGGAGGGGCAAGGGATGCCCCCGTCAGTAGAAATGAGAGAAGAATGATTCCCCCCCAAATCCGCAGTGAAGCCCGTTCAATGTAGTGATGGGGTGCGCCGAAAGATCTGTCTGCAGAGTGGAAGCTTGCTATGATCGTAGGAGATGCTAAAGGTGAAAGTATCTTCAGCAGCTACGCTCAAAACTTGATCAGATTGGTAGATAAGGGCTTGTTGTTGGCGGTCTCCTCTTCTTTCTCTTCCTCCTCCAGGTGGTGGTGTCGCCCTCAGCTCCTCTCCCTGCAAGAGAAGGAAAGCATTAGTCCAAAGGAGATGCCGTCGATTGCAAATCGCGAGTTACATATACCTAAGAAAAACCAGCAGCAAAAGACCACAAAGCCCATCTAAAAAATCCTTTAAGAACACACCCAATGAATGGGAAAAACCCTAAGGGTATAAGGGAAAAAACCTTATCCAATCGGATCTTGAAACCGGGAGATCGAAACCAAAATGGCAAACCTGACTTGGGTCGCCCAGAAGAAGTGTCGACTTAAGGAGTCGACACTTTCTTCAGCCCACTCTGTCCCGTTTTAAAAAAACAGGACTCAGGTTGACAAAGTCGACTCACAGAGTCAACTCTTTTCAGCTAGAGTTTTGTCTTCGTTGAATAGAACCCTGCCAGCCATAAGTGTCGACTCATGGAGTCGACACTTATTGGCAACTCTACTGACTGCATCAAAAATAGCCCCCCGAACACCAAGAGTCGACTCACAGAGTCGACTCTTTCAGTGCAAAAATAGAAAATGGCCTAAAGCAATGAAATTAATCCCAATAACATTATACATGAATCAACCCCAATCTAGGCAACATGAAATGTATTCAACCATAGAATCTTATGTTGGGTTAGATGGACGCAGTCTATCTCCACATATTGTGGATCTAGAGGGGGGTGAATAGATCCATTTGCCTAATTTAAAACTATTGTAAGTTCTAAAGCGGAATTTAGGCAAACGTCAGTTAAGCTAAACAAAGGATGCTAAACAAAAGGTCGAAAGCTAGACATGAGCATAAGCGATGCAATCAAATAAGCTAAGCAAGAATTTCCCATCGCACACAGATCACACAAAAACACAAATACACTGCACACACAATTTTTAGGTGGTTCGGTCAACGACCTACGCCCACCCCACACTCAACCGAGTATGGCTTCCTGCTGCGTAGCATAGCTTGCGCCCGCTGGGCTTTACAGCTTGGCCAAACAACCCGCTGATACACAGCTTCGCTGGGCACTACAGCTTGCCGACGAGAGGATCTAATCCTCTGTAACCGCTGGGGAAATACAGCTTAACCCGTCCAGTGGAGACCACCACTGCAAGACTGCTGACACACAGCTTGAAGAAACAGCATTCGGAAATGAAAGATAGAATCAAAACGAAAATAGAAAAGTTCAAAAAACAATGTAGCTCTAAGAGCAAAGCTCAGCTCTGGTTTTGAACCACGAGACTGAGATACAACCACTCTCACTCTCACTCTCGATCAGCTCTCTCTCAACTCAATCTCTCTCGATCTCTTCCTCTCTCTTTTTCTCCTTCTTCTCTTCTTCTTCTTCTTCTTCTCATTCTTCTCTGTATCTTCTTCTTCTCTCTTTTCTCTCTGTGGATCGAAGGCTCACTGCTATATAGACTTTCTCTTCTTTTCTTTCGATCAACCTTCATCTGTGGACGAAGGCTTCAATATATAGCAGCAGCAGGTGGATAAGGTACAGAATGCGTGTGCCTCCCACACTCAATCCAGAACCTTCTTTCCACGTGCCCTTATAGCATTGGTTCTTTTAGCATTGGATCACGTGCAGCCTAGACACTGGGGAATATTCTTCCTCGGACCACCTTCTTCTTTCTATTTTTCTTCTTCTCTTACAAAGAGATTAAAACCATTAAACTCAGGCCCACAAAAACTAAAACTGCATGAGGTATGTGGTAGCAATACGAGATGCACTATACTGAGAACGACACGAGATACACAAGGTGACTACAGCACGAAATAAAGAGAGAACGACACGAGGTACCACAGTAACAAGGCTATCACTGCAACGAGAACGGCACGAGGTCAGATGAAAATAGCACGAGGTGAGAAGGAAATAACACGGAGTAAAATGGTAGTAAAACACGCGATCAGAGGAAACCTTGACGAAGATAGAAAAGAAGCAACACGAAGACATAAACAAAAACGACACGAATACAGAAGACTCGAAGACATAGGGGTGACACAGATGGAGCGACACGAGGTGGCACAGAAAGCAGCACGAGGTGCTGCAGTGTTCAGCACGCGATGGAACAACTAACGACACGAAGACGAGGACAACACGGACTGAAACCAACTCGAAGATGAAAAACAGAACCCTACACGAAGTGTGGTCACAAAGCAAAAAGGACACGGGGTCTAAGAAAAACAACACGAAGACAGAAGACAGGAACGGCTACAACGACACGTGATAAAACAGTGAAAGCAGGAAAATGCCTCGAGTACCTACAGTAAATGATACGAGAATAAGACTCGAAGACAGACGATGTATAGAGTTCTCAGTTCACCCGTCAGTGTGTAGACTTGAACAGCATGAGGCACAGTATAGACATCAACTCTGCACATCAAATGTATGGACTTCAAGTGTGAAGACCATTGTAGAGACTTTGGTTTCGAAGACAATGTGCAGACATCGAGTTTGAAGACCAATGTCCAGACTTCAAGTAACAGAGTGGATGTACAGACTTGATGGAGCGAAGCAATGTGTAGACTTGAAGCTCCTGATGGGTGTACAGACTTCAAATATCAAGACGCTAAGGAAGACGAACAAAGTACAGACTTGCTGTAATAGACCAAAGTACAGACTCTGAGGTTCAAGGCCAACGGCTGTACAGACTTAGAATATTAAGACTGATGTCCAGACTTCAAACGTTAACGCTGTACACACTTAACCAATTCAATTGAGATGCAGTGTGTGGACTTCATCTTGAGCGAAAGGTAAGTGAAGAACGTATAGACTCAAGAGAGTAAGAAATTGCAGACATCAGTGTATTAAATGCAAAGAACACATAGTCAATCTAATAGAGCAGTTTCATCAAATCAAAAATAGTTGCCAATCAATCAAAACAATGGTGTTGCCAATGAAATAAAGCAAGTGTCAACATCATCAATCATAGAGGGGTCACAACAATCTCCCCCTTTTTGATGATGGCAACCCCATATGAAGTAGAAGAGCAACATCTTGTCATACAGCTATATGTTTGATGAAAGACACGATGTGTTATGCAGATTGACATGCAGATGCTATGAAGGCATGCAACTAACTGCCTCAAACTCTCCCTTGGAATGAATTCAGAATTGACACAGATATGTATTCTCCCCCTTTGCCATCAACAAAGAGGAGGGAAAAGTTAAATACAATGGAGGAATCAAGAGAAGAGTTGACTGGCATTTTGAACAGGTAGTTCATGAATAAGCATTCTAAAGCATAGAGTCTTCAGTCATATGAAATTAGAAACTACTGTCAGAAAGAGTTCTGGTTTAAAGATGATAAAATTTGGAGTTCATGCACTACAAGCAATAGATAAGGTCGCTGTGCATGATAAAACATAAACCAGAATCATATTTGCATGAAAGATTCAGTTTCATAATATCTTACTTTCATAGTCTCATAAAAATATTGAGAGAAATCAAGTCATGTATTGAAGCTAAACAAATTGACACTCATGAACTTTTCTTTTGAAGGAGTAGCATTATCAATATTAGATTATATTGAGCATTCAGGTACCACAAGTCTTTCTGCGTAAGGGTATACGTTTATAAGACGCCAATACCCCTAGATACTCAACAAGATGGACCATTCTGTATATGATCAAATTCAACAGAACTGAGTTACACCTTTTTGTGTGAGGGTACACGTTTATCAGACGCCAGTTACCCCCGGTACTTAGTGAAACTAGCCTGCTGTTTTGAACATTTTAAACAGAGATAGCTGATACACTTCATGACATGAGTGTTGTCCACTTCTTTGATGGATCACTCAGTTTCTCAGTGATTTATCAGTCATTGCTCTGCCAATATTGATTTTCAATGATTTTCAATGTTTTCAATAGCTTTCTTAGTTGTCCTTTTTATGTTTCAGAATGACTTGTTCAAGAACAATATACATACTTAACCTTTCTAACATGATTTCAGATGAGTTTTCAGATTTCAGATATGATTAGCTTTGTCTAACATGAAATAAGAAAGAGGTTGAGAGTTTTATCAATTTTCAACTTTCTTATATACTGATTGTAATCTTTAAACTCCAACCATTATAAGATTTAAACCATTACATCAGTCTTTGAACAATTCAAATTCTTATAAATGAAGAAGTCTATTTTCTACTGCTTAGAAATCAGAACTGACCAACAGATTGCCATAATGTCAGAGACAAGTATTTAGAATTAAAGGTTGAATGACTTCAAGAAGGTTGAAACCACTCTGAATTTCTAGCAATACTCCCCATGTCTGTATGCATGCAACATGGCAAGAATTAATTGACAGAGAGCTTATGCATAGGTCATGAATGAATGATTTGCAAAGACATGCAAAGACTCGACAAGCTCCCCCTGAATATATGCAATATAGGACAGTTCTACATCCGCATTCACATCCACATGATTTATCCAAGCAATCAAAAATAAGTCCACATCAGAGATTTTATTCACAGCAATTAAACAATCATTCATCATGCTGAAATTTACATAAGCCAAGTTCTCTTCTAAGAAACTTAAAATTTTCATTCGCAAGAGGCTTAGTAAAAATATCAGCAATTTATTTTTCAGTTTCTATGAAGTTCATTTCAATCTCCTTTTTATTTACAGCATCTCTAAGAAAATGATGTTTTATCTCTATATGCTTAGTCCTAGAATGGTGAACAGGATTTTTAGCAAGGCATATGGCACTAGTATTATCACATAAAAGTGGAATGCATCCCAGATTTATCTGATAATCCGCCAGTTGGTGCTTAATCCAAAGTACTTGGGCTACACAATTACATGCTGCAACATACTCAGCTTCAGCTGTGGATAATGCTACAGTGTGTTGCTTCTTAGATGCCCAAGACACTAGACAGCCACCAAGGAATTGACAGTAGCCACTAGTGCTTTTTCTATCTACTTGACACCCAGCATAGTCTGCATCAGTGTAGGCTAGAAGCTCTAACTCACACTTAGAAGGATACCAGAGACCTAGTTCTTGCGTGCCTAGTAAATACCTAAAAATCCTTTTCACAGCTTTAAAGTGAGTTTCTTTAGGACTGGCCTGAAATCTAGAGAATAAACACACAGCAAATTGTATATCAGGCCTAGAGGTTGTAAGATAGAGAAGAGATCCGATCATACCTCTGTATAGCCTTTGGTCCACAAGTTTACCTTTAGAATCTTCATCCAAACTGGTTGATGTACCCATTGGAGTGGCTATTTCCTTGAGGTTGTCCATTTTGTACTTCTTCAATAAGTTCTTTACATACTTGGACTGAGAGATGAAGATGTCATCTTCTGTTTGTGTAACCTACAATCCAAGAAATAGTTTGAGCTCACCCATTGAGCTCATTTCAAATTCATCAGTCATAATTTGAGAGAATTCCTCACACAATTTGGGGTTAGTTGACCCAAACACAATGTCATCCACATAAATCTGAATGATAAGAATATCTGAATGGCTTACCTTGGTAAACAATGTTTGATCAACTATACCTCTTGTGAAGTTCTTGTCGGTGAGGAATTTGCTCAACCTGTCATACCAAGCTCTAGGAGCTTGCTTTAAACCATAGAGAGCTTTATTGAGCTTGTAAACATGATTAGGAAAATCTAAACATTCAAACCCAGGAGGCTGTCTCACATATACATCCTCATTAATATCCCCATTTAGAAAAGCAGATTTCACATCCATATGCTGAAGGTTTATTCCTAGGAAACATGCATAACCCAATAAAATTCTTATTGCTTCTAACCTAGCTACAAGGGCAAAAGACTCTTCAAAGTCTATACCAAATTCCTGATTGTACCCCTGAGCTACAAGTCTGGCTTTATTTTTAATAATATTCCCCGCTTCATCAGTTTTGTTTCTAAATACCCATTTAGTCCCTATGAATGTTTCATGATCAGGAGGTGGAACCAAATGCCACACCTTATTCCTGTCAAACTGATTGAGCTCCTCATGCATGGCATTAATCCAATGCACATCTTGGACAGCACAGTCAATGGACTTGGGTTCTATGTTTGAAACAAAAGCATAAGCATTCAGTTCATGTTGAATTCTTAAGTGGCCTCTAGTCCTAGGGGGATCATTCAGATTTCCAATGACATTATCTACAGGATGATCCTTGAGATATCTAATATTTGTAATTGGACTATCATGAACTTGATTTACCTCCCCCTGAACTGTAGGTTCCTCTTCATTAAGCTCTTTATGTTCTTCTTCATCCTCGGATTTGTCTGCAGGATCTCCTTCCTTCAGAATTTCTCCATTGTTTTCATTCATGCATTGACTAACATTAGAATTTGCCAAGGATTCATCAAAAACTATGTGTGGAGATTCTTCAACAGTTTTAGAGTTCAGATTGTACACTCTGTATGCTCGGGTGTTTTCAGAATAGCCAAGAAAAATTCCTGGTTCTCCTTTAGGTTCAAATTTATCAAGGTCCTTTTTATCATTTATGTGAATAAAACATTTACAACCAAAAACCTTGAAGTGAGCAATAGAAGGTTTCTTACCTTTTAATATCTCATATAGTGTTTGCTGGGTAGAAGGTCTTACCATGGCTCTGTTAATTACATAACAGGCAGTGTTCACTGCTTCAGCCCAAAATTTCCTTGGTAGACCACCTTCAACAAGAAGTGTATGACCCATTTCCACTAGGGTTCTGTTCCTTCTCTCCACAACTCCATTCTGCTCAGGTGTCCTTGGTGAGGAGTACCTGTGGTTGATTCCATTCGACCTGCAGAATTCATCAAATTGTGAGTTTTCAAACTCACCTCCATGATCAGACAATATGTTTTCAATTTTCTGAGTTGTTTTAACATAGAACTCCTGAAATTTTGAGAAAGTATCACTCTTATTAGATAAGAAATAAACCCAAGTATACCTAGAAAAGTCATCTACCATGACAAACCCATTCCTCCTCCCTGATAGGCTGACAGCTCTAGTTGGCCCAAAAAGGTCCATATGTATCAGCTCATAGGGTTTGGAAGACAGATTTTCAGTTCTAGACTTATATGATTTTCTAGTTATCTTTGATTGGGTGCATGCATCACAGATTTTATTTTCTTTCTTGAATGAGACTTCAGGAAGTCCTCTAACCATGCCATGCTTATTTAATTTGTGCAAAATAGTGTAGCTAGCATGACCTAACCTACGATGCCATAAAAAAGCTATGTCTTCTCTACTAGCAGTAAGGCAAAGGTTAGTGTGTTGAATGTCATCTAAATTTATCATGTAAGTATTATTTATTCTTTTTCCAATAAATTTGACAATATCAGAATCAGGTTCAAAAACCTTGCAGCATTGAGAATTAAATAGAACATTGTAACCTTTATCACATAACTGGCTGATGCTAAGTAGATTATAGGCTAACCCTTCAACCAGCATAACATCATCAATGCAGCAGGTAGAACACTTACCTACCTTACCTGATCCGATAATCCTACCTTTTGTGTTGCTTCCAAAGGTGACAAGGCCTTCTACTTTCTCAGTCAGTATGCAAAATTTGGCCTTATCTCCTGTCATATGCCTGGAGCAGCCGCTATCCATGTACCACAAGTTGTTCTTGGCTGCCAGACATACCTGCATACACAATTAGGTAGAGAAGTTTGGAACCCAAGACTGATTGGGCTCCAATGTAACTGAACTAGCAGCAAAGCAGGAGAGCAATTATTTCGGAATCCACATTTGTTTAAATGAATTTTGTTCAGTGGATCCTACAGATTTTCTTCTATTGTTGTTCCTTTTCTTTTTATTGTTCTCTTTCTTGTTGGCAGCAGCACAATTATTGACAGTGTTGTTATTTCTGTGCCATTGCCTTGGCCAGGGTGTGTTCACAAAGTTTTGGCCATAGTTGTTCCTGGGCTGGCTATGAAAATATTGATTTCTAGATGTCCAGTAACCATACCCATTTACCCAATTTCTACTGTAAGGTCTTGATATTGAGCACCCTGGTGTGCAAGACCTGTAAACTTACCCTGAGTTCTAGACCAATTTGACCTATAGAAGTAGGTTGGCTGTGCATTGTAGTGGGTCTGAGCTCTGGATTGAAAAAAATAATTGGGTTGACTCCTAGCAGCACTTTGTCTCCCCTGTACTTTGGACCCTGCTGACCTATACACAGGTTTGTATTGGGTCTTCTTAAGAGGTGGAGGTGTTGGTGGAGACTGGGTTACCTTGACCTGGGGTTTACCAGACTGTGTAGGTTGACCCCTAACCTGAGACTGAGCCCTAGGATTCTGCTTAGATGTGCTAGCTCTACTAGGCTCATTAACCTTTCGTTTGCCCTTCTCCTCAGCACTGGGCTTTTTCAGATTAGCAGTTTTGTTCATCAAATTTGTTGAGTTCATGCTAATTAGAGGTCCCTTTTCCTTTTGAGCAACAAATAAAATTATTTTCATTCCGAATGTTTTTGTTGCACTAGAATTAAAACCTAGGCCCTCTTTTCTGAAATTAACCTTTGACCCTAACAAAGCATTTAAGTTATCTGTTCCTTGGGTCATTTTCTCAATGGTCTTCATTTTATCCTCATTATCTTTCTGAAGTTCATCAATAGCCTTTTTCAGCTCGTTGTTGACATTGAGGACAGCTTCATATTTTTTAGAGATAATTTTGACTTCACTTTCACATTTTTGAATCTTCAGCTTCCATTCATCAATTTCATCTTCAAGCCTTAGATTCTCTTCCTTAGAAGCTTTTAACTCATTTTTGATTTTATCTTCTTCAGAACATGTGAGTTTCAATTCATCAATCTCAGATTCCAAACATGCAATTTTATCAGTTAGTGTTTTATCATTTTGCATGGAATTGATTTTTCTTCTAAAATGCCTATTCTATTTTCTAATATCATCAGCTCTATCAGCTATTTCATGATAAGCATCTACCCAATCAGCAATTGTGAAGTTTTCAAATCTAGTGATTACGTCATCTGTATCCTCCTCTCTAGCTTCGGAGCTTGTTGCCATAAGGTAAATGGGCTGTTCAGATTCGGCTTCACTATCTGAGCTGCTGCTGAAAGAGCCTTCATCTTCATCACTCCATGTGGTGATCATAGCTCTTCCCTTCTTGGTTTTCTTCTTTGACCTGTCCTTATGTTTCTGATTGTCTAGACAGTCAATTTTCAGATGCCCTGGTTTCCTGCATTGATAACAGACATTAGCTTCATTTTTCTTTGCAGGTGTAGATTTATACCTTTTATCCTTTCAGCCATCACTGTATTTCTTCTGACCGAATCGTCCTACTCCCTTTCTGAGAAATCACCTGAACTCTCTAGTCATCATGGCTATTTCAGATCGAGTCACACCTTCTTCTTCATTTAGGCTCTCCTCTGATGATGAAGAGCTGCTGGAGCTGGATTTTGTTGTTTTGCTGGAACTAGCCTTCAGCGCTATCGGCTTCTTCTTCCTCTCGGCTTCATCTGTCCTTGGCATGTTTATCTCATATGCCATAAGTGAGCCAATCAGCTCATCAGATTTTGTATTACGCAGGTCCCTTGACTCCTCCATCACAGTTGCTTTGGTGTGCCAATTGGGAGTCAGGGAGCGCAGAATTTTTCTTACTACATCATACTCTGCCTGAGGTTTCCCAAAACCTCTGAGGCCATTGGTTATGACAGTCAGCCGAGCGTACATTTCGCTGATGGACTCGTTCTGCTTCATCTTGAAGGCTTCATACTCAGATACAAGAAGATTGGCCTTCTGCTCTCTTACTTGAGATGTGCATTCATGAATTACTTCCAGCGCATCCCACATCTCCTTAGCTGATTTGCAAGCAGATACACGGGAGAATTCTGTAGGATGCAGAGCGCACTGGATAGCATTAATAGCACTCCAATTTAGCGTGGACCTTCTGATCTCCTCCTTGGTCCATACATCTTCATTCGGGGACAGCTCATAAGGTCCCTTGCTGACAATCTTCCAAATCTCATAATCCTTAGCCCTGAGGAACACTTGCATACAGTTCTTCCAGTATGCGTAGTTTGATCCGTCAAAGAATGGGGGCTTCGTTGTTGAGTGACCTTCGACAGTCATCCCTCGAACATCCATCTCTGCCTATTTTCTTCGGGCGATGAGTCCCTGCAGAAGAGTTAGGCTCTGATACCAAGTGTTGGGTTAGATGGACGCAGTCTATCTCCACAGATTGTGGATCTAGAGGGGGGTGAATAGATCCACTTGCCTAATTTAAAACTATTGTAAGTTCTAAAGCGGAATTTAGGCAAACGTCAGTTAAGCTAAACAAAGGATGTTAAACAAAAGGTCGAAAGCTAGACATGAGCATAAGCGATGCAATCAAATAAGCTAAGCAAGAATTTCCCATCGCACACAGATCACACAAAAACACAAACACACTGCACACACAATTTTTAGGTGGTTCGGTCAATGACCTACGTCCACCCCACACTCAACCGAGTATGGCTTCCTGCTACGCAGCACAGCTTGCGTCCGCTGGGCTTTACAGCTTGGCCAAACAACCCGCTGATACACAGCTTCGCTGGGCACTACAGCTTGCCGACCAGAGGATCTAATCCTCTACAACCGCTGGGGAAATACAGCTTAACCCGTCCAGTGGAGACCACCACTGCAAGACCGCTGACACACAGCTTGAAGAAACAGCATTCGGAAATGAAAGACAGAATCAAAACGAAAATAGAAAAGCTCAAAAAATAATGTAGCTCTAAGAGCAAAGCTCAGCTCTGGTTTTGAACCACGAGACTGAGATACAACCACTCTCACTCTCGATCAGCTCTCTCTCAACTCAATCTCTCTCGATCTCTTCCTCTCTCTTTTTCTCCTTCTTCTCTTCTTCTTCTTCTTCTTCTCCTTCTTCTCTCTTTTCTCTCTGTGGATCGAAGGCTCACTGCTGTATAGACTTTCTCTTCTTTTCTTTCGATCAACCTTCATCTGTGGACGAAGGCTTCAATATATAGCAGCAGCAGGTGGATAAGGTACAGAATGCATGTGCCTCCCACACTCAATCCAGAACCTTCTTTCCACGTGCCCTTATAGCATTGGTTCCTTTAGCATTGGATCACGTGCAGCCCAGACACTGGGGAATATTCTTCCTCGGACCACCTTATTCTTTCTGTTTTTCTTCTTCTCCTACAAAGAGATTAAAACCATTAAACTCAGGCCCACAAAAACTAAAACTGCATGAGGTATGTGATAGCAATACGAGATGCACTATACTGAGAACGACACGAGATACACAAGGTGACTACAGCACGAAATAAAGAGAGAACGACACGAGGTACCACAGTAACAAGGCTATCACTACAACGAGAATGACACGAGGTCAGATGAAAACAGCACGAGGTGAGAAGGAAATAACACGGAGTAAAACGGTAGTAAAACACGCGATCAGAGGAAACCTTGACGAAGATAGAAAAGAAGCAACACGAAGACATAAACAAAAACGACACGAATACAGAAGACTCGAAGACATAGGGGTGACACAGATGGAGCGACACGAGGTGGCACAGAAAGCAGCACGAGGTGCTGCAGTGTTTAGCACGCGATGGAACAACTAACGACACGAAGACGAGGACAACATGGACTGAAACCAACTCGAAGATGAAAAATAGAACCCTACACGAAGTGTGGTCACAAAGCAAAAAGGACACGGGGTCTAAGAAAAACAACACGAAGACAGAAGACAGGAACGGCTACAACGACACGTGATAAAACAGTGAAAGCAGGAAAACATCTCGAGTAGCTATGGTAAATGATACGAGAATAAGACTCGAAGACAGACGATGTATAGAGTTCTCAGTTCACCCGTCAGTGTGTAGACTTGAACAGCATGAGGCACAGTATAGACATCAACTCTGCACATCGAATGTATGGACTTCAAGTGTGAAGACCATTGTAGAGACTTTGGTTTCGAAGACAATGTGCAGACATCGAGTTTGAAGACCAATGTCCAGACCTCAAGTAACAGAGTGGATGTACAGACTTGATGGAGCGAAGCAATGTGTAGACTTGAAGCTCCTGATGGGTGTATAGACTTCAAATATCAAGACGCTAAGGAAGACGAACAAAGTACAGACTTGCTGTAACAGACCAAAGTACAGACTCTGAGGTTCAAGGCCAACGGCTGTACAGACTTAGAATATTAAGACTGATGTCCAGACTTCAAACGTTAACGATGTACACACTTAACCAATTCAATTGAGATGCAGTGTGTGGACTTCATCTTGAGCGAAAGGTAAGTGAAGAACGTATAGACTCAAGAGAGTAAGAAATTGCAGACATCAGTGTATTAAATGCAAAGAACACATAGTTAATCTAATAGAGCAATTTCATCAAATCAAAAATAGTTGCCAATCAATCAAAACAATGGTGTTGCCAATGAAATAAAGCAAGTGTCAACATCATCAATCATAGAGGGGTCACAACATCTTACCAGGAAACCAAATGATTTATGGGCTTTGAAGAACCTACACTTCTGTTAGCAAGATACTCAAGTCAGTCTTAAACCAATCCAACTGAATGCTCAATTGTATTGACATTTGTTCAACATACATGTTCACATATTAAATTGCAATAACACATATGAATGATTCAGGGCTATTCAACCCAAATTCTTCATAAGCTCACATATGAAATGTGATCCAAGCAATCCATTCTCAAGTCAAATTCAACCAACCGCCCATGAATAAAAGTTCAGTTCAGCAAATCAAAATACAGTCTAATTACTCAAAGTTCAGTCCAGAAATAAACTTCGCAGTTCAGTCAAATCCAAATTCAGTCCAAGACATTTAAGGGCAGTCTAAAGCAAGCAATCCAAGTTCAGTCCAAGCTAGTGTAAACCTAGTAAACACCAATCATTCAAGACCATTTAAAAACTTGAAAACTCAGTATTTATTAATCAAATGTGAAATCAAATTGTGAGAGCATCTTAGACCAAATTTTAACAAACTACATATGAAGCCATTCCCCAACACTGCTCAAAATAGCCACACGCATCTATGTTGAAGGCATTAGACTTTTCCACACTTCATACCAAGGGTGTGATAAGGATAAAGCAATTGAAGAACACAACCCATATGACAAACCATTTAAGAACACAATTTACAGATGATAGATCCATAGTCTCATGAGTAGAAAGAACAGAATGCATGAGACACCATCAAAGATATATTCATGAAGAGCCAATACTTCTTAACCTAGTAGAGCAACCTGCAAAGTAAGATAGCAACATATGACCTTGTTTACCACAAAGCACATAATATTTTGTTATCCTCAAAACCATTATCAGAGACAGACAAGGAGAGAGCACATCGAATTACAGGATTGGGCCCCTACCGTTGCGCTAAAAGCTCGAGCTGGTAGCGAAGGCAGAACCGTATTTCCTTATGGCAGCGCAGAGCCCCACACTATCGTGCTGTGGGTGGACATTGTAGACACGCCATTTTGACATTACCGTGAGTAAATCTCATATTACACCATGATATCCCGAGGTTGTCTTCATATTTTTAATTACTTTGGTGATTTCTTATTTTTCTGATTTTTTTTACATTTTTTTAAAAAAAAATCGTGAAAAGTTTTAAATGTGTCAAGGACCCTAGACGCCTCATGGGTAGCCCGGTTCTGTACCTTACATGGCTCGCCAACGTCGTCCTGGTACCAAAAGCTTCTGAGAAATGTCAGATGTGCGTGGATTTCACCGATCTCAACCAGGCTACCTGATGCGCACCGACTAGTGTCGTTAAGAAAGTCGTGCCATAATTTTAAAATATTCACAATCACTCACTTTAAAAGTATGGAAAAATCAAATATATAGTGGTAAGCGGAGTCGATCCCACGAGGAGGAATAATCTTTATAGAACAAGTTGGAAAAACACCTTATGCTTTGAAAATCGAATTTTTGAGTGTGATTAATCTAAGGAAAGATAAATTGCATGAAAACTATTTAAAGAATATGAGAGGGTTTAAGAAAAGAATTTGGAAGAGATCGAAATATAAACACAATTTCACAAAGATCAACTTTATTGCTATGAGAGGTGGTAAGTACAATGTATATGAAAACTAAAATTACAACTTACAAAATAAAAGAAGAGAAAAGAAATTGTAAGCCAATAGGATGAAGAACGCCGTCAACTCCTTGCCGAGCCTTTGAGTGTATCACCCCGCCATGAAAGTAGACGCCGCCAATTGGACCAAAGAGAGAAAATCCGCCATATGGATATGTGAAGAAATATGGGAAGGTGGAGGTAAGAGAGTGGAAGTGAATAGAAGGAAGAAGGATGGGCTAGGTAGCAAGAAAATATAAAACACAGTAAAACAGTTTTGAAAATAGAGGGTTAGAAGAAGAGGAATAGATTAAAATCTAGAGAGAATTAGACGATGTGAAAGAAGAGAAAATTGTAGAGGACGAAGAGAGGAAGAAGATTGATGAAGAACACAAAGATAGAAAAATAAAGTGCAAGAAAACTAATTAAAGAATATGAGAGGGTTTAAGAAAAGAATTTGGAAGAGATAGAGAGAGAAAAGACCATAATTTACTCAAATGATGAATTTCATTAAGATGATAGTGGAAAGTCACACTATGAAATAAAAATTACTGTTGTGCCCCTTAGGCACAAGCATGTGCTATGTTGATTTGATAATATCAATGATGTTTTGTTTTGATGATTGCAACACAGTGAGTGCACTATGATATTATGTTTTTTATGATGATGGCATGTTGATTTGAATGCATATCACTCATTATGTTCTGTGGAGAATGCATGAGATGTTTATAACTGGTATACTCAGTGGTGTATGTATATAACTGATATATTCCGTGCAGATTGCTTGAGTGTGCTTGATTTATGGAGAATGCTTGAGTATGTTCTATCTGATCTGTTCTGTGCAAGAGTATGCTGGTTCTGTGGGTCGAACCTCCTCAGATGCTTTTCTGAAGTCTACACATCAGATTGCTTTGCTTCATGCATTAGTCTATACACTATCCATCTGAGTGTCTCATGCAGAGTCAATTAATATAGTCTATACAGTGGTGTAGGCTAAGTCAGTACAACGTCCAGTGTCCAGTGGTTAGGCTAAGTATGTACATCAGACTATTTCATCATCAAGTCTATACATTGGCACTGTAGCATGCATTCATGAAGTCCATACATTCACTGAAGCTTGCTTAGCTGAAGTGTGTACATTGCATTGCATGACTTGAAGTCTGTACATCGCATGTGTGCTTCATGCTAAGTCTATACAGGCTAAGTCTGTCGGTCTTGTGACTCATGCATTCATTGTTAAAGTCTATACAGACTTCAGTGCATTCTCTGTGTCTCACATGTCAAAATCTGTACAGTGAGCTTTTCATTGGTGAAGTCTGTACACTCACCAGTTGAACTTCAAAGTCCATACATTGGACTGTAGCTTGCACGAAGCTAAGTCCATACATCGCTCAAGTCTGTACAGAGTCCAGCGTCTCGTTCATGCATTGTTCACAAAGTCTGCACATTCTATTGTTCATGAAGTCTGTACACTGGACTGTGTCCTTCTGCATCACATTAAGTCTATACATTGTTGTTCTTCACTGCAAGTATATACACTGCTTTATATTGTGTTCTTCGAAGTCTGGACATTGCATCACTATTCTGCAAGTCTATACACTGACTGCTGCACTCTCATGAAGTCTTCACCTGTGCTAGTGTAAGTCTATACAACGCCCAGTGTTATGCTTGCAAAGTATGTACAGCGGTTGCCTTCTTACATAAAGGCTATACATTTGCATTGTAGATGCACGCACTGTTCATAAGTCTAGACATTGGAAAGTCTGTACACCGTGCATCTTTAAGTTGAAGTCTGTACAGAGTCAGCGTCCAGTTGACCATCTCAGGTAGTGTCTCTTTGTGCGTCTCTTGCAAGTCCATACAATGCTTCAGACTAAAGCTTGTACATCGGACAGTGTTTAGGCGAAGTCCATACATCCGTCCGTACAGTGTCTTGGCCACCGTCTCATGACCACCAAGTCTATACTTTGGTCAGTGGCAAGTCTGCACATTGGACTCTTGATCAAGTCTACACATTCAACAGTGTTCTTCCAAGTCTGTACATTGGAAGCTTCACCTATGTTTCCCTTCAAGTCTATACATCGATAGCTTTACCGTCGTTTCCCTTGAAGTCTATACACTGTTAACTTTACCGTCGTTCCACCTTGAAGTCTATACACTTGATTGCCTTTGCCTTGATCAAGTCTGTACATAGCTCTCGTGTTCAAGTCTATACAGCCTTTTCATCTTGAAAGTCTATACATCGGGAAGTCTTCACATTGGCTGTTGAATGATGAGCAAGTCTGTACAGTGGACCGTCTCAGTTACCGTCTTATGCATTAAGCAAAGTCTATACAGACTCCACAGTCTCATTCTGCGTCTTAGATTGCTCAAGTCCATACATTGGCCGCATCATTTCATTATCAAGTCTATACACTGCCTTTGGGTCTCCAAGTCTATACAGCCTTTTGCTTCGCCAAAGTCTGTACATTGGTCTGCATTGCCCTTGGACATCAAAGTCTGTACAGCCTTGTCTTTGGCAAGTCTGCATAGTGAAGTCCATACACTACACTCGAGTTCACAGTGTCTTCATGAAGTCCATACAACGCACTTTCACATAAAGTCTATACATCGTTCCCTTGCCGAAGTCTATACACTGAGAACGTTCAAGTCTGTACAGACTTTACCTTGTTCAAGTCTGTACATCGTCAAGTGTCTTTGGCAAAGTCTGCACATTGCTGAACGCTCATCAAGTCTATACATTGGCTTTAAGATGAAGTCTACACATCAGAGTGCATTGCATTTGTTCATGGCTGCAAGTCTATACATTGTGTGTCTTGTTCAGCTAAGTATATACATTGGACGAGTCTGCATCGTGCATATGTTCTGAAGTCTATACACTGTGTCGTTCACATCTGCAAGTCTAGACATTCGTAAAGTCTATACATCAGACGAGTCTGCATAGGCCAAGTCCATACATTGTTAAGTGTATTGCATGCTTCTGTTCTGAAGTCTATACATTGTGAAGTATATACACTGCTTTAGCTTCGCCTTCACAAGTCTATACAGCGAAGTCTATACACTGCAATGCATATACTTAAACTGATAAGCTGTTCGTCTGTGTGATAGGCACCCTTCGTGAAGTCTAAAGAAGGGCACGTGATTCGAGGTGTCTGGCTCGTGATCCAAGGATGGACGAGATACCAGGATGCTGACACGTGGCCAAAAGTTCTGGGCGGGAATTGTGGAAGCCACACGCGCCCTAGCCGCTGCTGCTGCTATATATACAAGTCTTCTTCATCAAGAGAAGACTGATCGAAGCCTTGAGAGCAGAAGCAGAAGAGCAGAGTGTAGAGACTTCGATCCAGCAGAAGAGAAGAAGAAAAGAGTGAAGAAAAGAAAGAGAGACAGAGAGCAGAGAAGAAGAAGAGAAAGAGGAGAAAGAAGAGAAAGAGAGAAATAGAGAGCTCGAGCTGAGAGAGTGAGAGAGATTGGGTTGTCTGGCTTTTTGGATCAAATCCAAGCCAGAAGTGCTCATCGAGAGCTATATTTTGTGCTTTATTGTTTCAGCTTTCCGTTACTGTCTTGTTCTATCTTTCATTTTCCTTTATACATTTCTTCAAGATGTTTATCAGCGGAGCAAGCTGTGAGGCTCAGCGTTTACAGTGGAGGATTCCACTGGACGGGTTAAGCTGTAATCCCCAGCGGGTTCAAGCTGTGAGTCAGCGATGGCTAAGCTGTATTGCCCAGCGGAAGCAAGCTGTGATGCTCAGCGGATGGCAAGCTGTGAGGCCCAGCTGATGTATGGCAAGCTGTGATGCCCAGCTGTTCAAGCTGTGAGTCAGCAGGAAGCCACACTCGGGTTGAGTGTGGGGTGGATGTAGGTCTGCTGGACCGAACCACCTAAAAACCCTCTTGCATTGTGGTTTGTTTTGTTCTATTTGTGCTTCCGCTAGATGAATGCATAGGGGCGCTCAACTGTCTGCTTATAGGTTCAGTAGATGAGTGTTCTAATTTGTCTTGTTAGCATTCCAATTTTTAAGTGAGCGAAATCTTATTTTGGGTGAAGGTTTTTAATTGGGCGAATTTTTAAAGGGCTATATTCATTCACCCCCCCTCTGAATACTGCACCGAACCTAACAATTACAACGTAGGAATATCAAAGAGAAAAGAGAAGACAATATAGCCAATGAATGAAGAATAACGCCGCCTCCTTGCCAAGCCTTGGATGAAGATCGCCCCGCCTTGGATGCCGACGCCGTGAGAGGACCATTTGAAAGAGAATCCGCCAAAGGGATGTGTGGATGAAATATAGGAGAGGGAGATGAAAAGGTGGAGGAAGAAGAATAACATTAAAACAAAAGCATGTGTGTTGTGAAAAGAGATGGCTACGGTGGGTGATAAAATTGAAAACACAATGAAAATAATGAAGTTGAAAACAGAGATAGATTGGAGGGGAAATAATTTAAAAACCGGTAAGAATTAAGAAAAATGGAAAACAGAAAAGTTGTAGAGGATGAGAAGAGGAAGAAGATTGATGAAGAATGCAGAAGCAAATAACGAGAGGAAGATGGAGAAAAACATGAAAAACCAGAGAGTGGTCGCGGATGAATAGTGCAAAAAAACCCAGGATAGAATATTAGAAAATTGAGAATATCTTTAAACCCAAGTTGAATTAGAAGAAGGTGAAGAAAAAGAAGTTGTAGATCTTTGAAAAACGAAGAACTTTTATGAAGAACATAGATTAAAAAGAGGAGTGGAAGAGGGTGAAAAATTAGGATGAACAGGAGGTGGTGCGCGGATGAATAGTGAAAGCCCTAAAAATCTGAACTTTAGATAACAATAAATAACTTGAGAACGAGAAAGATTTGGAAGAAGAGGTAGAAGATAAAGTTGAAGAACTTTCAAAACCGCACAACGTTTGTGAAGAACACAGAGAGAGATGAGGATCAGAAGGGGGAGAAAAATGAGAAAGAACAGAGTTTATAAAAATCGGATGAACAGTAAAAACGCAGAGATAGATGCTTGAAAAATTGAGAATAGATTAAAAACGGTGGAGAATTAGAAGAAGATGAAGAAGAAGAATTTGTAGGAGACTTAAAAATCAAAAACTTTGAATAAGAACTTAACTGCAAAAAAATGAAAGGAAAAGTTTCAAAATCAATCCCTACGGCGGACCTTCAAGTAGCTATCTCTCCATGGCCGAACACAGCATCCTATTTATAGGGTTTAGAACCCTTCCACAATCGTGGGTTCCCAATTTCATCCAAAAACCAGTTTCCAACAATGCAACTTGATCCATTTAGACTTCCTTCCGTCCTTGGAGTCCTCCTTTCTGTGAATATGGCTTGGATAAGGTTGAAAATTGGAAGGAGACTTCGATCGGGAAACTGTAGTTGTCACTTCTGGTTCAACTTGAAATAGCGACTTCAGCTAGGGTGTCATTCCTTGAAGTAGCGCCCCTTCACTTGGGCGTTATTTCTTTGATTTCCTTACTTGCTATTTTCCTCATTTTTCATAAAATAAGAATTGACGACTGTTTATATGGGCATTCTTTCAATAATTAGTGACTTCATCTTGGGCGCTAATTCTTTTTCTTTTTCTTTTTTCAAATGAATTGACGCCCTTGGAGCTGTCGCTTCTTACTGAATACGCGCCCTAGAAGCTGTCGTTATTTAAATAGCGCCTTGATCTAGGTCGATGTTTCCTAAAAATTAAAATATCAATCTATTTAATTCCAAAATATTTGTGCAAATATTTAAATATTTCTCACATGGTCTTTTAAGCTCAAAAAGATGACAAAATACATGAAGACTCAAATAATGTGTGAGAATGTAATTAATGCTCATGTTGTACAAATATACTCAAATAATGCTCAAAGATGATGGATGTGATGTAAGTTATAATGTGAAATATAGCACTTATCACTACCCCGAAGGATTGCTATCTGTTGTCGAGCATCGATCAATTGGTCGATTCAACCTCTGGCAACGAGCTGCTTAGCTTCCTGCACACCTACTCCGGCTACCATCAGATCAGGATGGACCCGGAGGACATCGAGAAGATCAACTTCGGCGTACACTGCTACACCGGATGTTGTTCGGGTTAAAGAACGCCGGAGCAACATATCAGAGACTGATCAACCGCATTTTCGAAGGGCAGCTCGGTCGGAACGTCGAGGCCTATATTGATGACATGCTCGTCAAAACGCCCAAGGCCGAAGACCACCTCGCCGACTTAGTTGAGACCTTCGACACCCTTCTGAAGCATAACATGCAGCTCAATCCCGCCAAGTGTGCCTTCGGAGTCAGATCCGGGAAGTTCCTTGGCTTCCTGGTAACTCAGCACGGAATTGAGGCCAACCCCGATAAGGTTCAGGCCATCCTGAACATGCGGCCACCCACTTGCATCAAGGACGTACAGTGCCTTACGGGGCGCATTGCTGCGCTCAATCGTTTCCTGTCTCGGGTGGCCGAACGTTGCCTACCCTTCTTCAAATTGTTGAGGGGACCCAAAATGGCATATGCTACGTTCGCCTGGGACAAGGAATGTCAGAAGGCGTTCGCCAAACTCAAGGAATTCTTGGCCTTGCCCCCGGTGCTGTCCAAGCCACTCCAAGGCGAAGCTCTACACCTCTACCTCTCTGCAACCCCTTCTACTGTAAGCTCGGTCCTGGTCAGGAACAACGTAGGAGTCGAGAGACCAGTTTACTACGCTAGCAAGGTGCTTAATGAGGGCGAAAGAAGGTACCATGCAACCGAGAAACTCGTGCTAGCGTTGGTTACCTCGGCCAAGCGCCTCCGACCCTACTTCCAAGGGCACTCCATCGTCGTATTGACCGGCGAACCCCTGAAGAAGATTCTCTTTCACCCTGAAGCCTCAGGACGTCTCGTCAAGTGGGCCATCATGCTAGGGGCCTACGATATCTCGTATCGACCCCGCTCGGCCATTAAAGGATGGGCTCTCGCAGACTTCATCGCTGAGAGCACAGTCCCAATTGAGGAAGCACTTCCACCAGCGACCGGGCCTACATGGGATCTGTTCGTCAACGGATCCTCCAATTCGACAGGAAGCGGCGCCGGCATTCTCCTCTAGTCCCCCAAAGGAGCGGAGATGCGATATGCCCTGAAGTTCAACTTCCAGGCGTCCAACAACGCCTTCGAGTATGAAGCCATTATCTCGGGAGCCAGGATGGCTCGAAGACTGGAGGCCGAACGAGTCAGGATCCACACTGACTCCTAACTGGTCGCTAGCCAAGTCAACGGTGAATACGAAGCTCGAGAAGGATAAATGGTCAAGTACCTCCAGGCACTCAAGAGGATGGCCCAACTCTTCGAGAGCTTTGAGGTAGTCCAAATAACTCGAGAGGAAAACTCCCGAGCAGACGCCCTCTCTTGACTGGCCTCCTCGCCCGACCCCACAAGTACACGATCGGTCCTCCTCGAAGAGCTTGGGCAACCGAGCACCGAATCTGAGCTTATGACTATTGACCCGGCACCCTTAAGCGACTGGTGGACCGCCTACATGTCCTGGCTCCAGGATTCTCAAGAGCCCACCGATCCTCGGGAGGCTCAGAAGCTCAAGTACCAAGCTCGGCGTTTCATCATGCTAGATGGTGCTGTTGGGTCCCGTAATGCAGGAACACGGATCTAGAGGGGGGGTGAATAGATCCTTGTGCTAAAAACTATGTCCAATTAAAAACACAAACTACCACACAGCAGAATTTACAAGATTGATAGGATTGAGGAAATTAATCTAAACAACTTTAAACTTAATTCACTCAATCTCACCGAGCTCACACGATTACATAACTAGATAGTAGACAACACACAATCACACAAATCAAACCACAAAACACGGGGATTTTTAAGGTGGTTCGGGACCACGACGGGCTCCCTACGTCCACCCCTCACCAAACCGGTGAGGCTTCACTACACGCTACAAAGTGTAGCAACACGGGGAAGAACCCCAACACACACACGCTGCTTTCGCAGCAAACCACACACGAGGCCTTACCTCAAACTACTGCCACAGCAACACACACACACACACACACACACGTTGGGGAACACACCCCGAACTGTATACTTCACACGGAGACACAACTCTGTCCACACACACGTAGGACAATGCCTACACAACCACACGGGAGAAAACTCCCTACAACACACGCAGATATACTCTGCACCAATCGACACACAACAGACCACACACACACTCGGAGACCCCTTTCTCCGAACACCCACACAAAGTATTATTTCAAATGTATATGAATCAACACACATATATGCTATGACACCCAAACAAAATATATAGATGAAAACTGGAAAGTTGCATCAAGTATAAGGCTCCCCCTTCTTCAGCAGAATCTGATTCTCCTTGCTCGTTGATGGATGATCATGATTTAGACATCATCTTCTTCATCTCCTTGAAATGCACGTCTTTACCTTCTTTCAATTTCTTCTTCACCCCTCTACTCTCATCCTTGTTGCTCGCACTCCTCCATCTTCTTCTTCTACAAGAGAAATGAAAGCATTAGTTCATCTTGTTGCTTAGGATGAAAACGCAGTACTAATAAGAGGCCAATCAATAGATGAACAAATGAACATGTATATATATATTGCCCCTCTTAGATAATCATTCAAGAACTTGAGTAATCTCAAACAAAAACACAAAAGTGAGAGATCATAGAACATATCACAAAGAACTGATAGAAGACATAGAAGTGATCCCCCTTTATTTTCCAAGGCCGGTTGATGATGTTCCTTGAACCACGAGTTGGAGGGTAGCCGGATGACGATGATTCTTACGTCCTCTTGATCCTCTCTTCGATCCGCTCCTTTTCTTCTTCTTCCACGAGCTCCAGATCTTCACGGATGTAGATGATATCCTCCTTGGAAGAGCTCCACCACGTTTTCCCCTTTTCTTCACCTATACGAATGAACAAAATGAGCATTAGGGTTGATGAACTCACAAATTCGTAACTCTTATATAAGCAACTTAAGGGGTGAGGAAAAGACTCATAAAACCCTCCTAATACATGTTAAAAACACCTTAATAACAATAGAAACTAATAGGGGGTAGTATGGTAATGTTTGAAAGGGTTTTCAATGGATTTTAAACACTTTCGGAAGTCCCGTCCGGAAGGGGTCGACCCTTGGGGTCGACCCTCGGGCAACAGGTTGCTGGAAAACACAAAACAGCACCTTGTGTTACAGGGGTCGACCCTTGGGGTCGACCCCTGGGGTCGGCCCTTTCAGGCAGGTTACATAAAAAACAGCACTGCGCGCTCCGGCGGCAGGAATTATTTCTCCTAGCTCCGAACTCCGATCGAAGCGAGACTGGAGGCGTTGGAAATAGAACTCGCAGAGCTACAACATATAATATTTATGGGGAGATCCAACGGTGGGATTGAAAATGGTGAAGACTGTAAGACAGTTTGAGTTTGAAAAACAACTAAAACCTCCATCAAACCAAAGGGAAACAATTGATTAAATGTTACCATAATCCCATGAAGATCAACCATGATTTTTCATCCTGAAAAATATGATAAAGTAATGTGTTAGTTGACAATTAAGATCTTTACATCAAGCATTAACACTATGACCATGTTCACAATAAATTGCTTCGTTGAACCTGTTCCAAGAGTGAATGATGAACGAGATATCCATTTAAATCCACATAACAACACTTACCTCATTATTTTACCTGAATTCACATTTCTTGTTGATTGGTTGAATCATTCATACACATAGTCATGAAATTCAAAATCTCATTCTCCATTGACTGATGGTATGCATGTGGAATTCAAAGAGTAAGGAGCCAAGCCACATAAAACAATATTGAGTCACATTCAATTTGATCATCATCCAAGCTTTCAAACCACACATCATTACCTTGGGGGCAAGCAATGATATTTGCATCTCAATCATTAATTTAGCATTACCAAAGTATACATGCATGACATGAGGCTCAATAGGACATGATGCTCGAGTGTGCTTTTCACAAAGGCCTTTCACATTGAAGTTAGACCAACCGCACCAAGTGTAGATGGATTGTATATGTAATGTGCTAACCTCAAAACACGTATGAACCTCAAAGACTCATAGATGCATTGACATGATGATAAGCCTTGTAGAATTACAATGCATCCACATGATGATATCCCAATAGAAATAGTTTATGATCATTTCCACAACCAATTCAAGTGAAGAGCATTCACGCACAAGGCTAAGCAACAAAGGTATTTTGTAATCATCAAAATCACATACACAACAATCTCCCCCATTTTGATGATGACAAAATATTATGCTATAATGCTCTCTCCCCCTTTGACATAATCAGAAATGGAGATCATGATGGGGAATCCAGAATGGCAAGAACCTATGGACAACCGGAGTATGAAGAGAACCAATGAGCACAATATGCATGAACGAATTGCAGAACTGTGGGATACCAAATGTTGAAATGAAACTCTTATACCAATTATCTGATACCAATTGTTGAAAGTGGAAATGCAAAGCTCCCCCTTAGACATAGACACATTTGAAGACTATTTTTTATTTTCAAATTTTTGATTTTTAGTTTTCTTGTGAGATGCATGATACATGATGTATGAAAATGATGAGACATGACATGCATACAATGTAATCAAGCAGATATCTATAGATACATGCAACATAACTCCTTCACAAGAAGTGATGCCAATTGATTTACAGTAAGGAGATAGGTGTAGGAAAAGTGCAAGTGAGTCATTAAGTTCAGAATGCTCATGATTACACCTAGAGGATTGTGCAGATAAATAGGAGAAGACGTACAGCAGGTCATTGCAAGTAATCAAATTTTCAGAATACATATCAAATCAAATTACCATATGCAAGTGAGTAACATGAGAATGAAGTTTAGCCATATGGATAACCAGATTTTCAAGTAAACACAATAGTAAGTGTACAAACTGCATTTCAATCTAGAGAACAGCGTATTGGAGGCTTCGCTCTACCTCAATCGAATATATCATCAGAAATTTTCATACTGACAATCTGAATTTTTCTAAGAAGGATCAGGTTCAACATAATTCCTTTTTACGTGAGGAGACACATGGAGCTCATGCCAGAATCCCCGGTTACTCAGAATACTGAACCTTGTCACCTCATTTGAACAGAGATACTTTAGTCAACACTTTTCAGAAATGAACCACATCACGTCTCAGGTGACATGTGCCCAGTTTACTCAGTGAGACTTAGCATTGCTCTGCCTTTCATTCCAACCAATTTTTTGTATGTGGAGGCAGGCAGCTTTTTCCTCAACTGTCTCTTATCATCCATGCAGCAAGTTGAATTACTTTAGAGTGTTGAAATGAAATTCCTATATCCTTATGAATAACACTCAATTTCACATTAAAGTGCATGAAGTGTACGAATTTGATTTAACATGTATGGAGAAAATTTAACTTAAAACAGGATAGTGTAGCTCCCCCTATGTAAATGCAATAAGCATGAAATGCTCCCCTTAAGAGTTTGACATGAAACACACTTGTTAAGACTCAGATGCAACATTATTTAACAATGGAGTGTTTGGTCTTAGAAGTTTCAAAGGAAGGGGTTGAATAGCATATAATAACATGCAAGCATACAATGAAGATATGCATATGCAATGTAAAATGAAAAGGTATGCAATCTCAATGCTTGAAATGTTGGCTCCAAAGATATGATGACCAATGTTGGAAGTATTCTTTTTGGCATTTATGCAACATGAAATGTTCAAGATGATGCATTTCAAAATATCCACTATATGCATGCTAGAAATGCCAACTATGCAACAAGACACACGATGAGCTTCATCTTCCAAAGGCACTATGTGAATGATATGTAGAGAGTGATTTGAAAATATGCAATGTGATGCATGATTCCAGATTTCACATGACACTCTATATGCACCTAATGCAACTAATGCATGACATGCATTACCAAATGTTGAAATATGAGGACACCACTTTATTCTGAAAAGAGAATTCAAAAAATTTATTCAGAACATCAAAATCATCACATGTGAACTTTTCTTGAAAACAGTTGTGCTTTAAACCAAAAAGATGAGTGGCACATTGGTAAAGACCATGGAACATTGATCAACTTCAGTCCTCAAAAAGTTCAGCCAAAGAACAACATCATCATACTGAGAGAATGGAAAACATCAATCTCAAAATTTTCAGCATGTAAAACTCCCCCATAATCAATGCATGATTTCAGAAAATTCATTTAAGTTGGATGCCATGTGCATAGATGATTCATGGTATCGGGCGGAGGAATGTTCTCACGCATGGTGATAGCTTTCAGACAGGCTTGACCTGCCCTTCCACATGTCACCATTTTATATACCATGCAATCATTGAATTGATGATCAGAAAAATACAATACATTCCCATATGACATCGGGGGTTTAACAAAAGGCATTCAATGGCTACACTCTCATATATACTGCTCAGATGTTCCAATGTCATTCAGCCAAACATTCATTTTCCACATGGTCAAAAGCAACCAAAGAGTATTCACGATTTCAAAATCACTGTCTATCAAGATATGGCATTAACATCATGATTAAAGAGCTTCAAACAAACACTTTATTTCCTCACCTTTGTCTTGAGTTACCTTTATTAACATTTTCAGATTCTTTGCTCTATTTCGCTTGTTGTCATCTTCATCATCAACAAGCTCCTTTCTTTCTCTCCTGCAGGAAATATATCGATATTAGCCAAAGGAGTTCCATTGAGACCCCAAATTTGCATTTCATATAAGGCAGCACATAAGGATATGACAAGATCAAGAACCCCATGTCAAAACCCTTCCAAAACCCCTCTAGGGTAATGGGGTTAAAAGTTCAAACCAATCGGTCCTCAAGATGGGCCTTTCGACACTAACTTAGGAACAAGCAAAACTGCCTAAGACAGTTAATCTGAGCCCAGAAAAGCCAAACATAAATTAAACTCCATCTAGGCACATGGTGATACATTCAAACATTTGAATTCTTACCATGATTTCAGAGGTTGATGGTCATTATCAAACCTGCACTGTAAAGAGCTCAATTCATATCAATATTTAGCCAATGCATATGAAGAAACTAACTTCAAGACTTTTCATCACATATGACTCTCTCTCTCTCATCCTGCAATATCAGAAACTCAATTTCATATCAATCTCAGTTCAATACAAGTTGTTCACTCAAGCTGACATGAGTTCAAAGTTCAGTTCAGAAATTTCAAGTGTAGCCCAATAGTGTAAAGAGTCAAGTCTAAGCACATGTGTAGACAAGGTTGATGCATATAAAACACACAAGACAACCTCTTCAAACCTGCATATTAGAGACTTAAATTCCAGCAACATGAACATAGAATCCACACAATCGATGTGCACAAACATGAACAACCAACTTACAAATCAGTGTGAAATCAAGGACAAGCCTATGTTAACCAAGGCATCACCCCAGAACTGGCCAAGTCGACTTAAAGCCTTCCTCTTGGTCACATGGTAATCCTGTAACAAAGTTCTCATTTGGTTGTTTTGGGTACCAAAACCTTCTTGGGTCCTGGATGGTTAGTTGCACCTCTAGTGGGTGCCTTCCACTGTTTTTGGGCATGCATATCATCAAAATACTTTAAGGAGCAAACATTCATGGTATGCCCAAACTCACCACAATAATGACAACAACCAAGAAACTTCACAGAATTCTCATAAACATGACAATCAAATTTCGGTGATTTGACATGAATGTTATCACTATAAGCATGGAAATATTTCTTCTTCACAACAGGATGAGCATGAAGTTTTTGTGGGTTTGCAAAAGTATAATTGTTTTTGACTTTGAAAATTTTTCTTTCATTTGCTTGCCAACACTGTGACACACGGTGTCCTAGCTTTCCACATGTAAAACAACCACCCCTTTTTCTTTTGGAAACAAGTTCATTTTTGCATGCTTTCAAATCAT